>VWND01000001.1:2400000-3094099 GCA_009599575.1 Blumeriella jaapii
CGGCCCAGCGCAGGGCTGGCACCCAGTTGACGGCGTATCCCCACGCGACAAAGCTTGCGATGGCCGCGAGGATTACATCTCGTCGTTGCAGGGCCATAATCTGTGGCGAGAGGATGCGGCGCGCAGCATCGTTTCGAGGCGGCTGGGTTGCGGTCTGGAGCTCACGCTCAAGCTCGAGCTTGCGAGGTGGTCGAGTCAGCTAAGACTTCGCTAATGGCGCCGATGTTGATTTTCACGTCAGGGGTCCATGTGTGGGTGGCATTGTAGGTGGCATTGTGATTGTGATTGTGATTATAGTTCTTGCGATTCTTGCGATTCTTGCGATTCTTGCGATTCTTATGATTCTTGCGATTCTTGCGTTTCTTGCGATTTTTCTTCTTGCATCTCTTGCGCTTCTTGCGCCTCTTGCGTCTCTTGCGCCTCTTGCGCCTCTTGCGTCTCTTGCGTCTCTTGCGCCTCTTGTGCCTCTTGCGCTTCTTACACCGTCGCCATTGCAATCACAGACTGACACTGGGGATCTGGTTCACCACGCAGGATTCTCCAGGCGCCGGAACAATGCTACGAACTTCGGTCCCTGATTCCGCTCTACTTTCTTGCCCTCCTCCGTCTCCAGCTTCATGATCTGCACGCACGGATCTGCCTCCTGCTCGTCCTCTGGCACCCGCTCAAAAGAGAGATGGGCCTCGAAGTGCTGCACCATCCAGCGGTGCAGGTCCTCCACGTCGGTGATGGTGTAGATCAGCCCGCCTGGCCGCACTACATAGGCGTACTCCGCGTTCAGCGTGGTCGACACGATCCGCGCCTTGTGCTTTCTGGCCTTGAAATGCGGGTCTGGGAAGCAGAGGAAGATCTTGGAGAGCTGGTGCTTGCGGAAGAAGTTGGGGAGGAACTTCATCGTGTTGGCTCGCACGCACGCGGCATTCTGGTAAGAGCCGTGTCCATCGGCGGCATGCTGGGCCCGGAGCGCTTTGATTCGTTCTTGGACGTATTCGGTGACCTGCGCTCGGATTTCCATACCTACGACACCTGTGAGCCTGGAGTTCGGTCGCAGTGCCTTTCGACCACACGAACCGAGTATCAGCGTCTCTGGCATCAAGGGAGCCAACGCAACCGTGAGCCCGCCAAAGCCACACCCGATGTCTGCCACCTCCACGTCTTTCCGTAGCTGCTTCGCGGCAGGGCCTGTTCCGTCTTGCGTGTGTACTCCCGTCATCTCATCTTCTCCCTCTGGCTTTGCGACGAAGGCCGGGTAGTAGGCCGACCAATCCATGTGCGCCGGGCTGATCGGGCTTCTGATGGTCAGCTCAGGATCCCCTTCAAGCGCGAAAAGGAAGCAGGAGGCCGCACTAGGTCAATTGGTGGTCCGAGAAGGGATTCGCATGCGCTCGCTGGCGGTAGAATTTCTTCTTCGGGGCTTCTGGGGTCGGCCTCTCATGCTGCGCTTTCTTGTACTCCTCCCTCTTCTGCTTCTTGTTCGGAGCCCCTCCCATGTTCTTCGCGATCAGGACGCGTGTCTGCGGTCGAGCAATTGGTGTCGTGGTCGTGGTCGTGGCCGTGGTTGTTCTCAGGAGAAGGCGAGGCATCGACTGGGAGGTGGTGGAGAGGGGGGAGGAGGAGGAGGAGGAGGGAGAGGGAGAGGCGGAGGGGCAGAAAAGAAGGCTGAACAGCAACAATAAATATACTTTTTCCTTTATCGAGTATCGCGCATCGAGCAACGCAACACTGACTGACTGTACAGCTCCCATCTACAGAGCGCCGATGTTTCCCCTTGCCATCTTCTACAGCACTGTACCGCCATCTCCGATTTGATACAGAAACAAGGAGAGGACCACGAGATTCGGGCGCTCACTTGCAGTTCCCTATTGATTCGGTCCTGCATCTCAACCATTTCCCCGGTCCCTTCCCACATTTCCTCCACTCAACCTTCGACATGCAAGATCCTGCTCCTCAGCTACAACTCAGCAACACCACAATTCACGCACCCCAGAGTTGAACGTCCTGGCGCCAACTGGACGAGCTGCGAGTCGCAGAAGCCCATAGATTGGCTTATCTCAAGAAGAAGAAGAAGAAGAAGAAGAAAAAGAAGAAGAAGAGGGGAAAAGCGCCTCGTTTCTCTCGTCCGGAACGCGCGGATACTGCAGTCCATACCTACATACCACAAGACGTCGATATCATGTCTTGGTTCTCGATACTGCCCGCGAGCGTTTCTTTTATAGAGACCTGGGCTATTCGCCTCTTTGTGAGTGGCTCGAAGCGCAAGCGCAGGCGCAACATACAAGGAAAACGAGCACAGAGTTAACGGAATCATAGCTCATGCTCGGTATCATGGCAATCGGCCCATGGTTCCTGCTCATCGTCTACGATGTGATCCTCTACGTCTTGCGCACGGCAACCTACGAGATCCCCTATGTCGGAGGACGAGCAAGACATAGACCCCGTCCGAGGGCACCAAGCCTAAGTCAGCGCCCCAGTGGGAGGCCGAGAGGCTTCAGTCTGACGCTTTCAGGGGTGCCCACATCTACAGAGTCCCGAGAGGGAGCTGCGAAAGGCTTGAGTCAACGACCGGAGAGGCCAAGGCACGCCGGGGTGGACAGCAATGTCGTGTTGGAGGATTGAGCAATCAGCAGAATTCATTGGGCTTCGGCGCCGCGTTCATGACAATCGCTCCAGAACCTTGATCAAGTCTCCTGTCACCCCCATCGCAGTGACATCGCCTCCAGCACCGGCCCCTTGGATGATCAAGGGGTTCGCTCCGTATCGCTTGGTGTAGAAGCTGATGATGTTGTCACTCCCCTTCAACGCGGCAATTGGGTGCGAACGGTTGAACGTCTCCAGCCCAACCTTCACCTCCTTCTGAGCCACATCGATGCTTCCCACAAATCGCACAACTTTTCCTTCTTTCTCGGCAGCACGCTTAGTCTCTTCCATCTGGGCGTCGAACGCAGGCAGCTTCTGCAGAAACTCGTCCCCACTGGCAACGCTCTCCAACTCTTTGGGGATCAAGCTCTGAACCGGGAACGAGATGGGTGACTCGACGGGCAGGCCTGCCAAACGTGCCAGGATCGTCAACTTTCTAGCAACGTCCAGTCCGTTTAGATCATCTCTGGGATCTGGCTCCGTGTAGCCCAGTGCCTTGGCCTTGGTCACCTCGGCCGACCACTTGCCTCCAGATCCCTCGGTGGGCGCAAATGAGTTGAACAAAAACGACATGGTTCCACTGAAGACACCTTCGATTTTCGTAACCTCGTCCCCAGTCTCAACCAAGTCCTTCAATGTCGAGATGACTGGAAGGCCAGCCCCGACAGAGCTCTCATGGTAGACCTTCGCTCCCGACGTAGCCGCCGTGGCGAAGATAGCCTGCCAAAGCGCATACGAACCCGAGAACGCCTTCTTGTTCGGCGTCACAATGCTGATTCCCTTGGCCAGGAATCCTGGGTAGGTATTCGCTACCTCTTGCGAGCTTGTGTTGTCCACAAGTACGACCTTGGCGGGGGCCGCAGCGAGGTAGTCGACTATCTGTGGTAGGGCGAGAGGTGCTTGGGTCGAGTTCTCGAGAGATGTAGCGAGGTTGTCGAAGGGCAATGCTGCGTATTTGGGGCTGTAGAGCGCTTTCTTGCTTCGGGAGACGAAGATGAGAGAGATTCGGGGAGAGGTAAGACGTTTCGAAAGACCCTCGAGCTGTGCTAGGAATGCTTTCCCAACTCCACCGGCACCTGGAGTAGCGATTAGAAAATGCTCAACGAGGGGTGGTTTCTGTGAACCCACCGATAACTGCGATGTAAATGTCCTTAGCACCAGACATCTTTAGCGTGGGTGCTTGGTAGTTAGCGATTGCCGTGTTCAAGGTATTCCAATGTCACGATGAGACGGGAAGACAATCGCTCACTGCTTTGTGTATCGAAGTTGAAAAGATGGAGATGGCGGGGTTGAGATGCCAATTTGGCCCCACTTGCAAGGCTTCTGCAGCCTTACAGTAAAGTGTGAAGCTTGTTCTCCCCAGACATACTGTACATACAGTACCTCCTCGCGACCACAACGTCATCATCTACGGAGTACAACTCTCCCACCGCCCGATGGCTTCGGAAACCGGAAATCTGTATGGGATCAAGCCTCCTAGAAAGGAACCCAAAGCCCTCTCCTCAACCACCAACCTCGCCTTCACCTCCAGCCTCTCCTCTCTCCTATCAGCATCCAGCTCTTCCACACCCCCGACCGCGCCGGGGCGCCAGCGGCCCTCCAAGAACAAGCCCGACATCTTCACGGCGCACAACAAGAACGCCAAGAAGCGCGCCGCGCAGGACCTGGAAGACGACGAGTGCAGAGGGCGGACGACAGGGCGACAGGACATCGGCGGCGTCGACGACAATGTGCTGCATCGATCCAAGCGCAAGATGGAGGCGAAAGCCAAGATCTACGCGCGCATGAAGAGGGGGGAGATGGTTGCGGGAGGCGACGAGGAAGGCCTGGTTGATTTCGATCGGAAGTGGGTGGAACGGGGTGGGAAGAATGACGAGTCCTCGGAGGTCGAGAGCGATGACGGGCACGGCGAGATGGTCGACTACGAAGACGAGTATGGACGCGCGCGGAGAGGGACGCGGGCGGAGGTCGAGCGCATGGAGCGCAAGAAACGGAACCAGTTGCTTGGTGCTGAGGAGCTGGATCGGATGAGCGCCCGGCCGGCGATGCCAACGCGAGTCATCTATGGGGATACAGTCCAGACGATGGCCTTCAACCCGGACGAGGAGAGGTTGGAGAAGATGGAGGAGATCGCGAGGAAGAGGGATAGGAGTCTCACGCCGCCGGACGCGACGCACTACGAGGCGGACAAGGAGATTAGGACCAAGGGGGTAGGGTTCTATGCCTTCTCGAAAGATGAGAAGACGCGGATGCAGGAGATGAGCAACTTGGAGGAGGAGAGGAAGGAAACCGAGCGAATCCGGGTGGAGAGGGAGAGGAAGAAGGAGGAGAGACGGAAGGAGATTGAGGAGAGGAGGCGGGTCCTGGGGGAGAAGAGGGCGAAGAAGCAGGCCGATACGTTTCTCGATCGGTTGACGAACGAAATGGAGTCTGCAACAAAGGAATAGGAACAGGGAATTGTTTGGAAATCCATGCGGCTTAGCGAGGCGTTGGGTTCGAATGTGTACACATTTTACTCGAAGAGATCTGCTCGAGATATGCGAAGAGGCATCAAGAAACACAATCTCTTAGATCATTGGCCATATCAAGGACCTTGTGCTAGTGATCAGGTAGTCCGTTGCCAGAAATCTTCACAATCACCCGATGCAATAAACATCTAAGGATAGCTAGGTACAGTACAGTAAGTACAGTACAGTCAGTAACTAAGGACCTTTCTCAAACTCAATGATAGAAAGGTCCTCAGCCTCGCATACAAGGCTACGACCCCGCCTCGCGCCCCTCCATCTATGTCCATCTTCCTCTCCAAACCACCTCTCCATCCAGCACCATATACACTCAGTATATAAAACATCTGGGTAAACCACACAATGACAACCACATATACGCCCTCTACTCCCTTCCCCTTCCCCAAGCACTACTCCTTTCCCCCCTTCTTCACGCTCCAGCCAAACCTGACGCAAGTCCCTCCTTTCCTCACCCTTCCCTACCTTGCACACGAACCCTTCACCACACAAACTCCAGACCCAGACCCAGACCCAGACCCAGACCCAGACCCAGACCCAGACCCAGACGCCTAACTAACCATCCTCTCCCACAGAACGCGACACTCCCAGCTCCAAAAATGGTCCGCCCTGATCCAAGCCTACGCGCGCCACGCCCGGCTCTTCAAGCTCTCCCTCTCCGAAGCCCTCGCCTCGCCGCTCTTCCACAACGCCGCCATCAGCAAGCGGCTCGCGCGCGAGGACGCCCGCGAGATCGTCGAGTTCATGGTGAGGGAGGGCCGCGCCGAGTGGATCGCGGCTTCGGAGGGGAGGAGAGGGGCCGGTGGTGAGGGGGGAAGTAGCGTGTTCTGGGTGTGGTGGAGGGATGTGGAGGAGTGGGCGGGCTTGATTGCGGATTGGGTATGTTTTTTTTCTCTCTGTTTCTTTTGTGTTTCCCCTTTGGCAGTTGGGGGAGAGGGGGAGGGGGGTTTGGGGGTTTGGGCTGCGATGAGAAGGGCAAATGGCGTTGAGGATTGAGGCTGATTGATGGGGACTTGAACAGGTCGATGAGACGGCGCAGAAGAATACCGTCTTGACGCTCTACGAGTTGACAGAGAGCGAGGCGACGATATCGCAAGGTTTGTACCAAAAAAAAAGCCAAAAAAAAAAAACTTCCCTTCTCGTCTCTTCTGCCCGAACAGATACAGGCTGACCTTGACAGATTTTCACGGCATGGATCCAGATCTGCTGCAGAGGGCGCTCGGCATACTCGTGAAGCGAGGAAAGGCACAGGTGTTCGGACAGGAAGACCAGCAGGGAGTGAAGTTCTTCTAGTTGGATTGAAGGAAGGACAGCACGACACGATACCCGATGCGAATGGCATGTAAACGGAGTTTCTTACAAGCGGGTTTGCTTGGATTCATGGCGTAGAGTGCTAGGACATCCACCAAGGCATTATTCTATGGCCCAAGCCATGCCAACACAGGGTGCTACCTCTTATTCAAAGCCCCCCCCCCCCCCCCCCCCTCGCGCCCTTCATCACGGTTCCAAAAGCAGGTCGGATTTACCCCGACAGACTTCATCATCATCGCTTCTTCAAGAGGTATTTGTCATCCCACTTGTATAGTTGAGACATCGCGACATCCAGCAACCACTCTGAATCAACGATTCTTGGGACCATGTTTCCGTCCCGCGCCATCTGCTCAAACTTGGGCCAGAGGACTCTCTCCGACGGCGACTGTCCGGTGAGCAGGTAGACAGGCTCCGCCGGACCGTCGTCCTCTTCCGGGTTGGTCTTTCGGATTGTTGGACGACCACTGTACAGAGCAAAGGTGCCCCCATTCGCTTCAACGATGGCCTTGAATGTATCCGAGCCGTTGGGGATAGCGTGCGTGCAGTATATCGGCACACGACGCAGGAGGTTACGCTTGTTGGCCTTGGCTCGTACAAGAACATCCTTCAGCTTCACACCGAACTTCTTCTCGCTCACAACGTCCTTGAGCAGGAAATCCTCCACCGCGGGAATCTTACCAGAACGGCTTGCCACACTAGCATCGATGAACTTGGATGTGACGATGGTCGGCCCAGTCGCTAGAGCGCAGAGGAATTTCTCGGTCCGGACGATGTTAGGGGCGGCAAGATGTGAGCAGGTTAGTGGATCTTTGACAACAAGAATCCCCATTTCTCTCAGCTTTCTCTATATCGATCGTCAGCCCCATTCAATGAAGATAGTTTGGGAGGGCTTACTATGTCCGAGTCTTCTTTTGCGGGGGCTTTGAGCCAGTCTTTGTAGCCGGTAATTAAGAGTCTTATTTCAACTGCAGGGAGACCAGTCCGCTGCTTTTTTTTATGCCGGGCTTCGGCCCCCACTCCTTCTTCTTCTTCCTCTTCCTCGGAAAACTCTTCCTCGGCATTCTTTCCCGCGGGACTTGAACTGCGCTCTGCGGTCTTTTGCTTTTCATAGTTGTTCGCAGCCCGCTCTCCGCCCCAAACAGATCCCTTCCGCTTCTTTTCCTTTTCGTACAACGCAATGTCAGGTGCAATGCCGTGCAGTCTTGATATCGCCTGAGCCTTCGCACTTCGACTGCCAGTCGAGATCGGAGTATCGTTCTCCTTGCCTGCACTTTTTCGTTTGGTGGCTGGTGTCGTGGGTTGTCCACCGCTCGAAACTCTCATTTTCCTTGGGACCGCAGCCTTCTTGAGAGGTCGAGCGGGCGCGCTGTCTTCCTCCTCGTCCTGACCACCCATGGTCACGTCAACATTGCACGTTTTCGAGCTCGAAAAATTGCGGTCCTTGTCCCGCATAGCCGGGCGCTTCAGAGGTCGTGGGTCTCCGGGGCTAGGCGTAGGTTCTTTCGAAAAATACTTCTCTTCAAGAAGAGCGGCATCGAACTGCGTTTGGCCAATGATCTCTCCCAGATTGGTCATGGGCGGAAAATGAGTGTAGCTAGGCTTGGTCAATTTCTGCATCTCACACTTTGCATAGCTCTCCTCGATCCAAAGGTGGTTGACCATCTCGATGTTCCACTCTCTCGCCGCATCACACTTCTCACTTCCGTCTCTAGCGGTGATGAGGTGCGTGTTCTCTTGCTTCATACTCTTTGTGAACTCAGCACCGCAAGCCTCCACGAGATTCTCCAGGTAGGTTCGTGCTTCCCCACCATAGTTCGACAGGGTTATTTTGAGGCCATGGAAGCCCTTGATTCCGCCCTTGGGGAGAGGGTAGTGCATCAGTCTCCGAAGTGGCGATGTCCACTGATTGTTGGCAATCAGGTGATACAGCCAAGAGAGATTGCCAACATCGATCCCGTAGCGAGATGCGAACACATAGTCTCTACCCTCACGCCAGTGACAGACGTAGATGTCGGCATTGTGTACGGATTGTGTAATTCTGCCACCACCACCAGTGATCAGGTTTTCTATCACCCCGCGTGGTCGATTCCCGAGTTCCAGATCATCTGATATCATGACACTCTTGTCCTTGAAGACCGTCAAAGGGCGGGTCGGCGAGTCGGTTGGCATGGGCAAGGTAGCAGGACGTGGCGATGTAGCACCATGGACATTTTCAGAAGAGGTCATCAGAACGTCTGCACGGTTAATGAGGCTATTGAGAAGAGGTGGATCGGGAAGAAGATAGGGCTTGTCGTCGATGAGCTTGCCAAGCTTCAAGCAGTCGTCGAACCTACACCTCGTTAGCTACAGTGTAGGTAGACCGGCAAGGTTGACATACCAGTGGGGAAGGACGATCTTGCACTTGAGTCTCTTTTCTAGCACAGCCTGACACTTCGGATGGTCGACACTCAACGCGCACACATGTGTTGTCAGCCTGGTTACGCTGCTGCTCTCCTGGCCACCCATTGCAAGCACGGCGCCTATAATCGCATCCTTGTCGCCCTGAGGTAAATCTGCGCAAGAAACCGTGATACCCGTGAAGAAGTTATTCGGGTCCGGGTTGTAGGGTCTGAACTGGGCTTCTTTGTTCTTGAGGAGAGATGCTGACACCCAGGCAGGCGTGACGGTAGGTATCATGAAGTCTCGCGACTTGGCGTATTGGGGGAAATCGCAGGTTACTGAGATGATGTGCGTCACATCTTTGACGTCGAAATCCTTCTCGAAGTCCAAGACCACTCCGCAATGATCCTCGATTGTGCTCTGAAGCTACCGGGGCGTTAGTGGTCTATGGTTCTGGATGGCGTCGAGGTCGCCCTACCTCTACAGCCTGCGTTTGAGGAAGTTCCTTGTTGACAATGATCTTGAAGATACAGCTGTCGAACAGGGGACTGCCCTTCTTCTCGCCGTTCGCCATTGCCTCCCTTTTAGAAGTCGAGATACTGGCATGCGTGGGATTATGTCGTGTGGTTGGCTTTTGTCGGCTTGGTCGTTGAAGACATGCTACGAGGCGACGCGTTGCGATAAACACGAGAACGCGACCAACCGACCGAGGCTAGCGATGGTAGCACGTGACGTAAAGTCACGTGTAGCCCGACTCGCAATCTGGGCACTTTGGCCTGTTCAGTCTGCGCAAGAGAGCTTCGTGTCCCAGTCAAGCATTCATCGATCTGACGATTGAATCGATTCTGTGTCCCATGGCGTATCTGATGTTCGGCGAGTCTGGCTCATCGGTGTCGGGGCTCTTTTCAGGATTGCTTGCCTCGGCTTGCTGAATAGGGTCAGGTAGGTCAGTCTGGAAACAAAACCGCTGCCACAACGACTCTCATTACCTTCGACGCATTATCATCGACTGCTGACTTGGCTGTACAGTCCTGTATCGTCGCACGCGTTGCCTCGCTTATTCCTGGGGTTGTTTACTTTGTCTCGTCAGCAGACGATCCAGTCTCCTCGCTGGTGCTTATCCGAGCTTCCTCGCCATCACCAGTCATGACCTCCTCTGTCTTCAAGATACAAGAGCACGCACTCGAGTGCCAACATATCAGAGAATATGCTCGGGCTACCTCGGAGTCGCAAGAAGCCGTGTTGCACCTGGCCATCAAGCAGTACACACCTCTCGACAACCTCAATCCTCAAGAGGGGGACGTCACTATCATCGGAGCTCATGCCAATGCATTCCCCAAGGTAAACAGACGTACTCTTCGCCCTCTGGCATTACACCATTCCACTCCGAGAAACGCCCCTGAGTCTAGATAGGAACTGTATGAGCCCCTCTGGGAAGATTTACATGCCCTCTCCAAGAAGAATGGCTTCAGGATCCGCGGCATCTGGATCGCAGACGTCGCCCAACAAGGCCAAAGCGGAGTCCTGAACGAAGGAATTCTAGGGAACGACCGTAAGTCACAGCCTGATGAACAACCTGCCTCACGTTACAGTTTCCTGACATACATCTAGCATCATGGAGCGACCACGCCCGCGACCTCCTGTACATGATCAACCATTTCCGCGCACAGATACCCCTTCCCCTCATCGGGGTTGGCCACTCGATGGGAGGCAATTGCTTGGTCAATCTTGCCCTCATCCATCCCCGCCTCTTCACCACCCTCATCCTCCTCGATCCGGTCATCTCCAAGTACTCGTCTACTCCGCCCTCCGCCGCTGCCAGCCCAGCCCAAGCCTCTACCTACCGCCGTGACATCTGGCCGTCCCGCGCCGCCGCAGAAGCGTCCTTCCGTAAATCAAAGTTCTACCAGACCTGGGACCCGAGAGTGCTCGATCTGTGGTGCAGATACGGCATTCGCGAAACGCCCACCGCTCACCATGCCGGTGGGAAAGGAGAGGTCACGTTGACGACCACGAAACACCAAGAGTGCTTTACCTTCCTCCGACCGTCCTGGGACGCTGTCAGCGAGGATTCCGAGACGGTCCTGGACAGAAGCTTGGTGCCCGAGCTGCGCCCTGATACGCCTGCCGCCTGCCAATTCCCCTTCTATCGCCCAGAGCCGAACAACACGCTTGCGAGACTCCCAGAGCTGAGACCCAGCGTCTTTTACATCTTCGGGGAGGTGAGCTATCTGTCTGCCCCCGGAGAAATCCAGCAGAAGATGGAGATCACGGGTGCCGGACCCGGCGGAAGCGGGGGTGCGAAGGAGGGCCGGGTGGCGGAGGTCACGCTGAAGAACGTCGGCCACCTCGTTGCGATGGAGGCGAGCCAGGAGTGTGCTGATGCCGCGGCCGCTTGGGTCGGGAAGGAGCTCAAGAGGTGGGAGGAGGGGAAGCGGCAGTATGTGGAGTGGACAAAGCAGAGTCTGGAGGCGAAGACGACGCTCTCGGAAGAATGGAAGAAGAGGATCGGGAACCCGAGGAAGACGAGCAAGCTTTGATGGGGACTGTCTCGCTATCATCTAATAGTGTCCTGGCTTTATTGGTTTTATGTACAACGCTGCATCGCGGACATTCCTTTCTGCTGTATCTTCCTTTCTGCTGTATCTTCCTTTCTGCTGTATCTTCCTTTCTGTTGTATCTTCTGGTCGAGACTAATGCTCGTGACTCGAATTCCGCCCTACTATAAACTCTCCGACATGGTGCCCGATACATTATTCCCAGAGCTTCGGTCTCCTAGCACACGTCTTTTTGGTAATCACCCGTAGACCTACCTACCTACCTAACGTACCTACACGACCAGCGCTTCCACGCCAAACCATTCGACACATGAACCGCACCAACACGTACCTACCTATCTAGGTAACTATCGAGTCCTGAATGACCCAAACACCCTAAGCGAAACGCAGCAACAGCAACAGCAACAGCAACCTCTACTAAGGTAGGTAGGTAGGTACACACCCCCAATCTCCAGTCACGCTATCCATCCAGACAGCGACCTATCTGCAAGCCATAGTACTGTATAGGTACAAACAAACACCTACAGCACCCACCTACCTACCTACCTACCCACCTACCTACACCACACAAAACAACCAAAAAAAAAACACCCCCGCAAACGCCACGAGAGACCCCCAACTACTTCCAAGCACGAACAATGTTTCCCAAATCGACAGCGCCTTGCTCGCCTCGGAACGAGGCGTGGTTCTCAGGTCCCCCCATCCCATCCCATCTCACCCACTCAGTAAGCAGCTGTGCCGCTCTACACGTCGATCTGCGCAACGCCGGTCTCGAGGGGCACTGCTCGTCGACAGCTTTCGAGAACCGGAGCTGTCGGGTATCAATCAAGGGGTCGGAAATGTCGCGCTCGAGATCAGCTGGCGATGTGCTCTGACGAGCTCTCGGAGAGGCCAGGTCAAGTCAAGTCAAGTCAACCTGACCTGACAAGACCAGACAAGACCAGACCAGACAAGACCAGACCAGACAAGACCAGACCAGACCAGACCAGACCAGACCAGACCAGACCAGACCAGACCAGACCAGACCTAGGTTCCTCAGCCCTAGGTATCTATCCATTCAGGAAAGAGAAGAACCCTTACTTACCCCCCTTTGAACTGCTACACCAGAATGAGACACGAAAAAAGGTAGGAGGGAGATATCATGTTCCTCATTTTGTTGACTACCTAAGGTACCTACCTACCTACCTACTTACCTCTATGTACTGTACGTAGGTAGGTGACTGCTTAACTGACCGCAAGACAAAACGACACAGCGTCAGAAAACCCCTCTACCAATTTACATCCCTCGGCGATATGCTACGCCGTGCCACGTAGCGGTCCCATCCTTCAAGATCCAATCATAGACAGAGAAAAAATGCATGCGCACGAGTACTGCTCCCACGCCCCTTTTGTTGCTTTGCGTCGCCATTCCCGGATTCTTCCAATCTTCAGGGAAAGTCGCCCTCCCCTCCCCGATCCCAGGATATTGTGTTTCCAGTACAGCCCAGTCCTGGCGGTATCTTATGCATCGAACCTTGGAACACGCCGAAAACACCCGTTGAAAGCCACGTAAAGGTTACCTACCGACCAACCATCCGCCATGAAACGCCGAGCCCAGGAGTATACCACACCGCACCAATCAACGCGCAAGCAACCCATCACGTCCACAACCACACGCAGTCACAAACTTTGCCCGACGCCTGCCGCTTCACGGAAACCTCGACGTCACGCTCGTGGCGAGGTGCGATTGCGGACACGATGCTAGATTCGATCTCATTCAGGTCGACGACGATGGGATTCATCTTGTCGTCTAAAGCCACTCGAGCATCGCCGTATTGGTCTATCTCGTGCTGGACGCCTACGAAGATGTTAGTCACAGGCTGCGACGGAGCGCTGCGAGAGAATGCGGTGCTCGCTTACAGTAGGGTGGGATTGATTGAGGGCCTGGGATGCGGCGCTCTCTTATCTTCAGGACTTTGGGGTACGGAAGAGGAATGTTGTATTGGCGGTATACCGAGTTATAGGAAGCAGGCAATGATACATGTGAGCTGGTGGCTGCAGTCGGGGCCGCAGCGAGGGCTGAAGATGATGATACAGCGGGTTGGCCTGCGCTGCTGGTAAGGTTGGCCTAAATCTTGTTAGTCACAGACGTCGAATGGGAATCAGGAGCCAAGACATACATAGATGTAGGCTTCGAGCAGAGTTCCGTTCCAATAACAGAACCATGGCGAATCTCCCGGCTGAGTGACGATTTTGTGTTTTGTGCCTCCGACTCCGTCACGCTTGCCGTGGCTTTTCTCGTCTACGCTTCGCCTCCTTCGGGATTTCCCTTTGTTTCCTGAGATGGCGTTTTCGGGCAGGATCACGATTTTGTCGTATGTCATCTCGAAGAACCACGCTGGACCCTTAGCAGGATCTTCAGGATCGCTGACAAGAGTGAGGACCCGATCGTGAGATAGAACAGGCGGTTGCGTGCCATAAGAGAAGTATTCTTCAAAGGTCTGGTTTCCGAGTTTTAGAGTGATCTCAACGTTGGCAAGGTCGTTGACGGTGTCGGTAACTGGAGATACCATAACCGTGTAGGGACTGATGGGTATTTGACACGACCATGCTGCATTATGTTCGATATCGCTAATGCATTCATTGTGGGCGACTGCTGGCGCGGAGATAGGTAGAGTATAAGTACCTGTGGGAAGGGCAGCAAGTCCCGTGGGGACGGCAGTGAGAGGGCTCGCATCATATGTGGTGGTCAAGGTGGTCACAACGACGCTGTTTGTAGCACGTTAGAACATCTAAAGTATGGACCCAGAGTGGAGTGGGACACTTACGGTTCCGTCTCGATGCCACTGAGCTCGCCACCGACCGGAGGTTTCTGTCTTTTGGCGGCTTCAGGACGGCAAGGACTGTTCCGAGGATGATCCCAAACAGTATAAAGACAATGCCGATGAGCAAGAGTACCCACACAGGGACAACGCCGTAGATTTTCCTTCGCGCCCTTTTCTGCCACTTGTTTAACTCCGGTTTCTCTGACATGACGGCCGCCGCCGTGTTGACCTGGTGGTTGCTCTGTTCGGACAACGCGCTCCGCGTCGAATCCCGTGAAGGAGATTCGAGATCTTCTGTCGACGAGAATTCGGGGTTCCGCGTAGCCAGTCCCAGCCCACCCGCCCCAGCCACGGGTATTGCCACGGCCGGGCGGTTCTGCCTGGCAATCGCTTCATCGGGGTATTTGGTATAAGGGGGAAGCTGCTCCGTGTGTCCGTCCGGCCCTATGATATCCGCCATCTCTTCTCCTTCTGATCCCAGGCGGCGCTGATAATCATTGTTCAAGCCAGGAAACCCAACTGGAGCCGGCACGACCGCATCGACGACGCTCTCTGCTTCTGGTACCGTGTTTTGAGGATACATCCCGTAGGGATGGGTGGGACCGCCTGGTCCGTTGTATGGCCTCTCCGGGACGAAGACTGCCGCGGTCGACGTCGTCGCCATGCTTGCCGTCCTCGCCAAGCGCGATTCCTGCGGGTACATCTGGTACGGATGTGACGGCCCCGACGGTCCCTGGTACGGGCTCTCTGGCCTCACATGCGGCACGTCGGTTGCCCCACTGGGTGATCGAGCCGGTGTGGGATTGAAGTTCGATGCGGCGGTCGAACTCCGTCTCAAGTCGGTCCCCATGCCACCATCGTACCGGAGGTCAAAAGTGTCCATCGCACGAGGCTTGGTCGTGCTCGAGGGCCGTGGCGGAGGGGTCCTGCTCCGTCTGGGTCCGGCGTATTGGGAGGCCCCAGAAGGCATTCGGCTGTGAGTCGTCATCGCGATGCCACCCTGTGGCCGGAAGCCGTCCGAGATGCCCATCGCTTGCAGATCGTAATCATCATCGTCGTCGTCGTCGTCGTCGTCGACATGGAGGAATTGCGGCTGAGGAGGAAGAGATGAGCGCGTCGACAGCCTCCAGTCGCTCCCCATCGACGACCGTGGTTCAGGACCAGCCATTTGCCCCGGGCCGCCGTGCCGAGCGTCGCTCCGTCGCTCTTCTCTTCTCCTGCCTCTGTCACACTCTCTTCCACGTCAATCGGCCTGGAGGGATGGTGATGGCGACGGTCAGGATCTCTTCCTCACGAGTGTTGAATGCGCAACTGGCGGGGGGTGGCAGCGGGGGCGGCGATGGGGGAGAACCTCTTCACGCGTGATTGATGGCGGGTGAGGATGAGGATGAGGATGAGGTGGTGGTGGTGGTTGAGGTGGTGGTGGTGGTGGTGGTGGTGGTTGTGGTTGTGTTGGCAGAGAGGTAAGGTAAGTAAGTTCACAAGATAGGCGAGACGAGACGGCGCCGTCCACGGAAAATTCGCTAAAAAGTAAACCCGCGGCTGAGACGGCGGGAGCTCGAAGCTGACTGGCTGCCACGGGAGCTGGATGGTGAACTTGTGAATAGGTACAGTACATCGCATGCATCTGTGGAGAGAATTGGTTTGGATCTCGATAAGTGGCTCCGTCGGGATATTCAAAGTACTGTACGTGCTTGCATCGTACACATCAGCATTATTGTATGCCGCATCCTGTCCGGTTGTTGGTTGTCGCTCTAAGTAAACAACCCGATTCTCCTGCTCGCTTCGCTTCCCCCTCCACGCAAGCGTTCGGGTCATGATTCTAGCCAGCGTACCACAGTACTGTACTGTACTGTCTCTACTGTACTGTCCCGACTGTACTGTACTGTCAATTCTCCGTCTGTGTGTGATTGATGCGGCGCTCCCTCATCGTGCACTTTGACAAAGCCCCTGGTCTCTTGCCCCCGGCCTGGGCGCAGCTCTTGACTTCTTCTCTTGTCCTGAGGCCCGGGCTATGGAACAGAGTACCAGAGTATCGGCTGGTGCTTTCTGAGACTTGTGATACTGTACTTTCGGGGGTTCGATTTGCTCCCTGGTTTTCCTTCTGCTTCCACTTCTTCCATCCAGCCTTTCACACGCTTAGGGCGTCGCCAACCGGCCGGCCATCTTTACCCCGACGACCGCGAGGAGAAGAAGCGATCGTCCTAAAGCAGCTTCATATACACAGAGAAGACGACCGCAGTGCACCGTCCGAGCAACGGCCAGATACTGTATTTGGGATTGCTGGATTCAAGAGGCATGCCACCAGACTGAAGCAGGCAGTGTTGACTGTGCCGACCGAGACGGAAACATCAAAGATTCTGCCAGGGCAGTGCGATGCTTGGCCCATGGCCGGCATCTGCAGGGCTCTCTTAAGATACACGTCCCAGGAACAGTTCATATGGTACTGTACCGTAGTGAACAAAGATACGAAAAGACTCAGCCAGCAGTAAATCTCGGCCGCCGCTGCACAGCACAGAGCAGTATGTAGCTCGCCAGCTCATGTCCATCTTTTCCCTTTTCCCGGCACAGGTCGTGAGCTTACATCTCGCTCGGGCCGCAATACGGGCCATCACGCAGTTGGTCAATTCCCTCAGTTGGTGACTGGATCTTGCGGCGATACTACCTAAGTGGCAAGCTCGAAATGGGAAGGAATGGGATAAGTCAATCACAAGAGACGAGAGCGGTGGTTTCGATCTCTGATTCGAGATTCTGCGCCTGTTTTGCGCGTTGTGTTTTGCATTAACACAACCCCTCCGCTCGAGCTCGAGCTGCTCAGGACACAGCCGCGCTTGCAAACACGAAAATTGTGGTGAAAGCTCGCCAAAGCTGTTCTGAGAACTCCTTTCGGTTCAGGTGGCAGCGCCATAACTTGACAATTGAAAATCATAGGGATTCTGATCACAAGTTATCATTACAGTAGTAGCTGCGTAACTTACCTAGGTACACAACTTGCATTGAAGTTCTGATGGCAATAGATCGAACGATGACAAAAGTTCGATCAACAGTTCAAAATTCCAAACAAATTGACAAGACAGTACGTAGAAGAAGAGCTACAGTTTTGGCGTTGTCGAAACAGGTTACTTCTCATACTAATAAAGCTCATCGTTACTGTTTTTTCCCCAGCAAATTTACGCCCAGATGCCAACTATTGTCTTATAGCCCTAAACATCAACGAACTAGTCAGGAGTTGAGATCATCCTCCTTGGCATTGGGGATCCCTTATCTTCCAAATAAACAAGACTTTGCTCTAAATGTTGTATGAATATCAGCCCCTCCTCAAGCAATTCCTAACCGCAAGGAGCAATCATGACTTGAGGTGGACTAACAGATATGGAAGGGAGTACTGTACATCGACTACCTTTTCAAAAAAGCACTGAAAGCTTACACCCTTGGCTCCCTATACGACGTTGCCTTGCTCTCAAGGGCTCGCAACTGTCCATGCCAACCAAACCAAGACGGTAATCACGGACCACTCCTCGGGCAAGACCAAAAATCTGCCCACAAGGCCAAGAATTCCTCACTTTCCCTGCTGAAAGAAGAGGCGTCGAGATGACGAGACCACGAGAACAATGCTAAGCAAGTCCTTTGTTGACCTGCCATCGCGAGACCAACTCGGCGCGGCATTCGGATCCAGAGGAAGTGTCCGGGGCAAAAGGAACCGACCGTAACATCCTGATTCTCTCAAAGCGTCGATGCTTTGCCGGTTTTCTGTTGCTGTTCTGCGTCTCGTCGCCGTCCTCGCTCGCGGTCGTCAGCGTCAGCTTACCACCAGCGAAATGCAAGCTCGGGGAGAAAGCCGCAACGCTTGCCGCGCCTCAACTGAGAAAGATATAAGACTATCTTCTATTACTGTACTTGGCCGGCGCGCAGTGCGCAGGTAGAAGTACATACTGAATGTAGTACTGTACTGTATGTAGCCTGCATAGGGGTCCTGCAGGAAGATGCTGCTGGCACTTGATATAGAAGCCTTTCGTCTTTCCCGCTCAGCCAGTAGGTAGAAGTAAATTGATCCTGCTCAAAAGATTTGGTAAGATCATTGTTTTGTTCCTCGAATCGCTGTTTTGTCTCGAGCACTTCTTTGTTGTGTTGTTGTGGTTCTGGGCGGCTTTAGTGGCGGAAGCGATAGCAACTCGCGCAACACTTTAGTTTTACTTAATATTATCTCCGATTTTCCTCTTTGGACAAACCCCCCCCCCCTCCCCCCCCCTTTTCTCTCCCACCTTTCAATTCCGTCGTTCGCTGACCACTGTTACTGTAAGAGATTCGCCCAAAAATGATCAGAGAGTGATACTAACCGTGCACAGAAAAGAGAACAAACCCGTCTCGCCGTCTCACGATGTCTGCCCGCCCGCAAAATGTTGGCATCAAGGCCATTGAAATCTATTTCCCTAGCCAGGTACGCCAGATCTGTGCCCAGGACGGTGTATTGAGCGCCTTGGGATATGCGATCGCGTACTGAACATCCTGCGTGTAGTGTGTCGATCAGGTCGAGCTTGAGAAATTCGACGGCGTGAGCACGGGAAAATACACAATTGGCTTGGGACAGACGAAGATGAGCTTCTGTGACGACAGAGAAGGTAAGAAGGCCGCCTCTTGGGTTCATAGGAACAAGACTCACAACTCCAGACATCTATTCCTTCGCCTTGACCGCCACTTCCAACCTCCTCCGCAAGTACAACATTGACCCCAACTCTATTGGACGCCTGGAAGTCGGCACCGAGACCATTCTAGACAAGTCCAAGTCGTGCAAGTCGGTTCTCATGCAACTGTTTGGCGACAACACCAATATCGAGGGAGTGGACACAGTCAATGCCTGCTACGGAGGAACCAACGCCGTCTTCAACGCCATCAACTGGGTGGAGTCTTCAGGCTGGGATGGACGGGATGCCATTGTGGTGGCCGGAGATATTGCCTTGTATGCGAAGGGAGCTGCGCGCCCAACAGGAGGTGCTGGTGCCGTAGCCATGCTCATTGGCCCCGAGGCGCCAGTCGTGTTCGAGCCAGGTCTGCGGGGGAGCTACATGCAACACGCCTACGATTTCTACAAGCCCGATTTGACGAGCGAGTACCCGATTGTTGACGGCCACTTCTCCAACAGATGCTATACCGAAGCCGTAGACTCCTGCTACAAGGCCTACAACAAGAGAGAGGCAACCTTGAAGTCTAAGGCAGATGGCCACTCCAACGGCGACGCCGGTGCCCACTCCAACAAGACTGCCCTCGACAGATTCGACTACATGACTTTCCACGCCCCCAACTGCAAGCTAGTCGCCAAGTCTTACGGCCGCCTCCTCTACAATGATTACCTCCAAGACCCCACTTCCCCTGCGTTCGCCGAAGTCCCCACCGAGCTCCGCGACCTGGACTACGTAAAGTCGCTCTCCGACAAGGTCGTAGAGAAGACTTTATGGGCTTGACCAAAAAGCGCTTCGCTGAGAGAGTCGCCCCATCGACCGAAGTCCCTACCATGTGCGGAAACATGTACTGCGCGTCGGTGTACGGGGGTCTCGTCTCGCTGCTCAGCAACGTCGACAGCGCGGCTTTGCAGGGCAAGAGAGTCGGGATTTTTAGCTACGGCTCTGGCCTAGCTTCGTCGCTGTTTTCGGTCAGAATCAATGGCTCGACCGAACACATCCAGAAGACGTTGCAGTTGAAGGAGAGACTTGCCGCCAGAACGACCGTGGCGCCGGAAGTATACGATTCGGTAAGTTTCATGCTTTTCCTTTGTGTTTTTTTTTTGGGGACAGCCAGGAACGGCTCTCGAGTTGATTGTAACGGTTGGACTAATGTTCTTTTGGTAGATGTGCGAATTGCGCAAGAAAGCGCACCTGCAAAAGAGCTACACCCCTACCGGAAACCCAGACACCATCGCCCCATCCACATATTACCTTGAGAGCGTCGACGAGCTGTTCCGCCGCAAGTATACGGTCAAAGCCTAAAAGTGCCTATTGCCCTCCCCCCCCCACGTCCTCTCATCTCGCTCAAAAAGAAAAGAGGGATAGAAAGCGAGATTTCTAGCTCAATCGTCTTGTTACAGTGTTTGGGTGCTCGCGCCGTTGTTCCTTCCAGCATCTGACATTAGAAGCTTCTTTTTTGATAAACAAGCCACTGGCGACAAAACGGAGAGGCCAGATAAGGATTTTAATGGGTTCAAGTTCTTTGCGAACCAAACTTCTTCTTCATAGGGCGGCTTGTGAAGCCCGGCATGCATTGTAGTATGGAATGGTATACTTGCATATAGCATGGAAGATACACAACGTCCAGAGCGTTTGGCGGTGTCGTGTATGTGTTCGTGTTCGTGTTCATGGACGTGATCATTTCTCGCTTCGGGTGACACCTACTACCTACCTTATGTTGCTCAATTTCGAAAGAGGTAAAATAGCCATCGATCACACGTCTGACCAGAAAGAATTCAATGTAAATGCAACGCTACAGCCCCATCCGAAGTGTCCTGTACAGTTCATCCACGCAGCTAATCCCGCGTATCTATCTCCTCGCCAACCCGTAGCCCTGGACATCCCAGGAGCCGCCATGTCTGATGTCCATCTAGCAAGACTTGCTTGTCTTGGTGACATCTACAACTTGCTCAGACTATCCGGCTGGTCGCCACTCAGCAGGCTCGCGCGGTCCCTCATGCGCTTCAGGACGACGTCGTCAGCAAGCGTGCTCAGCTCAGTGACCACGAGGCTCCTCTCCTCCAGCGTCTTAGCAGCGACCACCTTGGCCTCGGTCTTCAGCTCGCCGGGCCTCTCGACACACGTGCGAATGAAGCGGGCCCACGACGCGAAGAACATGCGACTCGCCGGCAGCGCCTCCAGCACCATGGCGAAGCAGTGCGGCATGCGCGCGTACTCCTCGTACACGACCGTCACGCCCTGCTGGGCCGCCTTGGCCGCGACGTGTCGGGCCTCGTCCGCCAGCAGCTCCTCGCCCGTCTCGACGAACAGCGGCGGGCTGCCGGCCCACGAGCCGGCCGCGAGGGGGGACACCAGCGCGTGGCAGAGCACGGCGTCCGCGGCGTAGAGGTTCCGGCGCGGCGGCGACGCCGGCCACACCGCGTCCGGCGGGTAGCGCGTCTGCCCGTGCTGGTCCGCGAGCGAGGGCAGGTAGTCGAACTTCTGGTTCGTGGTGCAGCTGGGGCTCGAGTGCGTGATGTCGGTCCAGGGCGAGCAGGTCGCGACGCCGGCCGGGATCGGGAGCTCGCGCGCTGCCCCGTTCCAGGTGATGCTGAGCCCTTGCCGGTTGAGCTCCAGGATGGTCTGGAGGAGCACGAGCGAGAGGTTGCCGCCGGCGGAGTCGCCGGCGAAGACGATGTGCTGCGGAGAGACGGGCGCGTGGAGAGAGCCGGCGGGTGGGTAGAGGAGCGTGAGATAGGAGATGAGTGCGTCGAGCAGGGCGGCTGGGAATGGGTTCTGGGGCGCAAGCCGGTATCTGACGCTGAGGCAGCGGCCTTTGGTCAGCTTGGCGAGCTTCTTGGTCGTAGGGCGGTGGGTTGCTGGGTCCACTGTTTGGGATGGTCAATAAGTGTTGAGGTTTGCCAGGTGGTGGTGAGGTGGAGAGAAGTGGAGAAGTGTTTGTTTGTGTACATTGAAGCGAGGCCGACAGGGGTGCACATGTGGACATACTGAGATAGTAGGCTCCGCCATGAAAGTAGAGAATAGTGGTCGGAGACTCGACTTCCTTCATCATCTCCTTGTACTTGTCTTCCTCTGAGATCTTGAGCTCGACGGAGCTTTTGGTTGCGCCCGCTCGGTAGCCGGTCCACTATTTCTCGTCAGCCTAAGTGCACTCGCCCTACATGTCTATGAGCATCTAGCCGCCTCATCTGCCCCTATCGTCCGTTCTCAGATTCAACAAAAGTATCCGGATATTGACCAAGCAACCAAGCAAGGGAGAAACGAACCTCAGCCTCCACATCCTTCACTTCACACCCTCGGATCCCGCTCTCCTTCTGCTCGCTTTCCTCCCTCAACCCGTCAATAGCAGCAACCAACTTCGTCCACACGTCCCCCTCCTCAGGCCTCTTCAACACAACTCTGCTGACCCAAATCCGGCCCTTGGGCTCTGGTGCTTTGATGCTCAGGCGCTGTAGCTGACCGAGGGGACGCGGCGGCGAGTCGACGATGAAGGAGCGCAGGACGGAGATGGTGAGCTCGGTGCGGAGATCCCAATATTTGGAATGTTCGGCTAGGAGCGTCAGTCTGTTTCGTTGCAGGGCATATCATAGACAGAAGATTGTGAACAGTCCTGAGATGCGTGCCTACTCCAGCGGCGCGCATAAATCCGCGAGTCGGAAACGAAGACGACTTACAAAAGCCTAGAGTATGAGAGACGGCTGTCTTGCCTATGAGAGGCACCTTGGGCAAGAAAGCCTTCAGCAAGGGAATCGGCGAGGCGTCCATCTTGGAAGCTGTGTTGTGTTGACAGTGACGTGTTGTAGTCCCAAAGCTCGCGATAGATGTTCAAGATACCTAGACACCGAGAATCAAAACAGAGGGTGGGTATGAGAAAAAGCGCAAACACCATAGACAGAATTATCACAACTTTGCTACTTCAACGAGCACGATAGAGGACAGAAAAGAAGGAGGGAAAGCAAAGCTGCCGCCGACGTTTTCATGGCGCGGTGACGAGAGATGCCGAGGCACCATCCAGTCCTAGCCTCCTCGCCGGTCCGTTGATCTCGTGCTTCTTTGGTTTCACTTCTCCTATTGGGAATCAATGAGACTTCCATTCTGCATTTCTGGCCGGTTGCTCGTGGACAACGTCACTTTTGGAAAGAGATGCGAGGGCTGTCTGGTGTGGCTGGAGATTGGCGCAGGTCTCAGTTCCTCAGAAGTCGTGAGAGCTGAGGGGGTGGATTTAAAAATGGTCGCTTGTACTGTACGAACGCCATGTTACATGTAAAAGGTCCTCGCCATCAAAACGAAAAATGTTCTAGTTGCAAACACTCCGTTGCCTATTTCTCCCACCCGGCCTGATGGGGTGAGGCAACGAGGCAACTCTTGCTAGGACGTCTGCAAGGGAAGCTTGCACACTCAGACTTTGGAGAGACGCTTGGAAGCTTGCCTTCGTTGGTGATATTTGGATCACGGTGGTGTGCGAGACGAGGAAGAAAATTACACAAGTGGGACAGTTGGACATTAAATAGACACTTTGATATCGCAGGTCCTGCAAACGCCGCCGATGCATTGTTGAATCGTCCTTCCACCTCTCATTCATGGTGCGATTCGCTGTTTTCTCGCGATCCGTTCGCGGCCCCAGCTGTGCTTGTTGCGTTGGTGCTCTTCATTTGCCAGGATGGGATGGCGGCGCGGCCTGCTGGCGCGCCGCTGTTGAAGGTGCTGGAATTTCGGTTCGAGATCGAGGCTACAGACTCGGTTCCGGTACCATTGCTCACCGAAGCTGGCTTTGGCGGCGACGGTGGTGTCGTGGATCCTCCATTGCTTCCTGCCGCAGGAGCCAACAAAGGTGTCGGTGATGGTGATGGTGGAGTTGGTGCGATAGACGCCGCGAAGCCTGGAGCCCGGCCATACGAGCCGGTAGATGAAGAAGCAGCCGGGTTCATTCGCTGTCCCATCAACGTCTTCAGACTCTTCAGCTCGGCGTTGAGCTCTCGGAGTCTCGAATCTGTAGTTTCCTTTTGCCCATCCATGGCCCTGGGTATCAAATCCTTCAATCCCCTCACCTCCTCGCCCATACGGCGTGACTCTTCCTCTCGTCTCTTGCTTGCAGCTTTCAGTTCACTGATCACTTGTTCGACCTCGGTCATGGCAGCGTCGAGGCGTTCCGTACGGGTTTGTTCGGCGGACTTCAGGGTCTCCGTATCCTTCGCGAGCTGATCCAGGAGCGCAAATGCCTTCTCAAACGATTCGTCGATGGCTTGTTTGTCCTGCTCTAGCTGCGGCGGTGTCGGCGGCGCAATCAGCGGGTATACGTATCGCTGAAGATTGTCAGCACTCGAACACTTGCCGTGCGCCGAACCCTTACCTTTGCAACGCAGTATAACCCGTAGCTCACGCCTCCCATTACCGTCGCCATGATGAACCAGTCTCTCCAATCCCTCCTCGGCACTTCCGGAGGCGCTCGAGGCCAGGGCGCTTGCTGGTATCCTCCATATCCAGAGGGAGGCGATCGCATTACCTGCTGCTGGGGAGCATAATTGGTATAGGTTGCCGGCGCTGTCTCGCCTCCTGTCCTCGCCAGTGCCGTCTCTATCTCCTCCTGGGTCAGGTTCTTCGACTGCAGGAAGGCCACTCGGTTCTCGATCGGTGAGCCAGCCACGCTGGGGTCTTGTAGGACTGGAGATACATGTCAGTAGTTCGCGCGCAAGTCTGGTCTCCTGGACTCTCACATGTTACCTTGAAGCACAGTTAGCAGCAGACAGCGCGGGCGAGGATCAGTGGAATCTTACTGCAGACGCCACGATCTCCTCCCGAATCGCCATCGTGACTTGGAAGACTTCTGTGCCTATTCACCTTGGAGGCGCAAGATGCGACGATGCGATGTGATGGTTGAAAAGGACCCAGGAAGCATCATCGGGTCAGGACGGTGTGTGCAGGACTGGACTGTACAGTGAGTGAGTGTAGAGTGAGTCGTGAGCACAGACGGAGGGAGTGGCCGGACCGAGGCTGGCAATTGTCACGCCGCCAAGGCGCTAAACGTTCGGCTGGTGTGATAGCCTAGTGGCCTAAGGCCACTATGGAGCACGGACCACACTGGCCACAGCCTATTCTTTCGTTTCCTGTAGACTTAGTTCTAGATTAATCAAGCACCCCTCGTGGAGGTATTTCAAAGCTTCAACTGGTGACCTACGCAGGGAGTCGAACAAGCCCTTTTCGCAATCGAGTTATTGCATAAAGGTCGAGAGAATCGAATTGTCACCCGGAAAAAAAGATCGAAACACCCAAAAGAGCTTTTACCCAAAGACCTTATCAAGAAGATTTGAAATCGATCAAAGAACGAACCCAGGACAAGAAGAATATCACTGAAGAAACAAACCCCGAAAACGCTATTGACCACAGAATACGCTATCGAATCACGATACGAAGAACAACTTCAAGACCTTACAAAAAGGTCGACACCAACACCCAGAAGCTAGGAAAGAAGACCTATACAAGAGAAGGATTACAACAGGGTCATTGGAAAGAAGTTTATACAGCACGAAAAACCACTGTCCCAAATACACACGACAAAAGGCCTTTTTAAACTTCAATTCAGCAAAGGTCTGAGTAAGGCCAAAATCGAAGACGTCAGCACTTAATAAAGGAAGATGCGCACGAATGGAAAAATACACCTGCTTTTCCATCAACCAACTCCGAGAGCCATTCTACACAATCAGGACCAACATCGAAAGACACTTTCACCCACCATACCCACACCAGGCCCTGCAAAACCCAATAACAATCAACTATCGGCAGAGACCCTCAGAAGGCTTATGTCGGATACCCGCCAGAGGCTCCAGCAATTCCCAAGTGCATTCGCAAGCAAAGCAGAAAAGGAGCAGTCTGACAAAGCCATAGAAAGCCTTAGTACAGATCTATCGTCCAGACAAGTTGAGGATTTGAACCGGCAGCTGAAAGCAAACTCCCTTAAGACGCCAGAACACCGAGAAAAGATAGAGACAAGAACACCCCAACAGATCCCCAACATGCCCGTCCTAAGGATGCCGCGGTTTGAGAAATGCAAGGACTATGATGGGGAGATGCCAGCCGAGTATTGGCTGGATAAATTGAACTATGACTTCGAAATGGATGAACAATTTGACCCTGAGCCATCCATATACCTCAGAGCCATATCCATCCTTCTAACAGGAGGAGCTGCTTTTAAGTTCAGAAGCAACCCGCGCATGCGTGCTATCATAGCTAACCGCTTATCTGCCAAAGCCCAAGAGAAGATTGAAGTCATTAAGTGGCTGAAAGCCCAGTACCCAACCGATGAAGACCTTATGGAAGAAACCGATGTCTTCCGTGATGTACGTGATCTTGCACAAAACGAAGGAGAAACTCTATCCTAATACTACCTTCGAACCCTAGTTTTATTAAAAAAGACTGGTAGGAAGGACCTTAACAAGAACGCCATGAACAACCAGTACGAGAACCAACAATCGGATTCAGATCGGTACATCCTGAAGTCTCTATCACTACGGCTTTTGTGATTAGGATGAGAAATGAAAAATTGAGAACCCACGCTCTGTCGAACAACGTTCTGTTGTATCCATGCTTGTGGAAGGCATATGAAATCTTGTGCTTCTCTCAGTCTGCTCTGAAAACCCAAAAGAGAATCCAGGCAGAGATTGATAAGAAGAACTTTCACAACAAGTTGGTGGAATTCGTGGAGAAAAGCTTGGATATGCCAGTGGCAGTCGCTATAGCAACCTACCAAGGAAAGCAATACGTGGAGTATGCGCAAGAACAAACGCTGGCATTGATAAACCCTGGCCAGACTGTAAAGCTTGTTCCAGCCGCAGATAACGCCCAATCCCAGCAGAACCGCAACAAAACCCCAGCTCAACAAGATCAGAATACGAGTAATGCGCGTGCTAACTTGAAAGCAAACTGGAACAACAACCAAGAATAGCAGTCCTATATTCCTCTTAACGCCCGAGGTGGTAAAAGATCGGGGAACAACAATTACAACAACAATCGCAATCAGAACTCCGGAGCCCAAAACAACGGAGGCAACAACAATAACAATTCGAAAAATGCACAAGCCTTAACGAATACTCCTCAACAATCAACTCCGACCATCAAGTCTGGTGCCGAGTCGAAGAACCCCTTTGTAAATAAGTCTAGAAAATACAACCGTGTGAACGGAACCCTCTGCTTAAGTTATAGCGAGTTGGGACACATCAAAACTGCATGCAAAAACGCACCCTTGCCGGAATGGGAGAGAGCTTACATCAGAGCCATTATTTTCCCAAAGACTCTTGTTGCAGGACATATGGCCACGATCATGGCTGAGAATGCCCAACCACGAATCACCGAAATCTTGGAAGAATCCTCTGCTTCCACTGCTGCTTTTACACCTGTAGCAGAAACACCAACCACTGCTAGCACCACCATGACTTTGTCTCAATGGACCGGAAATCACAAGAATCCGTACATCGAGAATAAAGCCGCCTTCAGACCAGCTGGCAAGAACCTTGGAGCCGTGGGCCCATCAAGAGATTTGGGATACACCACAATGGCCGAAAATAATGTTCAAATCAATGCCTTCATGGCTGACAGAATAAGAAAAAGAATTAAAGTCGTGAGCTCGGATGACGGTGCGCCTCAAGCTGCAAAACCAGTACGCCAAACCAGATCCAAGAAAGTTGCAGCAGAGAAGCCAGCCTCTAGAGTGAGACACCTGAAAGAAATTGTAGGGCGATCAGGGGAAGGCCCTATGAATTATATGGACTTAGCCTCCAAGTTCGAAGTCACGATCAACCTTTTAGAACTTTTCCAGCTGTCTCCGGAAGTTTCCAAACAGTTTCGAAAGCTGAGCATCAAAAAGAATCAGAGATCGGAAAAAAAGGCTGCGAAGAATACTCCTGCACAATTGACAAACCCAATCCCTTTGATTGCCAATCTTACCCAACTGGTTTCAGATATCCATTCTGATAAGAAGGCCTGGAAAGTTGAGGGTTCCATCATTGTCGAGAAAAAGAGAGAGAAAGTGGAAGTGCAACTCCCCCTCGGAATGTCGTTTGTAGACCAAGGTGCAGACATCATTCTGATCTCGTGGAACTTGGCCAAGCAATTAAAGCTGGAGATTCAGAGTCTTAGACAGAAAGGCTTCGCAGGCATCAGCTACACCACAGCTGACGAGAAGCTACATTGCTTGGACGAGTACGTCACAATCAACTTCGGAGTGAAAGGCATCTGGCGTCATATCTATGCTTTCATTCGGGCTCAATCTGGGCCTAACGACAAGAGTCTGAGTCTACTCCTGAGCTTACTATGGCTGCATTTGGTGGACGCAAAGATGAACATTTGCAAAAGTGAAATCACAATTGGAAGGAATATGCAAGGAGAATCTGCAATCACAATCCAGAGACTTCTTTTTGCCTCTTCCGCCGCCATTAACCTGGTTTTGCACCCATTGAAAAAGTCCGAAAAATCCTTCAAGAACATAACCGTCAAATTTCAACCGGATCCCGACTCCGACGCTAATAACGATATTGACACAACCGACTCCGAAAAAGAAGACTTTGACGAGGACGACTCCTCCGACTCCGATTACACCGATTCAAAGGACTCGGAAAACTAAATTTTCTGTTTGGCCTTAGGAAGGGCGTTAAACTCATTCAAAGGGGGATTGTTTACTTCCGTCATAGTGGAACCAGCTTTTACTACTGTTGAATTGTTGGACGTATTATTTGATATACCAAATTCGCTACCTTTTCCAATTTGCATAACTAAACTTTTTTTTTCGAAGGTGAAAAAAACAGAACTTTGTGTGGCTGCCGCTGCCACCACTTTTATACCAAAACACAATCTCGGCGATTTTAAGAAAGCTTTGCCCTTTTCTACTAAGAAAAGAGTTGTGAGATTGCTATTAGAAAATCCTATTGATAAAGTCTTTGACAAATGAGCAATTTTATATGGACTGATATTTGGAGATGGCATTCCTATATACAGGCTGAGAGATGTACAAAAACTGATGTACACGTACCGGGAAGTCAACAGCACCGGCTTTAGTGAGTTTCCGTACATTAATTTGTATATTCATCGATACCGGATATCTCCAAAAGCACCATTAATAGCAGACAACGCATATCGGAAATACACTTCCGTTAAGTTGGCCTGGCTGAACAAGACTTTAAATGAAAAGATTCGCTATAGAATTTTCGAATCTATTTATATGGCGAATGGCAGACTTTCAGATTGGAACAGTCACTCTTACCTTATTAACAAGTCTGCCGAATCTCGACCAAATGAAGAAGAATATCGAATGACCTTCGATTATTCGAAAATTAAAAAGAAAACCCCGGGCTGCATTCTTATTGGACTTGACGATTGTGCAGCTTATCTCGGCAACCCATCCCATAAAGTCTTCAGCCAATTTGACCTTAAACACGGTTATTAGAATGTGAGAATACATTCAGATGACCGCTACGTATACGCGTTTTCTGCACCTGGCCACCCTTAGATGCAACTCACCCGTATGCCTCAAAGGGCTGCATCGAATGCGTTTTCTTATACGAAACTGATAAAAATTGTGTTGGGTGAAATACCCAAATCCCAGAATGCAATTGACCAAAGCTTTGATAATTCAGAACCCTCTCTTTTTTCTTTATATATTATCGGGAATACCTTTGAATTGCAAAAACTGGGATTTTATATGGATGACATCTTTTCAGGTTCATTTGACTTCGACTCTGCTTTTGCAATGCTACGAAACCATTTGTTGCTTAGGTTGCTCTGGAGTCAACTAAAATTGTCATTTAAAAAGTGCAAGCTGTTTATGAAGGAGATAATGGTTCTAGGAATCCGCTACCGATCCGGTCGTGCTCTTATTAAAACTGAGAGATCGACCGCAATTCAGTCATGGTCCGTATCAACGACTCTCATTTAGGTGAAGCAATTTCTAGGAGCGATCCAAATCATTCGCAATTGGGTGAAGAATTTTGCCGAAATCGCCAGACTTTTGAATAGATTGACGGGATATGCCCATTGGAGATGGGGACCATCAGAAGCTATATCTTTCTCTTTTTTAAAAAATAAGTGCAGCTTAGCAGTAAAAAGAGCTGGCCATATCCTTCTCAAATCCGTGCAAATGTACACAAATGCTTCGGCTTTTGCAGGAGGATGCTGCATATTACAAGTTTAAAAAAGAGAATCCACACCGGTACTATTGTTATACGACAGCTTCACATTTACGAAAACACAACGATAGTATGGTACCTACAAGAGAGAATTGTTAGTTATGGTGGAGTTTTGCAGAAAGTATACTCATATGCTGCGTTGCGAAGAATCCTCGGTGTTGTATACTAACCATGCACCACTTACATACTTTCTGAACTCAGAGTCCACCCAAGAAGGAATATACGCCCGATGGGCAGCAGAAATGCGAGCATTGAATGTTTCGATCCAATATATCAAAGGAGGTCGAAACCAAGTCGCTGACGCTCTGTCAAGAACTATCTTCTCAGGAGAAGAATATGACGAAATTGACTTGAATCAATTCGGCGGGATAAGTGTGGAGGATTTTATATAGCGCTGGAAAGATGGAAAGGATGAATACGAACAATTGCTTAGAGAAGTGGCTGACCCATCCATACTACTTAGCAAGGAAAAGATTAAAAGAATCCGAAAGATGCTCGACCCCAACACGATCATGACGCTGGCAGGAGTTTCAAAGCAAAATGAGAAATTTGTGGCAGCCTTATGTGCAATTGGAAGTATTGAGTACACTATAGGGCTGGAATCCCTCTTACCGTTCGCAGGGATTGCGATCTGGGAAGATAAGCGAGTTGCAAAGGTGTCAGCCACGACCTTAACAGACCCATTCACAGCATACAAGATTTGTTAGTGGTATGCTGACGTTGTCAACCTCTTACTAAAGGGCAAATATTCAAAAGGCAACGACAAAGTCAAGAGAGCAACCTTGCAAAGGAAGGCTACGAGATACAGGTGGAAGGACAACGCTTTGTGATACTTATGAAAAGAAAAATTCAAGAGATGCTTGGTATCTAGTCAAGTATCAAAAGCTCTTAAGACTGCCCATAACCAAGGTGGATACTTCGCAGCTAATATTACGACAAGAAAGCTCAGAAACGTATGATGGCCCTTAGTTACCAAAGATGTTAGCCTGTATATCAAAGGTTGTTTACAATGCGCCAAATTCGGCACCGCTCAGAAGTCTCAACCATTGTCACGAGTGGTAGTATCAGGTCCTATAAAGCTGCTGAGAGCTGACTTTTGCGGACCTTTTCCAGGAGTTCTTGATAAATATAAATACTTACTGATAGTCATCGATTACTTTTCTCGATTTATTTGGGCGTATCCATGCTTAATACCAAGTTCGGAACAAGCAATCAAAGCCTTTACGTTATTATTTACGAATAATAGCACCCCGGTAGGTTTCTACGTTGATCCTGGAAGTCATTTTAGCGCTCGACTAAAGACGTTTGCCAAAGAGAAAAAAGTCCTCTGAACCAATTCTCCCATAGCCTCCAAGAAGTCAACAGGTATGGCTGAAAAGGCTGTAAATATTGTGCAACGTGCCCTGAGCAAAACTGTGAGAACCTTTCCGCAAAAGCTGGAGTTTGTTGTGTTTTTTGAAGCAAATGCGAAAGAGATGCTCAACCTCGGATATTCAGCTTTTAATATTTATCGGAGATATCAACCGCGTGCTGCTATCGACATTGCCTTCCCAGCCTATTACGCCCAAACTATATACAACAACCTGGAAGCTGGTGGATTTCCTAAAAAATTGTGGTCGGCGGATTCAGCTGACTTTAAAAAATAGGGAGATATGGTGTTGGAACACCTAGCCAATCAGAAAGTTTTACGAAAAAGAATTACCAAAACGAACGACAGAAATGCAAGAACAAGAGCTGAACGATACACCAAACAATATCAATCTTTGAGAACGTTTCTGCCAGGATTTCTAGTCATATTGTATAACCACACTGCCGCCGGGCAGAAGCTAAAGCCCAGCTGGAAGGGCCCTTTCCGCATCTCAGGCATAGAAGGTGAATACCAACGATCCTACATTCTCGAACAAATCAATGGAAAATCAATTCCTAGACACTTTCACATCGATCAATTAAAGGCTTTTTACCTTAGAACTGCGTACCTAGTTACTGGAGAAGAAGAGCGTCTATCAATGTACCAGAATCTAAGAGCAGAAAAATCGCAACACTCACTGCCTTTGGAACTAAAAGAAGAGTTTCTACAACGCCAAAAGGAAATTGACACAGTACCAGGAGTTTGGAGCGTGCAAATGCAATTTGAAGATTACTACTCCTTTTTAGAGAAGTTGTTCCGGGACGACGCCTGGATGTGCGTTTAGAGATTGAGAATTCTTATGGGATACTAGAGGGTATTTCCTTGGGACGAAATATCAATATATACTGGAAAGGAGCGAAAGGAAGAAGGATTGCTCCAGAGCGTTGCATGTATTATAGCCTTTTTTATTGTACTCTCGAGGTCGAAAGCTTGGTAGGATGGGGCTTGTGATAGCCTAGTGGCCTAAGGCCACTATGGAGCACGGATCATACTGGCCACAGCCTATTCTTTCGTTTCCTGTAGACTTAGTTCTAGATTAATCAAGCACCCCTCGTGGAGGTATTTCAAAGCTTCAACTGCTGGGGTGTTGTTTACTTGGAGGGGGCTTTTGTTGACTCTGTCGCATCGCATTCTGCGAACCTTCATATACAGTACAGTACTGTACAGTACAACCTCGACCTCAACCTCGCCCTCCACCTCCACATTCGCAATAGGATACCGCTCCGCTGATCAGAGTCTCGCGCTTCCTCTCGCCTCTCGCTTGCTCGCAGTCATCAACATGTCGCAGGACACGGGGCTTTTCTCCGTGCGACGACCCCGAGAGGTATGTTGCGCCTTCGCAAACGCGGCGCGAGATCTCTCCCTGGATCATGCCGCAGTAAAGCTATGGATGCGTGCTGACTGCTCGAAAGACTCTGGGAGGCATCAACCATAACTCGAGCATTCCTCAGCCAGCGTCGGCCATGAAGCGCTCAAACTCGATGTCGGGCGCCAACATGAACCCGCCCTTCACCGTGAGCCATGTGCGCTCGATATCTGGATCGCGGCCTTCCCTGGCGCCGCCTCGTCCGAGCCAGCCTCAATTCCAGCGATCGTCGTCCGGCACCAACCTGGCGGATCTGGGAATGTCATCCGTCAAGCGCACCTCTTTCCAGAACAGCAGTGGACGAAAAAGCATGGCAGCCCCGAATACCACGGGGAAATCTTCCCTGGAGAGCGCCGAGCGCAGGAGCAGTGTGTACAGATCAAAAGCCTCTACCGGCGGGCCCACCAGTCGCCAGAGCTTCTTCCAGCAAGTGCCCCAGGCCGCGGGTGTTCCAGTAGATCCGCGCCGCCTCAGGGACCGCATGGTTCAGAATCAGATGGGACAGGAGTTGTTGGACTACATGGCCGAGAACAATTTCGAAATGGAAATGAACCATCCTCTGGGTCCAAACGTCATGAAATCGCCTACAACCAAGGATTTCAACTACATTTTCCAATGGCTGTACCATCGCATTGATCCTAGCTACCGATTCCAAAAGAGCATCGATCAAGAAGTACCGCCAATCCTCCAGCAGCTACGCTACCCGTACGCCAAAAGCATCTCGAAGAGCTCGCTTGCCGCTGTCGGAGGGGCGAACTCATGGCATCTGTACATCGGCATGTTGCACTGGATGATGCAACTTGCGTTGATGTTGGATGGATACCACGCGGGCCAGTACGACGATGCTTGCGCCGAGAACGGGATAGATGTCAGCGGGGACAGGATCATCTTCGGTTTCCTCAGTAGCGCTTACCGTGACTGGCTGTCGATGGACGACGAGGCTGGTGATGATGAGCAGGAGAGGGCATTGGCACCTCACATTGAAGCGATGGCTCGGGAATTCGACAGGTCGAACTCGAAGTACCTGGACCAGTTGCAGATCCTCGAAGGCGAAAACCAGCGTCTTCAGAAAGATATTGCACAGCTCGAAAAGTCAGGGAATGAGGTAGCGATTCTGGACCGAAACTTCAAGATCATGGAGGAGGACAAGGTCAAGTTTGAAGAGTTCGACAACAGAATGAACCAGAAGGCGGAGAAGTACGAGTCTCGGATCCAGTTCCTGCAAGAGGAGCTAGACAAGGTCATGGCTGAGTTGAACGAAGCCGATGATGAGCGAACGAATCTCCAGAGAGCTGTCGATGATCAGGGCATCAGCATGGCGGATATCGATCGCATGACTGTTGAGCGAGAGCGTCTCCAGAAAGGCATCGAATCTACCTCTCAGAGACTGGAAGATGCAAAGAAAAGAGTGTCTGAAAAGGAGGATGAGGCGAGCCGGAAGCTCGACGAACTGGAGCGCATGGTCGAAAAGTACAACAGTCTGGGGTACCAGATTGGTCTGATCCCGGCAACGGCAGCCAACGCGAAGGGCAAGAATTACGAGCTCCAAGTCACGGCAAACGAGGGTCCAAACTTTTCATCTTCGCAGATGGGTGCTTCGGGAGGCGGCAGTCCTGAAAGTGACCGACTTCTGGCAGATCCTGTTACTGGGTACCAGCCAGCACACATCTTGAACCTCGATCTTCGTGGACAAGTCAAGACTAGCTTCTTGAGCCTGAGAAAAGAGATCTCTGAACGAAGGACTGTTGCAATGGATGAGATGATGAAGCATCACGATCTGCTGGACGGCATCAAGGAGGCCATTGAGGACAAGCGAGGCGAAGTTGAGGCTCTCGAGCACCGTGTTCGTGCAGCTGAAGAGGAGTATGAGAAGACCAAGGAGGTAAGCAACAGCGTCAAGGGCTCGACCGTGCAACTGCTGACAACGACAATAGGTTACCAGCACGCAAAAGGTCGCGTCCGACACTCAAATTGAAAAGATGGAGAAGGAGCTGGCGAAGATGCGCGCGGGTCTCACCGAGTCTGTCCAGTTGATGGAGCAGCGCGAGATGAACACCAACATCGAGTAAGTCGACAGCTGCGCTGATGAAGGCTACGGTCGTTAACCAGTGTGTGCCTTAGATATGAGCAACTTACTCTGCGGGCCAACGCTCTCCGGGAAGAGCTGCATACCGAGATCGAGAAGATGCTGAACGACATCATCAAGTTCAAGGTTCACGTTCAGAAGAATCTTGAAGATTACGAGAGTTTCGTGGTAGACGAGGTCGAGCACGAGCTCGGGGGCGAGGGTGACGAGAAAGATGATACCCAGGATGGCGAGATGAGCTGAAGCGTCTGGTTCTTCCGTTACCGTACGTTTTGAATGCTTGATCAGTTTCTTGTGGGAGTAGGATGGATGGGCCGTTGTCGCCTTGCGTGGGAGGGATTCGGCGTTTCATGCGACATAGATACCTTGAAGGTGGGAGGAGGAGTTTGGGTATTCATGCCCCTGATTATATCAACGATATCATCCATCGTTGTCGACTTTTGTCATCCATCGTTGTCGACTTTTGCTCAAGTGATATGTCTTTCTCGAGGAATCAACAGCTTCATCGAGCATGATCGACGCGTAGGCGAGCAGGCGAGCGACAGAGACACGCCAAGCCACTAGCTGCCTCACGTGACCCGTCCGAAGCTTTGTGCTCCATTTTACTGCACATTAATTTCTCCCACCTTCTGTGTTCGCGCATCGCATCGCATCGCAAACATCGCCAACATCGCAAGCTTCGACCTGCGCTGCACTCTTCGCCTCCTCCTAGAAACGCACGCTCTTGTCGGTTGGTCTGTTGCGCCGCGCCGACTCGCCTCAGATACATCTCTCGGTCGTTCGATCTCTCGTCGAGCTTGACGTCTCCGTCCTTCTCCATCCTTCCATCTCCCACCGGCGCGACGACAACCTCGCCATGACCGAGGTGTCATCCACCAGGCTGTACTTGGGCAATCTGCCTCGCAACGGTGAGCGATGTCTCGGCGACGGCATCTGCGACGTCCTCGGCGCGCCTGGGGGGCTCTCAACGGATTTCCACTGACCTCACAATAGCGACCAAGGCTGATGTCGAGGCGCACTTCAACACCCATGGCACCGGCGAGATCACGGAGATCAAGCTCATGAATGGCTTCGGATTCATCGAGTACAAGGACGCGATGGATGCCCGCGATGTGGTTCCCGGTATGGCCGTCGCGACAGCTCCAAGGTCGATCCCGTCATAACTCATTCTTTCGTGTAGCCTTCCATGGATCGGACTTCATGGGCGAGCGCTTGACCGTCCAGTTTGCTCGTGGTACGCGCAGCCGCGATACCTTTGCCGCGACTGAGCGCATCGCGCCGCGTCCCAGGCGTACCCCTCACCGCATGCAAATCTCTGGACTCCCAGGTGAAACCAGCTGGCAGGTCTGTCCCCCCCGTTCCTTCATCCGGACTCTCGGATCTCAAACGTTACTGCTATTTGGACTCTGAACAACATGTTTTGGGACGACACTTCAATTTCACATCCCGCGGTATACAGAATCTCAGTCATCCGGGCCAGCCTTACGCCCTGCTCTGGTGATCAGTACCACTGCAAGTGTGCTAGTACATTTGCCCGAGCAGCTTTGCAATAGAAGGATCTATCTCCCTCCTGTATCTGGCCTTTTTTGTCCTGTCTCGACTTCTTTTTGCTCGTGTTGCTTGCAGCTGGACAGCAATTACTTGGCGCAGGATGGACCATTGGACCCCTTCGTGTGGATGGCAACTTTTACCTGGCATTCATCCACCAACCTACCAGGACAACAACTTACATGGACCTGGATTTAGGACCTGAAAGACTTCGCTCGTCAATCCAGTCTCGACGTCGTCTACTCCGAGACCGGCCGTGACCGGGATGGCAAGGGGTCCGTTATCCTCTCCCTTCCACAGGAACCTTGGCTGAATCTTGATAGGAGCTTTGTTGAGTTTGAGACTGCTGCGGATCTCAAGTCGGCAGTAGAGAAGCTTGATGGCCGCGAGTTCAAGGGAGTCCGGGTCACCTGTATCGCTGATGTACGTTTTGTCTCTACCCATTCCCACGCTTGGCTAATCACTTCAGACTCAACCGGATATTCCCCGTGACAGAGCCCGATCCCGGTCTCCAGCTCCCCGTCGGGGACACCCTGGTGATGACTATGATCGTCGTGGACCATCCCGTGGATACAGCCCTCGACGTGACGCCTACCGTGACCGAAGCCCGCCTCGCCGTGGTGGCTACTACGAGGACGATCGCCGTGGATATCGGTCTCCTCCCAGAGCTCGTGGTCCGATTGATGATTACCCTCCTCCCCGGGGCCGATTCGAGGATCCTTACCGCCGTGACTACCCCCCTGACCCATACATCAATGGCCGCGCCCCATATGATCGTCCCCCACCAAGAGACTACCCTCCAAGAGACGCTCCTTATGATTACGAGAGACCACGCCCGCGCTACTGGTACGTCCACCCCTTGGTGCGCATGGGTTTTACTGAAGCTACGTAGATCCAAGACCGCGTGATAAGCTTCGTCACGTAAGACGCGGCATATCTCAGCCGAAAGCAGGAAGTATGGGGAACGATTTGCGAAATGAATACACGAATTGCGGGCTAACGACTCATTGCGGTGCTTTCGAAGTTTACTTTGTTCTTGTTGAAAAGTTACCTTGTTCTTTTGTACACTTTCTAGGTGGGGATGTCATGGTGGGCACTGAGAGCGTCAGATTCGGATGAGGCCAAGATCATCATTCAACTTGTAGTTCATAGGAATTGGTAATTGCCTTTGCATTGCTCGAAATGGCTGCCTCCATACCGTCTCTCTCCTTCGTGCTCTCCTACCACAACCCTCACGAGACCGAAAGTTCCCGCTCTCCCCACACAGTCACAGATGCCAACGATTCCGCTCTCTGGCAGGCCCCCCTCCACGAGATTCTCACTCGTGAGAACCCACGTGCCGCCATGCACACCCCTCGCCCTCGTACACCCACTTCGCAATTGCGAAAATGATTGACGCTCTCAGAGAGATCCGCATATTCGGGCTCCCGACCTTCCGCGGATCATACATACATCCATACATACGTACTACACTGTACTGTACATAGCTGCGCGCCGATCGGCCTCAGTCCCAGCTAGATCCAAGGGTGCCTTCGGGTCTCCCATCTGCTCGAGGCCGGGCCGTGTGGAAGATGCTCTCTTTCTTGGGTTTAGATTCTTGGGTTTAGATTCTTGGGTTTAGATAGATACACACATACACACACACACTGTACTGCTCCCCGTGCCCACTCTCGTCGTCTGGTACTGTACTGTACTGTACTGTGCTGTGCTGTGCTGTAGCTCAGGCACGGCGCCGTGCCCTGGACCGACCGCCTCGACGACTCGACGCGTTGGCTAACACGGGGTGGCGCCTGGGACATGGTGACAGAACTTGGTCGAGACTCGTTGGGTGTGTAGATTGGGTGGTTGGTTGGTTGGTTGGTTGGCTTTGGGGGGATAACAAGCTCGTTGTTGTTGTTGGTCTTGTCGTGCGAATGGCGGCGGCAGCGGCGTAGCACGTGAACTTGAACGTGATCTTGAGAGGTACTGTATATTAGTGGGCTGCCTTCCCACATTTATTCTGCGGTTATTCGAGTGCCCGCAGAATAAATGTGGGAAAGCAGCCCACTAGTAGTACTGTACAGTACGTTGCAAAAAGTCGCTTTTTGCAAGGTATTGTATGTACTGTACTGTATGTACCTATGTAGGCTGCTGCTGGCATTGAAGAACCTGGAGTTGCATGCATCTGTCTAATAGGGCAGCAGGCTACGACGCAGCTGCAATACCGCGGGGGGGGGGGGGGGGGGGGGGGGGGACGGACAAGAACTTTCGTTAGCTGGATTGAATGTTCAAAAGCTTTCACGATCATCGATCGGCTTTATCATTGTCATTGTCATTGTCATTCTCCAGCTCTCGCGGGGAGAGGAGTGAGCGAGGAAAGACAGCAGACGTTGGTTGACTTGCGAATGTGGTCCCGGACGGAGTACAGAGATGCTGTTTCTCACCTGCGAGCATCTGCGGTTCTAACTAGCCTTTTGCTGTGGGGCCCGGACAGACAAATTATCATTGCGACACATTTGATATCGAGATATTGATTATCTCGATGTTCAAGTAGTAGAGCCGTAGATCACCTTCCTCCGTTTGACGGTTGTGAAGGAGTGAATGGCTGTGGCTGTGGTTTTTTGCACACATTCAAGTAACAAAATTTTTATTCCCACAGCACAAATTATAACAACTTCGGTTGCTTGGTGTAATGGTGTATGTGCATCCCCATGTCTACAAACAGAATCTCTTCGCTAACACATAGTGAAGTAGCACATCAGATTCTGATAGCCTCGCGGCATTAGAAATTCTGGGGATATTGGTTCGATTCCTATAGCGACCTCTTTTTTTTGCGTTTTTTGTGCTTTTTTCCACTTGGTCACGAGGTGGGTGGGTCTTTGGTGGGGGTGAGCGGGTTGACTGGCTATCTGATGGATGGCCAGTCGTGTTCAAAAAAACATATTTATTGCCCATTTCAACAGACTATCAACAACCTTCGAAGCCATCGTCGACAGGATTTTTTTGAATAATTTACAGCTGCAAGACAGAGTGATGATGTGCAATCGGGTCGTGTATCTACAAATGAAGCATCTGCTCTAAGTCGATGCGTGTAACGGAACTGAGTCACGGGGAAAGTCTGGCCATACCAGACTATTTTTTCTTCTCTTTGACGCATGTTACTATAGGAAGTCAAGGAAGTAAAGGCGAGAGACTGCTCAATCCTCTCCAGGAGGCAACAATACCACCTGGGACGAGACTTTCAGAGACCACGGCGTGAGCTGAGGAATGAAAATGCGGAGGAGCACTTGCTGGCTTGAGATACTGTACTGTACTTACTTCTGCGTCGATATGGAGAGGCACGACGTGACCGACGACTCTCCCCAAACTTACAACACCAAACATAGAACAGAATGCTGCTGCTGCTGGGGGTCGGACTGCGGCCAGCACGGCCGTCTCCATCGCATCTGTCCCCGTCGGCGACATCCTCGTCTTCGGCATCTGGCACGCGCGGACACGTCTTTTCCTTACAGTAAGTAGCAGGCAGGCGTCGGTGTGGAGGCCTCACGCCGTGTCTCGAGTCGCAGCGTACACGCCCTTGAGAGCCGACAGACAAGACGTCGAACGTGGCGAAGAGCTGTTCCTCGCTGGCACACATGGATCGGGGTCACGCCCACGCCCACAACATCAACATCATCGTCGGAGCCCCAAACCTCTGGAATCTACGGGACGGCTCCTCCGGCCAGACACCGACAGGCGCGTGCCCAGAGACGTGCGTGCGTGCGTGCGGCTTCTTTCTGCCCCTGGCCAGACGCCTCGATCACGTCTCTGTCTGGTCTCCAGCGCTGCCGCTTCCTCCTTCTTCTATTCCTCCTCCTTGAGAAGCTCGAGTGCCCCTGAGCTGTATGTACCCACTTCGCTGCCGCGCCGCCTCGACCTTTCGCTCGTGCTCCTTGCGGACGAGACTGGTCTCCTTCTCGTGCTCCTGGTCCGAGTTCCGCTGCAGCCCCGAGAACGATCCGCGAGGGCGACGGTCCGCCACCTTCGGTACCTTGGGGTCGCTCGAAAGGCCTGCTGCGAGGCGGGGTGCTGGAAGAGAACTGATTCGCTTCGACCGCTCATGCCCTTCGCATCAGACGGTCTCGACGCGATCGATCACCAGCCAGCTGACAGGATAGACCTCGAGACAGGAATATCAACCACCAACCAACCAACAAACAAACAATTCACAGCCTCCTCCCCATGGCAACGCCCAAAGCGCGACCACAGCGAGAAAGGAAGGAAGGAGGGCGGCCGTGAGCCACGCCCGGTTGACAGAGAAGGGCCAGTTTGACGTGATCTGGTTCATCAACGTGGCTTGGTTTTGATGTGGCTTGATCTTGAGGTGGGCGCGTCGTACACACACGCACACACAAGCAGCATCTGAGAGCTCACTCGGTATGTACCTCGGCAAGGTAAGTAGGTAGGTGGGTAGATAGGTAGGTAGGAATCTAGAGGTGAGCAAAAGTGTAAAGTTGTAAAGTGTACCGTAGGAACCTAGAAGTAGCCATCAGCAGAGACGCCAACCCGGCAGAAAAGTTGAGTTCGCGTCAGGAGTTGGGACGAGATGGCATTTGGTTTCTAGTAAGTTTTTCATTTCTGTTTCTCTCTTCTGCTGTGGTGCTGGGCTGGATTTGAGGAAGCAAGGTTGGAGTGACCGATTGATCGTCTGTCTCGTAAGAACTGGGACTCTTTCGATCGATCACTATTGCCACGTCAGTTCCAACGACATCACAATCCTCGCGAGTTCGCAACCAGTAAAGGATGTGAAGATGAAGGAGAGCACTGCAACCGCCATAGGCACGGAGCAGGAAAAAAGCCTATGTACAAGTCGGTGATCCTTTTGAGGGGAAGAAAAAGAAAACGCCACAGGGTATCGCTCCATGTCTGTCCATACGCCATAGATGCAGGCCCGCCGCGAAACTTCATACTCGAATACCCTACCATACCATGTGGTTCCAAACTTGCGTAATCCGAGGCGAAAAGTAAAGCAAAGGTGTGAGCTCAACAGCTCAAACTGTCAACCGTAGAGCTGCTGATGCACGTGAGCCAGGTGGGCACGTTGGAGTTCGAAGGACCGGTAATTGCCGCCGATGACACATTCGAGGAGGCTCTGATTCTTGCGATTCTCAGAACGTTGCAGTTCACTCATGCGATGCTGAAGGGCGTCGTAGGCCTCGGAGAAGCATTTGCGGATGGTAGTGGTGTTGCTCGAGCCGCCAGCAATGTCGTTGTCAGATCTGTTGGGGTCGATGATGCAGAATTTGTTGGGATTTCTCTTGTTGTATGCCCTATTGACACGATTCTGTGGCATCTTTAGTTCAGTGCCCCCCCATCACACAGGCGGTACTTACCTTGGGAATGTACCCAGGAGGGTCCAGTGTGATTGCAGTCGTCACAACGTTGAACTGATTGCCGTAGAGGTCGAGGAACTCCATCAAGATCTCGCCAAGGTGATGCTCCGGGACCAAATTTCTGCTCTGCACCTGTGGCATGTTCTGGAGAAGACTTACAACAAGACAGGTGACGGAAAAGCCACCAATGCCGCCGTTCACTGGCTCGTTCAAACCTCGCATTGCAAGCATGTGTTTAATGAGAGTGACAAGGATAGGCATAGCCGGGTATTCCTTCTTCCAGTTCTGGAAGGTGGTGTTGGCAACGATACCGGTTGTATTCTCGAATGAGATGTCAACCTTCAGACCAGTAAGTCTATCAATGTACTTGACAAGTGGTACCTTGGCCCCGTTGATCATTTCGACATTGTCGGCCAGAGGCAATTTGTACGTCCTGAGGAACTGAGTAAAAGTTCGCAGCCCGCGCAGGCCTTGACCAAAGATCTTCTCTCTTTGAGCTGTATATTCGCTTGAGATACAAACCAAGTCCATGTCAGCGGTAGGAAGATACAAGCCCGCAGGGAAGGATCCAAAGGGCTGTATCTCGTCATCTCTGTGAAAGTGCTGTTTGACCTTCGATCGAAGTTCCTCAACCAATCTTAGTCGGATTTCCTGCTCGAAGTCTCTCGGCTTGACGTAATCATAGAAATCCATGATCTCCTTGTGAAGCCTATGTCGAACGTCAGCAATTGCGGCATCCTCAGAGGAGCTGTCTACTTGCCAAACACCCATGCCGGCAGAATCGGAATGATCAATGCTAAGCCACGGCGCAGCGGGAGACCCTGGGGATCGGACCCAGCCAGGGAGGAGTTTTCCATTCGACGGCCGACCTGGCTTTCCTGCATTCGGGTCATGGACAGCAGGTGGCATTTGAATATTACTCAGATTCTTGATCTCGTCATCGAAGGTGCGCTTCCTACTTCCCAAAACCGGATCGGACGTAAGATCTACAACATTCTGCTTGTTTGCTGGTGCAGCATTGGCCTTCACCCGCGCCTTGACCTCAAAGCCTACAGCCTTGCCTTTGTTTGGATTTGCTGGAAGAGAGGGTGCGTTTTGAGTCGCAGGGCCGCGGGGAAGATTGCTATTTGCTGGCTTGATAGTACTGACTTGGTTAGCGGTGCGATACATCTCCCGGGGTCCGGTAGGAGCGCCCTGAACTCCGATCCCAGGAGGCTCAGGCTCTTCATCCGGCTCTTCATCGCCGAAGTCCAAGGAAATGAAGTCATCAGTGGTGGCAGCCGTGGCGGCGTGGTCAGTGGAAGTCGTAACACGGGCCTTTCTGATCAACTTGACTACATCTTTCTTCTTGCCGCGAGACTCGTCCGGGGGGGGAAGGGCGGTATATGGATCAGGGTTTGACCAGCGAGGAACACTGTCTGCGTCGGCAGCCTTTCCCGTTGTACGAGCTTGTTTCTTCTTGGGTTCCTGAGCCTCGTCATCGCTGTTGTCAGATATGTCCATCTCTTCCTCTTCGCTATCAGATACGTCGTCAGGCGCAATGTACTTGGCGCCACTGTCGACACTCTCATCCATTCCGGTCATCAGCTCTGGGGTCGGTTCACGATTGGTCTTGAGGAAATCACGATCCGCCGCGAGTCTAGGACCACCACGACCACGGTACCCACCTCGCGCGCCACCACGCGCATTTGCCGCACGCATGGCTGGTTTGTGGTTGTCATTGCGTGGCGCGGGCCGATATCGATCAGGCGCATTGTAATCCAGGCCAGCAGGGGCTTCGTATCGGAAGTCGAAGCTACTGCTCTGGGTTGGGCGGTTGGACTGGTAGTGCTCCCGATCTCTGTTGCTGCCATCGTAACTTCGATGATTGTCGTTGCGCGACACGCCGGGCGCATAGTCATTGTAACGGGGAGCCACACCGGGGGCGTAGTCAGTGTACCGGGGAGGGGATCGAGGACGCTGCTCGTAGCTGGGTCGGTATGAGCGTCCTGCTCCAAACTCGAACACTTCGCGGTCCTCGCGAGCCTGGTATCCCCGGCGCGACTCGCCGCTGCCGGGGTACGAGTCGCCATGACGAGCATGCGGCGATGGCACGGATTGACGCGCTGGCAACTGCTGAGACGGCCTCGGAGGCAGTCCAGCGGGGAGGGGGGGTTGCGATTGCGGTTGCGATTGTCGCGGCGGCATGGCGATGGTGGTCGTGTTGCGTTGCGCAGCTTTCTTGCGCTTGGGCATTCTTGATGGTGAGAGAATGGAAGGGAGTGAAGGTTTTTGCTTTTCAGATAAAAACCGACAGGACGTGCGATGGCGGGGGGCGCTAGGGGATAGTGACTCACGTGACGAGGCTGACAAGGCTGACAGTCACCTGACGCTTTTCGACTTTTCGGCTTCTCGACGTCTCGACTTCGCGACTCCGCGACGCTGCGACTTCGCCAGCCCTCTCTCTACATCGCCGAAGTACTTCTCATACATCCCTCGCTCAGCCAGTCTCTCGAGGGGAAAAAGAGAGATCACGATGACCCCCCGAATACCCTTTTTACATACTTTACTCGACCGGCGGTCCACCTGCACTGCAGCATGCATGTGATCGATTGACTTTGAGCCGCGCCTCGAGCATGCAGCCAAGGTCGCCTTCATCTCACCTTCGACTTCTCTCGAAACATCAACATCAACGTTACGTGACGGTCGACTCACATACACAGTACATCGCCATCTTCACACAACTCACTTGCGCACTGCTGGGCCATGGACTGAGATGTCTCTCACCCATCTCCGCCTCTCGGCATAACCACCCGCGCGCGTGCTGTCTGCCTCGGCGGCAATGACGCCCACTGACTGAGTTGTAAATGGCTGCGTTCGTATGCTTTACCCCGGATCATCGTCAACATCCTCACTCCACATCTTCTGCACCTACATGTCTGATGCCCGCAGGATACCCCGTGGATGATGTCGTCGACTCCGAGCGCGTCGCGGAGAGAAGAAGATAGAGGAGCACCGACAGCCAGCAATGACCCGAATCCCCCGACTTTTGCATCCTTCTCGCCCGTCACCCTCCACAGCACGACGTCCGCGAACAAGCAGCGCTCCACCATCCTCGTACATCAGAAGTCGCCGTTGTTGATCGCAACGCCGCCGCAGATCACCAGAGCGCTGGCGTACTCGCACCCGTTCTTGCTGCCGCTTAATCAGTTTCTCGGGTTGTTGACATGGACGAGTGGCGACCCGTGGGAGAGCTTCTTGCTCGTGGCGAGCTTTTGGGCAGTAGTCTTATACGGCGATGTAGTCATGCGCTTTGCAGGCCCGGTGGTCGTGGTGACGGGCCTGATACTGGGCATGTATTCGAGACGGTACTCACCCCTGTCGTCGACTGGCTGGACGGGGGAGAAGCAAAAGGGCCATAAGAGGGCGGACTTCGAATCGACGAACCTCAAGCACCAGAAGACCTTGGACGAGATCGTGGAGACCTTGAAGGTGTTCACATCCCGGTGCAACATACTGCTGGACCCTTTGCTGGAGCTGACAGACTTCCTTTCCACCCAACGTACCGCCACCTCCGCAACCACGAGACCAGCACTCACGACACTACTCATTCGGATCCTTCTTGTTACCCCGTTATGGATTCTATTGACGCTCAGTCCCATCCAAATTATCACAACGAAGCGAATCGTCTTAATGTCTGGCACTATTTTCTTCACATGGCACTCCCGACCAAACAGGGTAACCCGAACAATCCTCTGGCGATCAGCTCTAGTCCGACGAGCCTGCGTGGCGGTGACAGGCCTACACTTTGCTGAAGGCATAGCCCCTCGAGTTGTGGACTCTGACAAGCTAGCTCTATCTCCTAGACCCAAGACGGGTGCTCAAGAAGCAGCTTACCTCGCTGCCTTAGCTGCAGCGAAGAGGCGACCTGACGCTACTGGCGTCAAATTCACATTCATCTTGTACGAGAACCAGCGGAGATGGCTTGGTCTAGGCTGGACAACATCACTATTCGCTTACGAGAGAGCAGCTTGGACAGATGAACATCTCAACCCTGCACCGGCGAAAGAGGAGTTCGAGCTCCCAGACGTAGAAGGTGGAGGCGCCAAATGGCGATGGGTGGAGGGAAGCCGTTGGCTTGTAGAAGGTGCCGCAGAGACTGACGAGGGCGGTACCAAGGCCAGTTCGGACGCTCTGAACGGGGGACAGGGCTGGATCTACTACGACAACAAGGTATGTCACGCTTCGCTTTTCGTACCAGTTCATCCTCGTCACGCGCACTTGCTTGTTTCTGAACGAAACTGACAGCTTCAGTGGCAAACCGGTCGCCGCGGCCTTGATGGATGGGGCCGCTACACCCGCCGCCGCAAATGGTACCGGGATGCCGAACTCGTCGAGGTTTCTCCTTCTACCGAAATCACGCCTTCCCCCACGCCAACCCAGAACAGCAGTCTCCCGTCCCTTTTCACTCCCGCCACATCCATCTCAGGCCCCTCTGTCACCAGCCCAGAGCACAGCAAAGCGGACACCGCCAGCCTGAAAAGCAAGCAGTCCCGCACCTCGGACAGAAGCAGCGAGAAAGAAAGTTCCAGCGTCAAGAGCACTGGTGTATCCAGACCGGGCCCGCTGAGGAGGAGAAGCTCGGACAAGAGCGGGAGCGGCGTGAGTACCGCGTCGGCACCGGGAACGCGGAGGAACGGAGAGGACGAGGGGCATGGCGAGGTGACGAGGCCGCGGGGGGTCGATGGTTGGGGGATGGGCGATAATGTGAGGATGGGCTTGGAATGAACGATTAATGTGGCTTTGGAGAGAAGGGATATCACATGGGTTGGGTAGAGCAGAGCAGTCATCGCTGGATTAGGAACCTTTGGGTTGGAAACTGCATCAGGTCGACTTGTATGACTTTTGGCAAAGGGGCTAAGCAACGGAGCATCACGGGGTCTGGTGTTGGTTAGGGTTGGCGATACCAATTTACTCTTTCTTTCGCGCACAATACATCTGCTCATCCATTCATGGCTTTCGTTATGACTTCCATTTTGCCTGCCAAACTCCGCGTCTCTATCCGCACACGAAGCCAACAGTAACCAAGCCAGTCTCTGAGACACCCGTTTCGCCAGGCCATACCACCCACCACTCGCTTGTCCTACAGTAACGAGCGAGGTATACCGCGTTTCCCACACCCACATCCTACCCAGTTTCCTACAACGCAGCAGCCTTCTCGGTCAGGCCCTTGCTGCCCCGACTCGAGAAGATGGACATGATGCCGAAGCCGACGTAGAACAGGGCCAGCGGGTAGGCCACCAGCCCCCGCATGCCCTTCATGCGGCCCACGACGCAGAACATGCCGCTGCTGCTGTACGTGCACCAGCCGACGGCCATGCTGGTCAGCACGTAGCCCAGCATGCCGTCCATGGGCCACACGATGCCGATCATGCTCGTCAGCACGAGCGGCAGCAGGCAGTAGCCCAGCACGGAGGCCGAGCGCGGGAACGTGAGCGAGGACGAGAGGCGCGGCGCGCCCGAGACGCTGGTGCTGGGCTCCTCCGACGGCGGCGGCGACATCAGCGACAGGATCGTGTGCAGCGAGCTCGAGCCGAGCAGCGCCAGCCCGTAGATGTAGCCGAAGTGCACCTTGCCGCTGAAGAGCAAGAAGGTGCCGAAGAGGAGGAAGAAGAGGATCGGGCCGGCGAGGTCCGAGTCGTCCATGATGTGCTGGTCGATGTGCGCGAGCGGGTTGAGGACGGCGAGCGTCTGCGTTTCCACATGTCAGCCTCGATCCAGTCCCAGGTTCGGGGGCATGTCCACTCGATGCCGACTTGATATCAAGCCTTCGAGCTCCGAGCCTGTTCGACTCGGAGACCGAGACCGAGAGCGCCTCAAACGCGTAGGCTCTTGGAAGAAGGAATAGAAAACGCCGCTTACCTTCCCCCGAATATGGCCAAAATTGACTCCCAGCTCCACCAGCAGCGGCGGTTCCCCCTCGTAGCCCTCCGTCCCAAAGGCAGCCAGCCAACCCGTTCTCAGTCCTCCTTGCTCGCCCATCCTCCCACTCACGCCCGCCGACGCGCCAAATCCGTATCCTCCTGCCGGCGCCCCGTACCCCGAGCTGGGCCCCGAGGTGCCCCCATATCCGAACGCAGCCTGCGACGGCGTGTCATGGCCGGAAACCGTGCCGGGCGCGTAGGAGGAGGAGTAGAACTGTAGGTTTTGCGCTGAGGCCGTGGCACCGCCGTAGGGCGACGCGGGCGGGTTCTGGGGCGGAGGCTGGGAGAAGTATTGCGCCATGGTCGTGGATTCGCGGATGGCCGTGTAGCTGTAGAACGGAGATGGCGTTCCTGGCGGGGTTGAGAGGCGCGTGGAGAGGCAATCGTGTGGTCTTGAGTTGTGAAGCTGTCGGAAGAAAGTCTGTTGTTGCAATTGTTGATTGCGGCCTTGCAGCTAAGGCAGAAAGAAGCGAAATATGTCTGCATTTACAGTACAGGAAAATCAGATATCAAAAACCCAGTCCATTGCCACGAACTCACCCCGAACCCTTCAAACCTCGACCTTTGCTCGGCGTTCCTGTTCTTGCGCAAAACGAAGGGCTCCTCAATTCTTTAGAGAATGGTCAGTCTTTTAATCGACTTCCAGCACTCGCCATGCCAGCATCTTCCCATCCATGGGCGGAATCGCCTCGATCAGACATCTGACAGACTCACAGGCGCACCGCATAATAACCCAAGTCGTCATAACCGGCACCCGCGTCGTCTCGCGCGCCTTCGCCGAAGCCTACAAGCAAGCGTCGGCCTCCTCACAGTATGCCAAAGCGCAAGCCAAGTCCGGCAACCCAGGACAGCCGGCCTCCTTCTCCTCCCACGGCCTGACGCTCGAGGAAGCCTGCAAGATCCTGAACGTCAAGCCGCCGCAGAACGGCCAGGCGAACATGGAGGACGTGATGGAGCGCTTCAAGAAGCTCTTCGACGTCAATGACCCGAAGAAGGGCGGCAGCTTCTACCTGCAGAGCAAGGTGCTGCGGGCGCGAGAGCGGATCGAGGCCGAGGTGAAGGGAAAGGAGGAGATCAAGGCAAGGGAGGAGGAGCTGAAAGAAGGCTGGAAACCGAAGGTTTATAAGGATCGGTGAGCGCCGTGTGGGCGGTGGGAGAGTCAGTGTACGATAGGCGGGTGGTGAGGTGCTACAGTAGATGGGGGATGGCTGGGACTCGATGCTGGGTCGGAGAGGAAACCGACATGAACAGAGACTCGGCGCAAGAGACTCAATCTGAATCGACCTTTACGACCCCGGCGGACGAGAATTCGACACCCGGTTTTGAGCACGACGGAGAAATCTTCCCTCTGTATTCGACATAGCCAGGCGTTTCGGGACTGTGATGTATATTTGGGCAAAATCGGCATTTGCATGGACTCGGAATGTCCATTTTGTATCTGTAAGATAGGACTAGAATGGAGACGTGGCCAATCCGGAGCAGAATTTGGCCCAGAGATGAATTTGTGTGGCATCACGACAGGTTTGTGGCTACCCAGAGGGAACGCAAGCTAATCCGTGTACACAAATAGACAAGATATGGCCAAAGCATACGCGATGATGATGCCGAGATTCCCTGGACGATGAAGTCGAGTCGAGAAAGATTGCCCAGTCGAGAGGGATGTTGGGTTCATTCACCCATGTGGAAATCTTGCTCTTGGAGACAATTCCCCATTCAGAGGCATGAGTAGGGCAAGGCCGAGCACGTACAATTGACATTCTATAGCTAAATCAACAAGCGCTGTACCCCCCATCAACATAAAGCGAAGTGCCGGTAACGAAACTTGCCTTGTCACTCAGCAAGAAGGAAACCGAATAAGCCACTTCCTCCGCCTGCCCCCATCTCGCCATCGGGGCCTTCATGACCAGTCGCGATCCCAACTTCATCACCGTCAGTCAGCACAGCTCTGCCAGCTGCCACTCCCCGGTCAGACTCAAACTTACCGCCGCGGCCTCGCCCTCCTCGGTCAGCATCTTCGTCATTGCAGTCGTGATCCACCCGGGACAGACGCAATTCACCCGGACGCCGTCCTGAGCGTAGTCCAGGGCGTCGGCCTTCGTGAGGCCCAGCACGCCGTGTTTCGACATGATGTATGGCGAGATAGCCGGGATCGCAGCCCGGCTCGTTAGGGAGCCGACGTTGACGATGCTGCCTCTTGTCTTGAACGGCAGGCCGGTGCTTTGATGAGATCAGTACCTCTCGTCATGTCTCCTCTAGCAGCCAGCCAGCCAGCCAGCCAGCCCTCGCGCGAGGCAAAACATAGCATCGTCAAGCGACACACGAAATCCTCGAGACGGGGCTGCAAACGAAATGCTCACCTCACCCCCCTCAGCTCCTGCTTCAAGAACTGCCGGATCTCGGCCCGCTCGCAGAGCCACACGCCCTTCATGTTCAGCCCGACGACCTGGCTCATCTCCTCGAACTCCAGATCCACGATCTTCTTCATGGAGCCCCCGATGCCGGCTGCGTTGAAGCAGACGTCTATCCTGCCGAACGCCTCGACGGTCCGGGCCATGGCCGCGTCGACGTCGGCTTCCTGGCTGCAGTCCGTCGGGACCTGGATGATCTCCACGGGCGGCTCATTGCGAGCCAGCTCCAGGGTCGAAAGAGTGCCGTGGGCCTTTTGTAAATTGGGAGCTGAGATGTCTATCAGAGCGACCTTGCGGCAGCCATCAAGAATCAATTGTCGGGCGACGGCAAGGCCCATGCCTGACGCCGCGCCTTCTCAGCGAGTCAGCATTTCCACAACTAAACCACACGACGCAAGTCAGCGTCGGAAATCGGCTCGAGGGAGGAATACCTGTCACAAAAGCAACACTGCAAGATAGACAATTGGCGTTTAGTCAGTACTGCACACAGACTATCACACGTCTGACCGCGGGAACGAACCTCTCAGCTGAAAATTCCGACATGGTCTGTCTGGCTTGTTTGGATTCCGTATCGGAACAAAGCGATCAATTCAACCAGGAGTCAAGGCCGTACGTGACGATGTGTGGGGGGGGGTGCTATAAGGGAAGTTGACGACCCCGCAGTGAGAGATGTACACATGTCTGTATCCGGTCTGGTACCCCTATTATAAGCGAGGACTGCAGAGCGAGGCTTGCGCTGCAGGACGATCGTTCGCGCGACGCTGCTAGAGGATGGAGGACGTCGAGCACCGCGACTTTTTCTCGACTTGGAATTCGACTGTCAGAGAAGTCATTGCCTTGGCGATCATCGCTTTGCCACGAAATAGGGAGTGGTGGAAGGAACTCCGCGCGTAAAATGGAGCCGAAGCGAGAACCTCACGCGTGTTGTTTATTCGGGCAATTTAGATGACAATACTACCTAGGGTCCTTGGATTGCATCCCCCAGAGACCTCGTGAAGGTTCTTCTAATACAGTACTGTAGGTAGTAGTCGATGGAGAGCTTTTGACTATTAGTTCAGCCGCGTGTGTCTCTTGCTGCAGGTAGACATACATTGAGGCTAGTTAGTACCTTTTCGTACGCACATCGATCTGCCTGTGCATGGTGCAGTACGGCATGCGGCCAGACCTGGTGGTCCTGTGTAGGTAGTAAGAGAGTGTTTCCATATCGTAGAATAATAAAGTGAGCGGATTCATGCGTGAGAGAAAAGACAAGACTCCGAGGATTTCACACAACTTGAGGTCGTGTGACACTTGGATGGTAGAGTTGGTGGATAGCAAAGCTGATGGACAAGGTAAAAGCACAACATACGAGACAACGACAGAGGAACAGTCAAGCATGGTGGCGTAAAGCTGTGTATGAGCTTGATCCAATTTCGGTACATTCTTTCAGCAAGCTACTGGGCTAGATATTTGGTATCGTTCCTGCGACCTTTCCCCATCGATGTTCGAGATCCTCACGTCCAACGGCGCCACAGCAAATCTCGGACTCGTAGTCTTCGGGATTCCCTCGCCATCGTTTTAGGCCAAACTGATGCTCGCATTTTTAGGTTCTTCACCTCTACCAATGACTTCCCTCATAATGACCCTCGCGTACCAGTAGCCCGCCCCAAAAGGCATCCTAAGTTCATGTTACACAAAGACTCAAACTCCCCTAGTTTTGCCCACAGAAGAAGAGAAGCAGTGGCAAGAGACTTACAGGTAAAGCAGATCAATGAAGATCGTGTAAACCAGGCCCGACCTCGTCTCGGAGGTCAGTTGCGACAAGATCACGACACACAGGCCGCCCAATATCCACCCAGCCTTCCACTTCTGCAGCTTGAGGAAGAGCAATGGCGTCAAGGTCCCCACGGCGTATTTGTGCGCTTCTATACATGGCGTTGTCACCAACACCAGGTTACCCAGCGACACCAGCAGGAGGAGGCTATGTCGACGTCAAACCACAGCACACGCCGGACAACGCGGGACTTACAGCGTGGGCCATGACCAGTCTGCAGGCTCATACGGCACGAACGCCAGTCCCAAGAGAAGCCAGAAGAACTGCGTGATCCAGATGGCGGCGAGGTAGCCGCGCTTCCAGGGCACCCGCGAGGGCACCTGCGAGGGCCCTTCCTCGTGTGGCGCGGTGATGATGATCCGAGGCGTCGGTGGGACTACGGATGAGTAGAGCGCCATGGCGAATCTCCAGAAGCAGTGGGTGGCTTGAAGACGTTCGATGGGGGATCGTTTGTGGTCACGATGTTTGATGTTGAGATAGAGAGATGACAAGGGACGGCCGTGCTCGTGTCGTACAGTACAGTACAGTACATGTACATACAGTACGTAGATGAGATGGCGGATGGCGTAGCAATACCGCAATTCAGAGGTCCAGCCAAGCTCAATTCCACAGGCAAGATACAACACAAGATGGAGTCGTTGCGCTGGGATGCGACATGGGGAATTGAAGGAAGTAGACCAAGAAACTTGTCTGCGAGTGGAGAGTTGAGCGAGCTCGATCGAATCTGAGACCCTCGGTTAAGTGTAACGCATCACGTGAGGCATCACAACAACTCGGGTACTTGGAATGACACCCAGCAATGATGAGGATACCAACTCCCATGCTGACCTTCGCGGCCGGCGATAGCTCCAAGGAGTGGGTCGAGAGGCGCTTGGGCTTATCGATGCCGATGAAGTCGAGTTTGGCGGAGGACTGCTGCCCCAAGAGCCAGTGGCTCTTGCGAGATTCGCCAGTTTAGATTCTTGATGCCCATTCGAAATCCCGTCGCCATTCACCTTGTAATCCGGCGTGGCTCAAGCGATCAAGATGTTGGTATTCGCAGAATCGGTCCATTGGCTGTTGTCATTCTGCGTCGGGGATCTGTAGAATAGCGTCGACGAGGTAGACGTGAAGGCAGACTGACATTGGGAAGGAATCCTTCCCTGCAGACGCAGAGTTGCTGCGACGCATCGGACAGACATGAATCAGTAGATGGCGGCGGGTCAGCGCTTATGAAGGGCAGTAGACAATTGCGGTCGTGTCGCTTTCAATGTTTAGATCTATCTCGTCCTGGCCGGCCGAAATTACATTCCGGTTGCACTGGCCGAGCCGGATGGGCATTGCGCTGGTTTGTCTGCTCTACATCAGTACTTCATTGGGATCGAGCTCTTGAGAGTTGTAGTACAGCAGTGGAGGCTCCCCCCAGCATAGCCTCTGTTAGTAGATACATGATAGAAAAAGGCCGCCAGACGACTATCGATCGACCCCACAAGCTTCCGAATTTGACAAGTTCGGGCTGGTCAGGATTGAATACTCATGATCTCTCTCATAAGCGAATCAATGAGTGAATTCGTCTCTTACTTCTAGCGCGACTGCTAAGGGAAGGGCGAGGTGCAGTACTGTACAGGAGGTATAAAACAGCAATTTCCTCCTACAGTTTTAGAAACTCATGCACGTGCACATTCATCGATCGCCTTGTCAGGTAGCAGTGGTGCCACCTGCGCAACAGTATTCTTGCGTACCTGCTTGCAAGTGTGATTTCTCTCTCGCATGCGGAAGTTCTGTCCCGTTTAGAAGCTCGGAAATCCAACACCAGTTACTGTACTGTAGCTTTTTGCAAGCAACTAATTCTTTTTCTCGGTTTCTGCTGTCATTCTAACTTCCTGCTAACAATTGTTTCTCGAACTTCAATTCCAGCCTTTAGACCCTGGACGCTCTAATCAGTCATTCATGCGTGACACTTTCGAATGTCATGACTTCAAGCAACAAAGTAAGAGTGAATGTCTAGGCAGGGTCATATCGTTCAGATGAATAGCCTCGCGGCTGGCTTGGCGAGTAAGTCGAATGCAACGGAAAGATGGAATCTGTAAACCGCAAACGGAACATATGGAGTGTGAGAAAATTCCCCTTGTATGAATCGATATTCAAGAATTGAAAATTGACGGTCGAGACGGGATCATAAACATCGCTTAGCATGTAACCTCCACTCAGGTTGCCGAGGTGGCAAGGCTCACGAGGCTGAACCTCACAACTTCAACACAGACTTCTCCTTCAGCAGCATGGCCATGGACGACGACGACGAATTTGGCGCCGATGCCGACTTTCTCGCAGCGCTCGCAGCATCGTCAGATACGCCTGCTCCCCCTCGAGTCCAACAGCCACCGCCTCAACGAATCACGCAGCCCACGCCTCAGCGTCTTGACCGCGCCCCTCCTCCCCCCACAACGTCCACAGGACCCAAAGTCGTGCAGCCCACGCCTCAAGCCATCGCCTCCCGTACAACAGGATCATCGATTCTCGTCTCGCCGCGCCAGAAAGGAAACCCGATCCTCACGAACCTGCGTAGCTTCGCCTGGGAGTACTCGGACATACCCTCAGATTATGTGCTCGGCGCGACGACAGGCGCATTGTTCTTGTCGCTGAAATACCACCGGCTACATCCCGAATACATCTACAACCGTATCAAAGGACTGCAGGGCAAGTACAACCTGAGAATTGTGCTTACGATGGTGGATATCCAGAACCACGAGGAGTCTCTGAAGGAACTGTCCAAAACCAGTCTCGTCAACAATGTCACGGTCATCCTCTGTTGGAGCGCGGCCGAAGCCGCACGGTATCTCGAGCTGTACAAAAGCTACGAGCACGCGAATGCTAGCGCCATCCGAGGCACCGAGAGCAAGGGATACGCGGAGAAGATGGTGGATTTTGTGACGGTGCCGAGGAGCATCAACAAAACGGATGCTGTGAGCATTGTCAGTGCGTTTGGAAGTGTTCGAGGGGCGGTCAATGCTAGGCCGGAGGAAGTCGCTGTCGTGGGCGGTTGGGGAGAGAAGAAGGTGAAGAGGTGGTGTGCTGTTGTCGACGAACCTTTTAGGGCTAGGAAGGCTACCAAGAAAGATGCAAGTGCAACTGCAGGGAATGGGGTCTTGGACAGGGCGAGACCGTTGAGTACGGTACCTCTGAGGAGCATGCATTCTACGGGTGAGGGTGGTGACGCTGTGCCTGGCACGTCGAGAGAGGCCTCCGCTACTGGCACGGGGAAGCCTAGAGAGCCCGAGGCGGCGAAACCCCCTGAAAGCGAGCAGTTTCAAATGTGGGATCCGGATGATGATGACGAGGACGCTTTGATTGCAGCGGCTATTGAAGAGGAGCAACGGGTGGAAGCGGGGAAAAGAAGAGAACGGGCTCACAAAGACAATGAGTTGAGCGGTGGAGTAGCAGCTGCGCTGGCGAAGCTGAGAGAAACGTAGAGACCTTGATAATGAATGATACCTCAACCTTTTTTTTTTGTTCATGTTCTCTCCCCTTGGTCTTTAGTCTGATAATGAGAATTTGGATCTATATCCTACGATTTAGCATGACTGTTTTAACCGTTCATAGCCCTCTTCTGTTCAGCTGAAGTTTTTTTTTTTTTTTTTTTTGCAGTATTCAAACGTCGACTACAAATCAGAGATCCCGATTAGCAAACCGGAAGCAGAAAACTTGCGCACGCAATTACAACCATGGCAACAACTGCAATAAAATAGTAGGGATTACAATTCTCAACTTTCACCAACCACCTTCAGCTTGATCGATACGCAAGTCCTCTTTCCTTTCCAGCCAATCAATCTTCTAGCATATTACATCCTATCCACAAATCAATCACGCACGTATGCATCTACTATATGATAAGGTGTCGAGAAGCTGAAAACTTGCTTTACATCTCTGAACCTCAAGAACCAACTTACGCTAATGCTTTGATACAAATTGTCAGCTTGCCGCTCGCTTAAATAACCCGCTTTTGTTGTGTTCGTTTAATCTCTATTTCACTTGGCGCATTTAATAATCAATCTGACCAAAAAGATTGGGAGACATTCAGCCATTGGCAATGCTAATTTCTCTCTTCTTTTAGGAATAAGCAACGAGAAGTAGGACAGCAGGTATTGATTAACCTACGCGGCAAGGCTGTGCGGTAGTGCTTCGGCGTTCTTGTTGCACGTAAGTCTTCCTTGCCTGAAGATTTCCATTATCCATTTTCTGGATACTGGGCACCTATACAGTGTACATAGCAGACTTGTCATCGCCATTATTAAATACACTGGTATAAGAGTAATATTGTAATCTGCAGTTCAGAATACGCTTTACATTACTTGATCATTTTAGAAACATCGAATACGAAGCAATGGTTTTTAGCCACCCTCGAAATAAATATCAATATTTTAACTAGTTTTCTATGTCAATTGTACGTCAATTCTTTTGTCAATTCGCATACACATTGCAGTTCGGAACTACATAGCCACCTCTGTCTGAGTTGGCCGAGTCGAGATGTCAGTTGGCAGCTCGAGCTCCTCCCTCCACCTTCCATGGTACGGAATGCCACATCCATGTCTGGCATCTAGGGAAAAACAAGGACTCTAAAACAGTCCCGGAATCCATTTCGGTACTTTCCCGCGAGCGAAATATGATTTCTAATACAGTACAACCAGCTAAATGTCCGCCTTGATCAGCCCCAGGAAATCAGGCTCATTCTTAAATCCACGATTTGTAAACATTCACCCTAGTCATCTTTTGCCCATACGAGCTTTTGCTACGAAAAGTCGAAGGAGCTGATCACAAAGCGGGGTTTCCATTCCTGGAGTGAACACGAGGTTATTAGGTAGGTAGGCAACGAAGCTAGTTCGATCTTTCCCGGCCTGGAAAATTCATTTTATCTATCAATTTACAGTACTTTACAAGCGATTGTCTGGCAAGTAAAACATACTGTAATACCGTCTGGTAAACTTCCACAAACCAGAAATCATCCCCAAGAGATTAAGGCGTGGTGGGTGGGTTTGTTTTGTTTTGTTCAGGCCGAGAATAATTAAATGCCGCAACTGTTCTTAATTGTTTATCTATCTAGGTAAGGTATGGCATTTTCCAGGATATCAGGGCTGGTTATTACCCCCTGTGAAATTGCCTCGTGGATAAAGCTCTGCAATTTTTTCTCGATATATATCTTCTGTTGTCGAATTTCATTTCGCTGTGAATTCTCTTCATATCGCTATCCACTTTGGTTGTAATCATTTGATGCCAACAATCCTTTTCTCTCATGACATGACCGGAATATCGATCTTCGGTTATCGGCTTCAAGAAACAAGTCTATCTATGCCTTTCCAAAGTAAAACGGGCTGTAGACGGAGCCGTGGACGGATAGCTGTCGCTTTCCACCCTATCCCTCGGTACTGTACATACTGTGTTGCTAAGCAGGCAAGCGGTTAGTTATCATATGCTTTCTCGCTATATGGTGAAAGGTTGAAGGGGGATGGGAAAGTGAATGAATGAATGTAATACTTGATCAGGCTGTCGCTGCTTAGGTGTGTCTCGGTACTAACAAAGCAATGCCAAAATGTATGCTCAACTTGAGTGTGGCTGCGCTTACCCTTTTTGGTAGGGGCTGCTTCATCGAAGTAGGATAAATAGTTTGTCGAGGATCTTCTAGTAAATTCAACAGCATACTTCGGGAGAGGAAGAGGCCTGGCTATGAAAAAACTCGTAATCTGCGAAGTCAATAATACAGCAATAATATTATAAAGATACAAGATAGGTAGGTTAAGCAATAATATCATATACATACCAGCTAAGTCAAGCAATGTTATACACACACATACACATACACATACACATACACATACACATACACATACACATACACACATATATATATATCATGCTACTACTGTAAATAGAGATGCAACGTTGATCTGTTTCCTTTCATCTTCCTTTCTCCTTTCCAGTCCCTCCCATTCCCTTCCAGCCCAGCCCAGCCCAGCCCAGCCGAGCGTAGCCCAGGAGAGCTGCCTCCTTTCTCCAAAAAGAAATCTATATAAATATGTATGTATATGTATATGTATGGTGAAAATAGGAAAAAGTCATGTGAATCGTGATGCCATCTTTCTACCAACCCACTAATCATCTCTCCTCGCGCAAAAGAACATGATCGTAGCATCAGCCTTTCCCTTTTCACATTGAAAAAAAAAAAAAAAAAAAAAAAAAAAAAAAGAGAGACTTCAATACATCGAGTCTCAACTCAAACCCTACTTCCCTTCCCCTTCTCATCCCCCGTGAGCCTCTGCCGCTCCCCATCGCGCGAGCTCTCCCCCCTCAGAAAGCTCACCCCGCGCCTCACAAGACCCGAATCGACGGCGCTTGGATCCCTCTCGAACACGCCATTGACGACCATCAGCGCGCCGACAAAGACCCACACCTCGCCGCCGCGGACGCCGCGCCACCAGCCGCGCTTGCGGCCCACCTTCCACGCGCTGTCGAGGCTGGCCCGGAGCGCGTACATGAACTCGCCCTTGGCCTCGCGCCGCACGACGTACCCCCACAGCCCGCCGAGGAACGCCGAGGAAGAAGCGCTGCGTCGCGAGCAGCTTGGCCGGGAAGTGCTGCTGGAAGAGGCAGATGGCGGCCCAGGAGGTGCCGATGCTGCCTGCGGCGAAGAGGGAGTAGCGCAGGATGCGCGACGCGAGAGCATGGAGGGAGGTGAGCGGCGAGGCGTAGAAGCGCCGGTAGGCGGGGAGCGAGAGCACCGCGAAGACGAGCGTGAAGAAGCGGGCCAGAGGCGGGAAGGTCGCCAGGTAGTGCGAGAGGTAGGCGCGCGTGCAGGATGGGTCGGAGGGGTGCAAGGCGGCGCAGGTGAGCGAGGGGATGAGGGGGTGCGCCGAGGACGTGATGGGCGAGATGGTCGCGAGCGTGGCTGGGAGGGTCGGCGTGTTGGGGAAGAGGATGGGCGAGACGAACTTGCTGCGATGAAGCGTTAACCGGGCCAACAAGGGACTCGCACGCCCAACCGCACAGCACCTACGGGTAGTCGAGCCGGGCCATCTCGGCCAGGGCATCCACCAGCTGGTACGGGCCCGGCCAGGACAGCGAGGGGGGGTAGTCGGCGGGCCGGCGCTGCACGTACGTCGGCGAGTATTTCATGATGAAGTCGCCGTATGCCTATCGCCGCGTCAGCCCAGCGTCGCCCCGGCTCGGGTCCGGCAGGGGACGACGGACCGTGGGAAAACAGTCGCGATCGAAGACGAAGGCGTGCAACAGCTGCCCGCTGGTGAGGGGGAACAGCAGCCAGCGCCCCCACCACCACGGCTTCTCCCAGCCCTTCCCCTCCGCGGCCCGGGGCGTCCAGAGCCAGGCTTCGGCCTCGGCGAGGTTGTACGCGAACTCGGCCGCTCTGCTGAGGGCATAGATCGCGATCGAAAGCCGCAGCTGCTCGGCGGGATTGATGGCCAAGGCGAAGCCGGCCAGACTGGCGCCGATGGCGGGCGCGAGCGAGGAGGTGAGCGTCTTGGAGGTGCGTTTGTTGCGCTGTCGAAAGGGGCGCGCTTCGGGCGCGAGGAGATGCGCGCGCAGACGCGTGAAGAAGCGGAAGAGGAGTCGGTGGAGCAGGAGGATCGCAGAGAGGGAGAGGGAGAGCCGGAAGTTGGGAGCGCGGTAGAAGGGCGTGGCCTGGGTCCTGCGCTCGCGGTGTTAGCCATCATCTTCACAGCGTTGTCGTAGTCGCCCTCCATCTTCCAGGCGTCGTCGCCATGGTCGCCGTGTTGGCCATCCATCTTCACAGCCGTCGTCGCCATGCTGGCCATGCTGGCCATGCTCGCCCTGCTCGCCCGCATCCCACCCACAGGGCGCGTAGGAGGAAAGCAGACCTACCGCACATCCCCCCTCCTCCTCCTCCCCAGCACCCTCTCCGTGATCAAGGCCCAGACCTTCAAGGCCGCACTGCTCGCGACGAAGAGCCTCAAGCTCGCCCGCACCGCCGCGGCGTTGAAGTCCCGTCCCAGCCCAGCCGCAGCCGGGTCGGCGTCGGCGCCGGCGCTGCCTCCCCCCTCGCCGGCCAGCCGCTCCACCCGCGCGACGCTCGGCGTGGCCCGCTTCAGAACCCGCGAGCGCGACAGGATGTACCGGTGCAGCGTCTCGTACTCGCGCGCCGAGATGGTGTAGCGCAGCGCGTGCGGAGGATGGGATCCGTGGTGGACTTGGCTGACAGTCGGTTTCTGTCTTCTCCGCCGACGATGTCTTCCTTGCTTCCTGGCGTTGAGTCTGCCATTTCTGTCTCTCTCCGTGTCTCTCTCTCTCTTTGTCTCTCTCTCCGTCTTTGTCTCCGTCTCTCTCTCTCTCTCTCTCTCTCTCTCCGTACAGGCCTTTACACCACCATCACCCTCTCCTGAACCAAGGTTCCGATCCCGTTCGTGCTCGAGGTTGTGATCGTGTTCGTGCCGCGTTCGTACAACGGTCCTTCTCGTCCCGTTTGTGATGCTGTGTTGAGTCGTGTCGTGGGTGTTGTGTCGTGTCGTGCGTATTGTGTCGTGTTGTATTGCAGATGATGGAGTTGATACTGTCTACATGCAGTAGTACTGTTAGTACTGTAAGTCGAGGAAACCCGGGCCGAGCAATCAATCAAGCATGTGGGGAATGCCTCGGCCCGCAGCCCGCAGTCACGTGGGTGTGGACCAGGTTCAGGGGCTCGGGGATTCAGTACTACAGTACTTACTGTACTTTATCAACCAAACAACCACATAAACAAACATCAGAAACAAATAATACAGCCAAACAAACAATGCAACCGAACAAACAAAAGAAAAATACCAAACATCAAAACCAAACCAAACATCAAACAAAAATCAAATCAAAAAACAAAAAAAAACCCCCCATAAAAACGTTAATACTGTAATTACATACAAACATACATACATCATACACATACACATACATACCCCCCCACACACACATATACACATATACATACCCACATACAAACATACATATATATCTTATACACATATACCCACATACATACCCACATACAAACAAACAAACAAACAAAAAACAAACATATCTCCTTAGCAAACCAACACCATCCACCATCCACCATCCACCATCCACCATCCACCATCTACCATCTATCATGACAAACATACATACATACAAACAAACAAACAGACAAACATATCAGCTCAGCAAACCAAACCATCCACCATCTACCATCTATCATGACAAACATACATACATACAAACAAACAAACAGACAAACATATCAGCTCAGCAAACCAAACCAACACCATCACCATCCACCATCTACCATCTACACCAAACTATACAGTAGGTATAAAACAGCAGTGAAATAAACACTAGAGCACGAGCGCGTCGAAGCCCCGCCTGATCTTACGTCGTCGTCGTTATCGTCATCATCTTACGCCGTCGTCGTCGTCGTCGTCGTCGTTATCGTCGTCGTTATCGTCGTCGTGGCGTTGTGGCATTGACGGTGTGAGGTAGGTAGTTAGCCAGCTAGCTAGATCGTCGAGGGAGGAGAGAGAGAGAGAGAGAGGAGAGAGAGGAGAGAGAGGAGAGAGAGGAGAGAGAGGAGAGAGAGCAGGCAGTGGTTCGATGCCATTGCAGCATCTGCAGAGCATGAGGAGGAGGTGCGGAGGAGGAGGAGGAGGAATGGGGAAAGGAAAAAGGAAGAGGAATCGGGGGGGGTCTAGTGTGAGGTGCAGTACAGTAGGTGCAGTACAGTGCGTGTGGGGAGAGGTGGAACTAATGAATGGCATTACGATTAATCCCAACGAATGGCATTACGATTAATCTATCTACATACCTACCCACCTACCCACCCATCCTCTCCCCTCCATCTTGACACATAAGGATACAGAGCCCTTCTCACTGCATCATCTTACCATGCTTTCCTCCCAAGACAGCGACAGTCGACGAGCACCATCCAGCAAGCCTGCCAATCCGGGATTTCCCTATTCTTCTTACCCAAGAAGAGAGAAAAAGAAGGGATGAAGAAAAAAAAAAAAAAAAAAACGAAAGAAAGAAAGAAAGAAAGAAAGAAAAAAAGAAAAAAAGAAAAAAAGAAAGAAACCGAAAAACTCCCCCGCGTCTTGTGCTCAAGCTCCGCCATATCCCCGACCCATCCACCCAACGCCCTTCCCACGATACACGCGACAAGACAGACAGCCACACGCCCTTGCAAACCATCAATCGAGCTCCGCGGCAGACGCATCGCCCACCGGGATCCGATCTCTCAGCCAGGCGAGAGTGGCCTCGGTGCCCTTCTCCAGAACCGTATGCTTCGGCACCCGGAACCGGTTCCCGCTCACATCCAGCGTTTTCAGCCCGTCCGGACCCTCACCGAGCAGGCCAATGCGGGCGTTCAAGCTGTTGAGATCGTTGCTGCTGCAGTCCAGCACACGGAGACCCTTGACGGATTCGGGAGATAACTCCCGGATCGTGTTATGTGACGCTAGGAGCGTCGCCAGTTGGGGGAAATGAGGTTTGAGCGGTGGCAGCGAAGTCAGCCGGTTAAAGCTGATGTCGAGTTTCTCCAGCGCCGGCGCTTTGAGGTGCTGGATGATGGGCTGAACCGAGTGGAACGTGTTGGACGATAAGGAGAGCTCTCTCAGCCGGGGCAGCTCGAGGTCGTCGTGGAAAAAGCGGTCGCTGGTGAGTTCGTTATGAGCGAGACTCAGCGTTGTCAAGGTGCTTGCAAAGAAGGCAATGGAGGCGGGGATCTCTTTGAAGAGATTGTGATGCAACTCCAGGGTGTAGATAGCGTTGTGGGCGGCCACGTCTGCAGCAGCGACTGGGTTGAGCGAGTGTGATTGGGTGTTGGAGCGATCAAGGACGCCTCCTTTCCCAACGCGCCAGTCCGAGGATGAGGGTCGAGGGGAAACAGGTGTGCCGGGGGCGGGGCCACAACCCCCTTCGTGATCGGTGGCTGTCTCGACTGCCTCGGGCTCCAATCTCGCCCGGAGGGTTCTCTTCAGGTCCTCGGCGGTCATGGCGGAAAACTTCTTTTCCCGGAGCGGGTTGCCACCGATTCTGAAGAGGTCGAGGCTTTCCATGGCGCCGATGCGGTCATCGAGGGTCTTGATGTTGTTCCCGCTAAAGTTCACATTCTTGATCTTGGGGAGCTTCACAAAGCCATCGGGGATAGCCCCAAGGTTGTTGTCTTCAGCCGACAAGGTGAGAAGCGACACCCAGCTCTCCAGATCCGGAAGCTCACGCAGCCGGTTCGCAGAACAGCTGAGCTGATGTAGAGCCGGAAGCCGCAGCGCCCCGGACACGTCGAGATTCGTGAGAGCATTGGCGCTTACGTCTAGAATCTGAAGGTGTCGAAGCTCGTCTACTTCTGCGTACATGAGCGTCCCGGTAAGCTGATTTTTCGCCGCTAGAAGCTCGATGAGAGGCAGGTGGCGGAGTTTTTCAAATGGCAGTGACTTGAACTTGTTGTCGGCGATGTTGAGAACTCGCAAGCGTACGAGATCAGCTAACCCTTCGGGCAGCGACGTGAGCGCGTTGGTTTGGAGGTCGAGGACTTCCAAGCTGGTGAGCGTAGTGATACCGGGATCTAGAGGACCAGTCAATCCGTTGTTGGCAATCTTCAGATCGCGAAGGGACGGGATCTGCGAGATCACTTGGAACGCATCGTTTCCGAGCTTGTTGTTTGACTACACGTGGTTAGTGCGATGTGGATAACCGAGAGAGCGACATACAAGATTCAGAGTGGTAAGCAACTCCAGCCTTCTGAGGCCCAGAGGAAGTGCTATCAAGACATTGCCATGCAGATCCAGTGCCTCGAGGCCTGTTTTATGTTAGCGTCGTGCCAGCACAAAGCTCAAGTGGGGGTATAATAGCCCGAATGGTGAGTGCATGCTTACCCCCAAACTGATTGCCTTTGGCATCCTCATCATCTGCCATCTCGCGTGGGTCGACATCCGGAAAGATGTCGTCGGAAATCAACTCCAGCTCGTTCCCAGCCGCAAGAAATCGGGTCAAGTCCACAGATTCTGCCCAAGCACCGCCTTGCGCATCGATCGAATCGAGGTTGTACATGCTCATCACCTCATCTGGAATCTGCTTGAAGCCCATGGCGGAGATGTTGAGACGGCCATCCGTTCGGGCGGCGTCAATGCGTTTCCGGAGAAGTCCTCGGGCACCATTCTCCTGGACCCGCTGGTTGAAGGGGTCATCGCTGAGCCCAAAATCAAAAGTGCCCGACGCCATGAGCGGCGACTCGAGGCTCTCAGAGCCCACAGAGTCGATGGTGGATGGCTGTCTTGCGGCCGCAGCCCGCTTCGCCGCCTTTGCCTTCATGATCTGGTCACGCAAGGCAGAAGATGACTTCCTGGGGGTCGTACTTGGTTCGTCCGCGGGCCCGGTTGACAACGTCGTAGCGCGCGACACCTGGGACGTGGTTGACGATGCTCCGGACGAGCCCGTAGAGACTGCAGCTGGCTTCTTCTTCACATAGCCTATTCGGTCCGGGTCCGCAGACTGATTGAGCGTTTGCGAAGATGGTTTGCGGAAGAGCCCATTCACCGAGGGGCGGGATTTTAGAGGCCGGGCCGCCAGAGTCTTGCTTCCTGATTTGATGGTGGGAAGGGGTCCTTTCTTGACCGGACTGGACGATATGCACGTGGAAGCGCTCAGAGCTGCTGGCAGCTTTGGCATCTCCGGCGGTCCCATACTCTTCCTCGCTGGCGCTTTCGCCGCCTCGGCGGTCCCGGGCCGCTTCAGTTGCGCCATCATGTGCAGTGATGCTTGCGGAGGCCGGAAGGTATTGGTCGAGGCACGGAAATCCATGGGGATGGCGTTCGCCGCGCCCAGGCCCGAGTCCGCACTCGAGGTTGGTCTGGAGCTGACGGCCCTGGACGGAGGTCTCACGGGGCTCTCGGCTTGGAAGAAGCTCGATCCCCGGCGGCGGGTGATGGCCGGAGAGGACGGTATGTTCTGGAGGGTTTCCATCGTTCGCTCGGACAAAGAAGGCCGGGGCCGGCGCGACGCATCCTTGGGCTTGGTGTCTGGCACCACGGCACCCTCGCCGTGAGCTGCGGCTTCACCGTCCTCCTGGTCTTCTCTCCTGGGCCGGCTGCGGCTGGAGGGATGGCAGGGAGGGCTTCCGAAACAGCACCTCCTCGCTCGCTCTCGTCCGCAGCGGGCGGGCTGTCGTCGGGGTATGTATGACGGTGGCACTCGACACATCGCGGTCGCGCGTGGTGATGCTGGACTGGCGTTTGCCCGGGCTGGAAGGGCCTCGCGGCTTCGCGACGGTCGAGAGGGCATCTCGCGCGGCCGCGCTTCGCAGTCGTGGATTGGAGATGCTGCTGAGCCTGGACGACGGCGGCGGCGGTTGCAGACGGTCTCTCGAGGGGGGGGATCGCAAGCTGGGGACGGGGAGTCGGGAGGGTCGAGGGAGCCCGGACGGCCGGTCTGCTGGGGGTGGAGGCGGATTCATGGCGGGAGGAGAGGAGAGGAGAGGAGAGATGAGAAGAGAGAAGAGAGAAGAAGAGCGAGGAGAGGAGAGGAGGGAGAAAAGAATGATGGTGGATGGAAGTGGGTTGGATTGTATGCGATATTACTCTGTGTCGTGCCGGGAGAGAAGATTTTGATACTGACGATGCAGTTGGGATCAGCAGCAGCGCAACCACCCGGCACCACGCAAGTTGGAAGGAGGGACTTACAGAGTCCATCCTTTGTTGGTCGTACGAGTGGACAGTACGATACGGACTGACTGTATGTATTGTACGGACTGACGGTCCTGACTGACAGAACTGTACGGTATGTAGATGGAGGGTCTCCAATGCTTAAGCCAAAGAAGCATCTGCTTGATCGGGGGATCGGAGACCAGGGGGCCATGGCATGGGGTTCGTAGGACAACACCACCAGAACTTCATGATCTCTGGCCGGCCGTTCGACGCGTCTCTGCTGTCGCTCGGCGATTGGGCGCACGCAGTCCCATTCACAACTCTCCGGCCTGCTGCTTCGACGTTGCAGGAGTTGTCAGAGCGACTCGAGATGCACGACCAACCCCACGGCGAGATGTCGTGAGCTGGGTCCAGATGCTGAGGTTCCTACGATACACGTCAGTCCCATGGCGGATCGTCAATACTCAAATGCGGTTGCATGCGAAGTGGGCGTGGCAGAGAGCGTGCGTGCTTGACGACAGCAACATGCGTAGGTCGGTTGATAAACATCAGTGGGATTTGAGGTCAAGGGTGGAAGATTGGTATTGGTGTTTGCATGTTGCATTCAGCGTCCGTGTCTCGGAATGTGTATGACGGGCAGAACCAACACGCCGAAGAGGCAAGATATCATGAACTTGTGGTCGTGGTCTTCTCCTGATAGATCAAGAGCCAACAGTTTTTGGCGTTGATGCTGTTTTCAGGATCTGGGGTAAAGTACTGTAATGTATCTACAGTATATACAGTACAGTATCCTATATACATTTCAGTATATACATTGCAGTAGATAAATTGCAGTAAATACATTACAGTACACATTACAGTACACACATTAGAATACACACATTGCAGAATCTACATTACAGTATCTACATTACAGTACAAATATTACGGCACATACATTACGGTACATACATTACAGTACACACATTACAGTACACACATTACAGTATCGACATTACGCTACATACATTACGGTACATACATTACAGTACTGTACAGCACTACTGTGTAAATCGACACACAGCAAGCGTGTAATTATCCTAAAATCCCCGCTGTTCCAAGCTTTATTCCCACAACGACAGTAAATACCCCACCCGGCGCCACATCCCACTTGTCCCTTTCCGTCTAGCTTCAGCCACAAGTTTCCGCTGGTTGCCGTGCGACGCGACCCCTCGGATCCACGCTAATCCCTAGCCTGTCGACCGCATTTTCTTTTGTCCGGCCGGTGATCACTTCACTCTAACTTTCACATCGAAGTGCTCTCACCTCGACCACCTCGATCTGCCACCATCCATTCGCTCACATCTACGACGCATCGACTCGCAAGGTCGCAAGGTCGCAAGGTCGCAAAGTCCCAAGATCGCAAGGTCACAAGGTCGCAAAGTCCCAAGATCGCAAAGTCCCAAGATCGCAAAGTCCCAAGATCGCAAATTCGTGCGGTTGCATTGCACCACAGCATCCAGCCCACCAGAGAGATCGTGAGACTTTCAAAGACCGCAATTGCGTTGCCCTTCGAGTTCGGTAAGTCGTGGAGCAATCCAAAGGAATGGCGCATCCATAACTCCATCTGGCTAACAATCGCCGGTCCAGCCATGGCTTCCCAATCCCCGGCTTTCGAGAGCATCTCGACTCCGGCAGAGACTCCGACCACACCCCAGCCGCTCGAGGCTGAGCTTCCTTCCGAGGCTGAGATCCAGGTGGCTGATGCCACAGCGACGTCGATGGTCGTCGCGCCATCCTCCATGACACCCCCGCCCTCGACCCAGGTGCTTGCCAGCGGCAATGCGGGCTCCGCCGACAAGATGGTCTCGGCTCGCCCGACGCTGGACCAGATCGAGAATGCGACTCCCGAGGAGCTCAAGCAGATGACGCTGACGCTGATGGCGGAGAATGTGAAGCTGGACGGAGAAGGCAGCGAGGCGCGCATGTCGGCAGCCCATTGGAAGCTTCAGTACAACCTTCTGACGATTGAGAACGAGCAGGCGATCAAGCTTATGCAGGTCGAGCATGAGATGGTGCGAAGAGAAGTCCTCCTGCTCCAAATGCAAGGCCGAGAGATGCCCAAGATGGATGAGTACGCGGAAAAGTTGCGAGCTTATTGCCAGGCGATCCGCGACGACAACGCCATCATCCGTCGCCGTTTGGAAAAAGCCAAGCAGGTCATCGAGATGAAGGACGGAGAGATCATGGATGCCAAGGACGAGATCTTCCGTCTGCAAACACGCATTCGCCAGAACCGCGAGCACATCAACACCCTGCGCAGCCCAGGCGGACCCCTCCACATGGCCACCCCCAAGACCAGCCCAGCTACCCCCCACAACTACCGTGGCACCCCGAAGCGCACCCCCACCACCAGCCGTGCCAACTATGGCTACTCTGAGCACCCGGAGGCCCGATCTGGGTTCAGCGCGCTCATCGAGGCCGGTAACCGGGTCCTGAACCTCCAGAGCCAGGAGAACAACAGTGCGCCCACCACGCCCAGCGTGCCCGGCCGCGCCGACTCCCACAACCCCAACCGACATAGCCGCGCCGTCCAGTCTCTCTCCTCGTTCGTTACCACGCCCGCATCAGCCGCCCGAGCCTTGACCGGACCCTCGGCCCTCCTCCCTTCCGCCCAGTTCTCCGCCGACGCCGAGAATCGCGTGGTCAGCACCCTCTCCCACCACGCCACCGCTCACCAAGAGACCCGTGGTCGCCACGCCGCCGTGACAGCACCATCTCGGCCTCGGACGCCGACGAGGCCCGCCGTGTCGCCCATCGCGAGGTAGCCGAGGTCATCAAGGAGTCGCACGCCAGCCAATCCGCGACCAAGATGCTCCGCGCCAATGCCCGCGAGTCCTTCGACGTCGCCCCCTCCCGCGCCTCCACCCCGCTGACTGCGGAGGAGTTGGAGGCATTGGAGGACGCCAAGCTCTACGGCACCATCACCAAGCGCAGGAAGAGAGTTGCTGGCGCCCTCGATGATGATGATGATGATGATGACGACGAAGAGTCGGAGTCGGAGGAGTCGGAGTCGGAGGAGGATGAAGATGAGGATGAGGTCCTCCTCCCCTCCCCTGCCAAGCGAGCACGCATCGAGCGCGTTGGCCTTGGCATTGGCTTCCAAACCCGAGCTTAGATCGGCAGTCGATGGATTCACAAGCATGTGCATTGCAGGCGTCGCTGGGTTTGCATTGCCGGTGTTTATTGGTTGACGGGCCTTCTTTCTTCGACGGTCTTGCATGTTTTCGAAACTAGCTAGCTAGCTAGGTAGGGTAGTTAGGTTTAGCTGTCGAGAACAGAAAGACTGGAAAATGCAAGACTTGCAATACTGTATACTGTGCATGCATGCACGTGACTCTTCTGAACCGTAACCCGCGTCTTTCTGTACATACCTATTGTAACAACGAACGTGAATGTTCATTTCGCTTTGCTCCGCATCTCGCGCCACGCAAAACAGAGCTTCATCTACAGTATCTTCATCCTGAGCCTTGTTTTTCCCCTCTTCTTCTGGGGGGGTTTTTTTTCTTTCGATTCTCTGATCTGCCTTATTCGCTTCTTTGTTTACTCGGTTACTTACTTACTCACCCGCTTGTCCATTCTTTCACTCACTCACCTATCCCAATCACTCACCTACTCACCCACTCACCTATCCAATCACTCACCTATCCAATCACTCACCTATCCAATCACTCACTTACTCACCCACTCACCTATCCAATCACTCACCTATCCAATCACTCACCTATCCAATCACTCACTTACTCATTCACTCACCCACTCACTCACTCACTCACTCACCCACTCACTCACCCACTCACTCACTCACTTACTCACTCACTCACTCACTCACTCACTCACCCAACCACTCACTCACTCACTCACCCACCCACTCACTCACTCACTCACTCACTCACATCAATCTACCAACCAGCCAACCAACCAACCAACCAACCGAAACCACCAAATCACACACCCAAAAACTTGCCAGAGGACCCCCCCACAAAAAAAGGTAGTCGTGGGAAAGACAGCCCGGATTAACTAGCTGGCTGGCTGGCTGGATGGCTTGCACAGACGCACGAAGCACGCAAATGAGGAAGGGAGTAGTGCGCTCTACAGTGACTAGGAGAGAGAAAGAGAGAGCAGGAGGAAAGGGAGGGAGGGAAAGGGAAGCGAGTTTGGCGTTGATGATTAGTGATCGGAAAGTAGCTGAGCTGAGCTGAGCTGAAGGGGGAGAGAAAAGAGAGGGCGAGAAATGTACATCGGTGTTGACATCAGTTTGAAAACATTTTCTGCTTTGACTTTGCGTCAAAGTTGGGCTTGGAAACACACTTGCACTGTCTCATACAGCTGCAGCAAATTTATCAAAGATCATGCATTGCATCAAATTGCATTGCTATCAATTCATATCATTTCCCATCCATGCTTCAACTCCCATCTTTCCGCACATCCATCCCATCCTCTCAAACCCCAACCCCAGCCCAACCGCAGCGTAAACACAAACGCAAAAGCAGGCAGGCAGGCAGGCAGGCAAGCAGGCAGGCAATCACGCATACGACGCCTTCTCCTTCTCCGGCTCCAGCGGCGCCACCTTCGCACTCTCAACGATGCTGGCGTCCTTAGCAGCAGCAGGCGCAGAAGGGGTGGTGGTAGAAGCAGAAGCAGAAGCAGGTGCAGAGGTAGCTGAAGCAAGCGCGCGAGCAAAGGTCAGCAAAAACATCTAGCATGGATTACAATACAAGTATGAAATACACATTATGATTTTGAGAAAGTCGGCCCACGCCTGGCCCAGAGAAAAACAAGCGTCCGGAAGTTGCGGTCGAGCGTCCTTCACTTTGAGCATCCGGAGCAGGCGCATTTTCCGGCCTCGCATGGGCAATTCTTGTCGTCGCCACCGCACTTGCAGATCGTATTGTCGGTGCCGGCGACCTTCTCCGTCTCGGCCTTGGGGCACGAGCCGCAGGCACATGCACCAGGAGCGCAAGGGCAACGGTTGAGATCGCCGCCGCATTGGCAAGTCGTCTTCTCGGTGCCGGGAACCGGGGTGACGCCGGCCTTCTCGCAGCCAGAGCAGGCGCATCGGCCTGCCTCACATGGGCAATCCTGAGAAACGGAACCACACTTACAGGTTGTCTTGTCTCCTCCGTCGGCCTTCTTCAGGTCCGCCAAACGACGAGCCTCGGCGTGGATGTCCTGCACCTGCTTGGATCCTTGCGAGTAGAAGTTGACGAGCTTCTGGCCCGTGGGGGTGCCGGCCGCCTTCTCAAAGTACGACCCCAGCCCCGAAAGGAGCGAGTTGGCCTTCTGGGTCACGCCGTAGGACTGGTCGACGCTCTTGGCCTTGTCGGTGGCGTGGTACTTGGCATCGAGGTTCTGAAGGGTGGAGAGGAAGCGGTTGGAGATGCCGTGCTTGTTGTCAAGGTCGATGGCTCTCTGGATGGCCTGGTCTCCTACGACGTAGCCATGGGCCATGTACTCGGCGATGATGCGGGATCGCGGCTTCTCCTCCTGCGTGATCTCGTCGCTGTCTCTCTGGGCGTGTTGGGTGAAGTGGCTTCCGTCGTCGTCGTTGCTGCCGCTGGCCGAAGTGACCTGGACGTGGCTGGCTCCGAGCTGCGTGTTGTCGAGAAGGAGGGCCGTCTTGGCCGCGGTCTCCTTCTCGAATGTGACGGTGGCACTCTGGGTCTTCTCGGTGGTACTGAGTTCGATGGAGCTGATCTTACCACTGGGGGAGGGGAGGAATGTCAGTGATTGTCTGCATCTGGATGGAGCGAGATGGGGAGGGGGCCACGGCAACTCACCAGAAGGAAAAGAAGTCCTTGACCTCCTTCTCGCTGGTCTCAGCCGCGATGTTCTTCACGTAGACCGTGTTGGCAGACATGGTGAGGTGTGTGGGGTTATTTTGAATTGATTGGCTTGGTACTGTATTTGAAGAATGGGGTTGGCTGTTTTTTTGGGGGGGGGGGAGGGGGTGTTGAGGAGGTGAAGTTGAAGTGGGAGTTGGAGAAGTTGTTGTGTATGGGAAAACGTTGGTCGTGGGGCCAGCGTTTCTTTTTGTAGGACGAGGTTTGCTTTTGCGGTACTTTAGCGTGGTGTTGAGGGGAAGGCAAGCGGGAAGAAGGAACGAGGGACAGATGACGTACGACGGGCGGCTAGCGGCAAGCCACAGCTGCTTAGTCAGAAAGAAGGCAGTGCGCCACACTTCTCACATGTGAAGAAGGTGAAGTGACGATGCGCTTCTCCATCGATGTTTTCCTCTCGCGGCGGTGGCTCGACCTGCGAGAAAGTACAGTATCGCGCCATCTACGACGGACGGACATCTGTTCCCAAGATCCGAGCATACGCAATCAGACAATTAGACTCTCGCGGTTACCAAGACACCGGCAACGGAAGGAATGGGAGTGTGGAAGGAATCAAGAGGAAGTAGGCCGTATGCGTGTTCATTCCACTATCTCGTCTCCTCTCATTCATGCCACCCACAGTTCCAGGCGAGCTTCATACGTGTCTTCCAGGCCGTGGCCGTCTCTCGTGATGTGATGTCCCTTCGCCCAGCGTCCCCTTCTGCCCTCGCACACCAAGCCCGCGGTGGTCGAAGCAAAGCCAGGGTTCTCACTTCACATCTGGCGTCTCCGTCTTCTTCACCGTGTCTTTCAAGTGCTCGTCGAGAGGTCCGGCAGGGTTGGAAGAGAGGTCCTGTACAGCAGTTACTACGCATTCGGATCCCATCTTGCCGGCCGGAGCGAAAGCAGTCGCACGCAAACATACCTCGAGCTGCTTCTTGCTCTCCTCCTTGTTGTTGGAATTTGTGTTGACGCCCTGTCCAGACGAGGGAGCGCTTTGTTGCTGCTTGCCCGAGGACTCCTCGGGGGAGGGGGATTGGCGACCTTCAGGCATGTTGGGACTGTGGTTGTGTTGGTTGGGAGGTTGTTGAGCCTGAGAAACCGGATGTTAGCAGTGGTTGCACAAGCATGGCTTCGAGTAAGAAGAAGCCGTGTGACGAGTCAAGCGGGGATCAGGACGGAACCCGAAGACGAAAAGTCTTGCACATCGTCGACGACGTCTCGCTGGCTGGAGGGGCCCCATGTCAGAGGCATGATGGATGGCCTGACCAGCTGTTCGACGTCTGGACTAGAGATCAAGATAGGTGCAGTGTCTGGCCTCCGCATCGTAGAGATGTAATGCGACTCGAAGGAAGGTGACGATAACTCACGGTGTGTTTGTTGTTGGTCGAGCTCGTTGGTCGAATTCGCAGTTGTTGGAAGATGGAAAATGGAAATGGAAATGGGGTATAGGTAAGATAGGTAGAGGTGGCGGTTGTCGACGGGAAGGACAAACTCCTCTCAACCATCCAGCGCTTGCAAGCCCTTCCACCCTTCCACCCTTCCACCCTTCCACCTTCCCACCTTCCCACCTTCCCACCTTCCACCTTCCCTCTTCCACCTTCCCTCTTCCACCTTCCGCCCTTCCAACCCTTCCGTCAAAAAAATCAAGTGACGTCATCGCTCCGCTCCGCCTCCCCCTCTCCTTACATTTCCCCCCGCTCCACCCCGCCCCCCACCCCGCCCCGTCAATTTAAAGCATATACTACCCAAAGGGGTTTAGACTCGCCGCATCGACGCGGCTAGAAGTTGATCTCGTCGCAGGAAGTTATTGATAGCACCACAACACTCTCCTTTCCCTTTCTCCTTTTCTTCCTCGACTTCAACGTCGCTCGTCTACCCATTCCATCAGATCACAGCTCGACTGTCGGAATTGGATTCCAAAATCAAACCTCATCGACCCAGCATGGCACCCGATCTCAACTCTGTGCCGCCGTCCCCGCGCCCTGCCATCCCCATCCCCATCCCGTCGCCGCGTCTCACGTCCTCTCCGAGCACCACGTCGCGACGACCATCCCAGAGCCAGCAGATTGCAATGGCCATGCCTCCCCCGTCGGGCCCTGCGCAGTCGCCGTCGCACTCGCAATCGCAATCTCAGCTTCACCCTTCGCCGCCCGTACCACAAGCGACGAACATCCTGCCCTCGAACCAGGCTGCTCTCCACCACACAGGCGCTTCGGTGGCGCCGCCGATGGCGAACACGGCCGCAATGGGAGGCGCCGCAGACAACAATACGGGCGTGGGAATGGGACCGGGACCGTTGAGACATCCGCGTCCGTTGACCGCGGCCGACTTGCATCTTCAGCTAGAGAAGGAACAGGAGGCGGTGGTACGCCCTTTACCCCATCCTCCCCACCCTCAAAAAAGAAGAAAAAAAGACCTCGCAATGAGCAAGTGCAACGTTGCTAACAACCACAGGTCAACCGTCTCACTCGCGAACTGTCTCTCCTCCGCGCCGCCCAAAATGCGTCCGTGGTCTCCAACACCTCCTCCACCTCGGCCGGCCTCCCCGATACGCAAGACCACCACGCAAACCATCTCCTCTCCGGCCCCTCTCACCCGGCCCCCTCGACCCGTCAGCACGGCCGCTCCTCCTCCACCGCCTCCAACCGCAGTAGCATCAACTTCACGCTGCCCTCGACCACCGCCGACCGCATCCCGCAATCCGTCTCCCTCTCCCGCCAAAACTCTACCACCGGCTCGCAGCGCGCCGTCAGCCCCGCGCCATCCGGCTCCTACCATCAACTCGCGGGCGAGCATTTCCCAACCTTCTACAGCTCGAGGGAGAGGCCGGGCCCGCACCGAGACATCAGCAGCAACAGCGTGACGGCCGGTACCGAGGGACGGCACGAGTTGCTGCGGGCTGACAGCGTGACGAGCGTGAACACCACGGGCCGATACGAGGAGGCGGCCTATCACAGACAGGAGCTGGAGAACGTCAAGAGGGAGAACGAGGGCCTCAAGAGGCGGATTAGGGAGCTGGAGCGCACGTTGCGCGCGAGACGGGAGAGCGACGCCAGTGCGGCGGACCGAGTCAGGAGCGAGAGCGTGAGCACGACGGCCAGCGTGAGGGATCGGGAGGGCGGGGGTGTGAGTCTTGGGCCGGTAGCTGCGAGGGGTAGGGGGCGGCATGAGAGGGAGGAGGGTGCAGAGGAAGCTGTGCAGGTGGGGGAGAGTGCTCGGGGTAGTGGGCTATGAGGGGGCCAGGAGACTCTGATGTCGATATCGCTGATGGTGGTTTTCCCGATCTCACAGCTGGGCGAACGGCAGGCGTTGTGATTATGATTGCCGAATTTGAATCTGAGTCGGTGATGGTCGTGGTCATGATTGAGTACGGGCACTTGACACCTGACCTGTAACGTCTTCACCCTCTTCAGGGTAGAAATAGAAAAAAAACTACCGGGGCCACCTAACAAACAGGAGAATATAAGAAACCTCGCTCCCGCATCTCCCCTCCCTTTTGGAGTTTTGAGAAACCTCGCGAAAGGAGCTCCAGAAGCCTGTTTCGGCTCGACCCCTTTTGTAACACCCCATGATTTTGGACGCGGTTTTTTCTTATGTTTTTTCTTCCTTTTTCTTTCTTTTTTTTTTTTTTTCTTTTTTTTTTTTTTTTTTTTTTTTTTTTTTCTTTTTAATATTTTTTTGCTTATTTTATTCTTTTTTCTGCTCTTCTGCTCTTCTGCTCTTCTGCTCTTCTGCTCTTCTGCTCTTCTGCTCTTCTGCTCTTCTGCTCTTCTGCTCTTCTGCTCTTCTGCTCTTTTGCTCTTCTTTCTTGTCGCACAGCAAAATGTGAATCCACACTGCTGTGTTTCGTGCGCTGTTCTATATCGCAACTTCCCCCTTTATTGCTGCGACACTTTTCTCTCGTTTTTTCTTCATTATGTTATTCTTTTCTTCTTTGTTCTTTTTTTCCCCCTTTCTTGGTTCAGACCTGAGACACCAGCGCGCATTGCAAATCGGGGTTGAGTTGAGAGCCAAAGGAGTGAATTTCTTTCTGGGCCCAGTTGTTGTCAGTCCCCTGGGACGCATCGCAAAGGCCGGTCGGAACTGTGAAGGCTATTCCAACGATCCTGACCTATCTGGAGCGCTCGCTACCGAGACTGTCCGTGGTATCCAATATAATCGAGTTGTGACGAGTACCAAGCGTTGCATTGGGAACGAACAAGGTAAGCGGAAGAAAGCGATCGATGGCTTCTGTTTTTGTTGAACTGGTTAACAGGCTGAGATTGACGCCAGCTTTCAGAACTCAACCGCGATCTGACCAGCAACACCCACGCTCGGAAAATAGACTCCGTGTCAAGCAATGTCGACGACGGGACCCTGCGTGAACTGTACCTATGGCCCATCCAGCATGCTGTCCGTGCCGGGAGTGGACACATCAAGTGTTCTTACCAGCGTGTTGACAACTCGTACGAATGCCAAAACAGTTACTGGCACAATAGAGCCCTGAAGGGAGAAATAGGCTTTCAAGGTTTCGTTGTCTCCGACGGGGGTGCGCTTGCAGAGACGGGATATGAGCGTCTGGGACATAGTGGCCCGGAAATGGCAGCTGCAGAAGGGAGAGCATGAGGGTTTTGATGGAGGAAGTTCGAGAAACTTGCCTTTGGAAGAAATTTCGGTTATCTGAGCTTGTACTAAGCTTTCTACACTCTCTGGGGGCCTACATCGAGGATGAGGGTGAAGTCCGGTCGGCTGTGCCAGGCCAGGACAAGCGCCAAGCTGCCGCCGGAGTTAAGCGAGATCAACAGTCGACTAATCAAGCCCTTTCACCACCCTTTCTACTCTGCTTGCATTACGCGCCCGAGTCACAATCAATCCAAGTCCGGCTTACATCTTCTTTCTAGTATCAATCGTTGTGATTCGGACTTTGTTCAGTCGATGTCATGCCAGACCGCCGATTTCGTCAAGTCCTTGTTGTGACCATCGCCGGAAACGGCGCTGCGATAACCCGCCAGCTCATGTTGATTGACCCCTTGATTCTGCGCCGAAAGCGTCTAGATTCGCTGGCAACATGTGGATCTACGCCGAATAATTCCTGGCAGCTACTGTACAAAGACTTGGAACGAACGAAGAAAAGCCTTACCCGACCCGAACACGCCTTCAGTCCCAGGCATCAGCTAGCTGCAAGCGAGCATTCTGATTGTCGAGCCATTTCGATAAAACGGTGCGTTTACTTTCAGTATTTCTCAGTGGCAGATCTACCCGAAGAAACAAGATGCCTTTCCTTTTTTTGATTTCTTGTTTCCTCAGCATTCCCTATCCCCGCCATGAGGACTCCGCTCGCTCTGGAGTCTTGGCTCGCCACTTGGTCTTTCAACACTGATGTGGATGCCACACCACTGTTCCGCTTCGGGTCAACGAGTTGCGTGATCACAAATCTAGGCGCAATGAACCAGAGGAAGGGAGTGACAAATGCAGTCATTAGAAAAGCAGCAAAGGTTCCAGAAGCGCTGGGACCTCTGATGGCCCAATGCTCGGATCGAACTGCGAAAATTCCAAGGTTTCACAGTACGTGGGACGCAAACAGAAAGTGGGTTTAAACGACGAAGAGGTTTGCAAGAAGCAGATCGGAACTTGAAGTCCAGTAGGGTAAGGCGAGACAAGAGCCATTGGATTCACGATAACATGCAGACTTCACTCCTTGGTTAAACTCCACATTTGAGTAGAAGACACTCTTTAGCCTTTCCACGTATGGAAGGAAATGTTTGCTCTCGCTGATTGATGAATCGCAGCTTCTTCTGTGTTGAGGAATTGGTTTGAAACGTGTATCGGGATCATGTAGTGGCCAAATTAGGTGTGCTATGCAAGAGAAGACCAAACTGTTGAAGCTAAAGAAGACATCATACCATGAGCTGAAACTGGTTCTCGGCGGAATTAATCTCTTTATCATAGAAACAAGGGACCATTGTTGACGATCCACCCTGCTGTGAGCATGAACTCTAGAGACTTGATATCAAGGCACTCTTTCATAATTACGGATTTGTCACTTCCTTCGAGTCTATGCTAAAAAACTAGGTACAATCTTTGGCAACAGCGTCATATGCGTTGAGAAATCCCAGTGACAGATAGCTGCTAAGAAATGTATCGTGACTTGGCAAAGATGGGCGTGGAGAGTACAATAGGCTAGGAGGAATCATGTTAAAACTAACATCCATCATAATTTCCCAGGAGAGTGTAAGGGCCTTCCTCGAACACATCCGCAGTCTCTTCATCCATGATGCGTTGTTTGGGTCGGTTATCGTACTCCGCGAACAGCTCATCCATCCACTCTGTAGGGTCTGCTGCAGCCCGGAGCTTGTGCCTGAGAAAGAAAGGGTACATGACTTCTACCGTCACAGATTTAAGGGCGTCCCAGATTTGATATCTGGTATCCTCGAGCCACGTATCCAGTTCATCGAGTCTACCCTGGACTTCGGCCAACGCTGTGGTCGTCTGGCCCAGCTCTGCCATGTGGTAGGTTTGTCCTTCTGCGATCATCTTCAGAGCGCCCTCCATGAGTGTTTTGGATTTGTTTTTGCGGGCCGTATCTCTTCTGATGGTCGCATGACGAACCCACAGATCCATGATTTCGTTCCAGGGCGTGACGATGTTGTCCGTCAGGATTTGAGCTTTGTGCGTTACACCGTTGATCGTCACGGGGATGGCGTCTGTCTCCGAGCCGGTCCAGATGATCGGAGCAGATGTCGGTCCAAAGGTACGACTGAATGGATCGGCGCTGGAGCTGGGCTTTTTTGGCTCTGATCGACTAGTACCGTTGGTATCGAGGACGCCTCCCAATCCGTTCTCCTCTAAAATCTGTGCTAGCAAGTCGATGAGATATTGCTGGTTTCTGATGAGCTCACTAAGATACGTTCAGTATGGCCCAAATGTGCATTACAACTGAGGCAACTGACCATTGACGCATGTTCGTAGAGCGCTGCTCCTGCAGGAACAAGCCGAGTGATCTCTCATCGGGGGAAGCCATGATTCGCAGATTGAAGAGTGTAGGCCTTTTGGGTTGAGGAACTACTTTGGCAGTGAGCTAGAAGTACGATCAGATGTACTTAGAAGTGTGGTATATTTGGATCATAACAAAGGAGACAAAGGTTCTGCAAACGGTGCACTTACACATGTAGAACACAACAGTTGATATCATACTTGCAAAGAACACAGTTTCTACAACGTTCCAAATGCTTTGTTCTTGTTATCCGCAGCATCGGCTAGAATCTTCTGTCGCTGCAACCGGATCAGCGATGTAGACATTCTTTCATCGTTCGACATTCTTTGCCCATTTCATTGACTTGATCCACACGATGAGCACAAAGGCTTTTGAAATCCTTGCGAACATCGCACTCTTTGATGGAACTGAAGATTTGAATGAGTGTAAGTCTCGCTACTGAGATAGCTGAAAACGTGGAACTCACACCAAGTTGATCTTGACGGGCTGCCTGAGTAACGCTTAACTATGGCAGACAATATAAATACGCAAAATATCGGTGGCAGTGTGCCAACAGATCCTTCTCAGACAGGAAGAGGGAATGGAAGAGGCAATGGACGAGGGCGTGGAAGAGGTCAAGGAAATGGAGGAGGTCAAGGCAATGGAAGAGGTCAAGGAAATGGAGGAGGTCAAGGAAGTGGAAGAGGTCAAGGCAATGGAAGAGGTCAAGGCAATGGAGGAGGTCGAGGAAGTGGAAGAGGTCAAGGCAATGGAGGAGGCCAAGGAAGTGGAAGAGGTCAAGGCAATGGAAGAGGAGGGGGAGCTTCAGCGTTTTCCCCCGCGACGCAACAACCAACACCAATCTCGTTCAAGAGCTTTGGGCAGATATGGAACCGGGAATCATTCCACCCGGGAGACGTTATTTGTGCACCTTTCCACATCTCGGATTCACAGCAGCCACCTGCCTCTCCCGACCTGTACCAAAGTATCTGCAAGCAGGGCACCTGGATCTACACCAAGTTCAGAAAATTGATTATCATCGACATGTGGAACGATCACTGTGTGGCAGTCCCTTTGTATACCAACAACGGTAATGGGGTAAAATCCAAGAGGGCGAAGCATGAATGGATAGGTGTACGAGACGCTGCGGATCCGGTAAGCGCGTCCTTTGATACCAGCATCGAGTGTGCGAAATTCCCTCGAGCAGGACTCGACTCACTTCGTTTGTCAACTTTGGCACATACTGACAATCTTTTTGTTCAGAACCCACGGAAGTCAGACACTATGCATGAAAACATTTTCGTTCAAAGGGTATCCGAACTAAAACATCCCAATAACAGCACCAATGTGCACTGGATCAAGAATACCACTTACGCCCTGTACACGTCTGCTGTGACTTTTGCGTACGATAAGTGAGTACATCTTTCTCAAGACTTGCAGCTTTGCAACGGCCGAGAATCTCAGCATTTGCGATGCCCAAATCGCATGGGGGAAACTAATACATTTCACTAATGCGTGATTCAGACATTGCGCGAGAGACGGAAAAATAAACGACGACAATGATATACTTAGGCTCCAAAATTTGTTTCATTCTCGATGTAAGAGGAAACACGACGACGGTACTGCTGTAGTGGCAAAAAAAAACACTGGTTATGTTTATGTTGGAGAGAAGGGAAAAGAGCCCTATTGGTGGATTGAACTTACGAACAATAGACTGTACCAAGAGGTCCGCGAAACTGGGCGAGAGGCAGAGTATCGTCGGATTACATTGTGATTAACTTCGGTTTTCTTGAAGCTTGAAAGTTTCCTGGGCGTACTGTTTCGAATGGCATGTATTTAAGTAGAGGAATAGATCAAATAGACGGCTTGCAATTTCCAAGGTGGTAGCTCTTTGAATGACTGACTACTACACATCTCTGAATCTAAACTGGATCTATAGAGCAACGCCGAGTAACCTCGTCTTTCCACTTTGATCGCCTCAGTCATGCAATTCTTGTTAATCGAGATACTCGCAACTCATCAGAGGAACGCCAGATCGTACCAGAGGTTTCGGGGCATCTCGCAAGGTGTAGGTAGGGTTGACTTCACCCCATTACTGCTCTGGTTACCAGTTCAATGAAGCAAAGAAGCATGTTCCACAAGTTTCATGATTTTGTTTGGCAAATTATCATCATCACACGGAGAAACAATCAAGCGTGACAACTACCAGTACTTCCACGCATTTTATAGACGTAACACAGATCGCAGCTCACACATTTTCCTCTCCCCTCCTCAACCTGAACCCCTCTAGGATACTCTCCTCCTGCCCTCTGGCCGTGAATCGAAACACCAGCCCCTCTGTCGTTCTGCCAGCCCTGCACTCCTCTTCGCCAACCCACGCAAAAGCCTGGTGCTCCTTCTCATCCAGCTTCACGTCCCCCTCTCTCACCATCACCTCAAACTCAAGCTTCACGATCCTCAAGCCTCTGCTCGTGACGAACGTCCTTCCATGCCCCCCTTCTGCTGGGATGAGTCTCTTGACACGGATGACTGCCAGCCCCGTCTCTTCAAAGACCTCGCGCGCAACGCCATGAAGGATCGTGGCGTCGGATGCGTCGACGCCGCCGCCGGGTACCTCCCACAGATGAGGGCGGGAGTCTGAGGCGGCGCGTTGGACCAGTAAGATCTTATTGGCGGGCGAAAAGATGAGAGCGCCGGCTGCGATCGCTTGGGGCTGAGATGGCGATTCAGGGAGGGAAGAGAGGTACGTGGATACTGGGACAGCGAAGGAGGATAGCTTGGGGTCGTGCGTGAAGGCTGCTGAGCCCGTCTGCGAACTTGGGGTCGAGGAAGTCATTGTGATCGAGGATGGATACTGCGGCTGGGTAAGCTGGTCGATGTGCACACTTGAGATTTCAAGACTGGCTCAACCATGTGTGGTTTGGAAGTTCGGAGGGATGGTTGTGCAAGATTGAGGGAGGGCTAAGCGGCTCTGAAGTTCAGATATCACGTGACCCCACGAGAAACAAAGAGAGGAAGCTTCAATTCTAATGACATTCAGGGCCCTAAGTAGACTTTCGAGATTTATGCGTCGTCGAGTTGAAACTTGACCAGCAAGGAACACTTCGTTTCCCGCCCCTTCAGGTCCAACATGCGAATGAATCTCCAATCCTGCACCGCATACATGACCCGCACGGCAGCAACGGCAAAGACCGGGTTCACCGCAAAGCTATCGTCGCTCTTGATAAGGATCCGTACAAAAACCAGCTCATTGTCCTCATACTCCCAGTCAAGCGTCTCGTTCCAGACTGGATCTGTAGGCGGGGACTTGGCACCGTGGTGAATCAGGCCAAGTTTGTGTTGTTTGTAGGGCGCAGTCTTTCGCTTGGGCGGCGCCTTGTGAGGATGATCGGGGTGGATCAACATGCAAGTCACGTAGGGCTTGATCTCCTCAGGGTTTACGTTTTCGGGGACTGGAATCTGCGATGCCCCTGCTACGTGGAGACTGAGTTTTTTCCGCACGCCGGTGCTGAGCTTGCCGCTTCCGCCGTGGCGAAGAGCAGCAGGTTTGAGTATGTATCCCTCAGAGCCGCTGAACAGGGCTTCGTTCAGTTGCATCCCAGCACCAAAGGTTTGCCAGTTTAATGCGCAGATTTGAGCTCCGATTCCCCAGTATGGAACCGGATTGAGATTCTTGGATGAGATCCGGGTGCCTTTGGGGAAAACTCGCATCAAATGGTGGGCATTGTGCACCCCAATCTTGGCACCCACTCCTGGAATTGCCATATCCGTTGAAAGTCCAGACTCGGAGACGTTGATGAGATGATGATGAGGACCGTTTCTGAGCTTCCCGGGATCGTACCAAGACTTATCGCTAGGTTTGACCGATTGGGCATAAACCCCCAAGTCGGCCAGCTCGGGAACAATGACTGCAGCTGGCGCGGCCTTTTTCATCTCATTGTAAGCCTGGACGTTTTGTTGCTCCTCCGTTTCATCGTCTGAGAAGCTCTCCTCATCCGCTTGGCTGATCTCGCCAGGAATGTGATGCTCGACGATCACGATGATCTTTGATCCAAGCTCTTCAAGCAGCACATGCTCCCCATCATCTTGTTCTTGGTGGCCTTCAATACGCACGGCTTTTCTGAGAAGGCGGTCGCCCCAGACCTCTTCCATGATTTGCACGAGACGACGTTGCCCGTGTTCATTGCAGTGATTCTCCAGCGATAGGACGATGGGCGCCGCCCGATACCCTTGCTTGTTTACCGACTCGGATGCTTCTTTGTCGTGCACATCCCGGATAGTCTCGCAGACAGAGCGGAAGCTGATATGCGACACGAGCGTGTACCCATGGGTGACTTTTGGCTCGTCCGGGGTGTCTTCGTTATCCCACGCATCGATCTCAACACAACGCGCGCCAGCGCCTAGTGCAATCTCGTAAGCTTGAGCTGATGAAGAGCCATATAACTGATGCGCCATCAGATAGGTGTTGTGACTCGAGCTGATGAAATACTCAGGGAGCGGATGAGATCTATCGGTCAGAGCAGCCGGCACAATGATATGGGGCTCGTCGACCAGGGCCTGGAGAGGAGCTGGGGTTTCAGCGTCGCCGACACCAGCTTCCTGCTCTCGGAGCACGTTCTGCTCAACCAGAAACGATCTCAGAGCATTGCTGATCGAGAGCTGCTTCTCGGTGATTCCAGTGCGTCGAGCTGAATGTCCTCCGCCCGCCACAGACGCCGCGGTGGTCGCTTCGCCCAACTCATTGTCATCATCAGATTGTTTCGGCTTCGATTTCGGGAAGAAATCTGTGTCGCCCAACCTAGCAGCCAGGTTCTTGGTCCATTCAGGCATGTCGAGTCTCTACGAAGTGTTAGACTGATGCTCAATGTTCGAGCGAGTGGCCTTGCAAGATCACGTGGATTGTTCGAAGCTCAAGATCTTACCAGGACAATAATGGGGCCGAAAGAGGAAGTTCTCGAGCTCTTTATCAACGTATTTGTCGTCTCAAATTGTCGCGAAGGGAGCAGGATGGGAAGTTCTGAGCTGATGATTGAGGATGATGTTAAAAGAGACAGCTCGGGAAATGCACGTGATGTTGCACTAGACCTAAACCGATGTGCCAAGCCAGTCATGATATCAAGAGCTCAGGCCGTCAGAACGAACGTTCGGATTGCAATTGTTGATTTTTGATACTTACCATGACTTATTTTCTGTCTAAGTGGCAGCTATGCCTGGCTATCAAGGAGTAGGCAGGGAAAACAGTGCAGCCAAAAAGTTCGGTGCTTGAATCCTCCAGACAGGCTATGTTGCCACGTCTTCTCCGCCTTGAAATTCGAAGAATCGTTCCGAAATCATCAACAGTCCGAAAACACGCCCACAGCCAAGGATCAATGGAAGACGATATGTGCTATATTGCCGGGACGCTCGACCGTCTGGAGGAAAAGGCCAGCTAAAGCGGACCTGGTGGCTTCGTTGCTGCGGTTCAGATAAACGCCGAGGTCTTCCGTGATGATCTTTCACTAGTGTGAGTATCTCCCTTGTTCACCAGAGTCTGTATGATCCAGCTAACAGTAGCAGATGGCCCATAAACTGCCTATGAGAAAGCTGCACACTTATCACAGGGCGAGAAGGGATTGAAAGGCTCTAGTAGGAATGAACGGACAGCTATCACGAAACCTCGGCTCGACCGCCAAAGTGTGAACGAGACTCGACAAAAAAAGTGGCCACAAGAGCTTTTAAAGATCTTGAGTGCGCGAGTACAGTGTTCTCTCATTCTTTCCGCACCTATTTTATGCTGACACGTTCATCTTTGTATCTTGGCCTAGTCACAAATTGAACTGTAGAACGGTCACCGAATAGGCACTATGATGTTAGCCGAGTTCGGATTACAGTCAAAGTGTAACTCACGGAACGTCCCAAGTCCAGCTTCCATTTCCGAGCGGCGCCGAGTTCGTCAGCTTCAGCGGTAGCGGGGTGATCGCTGTCGCATTATTCTTGTAATTGAAGCCATTCGGATCCTCGTTCGACATGATAGTCCCGTTGACAGACGTCCAAGGTGACTCCAAGTCAACACTCAATGGCACCACCGTCGAGTTGTAATTACTGGTCTCAATCAGCAACGTCTCGTCAGTTGAAACAAGGCCACTCACATCATTTTCAAGAAGACCTTCCTCTCTGCCATCGAACTTGCCCAGTACAACGGCCCAAAGTCACCCACCGTATTCCTCACTTCCACGCTTTCTGTTCCTCGGTACGCGTTGAACAGCTTCTGCAGATAATAGCTGGTGCTCAACACGGTGTGGCTGGGGTCAGCGTCAAACGCGATCAAATTCGGCGTCCAATTGTACCAATTCCAGTTCTGCAAAGTCGGCGCATAGGTGCTCATTTTCACCACATGAGGGTTCCTCTCTGCCCCTAAGAGGTACACGCCCTCTGCGAGTATCGATACCATCCTGGGATACTGAATCTTCTCATCTGCGGGCATGGACCAGTCTACCTGGCCTGATGGCGTGTCGATCGAGAAAACGGAATACTCGCCGATCAGAATCGTGACATTGGGATTCGAGGTGCGTTCCTGCCAATTATCAAAGAAGTCGAATCGCTCCACGAAAAAATGGGGCTCTTGATAATGATGCGTATCCCACATTGATCCGGCTGGAAGATCGATCGTGTAGATTGGGTTCTCGTCATAGGCAGAGCTGATGTAGACGATATCCGGGTACGCGGCTTTCAAGCCATCATACAAATACTTGAAGCGGAAAGGGTATCCTTTGGCGAACCAGTCTTCGTTGCCAATCTCGACGTATTGTATCTTGAAAGGCTCGGCATGGCCGTACTCGGCGCGTTTCGCGCCCCAGTAAGTATCGACCGAACCCATGCAGAACTCGAGCTCATCGAGAGCTTCTTTCAGCACTGGGTACATGGCTTCCGGGGTGCCTGGGTACTCGTCGGAGTTGGACCCCTCCCCGTCGCTGAGCGAGTAGCCGGCGTAGATGCCGAGGACGTTCTCCATTTCCATGGATTCGCTCCACTCGAGGAACTCGAGCAGTCCCAGACCATTTGTGTTTGAGTACCCTACACAGTCAGTAAGCTCTCTACCACTTCTTTCGGCTTTCACTCACGCCAATTCCCGGGTCTGGACCAGCGATCTTTCAGAGGTCCAATCGTTTCCCACCACTTCCACCTTCGCATGATCGAGTATCCCTCCAGATTATTACCACCAGGCCATCGCAGGAATCTAGGACCCAGGTCATAGATATGCTGGGCGAGATCCTTCCGCAGCCCGTTCGTGTAGCCCTTGAACGTCTCCCCAAACAAGCTGATCTGGCTCAAGAAGTACGTTTGTCCGGCAACCGCCACTGGGTCGAATGTGATCGCCAGAGAATTGTTGGAGTCAGGAGCACTGACTGTGCTTACAATCTGGGCTGTCACGTAAGTGTAGTTCACGACATTCCACGCTTGAGCTGGAATGACTGTTGAGGCCCAGATCTCGCCCGTGACGTTGGACTGCAGCGACACGGTGATCTCGGTACTGGGGTTGTACTGGTTCCGGAATTGATGGGGGTAGATGTAGAACGAGACATTGTATGTCTGTGGCGAGACGGGAATCCCCCACCATCCGACATTCGCAACGCCTTGAGCTCCCGAGGCCGCGTTGACGGTCGTCGGGATATCGAGGGCCAAGACGGTTTGATGGGAGCTGGAGAGCGGTCGAAAGCTGTCCAGGCGAATTGACGTGTCTCCCACGGGCTTGTAGCCGGCGATGACAGGCCCTAGGAACATCAGTGGGCAGATCTTCCAGAACTCTGAAGAGCCCCTTACCTGCTGGATTGCAGGCATTTTCTTGCCAAGTGATGGTGTTGCCAACAAATCCAGGCACGATTCCAAATGCTACGTCTGATCCCTCGAATGCTCGGTTCGTCAAGAGCTCTCCGTAGAGGCCACCGTCTCCGGAGTGATTGATATCCTCGAACATCCATCCATACAACAGCGGCGCTGTAGCATTCTTGACTCCGGTTTCAGTCAGGATGCTCAGTGCAACCCCACTTGACGAATCGTTGACCGCGCGACGAGCCACATTCTCTGCTTTGGAGAGCCTTGGTTTGGCTACTACCACATCAGAAAGTGGAAGAGCCACCAGAACAGATATCTTGAGAAAACACCTCATGATGCCGCAGATGCGATGAACTCCGCCCACGAGATTGACACCCGCTCTCCTCTTTTATACACTTGACGCCACTCACCTAAAATCCAAGTCCGAACTTACGAGAGCAGATATATCCCATCCAGACACGGAACCGTGGCCCAATTTGGCACATCCATATATTTCTTCCATGTATGGCGGGGGGCAGGCCATTCTGCAGAAGCAATGTGATCTGTTTAGCAGGCGCACCAACAAGAACGCGGTGATGTGCATAAGCGACGCGGGGTCGTAAACATTACCCCTCGAACGACCAGGAACATTTCATTGCCGGGCAAAATGCTTGTACGAAATTTCTGGGTCTTTTTGGCATTGCAGAAGCGCTCGAATGGAGCTTGGGAGGCCAAGGAGGAGAAGTGGTGTATCAGACCATGCCGAGAACGATTTTTTGTTCGGTGATGAATTGGGTCTTGGCCTGGATACTTGACTGCTGTGGTAGGTAGGCTCGGGTCATGCCGACTCTCAAAGCGAGTCCCATGTGTAAGTTTCATTCTCTGAGAGGTTATATGGAATAGCCCGTCCTGCTTATTTCCTAGGTTCAATGATAGGCCTAGGCCCACTATTATCTCGTCGGTTAGCTTCGGAGACGAGGCGCACTCATCTTTGTCTCACCTACCTTACCAAGGGCCGAGGGGGGGGGGGGGGGGGGGGGGGGGGGGGGGGGGGGGGGTGGAGGGGGAGGAGTGGGAGAAAAGCGCAAACGGCCACGAGTAAATAAGGGGAATCGGTTTCGAAGCAAATAGAACGATATCTTTGAGTATTTTTTTAATTTTAAAAACAAAAAGCTTTCCTTTTTTTCCGCGAAAAAGGGATCGCAATCGAACCTGGCTTTCACAAGACAACAGCATAGCATCTGAAGGCCTGATAGCGAATTTTGATCATCTCATGCAATTTCTTAAATTTCCCAAACACGAATCTCTAAATGCAGAGTCAGGTTAGTGCTTTCATAGGAGAACATATGGTTTTTCTCTTTTTTTTTTTTTTTCTTTCTTAAGAGCGCTGTTTTTCTTTACTGCTGTACCGGTTGTGCAAAGGCAGAACCCCTTTCTTAAGAAAAAAAAAACGTGAAAAAAAAAAAAAAAAGGAGTTGTCTACGAGTGGAAAGCGAACAAATTGTCTTCTACTTACTTACCTTATCTTCTTAAATAGATAAAAGCTCCTGAGTGGAGTAGCTATTCTATCCAATAGCTAAGGTATTCTATTCTATTCAACCCACGCATCACCTTTTATTATAATAACTAATAACTAGGTGTCTGTTCCTTCTGGCACAGAAGCAAGTCACAACCCACCACCATACATCAGAAGTCAAATAAGAAAAAAGAGTGAAGACTGCCAGAACACAGACTTGGGCCGCGCTCATATCAGTAAACACAAGATTCGACTATGTAATCTAAGACAACTAATCAACTGACAGAAGCAGTAGACATTTCCAAATCATTGCTTATGGTTTTTTCCGCTTTGATTTCGCAGAAAAACCCCCTCTTGATTAAACGAGCTTAAAAAAATGTGCTACAGCTTTCGTAGCAGCACAATCCCAATAATTTCCATTCCCTACAGACGTACAGTGATAAACGTGAAATGGCTAACGGCCATAAAAGCGAATTCTTGCACTCTGTATCATCAACTCCGACGCGTCTTAATCGTTTAGGTATAATGCGGCAACTGCTTCCCATCCGTCTCGCTCGCAGCTCCGTCCCCGCCAACGCTCTGCCCCAGATCAAGCACGCCCTCAACCTGCCCATCCGCCCGATTGCTGATCCTCCTCGCTCCAGATGGCACCTGGAAGTGGGCCTTCAGCGGCGTCCAGCTCTCCTCGTTGTAATCGCCCTGCACCTTCCGACACGTCTTCAGCCCCCACTCCGTCACGCCCACCATGAAGCAGCTTTCGAACATGAACGCCATACTGCCCTCGCCGACCTTCATCGGATGCAGCGGCGCGTTCGACGCCTTCTCGTGCGTGCCGGCGTCCGGCCCGTGGGCGCTCATCACGTTGTGCAGGCTGGCGCCGGCGGGCTGGAAGCCCTTGCCGGACTTGGCGTCGTAGTCGCCGCCGATGAGGCCCATGAACTCCGACATGGTGTTGCGGTGGTACCAGGGCGGGCGGAACGTGTCTTCGCCCACGAGCCAGCGGGGAGGGAAGATGACGAAGTCGGCTATGGCGGTGCCGACGTGATCGGATGGTGCGGTGAGCACGGTGAAGATGCTGGGGTCGGGGTGATCGTAGGCAATGGATCCGATGGTGCTGAAGCGACCCAGATCGTACTTGTATGGGTAGTAGAGACCATGCCAGGCGACGACGTCGTAGGGCGTGTGCGTTTGCGTGGCGGCGAAGAGGTAGCCGTTGAACTTTGAGAGGATAGTATACGTGCCTTCTGGGGAGTCGTCGTAGGCGGCTACTGGTGCTTGGAAGTCTCGCGCGTTAGCTAGGCAGTTGGATCCGATGGGGCCTAGTTCTGGGAGCTGGAAGTGCCCTTGATAGAGTTCGAGAATGTAGCCTCGAATGGGGCCTTCTGGCAGCTCGACGCGGTAGCGGACGCCGCGAGGGATCACACAGATCTCATTGGGGCGCACCAGGAGGTGGCCGAGCTCAGTTTGTATGTCCAGGACGCCGTGCTGGGCTACGATCAGAAAATCGCCGTCTGCGGAATAGAATGCGGTATTCTTGTCCATGCTCTGGCCCACCGCGAAGATGAAGATTCCAATGCCCGACTTCAGCGTTGGGTCTCCCGCTCCTGCCACGAGTTTCAAACCGTGTACCCAGTCCGCGGTCTCGTCCAGATCGAAGGGATCCCACCGCAGCTGGTTCGGGATCTGGCGTAGCTTGTTTCCTTCGGGGTTTGTGTTGAATGTGGAGGCTTCCCGAGCAGCGAAGGGAGAGTGCGCCGCAGCTGGGAGGATTCGGTAGAGCCACGACTGTTGGTTCTCGTGACGCGGTGCTGTGAATGCCGTCCCCGACAGCTTCTCGGCGTAGAGGCCGTAGGGAGGTTTCTGCGGAGAGTTTGCCCCTATGGGGAGGGCCCCTTCGATGGCTTCGGATCTGCCACTCGTTAGATGGGCGCGAGAACACAAGAGATCAGGAGCGTACTCGTGGTAGGAGGCGAAGCCATTCTGGTACTTGTACTTCTCGGGTGTGCTGAACTTCGTGACGGGCATAGCGGCGACTGTGGGCTTGGGCTGTTGGAGGCGATCTGGATATGGAATCTATGTGTGTATCTTGACAGATGCGACGTCGAATGTCGCCATCGAAGATCGAAGATGCCGTCGTAGTCGTGAGCGAAGGCAGTTGTCGTGGTGGTGTTGAATGATGTTGAATGAGGTTGAATGAGGTTGAGTGAAGTTGAATGATGACTGATTGAAGAGCTACTGAAATGTATATGTATATATATGTCCATAAATATAAATACGTGAATGTTTACTACACCCGAGTATTTACAGCGCAGTACTGTACTTACCCCTCCATTGATGCTGATGCTGATTCCGCACTTCCGCACCCCCGCGCATGGATTCCGCTCGGATTCAGGCTCGTGTGCACGTGACGAGCTAACCACAATCGGCAGGTATAAAACACCTTGCAATTGGAATACGGTAAAAACAGCAAAGTTGTAATTCTTCATAAACAGAGCTTTATTCACGAGAAAGCATCCCAACGACGAAAACCACCCCAATGGCGAGTATCGAATTCGTGCTTGGACTAGAAAAGATGTTCAAAGACCTGACATTTTCTGCGGCTCTCTGCTTGAGCCGAATACCTACGCATTCGAAACGCGGACCTTGATCAGATTGCTGAGGCATGTCCGAAAAAAAAAAGGTTGATCCCCGACGTGATCTCATTGTTGGATTTTGAGATCTTGATTCCGAACTACACCTTCAAATGTTACGTTCTTCGGCTTAGAACCGCAGCGCTATCTCACGCGCAGGATTGATGGTGTTTGCAAAAGTACCGACAGTCCGACAGTCTACATTCTGTATTACAACCTACAAGGGTACCTATACTCTCACGTGATCTTACTTACGTGATACAAGGGCACAGAGATGTATCAATAGACTGTCCAGAACTGGAACGAAGACGTGGGAGCAAGAATAACAGGAGATCGCTGATTTGAGGCTCTTGTTTTCGCTAGCTCACACATGACATTAAGAACTGGATTTTTTATATTCAACCTATCTTTTGATACAACCTCAACGTTGACCACCAGTGCGCATTCTTATCTTTATTCAGCGTATTCGAAAATCGGTTTCCGTAATGTTAGGGAGGAAAAAGGGAAGCGGAGCAGAAGTGAAAGGGTCGATTGGAATTGCAACCGACGTTATCGAAGCAGCAAAAGCTGCTTTTGCGCTTTTGGACGTTCGCAAGACTGACTGTAAAGTGGGCTCGAAGGTGTCATGGATAAAGTCGTTTCTGATTGTTTTTTATTCTAACTCCCTCGTTTACTGGCGCGCCGAATCACAACGCTGCTTTCTAGTGTTTTCGCCAGGTTTCCCTCGAGCAGTCGATTCCAAGATCTCCTCGTCTGAAGAAGAACCAATGGCCGCTTCCGGCTCCGAAATCGACTATCCAGCCATTGGTAGGTATTCATCGCCGTACGCAAGAAGTCCTGACCAAAGCAAAACAAGCAACATACGATAGAGGAGCTAAGGAACATGCAAACACCAAACATCTGAAATCGATAACAACTTGAATGTACCGGCACCAATTCTCCGGCCCTAGAAAGCCCACACCAAGCGCCAAAATCAGGCAAAAGTAATAAAGTCCTCGTGATCACGTTCGCTCCGAGATCAATCTTCGTTGTGCCAACAAAGCGTCATCTAGGTAACGTAGTCGGGGAAAGCAGTTCACGTTGGCCTGATTGCTCATGATCCTCGCTCGTCTCGAAGAAACTCCCCTCGCTCTCGGGCTGCGAGATTCCAAACCCGACTGAACGGACACAACTGGGCGCTGCCTTTCCAACTGCACTATCCACCCCGCCCACCCAAGTGCACATATGGAAATTTGTTGTGAGTCACCTGCGGAGAAAACAGCTTTTCGCGTACGGCGCGAGTGCGAACTATCGTTTTCTACTCTCGCACATCGATTCTCGCACATCGCAGCCGCGCGTACCCACGCTAGCACACCAATGTAATCTGATGTTCTGATGACATGTAGGCATAGTAGTTACTTGCACACCGTCGGAAGACGTCTCGGGCTGGCTTGCAGAGCTGCACGGCTGGGCTTTTCCGGTCGCTGGTTAAGCCGCGGCGCCAGCGCTGCGGTTTTCTCCAGACGGCTTTGCTGTGGCAATCAGCTCAGCCCGTGTGTTTCGTTATCGACATCATTGATAATGATCTATGCGCGTGCATGTGTGGTAGATGCGTGCCCGGTAGGTACTCATGCCAACGGAGGAAGAAAGTCACCCTTTCGACATCGGTGAGGTGACGAATGTCAAAATGCCGCCGTGTGAGGAAGACCGTCTGGTCAGTTGCCATTGCTTCTGGGCTGGGAATCTGGCATTCATCTGTGTGGCAAGAAACATAACATTCGTGAGGCCTTTGGAATCCCACCCACGCCCATTCTCACCCACGCCCTCGCCCACGGCTCGAAAGTCACCAAGCTTTTCGAGCAGCAGTGCTAACCGGTTGGCGCCGCGCCGCGCGAGCCCAAGACGCTTCAAGCAGCAAAGCTTGTTTTCGGCACTCACTGGTTCTGCCAAATAATCATGACGGCCACCAAGTGGAGAACGGCCCGGCGCTGGCGTCAGGGCATTTATTGGTTCGCGGACAGCCAGTCCTATTCGTATTCGTCGTGTTCCTCGCATCTCACGGTTGTTCGACACCACAATGCCTTCGATTCAGGCCCAAGAGCGCGAATCTCGAGGGGGCCGAAGCGCGGTGCAATTGGCCCCGAATTGCGTTGCCAAAGAAGAACAAAAAATGTGTTGACTTTCCTCGACCCAAGACGGGACGGGGCTGGGCCCGAGTCGTAGGGAGGGCTTAGCGACTCGGCTTAGCGACTCGGCTAAATAGCGCCAACGCGTGACGACACTCAAGAAAGTAGGTGCGCTAAGTGCCTCCTCGACCCACGTACATATTAGATATTTTGTAAACATCTACATTTCGGTCGTAATGCCCTGTCATGAGGCACATGATCAGGTTGCATTCAAGGTGGGGATGTGATGGTGCGCAGCGAAGACGAACTTCTGCAAGATCAATGGGTCGGCAGCCTTCGAATAGTGGGAGTTATGGAGTGTGATGAGGGCCTGGTTTGGCCATTCTTAATGGCCCAATCTTAACGAGCACCATCATGGTGGGAGGCAGTGTTTCTTGCCGGGACAACAGCCAATGTGACAGAGTGAACCGAGTAAGCCCGCCTGCGAATCCTGCGGATTCCTTCCTCTTTCCATTCTCATGTCGCCTGTCTTTGTATGCTTTGTATGCAAACATCTCCGAGTCACACACATGTTGCATTTCCAATCTACGGGTTCGAGGAAGCGATGGCGAGAATGAACCCGAAATCAAATCCAAATTGTGACCCCGGAACCCAGAACCTTTCTACAAGATCATGGCTTTGGCCAAAGAAAATCGCCGTCACTTGTTTCCTACCTAGGGTGGAGGTTGGGTCCAGACTCTAGCATAGGCACTGTGCACACCGAGTGCGCACCCGACTCGCCTCGCTCTGGCTGTGCTTGTGTATTCCTCCAATAGCTTCGCATTTTTCTATTTCCCCCAAATCTATAGTGCGTGACTCGTCAGCCTTGATTTTCGGGAATTGTGTACTGTTTGCACACATGACGACGTGAAAATCACTACTATATGAATCCTACAAAGTCTCAGTTTGTAATTATTCTCCGAGAGCTTCTTCAACCTTCAACTCTGCCTTAGTCTGCGTGAGGCTGTAGACTTAACTCGCCACTCTAGAGTCCTTGTAAAGTAGCTGCAGAGCCACATGAGTAGGGGGAGGCTATACAGCGTTTGAGGGCAGCGTATGGCCACCGCGAGCTGCATAGCCACTTGTACCCGTTAACCCATCACTACGCGTGATGTTGCATTGTTTATTTTTGGCTCCTCTGTATCTTACTGTTGCTGGGCCCATCGTTTCTTAGCGTGAGCGTAATGATCTGTATCTTCATGACGATGGTGATAATTCTTACCTGAGCTAGTGACTAGGTTGGTAAAGTTTTCAGCGGGGCATGGACAGATGACAAGCTGAGGATGTTCACACACTGACAGTTTTACAGTACATTGGGGGGAGGCAGATTTCGATATCAGTCTGGAAGGTCGTGAAGTGAACTTGAGCGTTTACAATTACAACATCCGCGCCACCGCGGCTCTGACCGTGTTCGGGTTCTTGCCGTGGCTCCGCTACTAGAAAGCTCAGGTTAAGACCTCTATAATCTTGTAGGATTGCAAGTGCTCTCACTCAGTTCGGTCTACGTCCACAAGATCACGACGTGGTGCTGGTTTCTCGGTCTCGTTGCACCTTCCTTGTGGGGGCTTTTGGGTGATTTCACCAACCAGGAGCAATTCATACCAATTCACGCGCATGTAGCTCTTTCCCAGACTTCCTAGTGAGCCAGAAAAGGGTAAGTCGTCCCTCGGTGCCCTCTAGCCTGCTGCTATATAAGCTTGCCTGGCGTCGTTCAAGTCTCCAAAATGACCCGTCTCTTTAGTTTCCATTCCTCAACCGCTCAGCAGCACAACATGCTTACAGACCTAACTTCTTTATGGTATGACAAGCTCGTCACTTCTTCATCATGAAGCTTGAAGCTACTATCATGGTCCACGAAATGCTGACGTTGATGAAGTAGTAGCGTCTCCCGTCATCATGATTCTGCTTCTCATCCCAAGAGCCGGTCCGTCTCCAAAATCTATATAAGAAAACGAAGAACCCCCCCCTCCGAGTCTGCAATTCTTCATACTTGTGTATACATCTGACATCCTCAGAATACCCCACCACCAAGACACATCTATACAGAATACCCACCCACCACCCACCACCCCCACCACCCACCACCCACCACCCACCACCACCACACACACAAAACCCACCATGACGAACGGAACCACCAATTCCTCCTCAGCCCACGCCCAGCAATCTGAGGGCGCGCAAGACCTCGACGCAGCGAGGGCTCTCATAGACTTACGCCAGGGCATCCAGTCCCCAGAGGATGCCCAGGCGGTTGCCACTGCGGAACTCCGGGAAGCAGCGGGGACACTCATGGACATATACCATGACCACCAGTTGCCAAAGGATGCACAGGCTTGTCCCAGCCAGTGCACCTTGGCGCAGCTTCCCTCGCCGCCGCCAGACCAAACTGGCTTCATTCCCGGCTCCGCCGCGATCATCGCGTTCCTCGACGCCCGCGATTTGCAGGGAGATACCGACGTCGAGGACACGGACACCCCGCTGCCGACGGTGGGTGTCCGGGGAAATGGCCGCTCCACTCGCAGGAGCAGCGCGGCGGCAAGAGGTCGAAGGTCGTGAGCCTCTCGATCTTCGCAGAAAGCTGGAGGGGGCAGAGGCGGTAAAGGGGGCAGAGGGTGAAGTGTCGCTGGCTAGGCGACTGGGACCGGGGCTTCGGCAGGCCCATCCGCTCGAGATACTCGTGCCGCGGCGAGGGCTGGGAGGTTGGGTATCGACCCCTCGCCGCTGGCTGTCCTAAGATCCGAAAGCCAATTCGAGGATTGTGGACGATGGCCATCGCGATGCATTATCATCAACATCCTTTGGCCCGTGTGTGGGGGCATCTGGCCGATGGAAGGGGCGGGGTTTCTCAGAGGTGACGGACTGAGGAAAGAATGGAACTTGTCTTTGTTGTTTGGACTTGCGGTATCTGGTTGATTTTGTTTCTCAATGATATGCTTTGGATTTGTATCATTGGAAAGTGTTTTGTTTACTTGCTCGCTTGCGTCGAGATGCATCCCTGTTAGGCTACGATTATTCATCACCACAGCTCTCAGAAAAGTAGGGTGATAGATCAATATGCATATAAATTTGATTCGATGAGTTTTATGCAAATAGTGGAATGATGACATGTGCCCATGGCCCTCGGGGTGGTAAAAAAACTTCTGTCTTGAAACTCCAACAGCCAAGTGAGAATTTCAAACTTTGGTCCTTGCGATCAACGTTTGCTCAGCTGCGGATACGTCGCGAACCCGGCGTCAACAAGATTTGGTGATTTCTAACACTGTCATACATCTGCACTCCAGGAGCCTCTTCTCAGTTGCCACCAGGTCGTCAACCGACTTTCCCAGGGAGTGAACGGATCACACTGAATCGTAACGCTGCACTATCGGTGCAGTGGCAACAGCACTACAGAAATCGACTTTCCTCTCTTTCGCATTGTACGAGACACTCGTCACACATTTCTTTTACACAACTGCTTTCTCGAGGGTGTCTCCTGGATGTAAAAATCCCCAGCTTAGCTCGTCCGTCTCCCATGCCCCGCGGGAGGCTTGAGGTAGCGAGCGCAGTTTAGCTGCCCCCCTCCAGACGTTAAGCAATATCAGCAGCAGCAGCAGCAGCAGCAGAAGCAGCATTGTAAGAGACACTGTAGTTTGGCCGACCTACATATGTGCCAGCAGGTCACCTTTCTGCGCTTCCAGCTCAGGTATTTTTTGGGGGGGTTTGGTGGGGTGTTGCGGCTTGTCGTTGCGATTCACATTGCGTTGCTTTTCCTTTTCGCTTCTTCTTCCATTTTTTTTCTTCTTTTCTGCTCTCTCTTTCTCCATCTTTTCCTTATTTTTTTTTCTTATTTTTTTTCTTTTTCGAACCTCGCTCGTTTATAGCGGTCAGATTTGTCACAGTCGGCCTTCTTGACGATAGGACTTTGGCAATTTCTGGTTTTCGGAACGGAACCCAGGCCCCCTGTGACTCGAGCGGCACTTGAGCTCGTGGGCATTCTGCATTCTATGTCTACATCTGATTCTTTTCACGATAGTTGCTTGCGTTGGGAATGGGCGGCCGGTTGGTAGGGTGGTGCTCTCTTAGCTTTGGTTTCAGCGTACTCCGAGAATTGACTCGTCGCATGATGGGAGAGGGGGATGGAAGGGGGAGGGAGGGATGACGGGGATTAGTGTAAGGGGGGAGGGGGCTGTCTCGATACCTGAGTTTAGGAGGATTTTTGCTAGTGAAACCATTGGCTTTTTTTGTTTGTTTTTCTCCCGGTTGTGTCTTTCTCTGCAAGGCAGGTTTGCCTGAACTTTCTGTACCTCGAAGACCGTCTTTTCCTCTTTTACCATGATGTTTCGGCACGGGCTGCTGCAATGAATCGAAGGCCATGGACTAGGGTGGCGTGAAAACAACTTGGACTTGAGATACAAACCAACCTCCACATCGGCCAAGCAAGGACGCCGTATTAAGCAGAAAGATCACATTGATAACTCCAAAGTCCGATCCTTGCGTTACCACCCCTCCACCTTCCCGACGAATGCTTGACTCTCGGTATCGACCTTTACACCAAGCGCAGCAGCAAGGTGCAGCGACACTTGATCCCTTTCTGAATCTCGTCTTTGTTGTTCCCCAGATTACGACTTCCATACATGTGCCTTCCACCAGTCAGCCAAGACACTCCAAACTTCAGGCGGGGAGATCTATCTACCCTTTGGCTTGCGGAGCCGCAGAGGAGACATAGCACACGATGAACTCCATCAAGCCCGTCTCTTTCGCATCCAAGATCCTCTCCTCGGACATAAGCTCGCCGTAGATGCTCAACTTGGCGAACTGGTCCAGATCGCCGCCGGAAGAGGCGGCCATGTTCTGCAGCACGCGATCGGCGACCTTGCCGTACACGCGATTGAAGAAGTCATGGCCTCTCTTCTCGAGCTCGGCGGCTGTGTAGTCGGCTCGCAACGACTGATCGGCTTCGAGCGTCTTGCCCACGGCTGGAGAGCCTTCGTCAACTGCAGCTCTCAAAGCAGCCAAGCAGTTGATGCCCTGCATTCTCCATCAGCCATCTAGCAGCGGTGGTGCGTTCGTTGTTCGACGGACTTTGGGGAACCCGGCCAAGGGACTTGTCTTCAGCAGACCCTCTCTGATCCTCCTGGCGATTGTCAACTGCTTGTGCTCGTCCTTCGTGTGATTCTGCGCGTATTTCCACAGCTCGCTAATGTGGGTTGGTTGGCCGACCGACTCCACGATGACCGCTGCATAGACGAGCCATATCGACTTTTCTGGTCTGGACAGATCCCCAGCGACAAATTCTGAGAGCACCGATTCAAAATTCACGGCCGCCATCACGGTTGGGGTTGATAGATATATGCAGAATTTATCTTTCCATTCAGAAATCCTTAAAGCCTTCGTTGCCACGCGGCTGTTGAAATATGCCCGTGCAGGGCCAGCTGTAGCGGCGGAAGTCCCGGCATGACGACGTTGACCTCTGTTGATTCGCGTATTCAATAGCCTGCTGGTGTCGGCTATTTGTTGACGTCGCTCGCTGATTGGGATTCGTCGTTAAGTTCTTCTTGGATAAGTGCCGACTGTTTGGCGCGTGTATGCTGCATCTGGTTGGGAACGCTTACAAGAAATGGCACCAACAAGTCAAAACTTCCAGATTTGCGATTCCGTAGCCGACGCGCTGAAATGATGCGGCCAGGGTGCTACAGTTATGGTCGGGTCAGGACTGGCCCTGCTCAATGTTGATCTTGCAGCTGCTAACGGTGTGTAGAGGCTTCGGTCTCTCAGGAATTCCGGAAAATATCATTGAGTATGTTCGCGAGCAGCCAGATATCGCAGACCTGAAGATCATCTCGACCGAAGCTGGCGATGATGGATGGGGCCTGGGAAGATTGTACGAGAAGGACACGATCTCGAAGCAATGGGCCAGCTACATCGGCCGCGCCAAGGTCATGGAGCAGGCCTATCTGACGGGGAAGAATGAGCTGGAACTCGTCCCCCAGGGAACGGTGAGAACGCTCCTCCTCGTGGACGTCAGGGTGCGCGGTTTGACTCTCAACAGCTCGCGGAGAAGGTCAGATGCTGCGGTGCTGGCATACCGTTATAGTACCTTGAATCCTCTAAAAAAAAAAAAAAAAAAAAAAAAAAAATTCTCGTTCAAAGACTTAACATGTTGCCGCCTTCTTCGCCTGTTCCAACTCCGAATTTTCGTTCACAGCAACCTAGCAGGAACTAATCGTCCTGGCATAGGCGCAGCTTTTCTTCAGAGTTCGGGCTTTGTAGATATACTGCAGCTTTGTAACTCCAAGCTTTTGGAACTCCACCTTGTGGCCTTGGCATTTACTTGCATTTGCATACGCCCCCTTGTCGCTATCGAAAGGCCACGGAGGCCCCCCTCAGACTTGACCTGGCTATGGGAGGATGCGACCATTAACAGTTTGTGATCATCGCCATGCGTTCTCTAGGCAACTTCTCTACTGGCGTTAGTGGAAATTTCCTGCGAGGAGTGTAAGCAGTTCGTAGTCACTGCTTGCTCGGCTAGCATTGGAAGTCAATAAGAACCAAGTCGAGTAGCGAGGTTGGTCAGAAAGTTTGCATGAAACTCGGGTGATGGACCGCAAACCAAGAGACACATTGCGGTGGAAGCGTGCTTGATACCCGGACTCGATACGAAAGTGTTTTTTTCATCAGTTTCCGGTCGCTTGAAGGCAGACAGCTGTATCGCAGGTACCCCTAGCCCCTTTTCTAAGCGAGTCTCTGCATCAAATTCAACGAACGCTTGCAACGGCGTAGTCCTCATCAGCGTCCGAAAGCCAAGTAAAACAAGAGCCGTCCGATCCCTCATGTCGAAAGACATCTGTCCTGGTGCAAGGCTTGTTTGCTCTCCCACACACCCAGACGCAGGCTTGATACGTCTTGGCACAGAGGGCCGAACACAACTCGTCGCGGCTCTCCTCGCTTAGCCATCAAACTCATCTCAACATCGAGGTTCTTGGATCTTGCTACTCGCCGTGAACACTTGCTCCCTCATCGAGTATGATGTTCCGAGGCAGGTCGCGCAGAGCTTGCATGCTCCGGTCTTCGAAACCGCAGGCCTTGTGGTCAACGTACATTTCCGATGGTACAAGAATGGTCGCTTCACCTCTGCCTCTTTCTCAAACAATCAGCTCATTCCTTCTCATCCCTCTCCCTACACTCGTCGCTTGTGCTGGTCACTTGAAGCCTTTTTAATATCTCCCGCTATGTATACCGCTGCGTCGATCCTGAGCCTGGTGGCTCTGACCTCTACCGTTGCCGGCCATGGCATCCTCGTGAAGCCTCGTCCGCGCGGCGTCGGTCCCGTCATGGACGCAACGTGCGGAGTCTCGGTCGCCGACCTCGTGAGGGCCGACGTGACCAGCCACGTCGAAGACATGCCGGAAGCTGCCCTCCTGGATCCCGGCTTCAACGCCGGCGCCTGCAACCTCTTCCTGTGCCGAGGCCTCCAGTTCGGCGACAACCTGGCCAACGTCCAGAATTTCACCGCCGGGCAGGTGGTCAAAATGCAGGCCAACATCTCGGTCCCCCACGAGGGCCCGATGAACGTCAGCATTGTCAACACGGCGACCAACTCCGTCATCGGGCCGCCCTTGATCAGCTTCGACAGCTACGCCGACGAGAAGCTGCCTCAGCTGCCGCCGAGCAACACCAACTTCGAAGTCAAGATCCCCTCGGATCTGGGGGACAAATGCACTGTTCGCGGTGCTTGCGTAAGTTGTTCCAGCTGTAGAGATGCAGGCATCTAACGTCTTCTAGGTCCTGCAATGGTATTGGTTCGGAAGAGGTGCAAAGCAGACGTACGAGTCTTGCATAGATTTCATTATGCCGGCAGCACCAGCAGCACGCCGCTAGCAGCGCCAGCTAGTCTGTGTGCGATGTTCATGGACGGTCCATGTGAGTGCTGAGGATGCGACGTGTCAGCGACACCGACTGGTCCGGAGTTTGAGAAATGCTCTCGTTGCCTTTTGCCGGACTTTCAATAATTACAGACATATAGAAGACTATCGTAATACAAGCAATAAACCAACTTGTTTGCTGCGGAGCTTATTCAGCGATTGGTATTCATGATTGATTGATCTGTGTTGTCGGTTAGCGTTGGTACTGTGCTGTAGGAAGTCGAAGCCGGCAAACCGTCCCAGTGTACAAGCAAACCTAAAGAAAACCTCATGAGCACGAATTATATGTTATGAGTATTGGCGAACGAAAACTGGCATTCCGCAGTGTAGAAGAGGTGGTTTCCAGTGGAGTCTAAGAGGCGCATTCACGTAAAAAAAAAGCCGTGGTTTCTCGACTATTATTGCGCTCTAGCGCTGTTTCGCATCTCTCGGAAATGCGATCCATTTTATTAATCGTAGGTTCAAAAGGCATATCCAGGTCCCAAGGTTGACTGCTCTCGACCGTAGCGAGCTTGTCCGCTGCTTCGTTGCCGATGATGCCCATATGTCCTGGAGCCCATTTGACCCCGACGTTTTGCGTTAGCATCACATTCTGAATGAAAGGCCCACTGCGACGTCGACGTAACTGTGGAAAAAAGACCGCGATCAATGTATCAAGAGTAAACAGCACATTGAAGTAGAGAATCAGTTGAATCTTGATTTTAATTACCAGAAGAGCCGCGAGCATCTCACATACATGATGGGAGCAGTGAGCGCACACTAAACAGTTGATCTAAGAGCGTTAGACAATTGATTTAGGATTAGAAATCTGAGTCTACAATGGTTTATATTATTGCTCTAAAGTGATTATGTCATTTGTTGTACAACATTTAGCACGTGATGCTTTTTAAAATTATGGTTAAAATGATCTTGCAATGTTTAAGATGATCCTGCAACTAAAATGCAACTAAACTGTAATAGTGGGCTGCCTTCCCACAATGATTCTGCGGGCATTTAATATTCGAGTAGCCGCAGAATTATTGTGTGAAGGAATATTAAGTGCCCGCAGAATGATTGTGGGAAGGCAGCCCACTATTAATCATTTCAGAGTCAATGATATAATCACTTCCAATCACCAATCTTAAATCTTTTTAGACTTGAATTTATGATCTCAGAGCATCTGTTCAATGTTTTTACAATGGATGGACACATGAATATGCGCGTTTGCAATATTACGAAACCATTGCTAGATAAAAAGCGCTTTATTATTTGAAGCAATCAATATCTTGCATATAAATGCTATCGTCCGTAAAAGATCGTGAAAAGGTATTCCTCAAAGACTTCGAGATATCTGGCGGCTGTAACGAGTTACGGTCCGGTTCACAGGCGCATATTCATGGGTCCACGTATTGTAGATCAATTGTCTAGTGTGCGCTGATTACTCCTATTTCGTACATCAGAAGCTCGTTGCTTTTTTAGTTTTAGAAACAGACCTTAACTGATTTTTTACCTTAACATACTGCTTACTTTCAACACTTTAATCGTAGTAATCTCTCCTTCACAGCCACAGGCTTCCCTTTATTCTGCACGTTATCCTTGATTCTGAGATGATTATGATCAAGTCGCATTCTAGACGCAGGATCATACATACTGAGCATAGTGTTGTGAGCATCACGTGATGGATGTTGTACTGTACGACACCTGCACATTGCAAAAACCAACGACCAGACTAGTGGTGGCTAAAGCAACATCCAATTCCGGATTGCCAACTGACCACCGCCTGGTCCAAGTTCTGATGACCTGTCAACCTCGCCTTCGACGGAGCAAGCTCCGACAAGAAAAACGGCGACGAGCCGCGAAATTGCGGTTCTGATCGTTACTTTAGTGATTCAACTAGTAGTAGTAGTACTAGCGTCTTGGGTCGAGGGGAGAATCCGAAGATTCAGAAACGCAAAGAGGCCAAGATTCGAGCCGGTGGAGAAGAGGGAGGGAAACGGGGATTGGTTTCGTTGTACATTATTTACTCTGGAATGCCAAGGAGCTAAGGTAGCGAGCGGCTCGATGGGCCGGTCTCGTAGCGAGCTCAAAGGGGACGGACGGGAGAGGCTGAGGCGGCTTGTTGTTGCCGCGCGGCGGGCTACCGGAAGCCGATTAAACACAATGAATTGGGTACTGTGGCGAGTCATTTAGATTGGACTAGAACATAATTGAAAACAAGCAATGGAATGGGTCCGAAGCGCAAAACTCGCGTAAGCGAACAAATAACTTTAATCCGACAACAACAATACGCAGCACAGGAGAAAGAGCAGTGACCAGCCCGTTCCACCCCGCTCCACCCCCAAGCCAAGTAGATCCCGTGTTTTTTATACATTTTATCCATTCAGCCCCTATCTCTTCCTCTCCCTCTAGGACCCGCATTCCTCGGTCGCTTCGGCCAAAGCAGTCGAAGTCAAAGTACCAGCGCTCAAAGCACCAGCGCTCGCAGTACCAGCGCTCAAAGTAACAGTGCTAAAATTACCAGCAGACGCGCTGGAGTTCGATCCAGGAAAGCCAGGAGGAGACCCCGAGGGAGGGCCGCCGGTGCCGTTGCCATTTGGACCGCCGCCGGCTCCACCAGGCCCGGAAGAGCTGGACGCAACACCGCCCTCGGCATACAGGGTCGCCGCAGCCGAAATGGTGTTCTGACTCGTCAAGTCGATGCCGAAAGCGACCCATCCAAAGATGCCGGCCGAGACGTCGCTGCCGAGGAGAGAGTACTCGATGAGGGGGTCGGTGGTGGCGGCTTCGCTAGCCAGGATCTGGTCCGCAGAGTTCAGGGTGATCTGCTGCGTGTTGGTCGAGTAGGGCGCGGTAGCTTCGACTTGCGTGATGAGGTCTTGGTCGAAGAAGAGCTGGCCGACGTGGGAGACATAGCCGCCGGAGTAGGTTCCGTTGGCGTATTGGGTGCCGTTGAAATGGGCGAGGACGTGAATGTGCGTCGCTCGGCTGGTGTAATGACCGGGGAAGAGGGTTTTGAATTGAGCGACGCCCTCAGCATCGGTTGACTGGAGGCCCCGAAGGAACGTAGCGTTGAGATTGGAGAGATCGGAAGAATCGCCGTTGCCTCCTGCCGCGATGCCGGAGTACACACCGGTAGAGTTGCAATGCCAAATCTCGATCACCGCGTCAGGCACGGGGTCGCAGGTGTTGACGTCGATGACTTGAGTATCGAGAATCAGTTCGACGCCCTCCTGGTCTTCGCAAATGTCCTCGCGGACGTACTCTCCAGCCACATAGTAAGGCCCCTGGGTGACCTCAGGGGACAGAATACATGAGCTGTTGCCGGCAAACAGAACAGACGCCTCAGTCGATTCGCCGTAAGCCTCGCTGGACAAGTGAGATGTAGCCAGGACTGTGGTCAAATCTCTGGCTCTCATGTACGGAGCATCTGCAATCGTTAGCGAGGTCAGGGAGCGAAGGGCAAGAAACGCACCCTCGGCAATGGAACGTTTATTGCGGGCGTTCTTGACCATGACAGCTCGACGGGCGACATTGGATCGATCCATACCGCGCGCCTTCATCTTAGCGGCACAATGGGTGAGGTCCTTCTTCGCAAATTGCATGAAAGCAGCACGCTCGGCGATCTCCTCTTGAATGTCATGGCCCGGATGAGCGAGAACGTTGGAAACGAGGGCAGTCGCCGCGACAAGGGAGGTCACGAGTTGCATGATTGGACGCGTTTATGGATGTGTGACTTTTGTAAGGGAACAACAGAACTGAATGAGATCGTGCTGCAATGAGCAGACAAGATGAAGAATAAGATGAAAGAGTGAGGACGAGTTAGAGGATGAAGAGAGTGGAGAAAGGATAACATTGCGATTGAGCTCCGACTATAAATGCAGAGTACAACATCCGCAATAAGGGCAGTGAGATCTTGCCGAGATTGTAGATTGGGTTTACATGAATTAAGCATACGTAGCCAAGCGCCTCTAGCTTGGAGACGATCGTTTTGACGCGCAAGCTTGAAAAGTTTCATCTGAATTGAAGGGGCCCTTGCATGCTTACCTACGCCCGTTGAGAACGGCTGGCCGACTTGGGCCAACTTGCTCATTCGTCAAAATCTTTGAACGGGCTTCCGCTGTGGAGCTGGCCGCTACGAAAGACACCGTGCTCGTCTCGGCCCGTGCATGTCTCGCCGGTGAGGCGTCGTTTAGGGATGAGATATGGTGGAACGAAGGACGCGTACAACATGAATGGACGGGCTTCTTGGCGAGCGCCGGCCTCGTCCATTGATGACGGCGACCAAGTCGTAACACAATTCGTAATCCATTTGATGAAGCGTAGCCGGAATGAGACACAAACAATTCGTCGGCTACACTAGCGAGGCAGTCCGAGGAAAACGTGACCAAAACACATCGCAAGCAGGAGCCAAGTCATCTTCTGTCTGTGGCAGATGCTTGTTCAATTCTAGGAATAGTGCTTGCAGAAACGTCAACAGATACCGGTGTCTAGCCTGGGACTGGTGATTGAGTCGAAAGCCACGCGCACGACTCGAATGAAATCCGGAAGAGGGTCATTTTTGAAAAGATTTTCTGATGGCAAATTCAGTACATCTCGCGAGTCCGACGCCCGCTTCTAGCACACCCTGCTCAATTTGTTAGCCAAGTCCCAGGATATCGGGTCGCAACACGATTCATACAGTCGCACTGTGACGAGTCAGCATCTGCACCCATCAATGGAGTGGCGACCTGCAGTAGTCGAGGTGGATCCCTCATTGTGGAGTGTGCAATAGCCCCCACCGCACACTTTACACGTAAGTTGAGTGCGTTGGATGCAATCATGGCACTATCTAGGTCAGCCAGGACCAAGGAGTTGGGTTGTTTACCAACATTTGGACCGCATTCGAAGCAACTCCGATAGACCCCGGCCTGCCAAGGAGTCAGTCGTCTTCTATCTTCGAAGCGCATGGCAAAAAACATTGCAGCTGCTCCTGTACACCCCCCCCCCCCTGATTCAACCCCACATCCCATTGCTACCGGCCCCCGACATCATTTCCGCGACGAGGCAGTGTTCGACACAAAGACCATATTGTACCTTGAGGTTTGTTTGATCCGACCGAGAAGCTGCGCCGGGGATGTCTCCAGATCGTGCCAATGCCGGTATGTGACCCTCTGGGGGTTCGTAGCAGTCTTCGCACCACCAGCTGAGGCAACTTTCACAAAACCTGTTTCGAAGGCAGTCCATGCATCTCAATAAGAGTCTATCCCCGGAACGAAGAAAAGGGGCTTTCGCTGCTATGGCGGTGGAAGAGTGAAGAGGCGGAGGAGCGAGCAGCGGAAACCTGTCCGTGGGTGATGTTGCAAATCTCGAAACGCCCTCTGGGGCCTTCCCACAACTTGAACAAGTCCCGATGGAATGAGTAGCAACTCGAGATGACAGATGGGTCCCATCGCTCCGATACCAAGGGCTCACTTGATTACGTTCCGTCGTCCCAGGCGAGTGGCGAGGACCGTGGCATAAACAAGCATCAAAACTGATGATACCCTGGCAGGCATACATCGTGTTTGCCCATTCCAGCGAGATGGGCTTGTCGAAAACCTTTCCACCGGCTTGATACCACTTATCGGTACCGGCTGCCAACTCCTCGGCTATGTTGCCTCCCGATCTCTTGTTCCACTCGGCTCCAAGCTGTGCACCAGGCGCAAAGACAACCCCTTCTCCGGAAGACCAGACATCACTTGGCTCTACGTGAGGAGGCAGGCCAGGATTCCGGGCAGCTTGGAGACTAAAAGAGGCATCTCTCGGTCCAAATATGTACAGAGCTTGCAGCTTTGGGTTGACTGCTCGGGAGGGTCGCACGGCGTAAACTAAAGCTTGCTGTAATTTTCTCTCATTCAAGTTCTGGACTTCGCGAATCGACAATGTGCGTACGTTAAAGTGATCCTGCAGGATGATCTCCGAGACCAGATCATGGGTCACTGACAGCCCATCGAGGATCAGTGTATGTACATTTTGAAGGATGTTTCGGCGCCGAAGGCTATTGAAGATGCCTCGGAGAGGACCCCCGTAGAAACTAGCGGTATTAACAAGAGCCGGTTACCATTAACATGGATGTACTTGCTCGTCTTCAGTTACATTCTCGTCGAGTTGCACATTCCTCCAAACGTGACCGCCGTGGTCGATGGCAGGTATGTCAAACTGCGCAGTCTTGACCTTTGTCAAGTCGAGATACCTAAATACAACAGGGCTGTCTCTTATCAAATTCTGGAAGCACCTGGACGTCGCGCCCAGAGCCAGGCGGGCAGAAAGTGGTAGATGGGGAGCTATTTGACCCAGCACTAGTGTGTTCGAGAGCAGTTGGAGGAGTGTGGTTGGCAGGTGTGTATCGTATGAAGTTATTCGCAGAACCTCGGCCATAGCAAAAGACACGATTAACAAGAGCAGTGTACAAAAGTGATAAATGTGTGTGTGGTCTGGGTGGACAAAATCAGTCACGACTCGATGTAAACTTAAGAGACATGCAAGGTGGGGCTGTCTACACGTGATCGGGCTAGGTTTTTAAGCTTATTTCTTATCTGATCGGCTTATCTTAGGATGACGATGCGCTTAAAACGCGTCTCCGATTGTTGCCTCTAGACCTGAGCAGCTTCGAGAAGATCCGACAGACATTTACCAACACCTCGACAACTCGACTGGTTCACGTCGATCACGCCTCCGCTTCGACCTCTTGGTCTTCAACCTCGACATATCTACGACTGCATCGTCTTCTGATCAGCGATACAACCTGCGACACAGTCTGCGACTCGAAATGGCCACTGCACCAGAGATCACCCTCGCCTGGTCCGGAGTGTACAGCGTGGCGCCTAAGAGCAACAAGACACTGCCAGGTGACAAGATTCTCCTCCCTCAATCTGCCCTCGAGCAGCTCCTCGCAGCATCAACAGTGACAGTTGCGGCGTCGAATCGACCAGATGCTCCCGTCTTCGATCCGTTCAATCCCTACTCCCTGGCCGCGGCACGAGCAGAGCAGTCGCAGTGGCAGGATACACAGCAGCAACTCCCTCATCCGCTCACCTTTCGGCTGGTAAACTCGAAGAATGGGAATGTGGTACATGCCGGAATACGCGAATTCTCTGCGGAAGAGGGAGAAGTGGGCTTGAGTCCCTTTCTGCTGGAAGCATTGGGAGTCACCCAACCTGCTGCGCGAACGAAGATTGAGAGCATAGATTCGGAGGAGGAGGGCTCACCGGACGACCCGATAGATCTCACGGATGATGATCCTGCGGACGAGCCGGCGAAAATCACGGTCCATGCGAAACAACTGCCCAAGGGAACATATGTACGATTACGGCCATTGGAAGCTGGGTATAACCCCGCGGACTGGAAGTCCCTGCTGGAAAGACATTTGAGGGAGAACTTCACAACTTTGACGAATGGCGAAATCTTGACTGTGAAGGGAGGAAAGTCAGAAGAATTTCGGTTCTTGATTGACAAATTTGCGCCCGAAGGCGAAGGTATCTGTGTAGTCGACACGGATCTCGAGGTGGATATCGAAGCTTTGAATGAAGAACAGGCGCGCGAGACAATGAAGCAAATCATGGCCAAGTCGCACACGGCCCCCGGCACAGCAGAAGGGAGCTCTGTCGGTGGCGATCTCGGTATCTGGAAGCCCTCCTCGGGACAGGTACTGGATGGGGACTATGTGGATTATCAATTGCCCTCTTGGGACCGAACACAAGGGATCGAGATAGCATTGGCTGCTGAGGAGGGAGAGAGTCTAGAGTTGTTTGTGAGTCCTTACGCGCCCCGCCAGAGGGCTCGGCCACGAGACGATGAGCATGTGTTTGGGGACTTCGGTACTACATCCTCGAAAACGATCAGTATACAGGCGACAAATGTGGAGTTGGAACACGCGGAAGCCCTTCACATTTCAGTCTATGCTCGTCCGACAGGAACCGCATCGCCAACTCTTCACACGTTCTCCATCGGATTCAAATTCATACCAAGGGAGGCTGTCAACGGGTCAATTACGAAGGCGATCGTATTGGAGGACTCGGATGACGATACGGAGATGCATAGCCCGGACGAGGATCAATGCAACAACTGTCACCAATGGGTCCCTAAGCGCTCCATGATGCTTCACGGGAACTTCTGCTTGCGCAACAACATTGCCTGCCCGCGATGTTCAGAGGTTTTTCAGAGAAAATCACAGGATTGGGCCGATCACTGGCATTGCGACCAAGATGTAGCTCACGGCAATACACTTTCCTCCAAGATAGGCCACGACGCCATCTTTCACACCTCACGACCCTGTCCGAATTGCCCCTACGAAGCTTCCAACCTCCGCGACCTAGCCAGTCATCGAACCTCAATTTGCCCCGGAAAGATGATCCTCTGTCAATTCTGCCACCTCGAAGTCCCGCAAGAAGGCGATCCCTTCGACCCTTCGCCCGAACAGTTGATTTCCGGCCTCACAGCGCACGAACTTGCCGACGGCGCGCGAACAACAGACTGCCATCTCTGCTCCCGAATCGTCCGTCTCCGCGACATGGCCACACATCTCAAACACCACGAGCTTGAAAAGGCCACCAAATCCACGCCTGCGATCTGCAGAAACGTGAATTGCGGCCGCACTTTACACGGCGTGGGCAAGAACGGAGAAGTAGGAGCTGGCAGCCGAATGGGACAAGGTCCCGGCAACGACTTGGGTTTATGCAGTATCTGTTTCGGTCCGCTGTATGTCAGCATGCATGATCCAGAGGGAAAGGCCATGAGGCGACGAATCGAGCGACGTTATCTCTCTCAACTCCTCGCCGGGTGCGGAAAAGTGGTGCAAGAACGAATTCTGCAAGACCGCCAAGTCGAAGTCGGACAAGCCAGGTCCTGCTTTGACAGCACAGCTTGCGCTGCCCATGATCAAGCCGCTGCTGGAGTTGGTTCCGGATAGAGGAGCAAGCATGTTCTTCTGCGTGGACGAGGCGAGCCAGAAGCGCAGAGCGTTGGCGGGTATGCTGGCCGGGGAGAAGGTGTACGAGCTCGAGTGGTGCGTTGCTGGGGCGGAGGCCGAGAACGGGGACTGGGACCGCGTGAGGACATGGTTGGCGAACTGGGCACCCAAGAGGAAGTGAGCATCGGCATCAAGATCTGGATCTGGTGATGGGGATTTTGAGCATTTCAGCGACGGTGTTGCATAGTGAGGTGGTTTGGCAAAGCGCTAGGTGACGCGACGAGCCTTGAGATTTATGCATTGAGATTCTTTGGGTAGCAATCTGGCTTTACTCATGTGAGATTTGTATGTGGGCCAGTAAAAAAAATTTGAGCGTTGAGGTTGTTAAGAGCTGAGAGACGAAGTCTTTGTGTTCTCAAGCCAGACTCAAACCTCCAAGATATGTATTGACTGAGCAGAGGATATGATAGTGTGGATTTACAAGGGCAAACTGAAGTGAAATTGCTTGCAAGATAATGCCCTTGAACGGGATATGTAGCTTTAGAGGATTCAGTACTTAGACCAGGTGCCAAAATTGGACAAGGTACGCTACTTCTTATGCGAGCGGCTTTGGACATCGGAGCATGCTGGGTGGTGTTTTGACGGCAAAACTCGAAGGTGATCTTGCGTCTGTCACGAGGCTTTTGCTGCCTTCTGATTGCTCTTGAGGGTAAATACTTGCATAGGTACGGAGTGTACCCCGGCGGTTAGTCCCGATCTCGGTAGAGTCCGACGATCCTGTATGTTGCGGCTCTGGCATCTCGCTTTTTTTTCCTGGGTATCATCTGAAAAAGCATCCTGCACTTGGAGAGCGCTTTCTCGCTCTATGCCGAGTTTGAGAGATCCCGTACTTCTGTGAGCGACATCATCGAATACGATGCGGGGGGGCTCACCGGCACTTGAAGTAGCGATACGAGATAATCACTTGATCAGCTCCTCGCGCACGGTTAAACAAAGGGCTGATTGGGTATCTGTAAGCCACTATTGTTGTTTATAGAGTCAGTCGAGATACTATTATCTCTGGTTACGGATAGTGGAGGCTTGAGATCTTCAAGTGATGAAGTCCTTTGGCGGCAGGTAGTTAGTAGTTTCGAGGCTTAATCAGTAGACGAGCGTATAGCACTACTTCTCAGTCGGCCAGCGAAACATCGAGCAACTTTTTTTATTCTTGGTGGATCACTACCGGACTTGCCCACTTCGGTCAAGCAACACGAGAAGCCGTGAAGACGGCCCGCCAAGACATATCTTCTTTGATTCTTTGAATTCTTGAACAATGTCTACAATGATCGTTTCAGCGCTTCGCCGAGCTACTTCAAACAAGACAACGGGCTACCATCGAAAATTCACCTGTTTCTTTGTAAAGGCAGCCTGTCGTTTGTGGGCGACCATGTACAAAGGCCTTGTAATGGATATATAACAGGACTCTCAAGAAGTCGATTTCTGCTGGCTCAGCAACATCCATCTATTGCGCAAAACAGAATCCGTCAGAACCATACAATGTCTTTTCAAAACATTGAGCTTCCTCTGTCGAAGTACACCAGCGACCCACCGAAAAGCAATCTCACGTTCGGCCTGGAGCTCGAATTTGCTGTTGCGACCCTCCCCCTGGGCGCCATCGACCCCGAACCACGCGACAGGCGTCAGGTCATTGGGCTCTGCGCCGGAGCCTACGATTGCAGAACCATAAACCTCAAAGTACACATCACCAAGACCCTCATCGAGACCGGCTTCCTCGCAGAGTGGAGCGACGACCGGCCCGTATACTCCAAGCGGCCCAGCGAGGAGTCCTGGGTTGTGAAGGACGACGCATCAATTTTGGGGCCCAAAAACGAGAACTACGACTGGCTGCAGATCGAGATCGTCTCACCTGCCTTTTACTGGGGGGACGAGAATGCTCTGAGGAATATCAAGGTCCTGCTGAGCGTGCTCAAGAGAACGTACCGGATTAATGTCAACGAGAGCTGCGGGCTGCATGTACATGTCGGGAATGGCATGGAGGGCTTTGCGTTCGAGACGATTCGCAACCTGATGGCTACGCTGTGGACTTTTGAGAAGCAGATTGAGACCTTTCACCCACAGCACCGACGAATGAACACGCTGATGTGTCCATCGTTCAGAGGTTTCACTCGTCTTGCTAGGTGTAACACGCGAGATGGCAAGCTTGATGCCCGACGTGGTCTGGAGGATATCTTGCGTTGTGGCCCGGATTTCGGTGGTTTGGAGTATCTCACGTCGCTTGACGACGACTCGGACGAGGATGGAAGGATGGCATATCATCTTGGCGACGTTGGAGCTCAGTTTGCTATTTCGGATCATTATAAACGGACCGTGGAATTTCGACAACATGAGAGCACGCTTGATTACAAGCGGATCGAGCTCTGGATCCGATTCTGTGCAAGGACCATGGAATTCTCACATGATGCTGATCAGAGTGTGCTATTTCCGTTTTTGAGGAAGCATGTTGACCTGAGTGTGGAGGAATTCCCGCTTCAAAAAGTGCTCCACAGTATAGGCGGGATTTTCTTAGGTCATTTCGACCCGTTGCAGATTGAATAAGATCGCAGACTGAGGGAGCATGAGCATCTGTTGTATAAGTTTGATCATCTTTTTGGCAAGTATCCGAACGGATTGTTGGGTTCCTAATCAATACATAAGTTCAGATTCACGCAACATTAGTCTAAATGCTCTTTTTTTTTATCTCACTGGGTTCGAGCTATTTTGCACGCTTTCTGGTTTGTAGTGTCATGGTACTTGACTCTGAGAGGAATGTTCGTGTTGCGATGGCGGTAGTACTTCAATCTATCGCAGTAGGTCTTATGTTCCAAATGCCACAATACAAACCGCACCGATGTGAATATCCAGCGTTTTTTTCCATTACAACTTTACTTGTGAACAAACTAAACTATGTTAGCAATTAAAATGGTCCCCGAAGAGGGAAACTGCTGCTTGATTCGGGCTCTTGACTAAGGCAAACGATACAGCACATGATTCAGAGTCTAGATCCTGTCGATTGAAAGCTTCGGAGCCCAAAATGAAGCACGACGTTGTTGCGATCACGTCTAATCTTTAGTAAACTCATTATGTAGGCTGTGGATTATTTTCCCTGCTGAATCAAGAGACCAATGGCAATGAAAGTATCTTTGACGGTGATTCCCAGCCCTCTTCGTATTTGGAAGCTGCCGGGGCTCGTCTAACTGTTTACTTCGGCTTGGACCTATTTGCCCCGCCGCTTTGAAAATCTCGAGTTAAGTGTTAAGATCAGAGGTTAAGTAAGGGTGCGAGATCCTCGTCTTCATAGTGAAAGCTGTCGACGCTTGTGTTTTACCGCATTGAGTTGCTGTCCCAGAGTTCGTGGGGTCTTTTATACAGAAGATGAGAGGGCGCGATGGCCTTATGGCCTAGGGCCACTAAAAGTGCACAGGCTACAGGATCTTTCCTTTTGGGGCGATGATTCCGAAGAGTCACCAAATTGGGCCAGACGACAACTTCACGTGCTTTGGCGAGCACAATACAAAGTTACCTACTGTACATGTTCCGAGGTATAGGAAACATATAACACTCATACATTGCTGTGTTGTGCACATGAAGAATGCACCCTTATCACCACTTGTGTTATGTTGCCAGTGGTCTTCTGATCTTCTAACTCTCTTAACTTGGATGCAACTTATCCTTTTTGTTGAAAGCTCAACTTCCACGGCGCAGACTAGATTATTTGTTCTGGGAGGAAGAATTGGAGATGACAGCAAAATATCAGTTGATAACAGTCATACGAAACAGGTGTATCTCAAATCGTTGTAGAAAAGCCGATAGAAAAATAAAGAAATTGCAAAGATGAAAAAACCAAAAAACTCAAACATTACAAGGAGACGAGATGACACAGGTTCATCGGCTCACACTTCTTTTCTTAACCTGTCATCTCGGATTCCCTGGTTTGGGTCTATTGCTACAAGTTCTACTGGACTTGGGGTGATTTTACATCCTTGCTATTCGGTACCTGAAGTTGTTGGGCGGGCAGTTGCTCCTGCCAGCAAGAGTCACAGACTGCCGCTATTAGCTGTAGATATACTTGCAAGTTGTGTATAACCTTGCCTATTTCTTTTCAGTCATCCTTACATGGCGCTCTATTCACCAGGCTCGGATGGACCGATTCAGAATAAGTGACTTCCGTGTGAGTTAGCGAAACCACAATTTAGCGAAACCACAATAGGCGATATAAGTATATAAAGACCAGTTCGAACCATTCATTAAACAAAGATTGTCTCCAACGGTGCCGGAATGCAACAGCAGAAAGGTCACTTTTGGAATCAACCAATATGTTACTTTTGTTCAACCCAAAGTATTCTATCATGCGAGGCTTTTTCTTCAACAAAGTTATGCTAAAAATATGTAAAACACGGTGATGTTATATCAAGCCAAGTAAACCAAGGGCACGATCGATTTGTACATAACAGTAGATTTGTATTCGACAGTGTATATCAACTGTTACCAACTCAAATTTTTGGATTTTACACTATTTTTCAAAAGTAGAAGTCCCAAGCAACTGATTGTGGATTCAGCTACAGAGCTGTGCATTTACTCCAGTGCCAAAAACCGGGTGATCTCAGACGTGAAATTTTGTCTACTAGCAATAGGTCAGTATCGACTCCAGTCTTAACCTTTTGAGGAATTACCTACCTGCATACAAAAAGAGTGCTTGATGCATACAACTCCAAGCAACTCGTCTTTTTGAAATCAGTAACCCTGTATTTGGAGAGCATTTTGATTCGATCGGCTTCTAGGCGGGAAGATGTGTCTGTTTTGTTCTGCCATCTAGCAATGGTATCGGCCGGTCTTCCGGGCAAAAACAGAAGCAGGAACGGGATGTAAGAGACTGACTGGAAGAGAAGATATTTGATTCGCATTTTGATCCTATGAACGCCGCGCTGTTTCCACACTACCTAGACACTGCCAAGAAGTAAGGAGAGAGGGACAATCGTACACTCTTGGCCTGCCTCGAGTGTTCCCATCCCAAAGCTCAAGACCGCTGCCACCAAACACCATTGCTAGGAAAAGACTTCGCATAATCCGTAGACCCCCGTTATCCATGCCACGTTGACAAGTCCTTCATTACTGCTCCGTTCTCTGGCCATCATCTTCCTCCCCCCACCCATTTGTCTAATTGCGACCACCGTCTCCCAGCAGTCGCGCAATCAACACATAAGTGAAAATTACAGCGCCAAAGACCAGCAGCTTATTTCTCCGGACCCATCCCCTCCCTTCCTGGCCCACAGCCCTCCCACTCTCCACGACCGCCCCGGCCAGTGCCACGCTCCCACTTGGCCTCCTCAACCCGATTCCCGGCCCACACTGCTTATCCTCCTTGTCCTCGGGCGCTGGGCTCCCGGTCAGCAGGTCGACCTTGTTCTCCTTCATCCAGATCCAATTCTCGCGATCTACTTCCTCCCACTCGCTCTTGAACTTCACGCCTCCATCCCCAGCCTTGACGTTTCCCTTCGCTCCCGGCTTGCCCGTGATACTCGCGTGGCTACCACCACCCGTCGAGTTCCACCACCTGCTTCGCTGCGCGCCCACCTGCGCTCCGCCTCCGTGGCGCCCACGGAGCCGGTCGTCATCTCCTCGGAGGTCATGAAGGAGAGGAGGCCGATGAGGATGGTGGAGACTTCCCAGGCCGGATTGAAGGATTTGGGGTGGAAGTCGGAAATGGAGAGGCAGAGGCGGGTCGAGGGCTGGAAACGGCCGCTGGGCGTGTGCATGCGGATGGCGGGGGGCGCGAAGGGATAGGTGGGCGGGAAGATGAGAGTGCCCCAATACTGGCCGTTATGGTAGGGCGTGTCGGGGGGGCCAGTGAGGATGTAGTGCCATCTAGAGACGGTCTTAGCAATGCGATTGAACGACACGAGAGCTGCACTTGATCATGGAAGAGGGGGGACGCACTCGAGGATGTTAGATTCGGAAGGGTGGGCAGTGATGTAGGGCGGAGGGTTTGCGGATATGGTTTTGTACTCGCGAGTGAGCTGTTCCTGTCAGAATGCATGCCACTATTCCCAGATGCTGTGTGAACCACGTACCCGATTGTTGGCTGCGCGACTGGCCATTGTGAGATCTTGCTCGAGGCTGACGACAGTCGGGATGCGGTTGTGAAATAGGAAGAGCAAAGATCGCGTCGCTGTGTTCTAGTCGGTAAGGATGGTGTTGAACTTGGATTCTGAGAGAGCCGTCTGGCGAGAGGGGGTAGAGGTCGAGCTTGTAGTTGTATTCGAGGTCGAGGAGTTGAAAGGGAAGATGTCATGTTTCGTGCTGTACTGTAAGGTTCGCCGCCTTCGGTCGCTGACACGTGACTGCAAGCCGCCAGTAGCTGGGACAAGGCTGACAGCTTTTAGAAAGTAAACAAACCACCCTCTCTACCTTACTCTCTACACCCACGATGGCCGACTCCGAGGATGAGGTGAGTGTCGCTATTCGGGAAAAGAACAGGAAATGGATCGTTAACACACAAGCATAGCTCCTCGAGAGTCTCCGCCGACAGAGCGACCCCAAGAAGGAAGAGGAGAAAGCAAAGGCCGTCGCGGCGAGAGAAGCAGAGCTGAATGCGCGCGCACAGCAACGACTTATGGAATTGGTGAGCCTTTGCCCTATTCTTTGCCTTTTCTTTGCCTTTTCTCTTAGACAACTAGCATCGACTCACCAGAGCAGATAGGTTCCAACTCCACTCTGCCCGTCACCATCTCCTCCGTCCGTCTCATCGGCGCAACACACACCCGCCGCTCGTTCCTAGATCGCATCTTTGACCCTTTACTCTCTGCGAATCACGATGTCCCATATACCCTCCAAGAAGCATTACAGGACGTCGGGACGGCGGCGGATAAGCTGAGAGCATTCGGTACGCCTTCTACCATTTCCAAGACTGCATGTGTATTGATATCACCAAGACATTTTCCAACCCACCCTCTCGACCTTCGTCGATCGTCCCTCGCCCAGTGATCCCTACTCCACCCCAACCGACATCAATATATATATTCGTGCCCCGGAACGCTCCCGTCTGTCCCTCAAAACCGGCACCGACGTCGGTAATTTCGAGGCTTCCGGCTACGCGAATGCCACCCTCCGCAACATCTTGGGTGGCGCCGAGTCACTCGACCTCTCCATATCGAAAGGCACCCGAACACGCTCCTTCTACCAGGCAGCCTTCCGCGCTCCAATCAACAGTGACCCTACAAAATGGCTTACCGTTGACGCCCTGCAGAGCAGCACCTTGAAAGGGTGGGCGAGCCATGAGGAGGTGTTGACGGGCGGAGGCGTGAAGTATAGCTGGGCTGTGAAGGGAGGAGCGCAGCATGTGCTAGGCTATTCAGGATTGTGGAGACAGATTACGGGTTTGAGCGGAAATGCCAGTCCGACGGTACGCGCCGACGCTGGAGATAGCGTGAAGAGCAGTATCTCTCATACGTATTCAAACGACCAAAGGAATCACCCGTTCCTACCTGATTCGGGCTACCTGATCAAAACCGTGTCCGAAATCGCCGGATGGGGACCGTTGAGGGGGGACGTGGCGTTCTGGAAGTCAGAAGTCGAGTCCTCGCTCGCTCTCAAGGTGCCAGTACCAGGCATGAAAGCCGGTAGCGGCGTGAGCTTCACCAGCGGCTTCAGAGCAGGCATGCTCTACCCGCTCGCAGTCGGCTTCAGCGGCCCAGCCAAACAGAGTCGGATCAACGACCGCTTCCAGCTCGGCGGCCCCATGGACGTGCGCGGCTTCAAGCTCTCCGGCCTGGGGCCGCGCGACGGCCCGGACGCCGTAGGCGGCGACATCTTCGCCGCCGCGTCCGCGAACCTGCTCGTCCCATTCCCGCGCGTCGGCAAGGAATCGCCGCTGCGCATGCAGCTTCGCCAACGCCGGCCGGCTGCTGGCGCTGCAGGATGCCGACGGGAACACGCAGAAGAGCGTGTATCGTACGCTGGCGCAGCTGGGCGATGGTGTGCCCAGCTTGGCGGCGGGCGTGGGAGTCGTGTATGCGCACCCGATGGCGCGGTTCGAGCTGAATTTCAGCTTGCCGCTTGTGCTGAGACGCGGGGAGGAGGGGAGGAAGGGTTTGCAGTTTGGGGTGGGCTTAAACTTCTTGTAGCACTCGCGCATGGAGGAGGGATGGGCTGAACACACGGATGTACTGTATGTGTGTCTGTCTGTACTATGAAATGGCGTGTGATAGCAGCGAGGCGGTCAAAAGCAAGATGGCTTCACGATTACCGTATTCGTAACTGCACGAGGAATGAAAAGGGAAGAATCGTCTAAGCAAGAGCGCGAGCCATCAAGGTGTTTACTCTACCTCGCTTATCTAGCCCCTTTCTCTCTGGCCGCTTCGCAGGTATCCATCAGGGTATGAGAGGCAATCCCTCCCCATATAGTAGGGTCGTGCAGGCCCTATCTACCGTTCCATTATCTCTTTGTTGACTTGGTCTTTTCGCTTCGTATCTCTTTTTGTCGTGTCTGTCTGTGTACGCTCGCGTACACTGGTCTCTCGGGGACTCTTTTTCTTTTGGTGATAAAAACCAGCATCAAGCGCTTGCAGTATCTTTAGCTGGTTTTGTTTACAAAGTCTCTCCGTTCTCTTCTCTTGTTTATTTTCTCTTTTCTCTTTTCTCTTCTTCTCTTTTCTCTCCTTCTCTTTCCTCTTCTTCTCTTTTCTCTCCTTCTCCTTTCTCTCTTTCTCATTTCTCTTCTTCCCTTTTGAATCGTTTGGCCTATCAGGTTCAAGCAGCCACACACCCCTATTTTCCGTTCTTAGAGTACAGCAGCGGTTACTATCCCGGTGATGCCAACATTCTAGACTACCGTGAGCTGTAGCTAACAGCGACCTCAGTCCTGCCGCACAATCGGTCGCCTGACATGGGGATCAAAAGGACAAGGTACCTAGCATTCTCGTTATCGTAGCGCTTTGCGCGCGCGAGCAGGCGATCTGCTGTACATGACTCTGAAGAATACTCGGAAAAAAAAAGGGGGGGGAGCTGAAAAAAAATGGATTGGGCTATACACCTTGTGCCTGTTGTAAAAGGAATAGGAAGGAATGGAAGGTGCGAAGGTGTCGAGTACTCACTTGTGAAGTTGTAAGTGACTCCCCTTCCATCTCCTTGAAAAACATCTTCTACGTGGACTAGAGAGGAGAAGGGAGTACATGAAAGCCAATTGCCACAGGTTTACAGTGTCATAGAAAGCATCAACCAGACACCACTTTCGAAGGACATCTTGCATCGTGTATTGGTCTATGCCAGGGTGGGTTCTTATATGCTTACTATCCTTGGGACAATTTATCATTCTGGTTTTTAGCTCATATGAGAATCCAAGAGTGGCGGTTACTGTTCCGTTTTCATTCCCTTTTTCCTTTCATTTGTATCGAGAACTGGTTGCAGTTGATTTCTATCATGAGAGTCCTGTCTGCTTTTGCTTCTGTTTCTGCTTTTGACGCTGTGTTTATTTCTTCCCTTTCTTCAGAGTACTCGCTTCGCATCACCTCTGCAATGTGCAGCCGGTCAAGAAGTGGAGTCACCAGACTGGAATTTGCAGTGGTGTAGAAAAGAACAGGAGCCTTCAAGCAAACCAAGAGAGGCAGTACCATGACCTGGGGACACGGACGGCAACGTCTAGTGTTGGACGTGGACGCGCTGCCCACTTCTTCAGACAGACTAAATTTCAACTATTCTTGGGAAGAGAGAATGTAGAGGAGCAGGCTGGGGCTCATACTCCTTTCTAGGCACCCACGAGAAATGCGCTTTTCGTTGTGAATCGAATCTTTCCGTTGTCAGGTGTTTCTTGTTGTCAGATTCAGGCTTGTTGTTAATGGCAACAGCGACAGCGTTTACCCGAGCGGGAAATTAGCACATCTGAGAAGTTGAAACAAGTCTGGTTTTTCATTGCCTAAAATGGTCCCTTTGACTAAGTATGAAATGGTCTAGAGAGCTCCACGGACTCGCGACTCCGTGTATAGATGTGTCTTGGTAGTTTGTTTGCATACTTTGTTTAGTACCTCCGAGGAAGGAATTTTATAGTACTTCCTATCCTTCCCGGGGTACCTACACTTCATTCTCTTACGCCGTGTCCTTCTCGCTTTGCTCGTGTAGTGCAGAGTCAAGCGCGAGGCACTGAGTCACTCCATTGCCATGAGACAACTGTCATGCCATTTCAGAACGTTGTTACTTCTTCAAAACAGTCACAATCGTTTGAGCAAGAGCAAGCCGTCATGTTAACGAATGTATTCCAAGTTCCATCCCATTGAAGCTAGCTCCTAGTCCTTCCTCGCCAATAGCCCAGGCTCCTCCTCGTCAAGAACAAGACTCCGATAACGCATGTACTGTACGCCCGACGACCGATCTCTCGACCACCCTACACAAACATCTCTCGATATCAAACGTCCATCGAATAGCGCCAAAAGCGACGCAGTTGCTGAAGTCTATGCACCGAGGCCGTTGGGATGGTGATGGGCGTTTAGTGCTACGGATCAGGGTCAGCGGTCGACTTTCACGATAGACCGGGAAGGAAAGAGACGTACGGAGCAGCAAGAGCAGCTGTCGCAGGAGCTGCATCCGCTGCACTTAGCACATGAGCAGTCTCCGGCCATGGTGGTGGTTGAGGGGGAGAGTTGAAGATGGAGTTTGAAGTTGTGTGGGTTGAGTGTTTGGTCTGAAGCTTGGATCTTGTGTTGGTGAAGAAGCAGAAGCAAGACCCTGGAGAAGAAGTGAGGAACATATATGCTTCTTGCCTCGCACCTAGCTCGGTCATGGGAACGAAAGCGAGCATGTGAGTCGATGCTAGGTTTCGAGCTGCATCGGAGGTTCTGCTCGTTTCTCTACGGCGTACACACCACACCCTCAGCTGGCAAAGTCAAATCACGACCGCGCGATATGCCTAGTGGAACGATTCTCGTGGATTGGTGGGGGCATCTATCTTAGCACTACGCCGGGAGGGTCTATCACGAGTGCAGCGTGCAAGTGATAGCTCTGACGGCGAGGCCCAATAGGGTCTAATTGGACAAGACGAAAAGAGTACAGGTTGTGCTCGGGAGAGACATGATTGGAGTGAGCGACTGGAGGGGCTGGGCTGAGGCGGATGCTGGTGAGGACGAAATGGAATTGAGCGTGTGGGAGCAGAGTCGTGTGTACGGGGGGCCTTCGATACCTTTTTGATCGTTTGAAGGCTAACGCAACATTCTAGCAAATTGGGATGCACCTTCATATCCGATATCAAAAGAAACGTGTATGCAGACATGCATTGGGCCGTGTTTCTTCGCGACGCTCGCTTCAATCAAAACATCGACCTCGGTTAGCAGTACCACGAACGCAGCGGGGTGAACGCGATAAGGACCGCGGGCAAATGGAGCCCAGGGTCTCATTACACTGGTGCGAAGGACATCCGCGGGGACCATTCTATCAACATGTCATAAAGATAGGTTGATAATCGCGTTGGGTCATAAGTGACGGGAGGGCTCGGAGAGGCAGTGGTGGGGGTCTAGGAGAAGGTTTGACGGCGCAACGCACGAAACCACCCAGGGCTGGGCTACGGGATTGCGCGGGTCGGTTCGGAGCAGGCCGCTGGGTGGTGGAACGATGGAGTGAGTCGCGGAGCCGTTTGCTCGAGAAAGCTGACGTCGAGATCGCATAGCCAGCCTGTCAGGCAAGACAAAACTCGGAAACGGTGTGAAGAAGAATATCAAAATCGTGCTAGTCTACGATGGGTCACATTCATGCAATTTGGAGGGAAGAATCAGGTCTGTGGACATGAGTCGGCAACCAAAGCTTTTAGTGATTGACTGGAAGCTGTCAGGCAGTTCATCCCCTCCACCCCCCTCCCTGACGAGTCCAAATCCGCCTCTCCCTCTGGTATCAGCCTCTCATGCGATCCATGACCATATCACCAAGCCCGCAAAGCAAGCCGCCAACGACAAGCTCAAAATTTCCGAGTCGAAGAAGTGAAGTGTTGAAGTACAAGAGAATGCGAGAAGCAGCGTGGTGTTTGAGTGACTTATTTTCCGCAGCTAGAGCAAGAGCAGCTAGATCCGCAGTTGCCTATAATCCCATAAGTACGGATCCTGCTCAACCAGACACTTCGCCGGCACAGGCGGTTATCGTCCTCGAGACGCGACCAAAGTGGGACGGTGAAGAAGGGAGGGGTAGCTAAGACACGCGGGAGAACCTACAGGAAGAAGCGCCCGAGCATCCACAGTTTCCCTTCATGATGACTGAGTGCTGGAGTAGTATGGAGAGGTGGTTTTGGGGGATGTTTGTTTGATGTCTGATGTTGTTGCTGTAGGCTATCAAGCAGTCTCTGCAAAGGTGGGAAGGCCACAATTTATACGATTCCCGTCAAGATCCGGTCAAGCCCCACTCTGTGCGTTAACCAACCACTTACAGCGTTGTGCCTTGTGAGCATTTTGTGCGGTGGCACTGTGTAGATCATGCGTGCGTGCGTCTTTTGTGCGGTTTCTGCACCTTGGGACGGAGCTAGCTGGATAAGTCCATAGTAGAACGCCAAAAGACGATCACAGCTCTTGTTTTACGTCTTAGTAAAAGGAATGTTAAAAGGCGATCGATCGGCTTACTAAATGTACCAATATTAGACTCGTGCCACAGCCAAGGATCGAGGACTGGACGGTTTGGGAATTTAACGACTGTTTACTTTTGCACCTGCTTAAACTTGATCAGTGTTCGTTATGTGAACTTCAATAACGAGATTTTACTTGGACCTGGCGTGGATTTTAGGTAGTTAATTATATGCCCATGTGAATATCACGTACACTGGGGTTCTGCGTTTTGTGGGTTTAAATCGTCAAGTGATATGCTTTGCTGGAGTCCAGACACAGCAAGACCCACGTGATGTGATCTCTTGTTGTGCTATGGTCTGTATGTATTATTTATAGGCCACCGACGACGGTATCCCGGAACTTCCTCTTGCCGATCCTTCTGGCGATGTCTGCCTTTCCGCGAGCTGCCAATTTGGCTCTGATGCAGGGTCTGCTATGAAATCGGCGTTTCCGCCCATCGAAATCTACTTGATACAGGACTCCTCTATACATCCTCTGGAGTAAACATGTGATTATACGTCACTCTGCTTCAAAATTTGCTATTGTCAACCAGAATTTACTTCCAGTGGAATGTCATGGGTCCTTGAAATTTACCCGTGGAACGTCAATTCTACGTGGAACAACAGAGAACCGAGACAACGAGCTGTTGAAGATAGATGCCAGTAGCTGGATTGATTGACTGCAAGGCACGTGAACGCAGTTCAGTGGTTTCCAATCTTGAGATCTGGTCTCGAGTGTGCCCCAGGGGCTTCTCGTAGGTACTTTGCCTGCTTCTCGTCGAAGACGACAGAAGGCGTCATCAAAGGTAACCCGAGGAGGATGATAAAGCATGTTATCCAGGACTATTCTTTCTACGCGTAGATTTGAGCAACTGAATAACAGCTACGTGTCAATCACTTGTTATGACAGCGGCAACTCAATCTGATCTGATAATTTATCAACGCGAATAAACAGCGCGCTTGATGATTCACAACCTCTGAAGCAGGACCTTCGGCATATTTACATCTCAGAACTTGAAGGAGCCAGGAATAATGGCGGGTAGCTCGGGTTTGAGAGCCAAGTATGGAAAATAGCAAAAGAAAGAGCGGTGGCGACGTACTGTACAGAAGAAGAAGGTAGATGATTGAAAAAGGCAGTTGGGGTGAGGGTGGATTTGGACAAGAGCTGCATTGTCTTGGAACCTTAGTAACAAGAATGAGCCAATCTCCAAACATCAATCAAAGAAATTTTGGACTATTCTTACTGCTCCCCATCGACTGATCTTTTGGTTAGCCGCTTACGTATGTCCTCCTCGTGGTCCTTTTGACGCTATGCCCTCCTGGTGGTCCTTATGTTCTACGATGTTTTGCTTGGCGTCAAAAGGACCACGAGGAGGACATACGTAAGCGGCTATGCTCTGTAGATCTGGGGTGCGTGGATGTAGCTTTTGGGTCGTTCAGGTTGCTGCTTACATGCGGAGCCCGCACGATACGTGTTGGTTCGTCGGGGTGAATTTGTATCAAGCACACAAAGTGGCGACTTGGATCTGTCAATTGTCTCGAATTACTATGCAAGTGTTCTAAGCTACAGGAATAGTGATATACGATGTGTATACGAGTGGTGGGCGGGGAGGGGGTTGTGATGCTAAGGCGCTACTCTCTGTAGTAGTTCTGTACGCTGTATACGAAGTCGTATTCGGCTGTCTGTTTAGCGGAAGGATTGAAAAGCGAAATTGCTACTGTGGAAATGAGTATCGAACATACTATGCGTGGAGATTTTCATGGCGGCTATAGCCGTGTCAAGGATCGCTTAAGTTCTGATTCTGTCGTTATCTAAACGACCGGAACACACTAAGTGACAGTTATTCTGTGGCGCGGTGCTGAGCAACTCCAAGCTCCACGCTTTCAGAACGACGTGATGAGAGAGTGTGAGTGAGGTCAGGTTCCTGACACTGAGTGGCAGCCCTATTTGGGTTTTTGAAGCGGGCCAAAAAAGCTCCACCGTGTTCGGAACATCGGAAGCCTTTGAGTATTTAATGAGCATGTACAAGAGGCGCAGGAAGAACAGAGGTGCAGCGGCCTGAAAGAGTCAAGTGCGCTCACTACGCGCTATTTAATCGGAGAATCATCAAGTTGATGATTGATTGCAACTCGTATTTTGTAAATTTACTCTATGTCTTCTTTACAGCTAAACAACGCTTCGGCTTAGTCTCAATGAAAAGCTCTGCTTGAATAGTTGCAGCTGCGTAGCTTGAAGCTGAGCCGGAAAAAAGCAAATTGAAAAGCTTCTTTTTCAAAACCGATATCGAGAACTCCAGAGAGTTATGCAAAAGACACTCGACGAAACTATCGTGACACATACTAATTCTACTAGCTTTCCGACTTAAGCTTGCGCAAAAATCAGAAAAGCGGCCTGCTTTCTTTCAAGGTAGATCTCGAACATTGCAAGCATAGCTACCTTGACGAATCGTAGGCTGAAAACGGAGATTGCAGCAAATGTGACTATAAGACCCGCTGATATGACCAGCTGATGAAGTGAACAACAACAGCTTCGCGTCATTAATGGCGTGTAAGCTCAGAGTTCTTACGTATCGGAGGAAGGTGGGAGACAAATCGATTTGAAGTTCTAAAAAAGGCTGCGGAATTGTATACATGACTGATTGAAATACAAGCTTTTTTAGATTAAATATAATCAAATTCATGAATCATCTATTGAATTGCCTGGATGCAAAACCCGATGTGAACGCGAGTCAGTTACCTGCGATGCTATATTTTGAAGTTTAACTTTCATCCCCCTTCGCTAGTGCTTTGATGAAGACTTTCCCGCTGTACCTCCGTCGGATCGTGGCCTTTACAAGCCATTGCATATAAACTCTCGAGCTAGTCACCTGGTAGTCGCAATCTTCCTCTGTTCCATCTATCGCTTCATCGATTCTCTATTCATTCTCCCGTTTTCGAGGCCTTTACCCGTGTCTCTGACTCGATCGTTCGAACCTCGTCACTTACTCTTTTTCTCCAATATGAAGCCCAGTATTCTCGTTGGAGTCTTGAGCTTTTCTACGCTTGGGGCATGCCATTATGTTTGGGGAGCTCCTGACCACACTCAGAGTAAGTCATTGCTGAGGACTCATACCTGATATCTCCCAACGCCAATGGTGAACAGAGCGCAGCCCATGCCCTATGCTGAACACCTTTGCGAACCACGGCTACATTAACCGCGACGGCCTCGGCATTTCTATACAAGACCTCCAGTTTGCTTTCGAGACCGCCATCAACCTCGACCCTGCCGCGGCGCAAGTCTTTGGAGCACGGGCACTTTTGGTCAGCACCACGGGAGACAGCACAACCTTCAACCTGGACGATCTCAAGGCACAGGGCGGAACCTTACAGCACGACGGCTCCCTGTCCCGAGCCGATCTGTACTTTGGGGATGTGCTCTCGTTCAATGAATCTGTCTGGGCCCCCACGGCGGCGCGTTTCAATGAAAAGACTATCGACCTTGCGACGGCAGAAGCTGCCCGAAAAGCTCGGCTTGCAGAGGCCAAGGCTACCAATCCCGAATTCAACATGACCGATGCCGACTTGCGAAGCAGTGCTACCGAAACTGCGCTTTACATGGCCGTGTTTGCTGAGCCAGACGTGCCCAATGAAGCCAGAGCTGAATGGGTCAAGGTTTTGTTCGGTAAGTGCGAGATGGAACGGAGTCTCGTTGTCCGTACTGACGAGAGATACAGAGCAAGAGCGTCTACCAGTGGAAGAAGGATGGACGAGAAACCCGACCATCTTGAAGGCTGCTCCAATTCTCGCGACTGCCGCACAGATCCTGGCTGCTTGAGACACAAAGGTATTTGTAACTTTGGGCTTTACAATAAGATGAACGGATGAAGAGGGTGTTGGAGACTAGACAGACAGTGTAGATGCTATTTCCGGTATTGCACAAGAGGGTGTGCATGAGCTTTTTTGCGCTGTTTTTATTCGATATGGTTGTACTGTAAGATCCATGAATTTACATCGCTACGTCTCCTGCGCAGAAGCTTTGGCAAGGAACGGGTTACATTTGAGCGTGCCTAGTTCTGTGATCTTCTCATCACAATTGAGAACCTGAAGCGGCTTGAATCCAGTACGAACAGCCTATCATTTGTTTGAGGGCCTTTCATCCGCCTGAGATAGAGAGTCCTTTTTCCAGTGAAAACTTCCTTCTGGTCGTGGTCATTGAGGTTATGAAAGCCTCCGCTTCCCTCTGGAACGTCCAATACGTGTTACCGCCGTTTCCTGCGAAACCTACCACTAGTCAAAGTAAACAAACGCCTCGGTACGCTCGCTCGGCTAGAAATTCTCTCTGCGATAACCTCAGAACATTATGCAAGTGATTCTTCCTGCATGTTTGAATAGCCAATTGTTTTCTTGCGTCTACGGAATAAGCTGGGTTGTGATTACAACTCGGGGACTGACGGCAAATAGGCTTGGACACGGGGCTGTAACGCCCAATGCGCGTCGACGACGATCCTTCCCTACTCTCTATTTCTGATCTCGATTTGCTCGAAGAAACCCATTCCTACTCTTGCGGCCGAGAATACTGTCCCCATCTTATGTTTGCACGCTTTGCCGATCATTTCAAAGGGAATGCAGTTTCTTGCCTGGCTCGGCGAAGGATTTCTTGGCCACAGGGGCAATTGAGAAGACTCGAGATCAGCATTTCGGAACTTTTCTTACATACATAAACCTTTACAATCATCCAATCTCTAACCCAAACTCTAATTGCTGGACCTCAGTCTTCCCTCACATTTGATCTGATTACCCACGTTTTGCTTATCTTTCAGCCTCATCATCGAGAAAGGCCCGCGGCAGAAAACTTAGGCTGGCTGATCATCTGTGCTGAGCTTAGTCTCTAATAGTGGGCTGCCTTCCCACATTTATCCTGCGGGCACTCGGATAATGTGGGGGAAAGCAAGTGTCCCACTGCATCCAAGTGTCCCATCTCAGTTCATGATTTTTACGATCGCATTTTATATTAAAACATTATCAACGCCAGATATTTAATTACACTAAGTTAAATTATAATAAAAACAAGCAGTTATTTTCAGATTTTAAATTAAAAAGTTAAATTTTATTAATAGAAACTAATTTAAATAAGTGTTTTGTACGCATTTTCAATTTTTTTTTCGCTTTTTCGCTTTCAGAAAGCCTATTTACATTTGTTTGCAATTAAAATATTATATATAATAATTCAGATTAACCTTTTTAATCGGTTATAAGCTATTCGATAATTATAAAAGCTTTATTAAGCTCGCGTTTTATTATATATCAAGATTTTCGGCTAAAAAAATGCAATTTATTATTTTTAATACGATTTTTTTGTTTTACAGCTTTATTGCTTTTACAATTTAAAATCCAAGGCTCGTAAGCAGCTTCTTTTACTTATTATACGCTTAAGCAAAAGCTTTTCGCAAAACTAACGGTTTTCTTTTACCTTTTGCTTTTTGTTTTTTTACTTTTCGAATATAAATATTATACCGATATTTAAAAGCTGAAAAGGATATATAAAATAGCTAGAAAGCTAAAGAAAATATAAGTTTTATTTAGTTTTAATAAAAGTATATTGTATTTGTACGATTCGTAGCCGTTTAATTAATACAATTTCTGATTGGAAATACGTAAAAACGATTTAAATTACTTTCACTTAATCAAAAATGAATGTTCCGACGTAAAACTTAATATAATTTCTATAAATTCTATTCGAATGCAAGCTAAACTTACTTTTCTTTAGTTTATTATAATAATATAACTGGCGTTGGAAGTTTTTTAATTTAAAATGCGATTATAAAAAATAACAAGTTAAAACAAAACATTTCGTTTCGTAACTTTTAATTAATAAAAATAGAACTTTTAATTTATAATTGTATAATAGCTTTTTGTTTTTATTATTTATTAATTTATTATAATTAAATATCTGGCGTTGATAATGTTTTTATACAAAATGCGATAATTAAAAATAAAAACTTTAACGAAAATATATAATTTAACAACTTTTAATTAATAAAAATGAAATTTTTATTTCAAAATCTAAAAATAGCTTCCAGCTTTTATTACCTTTCAATTTGGCGTAATTAAATAATAGTGTTTTAATATGAAATGCTATCGTAAAAAATTATAAACTGAGATGGGATGTGACGATCTAATCAGTCGAAGGGCTGGGAGATCAGTCAACTGGTCGCCGAGTTTATATAATATAAAAAACGAGCCTTTGGTTCTATAACAAAGATATTCACTTAGAATCAACAACTGCAAAAGGCAGAGAATGTTAAAAAGAAAAAGTCTTATATATATAATAGTTTTTATAATTAATAAAAGACCCACCAGAAGACCAAGGAGCTTGCAACTATACGTAGTTGCTAGGGTGACGCGAAAGGCAAACGAGTAAGTCGTTATATTATCCCTTCGTCCGAAAAAAGCGCGCCCTCGAGCTTTTATCTATTAGTACGTTATTATCCAAGTAATCGTACGAGTCCAAATCTTCGGAATACGCTTTCAGCCAGTCTACAAGTTTTGCAGAAGGACCGGAAAGCTTTTTATGCGTCAAATAAAAGTCGCGCACCTTCAGAAAAGCATATATAAAATCAAACGCGAGATATTACGTAAGATTTTTATTTAAGCCTATTCAAAAAGCTTTGTATTAAAAGGTTTTCCGCTGCATTCGATAAGCGATTAATTTTTCGATTTCGTATTCAAGCTTATTAATTATATTAATAAATTCAGAGGCTGAATTAACCTGATTTAAAAGCGCGTCGTCGGCTGTTTTACGCAGTCGATTAACGTGAAAAACTAAATGTACGTTTATAATATTAAAAAGGTCTAGCTTAAAAGCGTTGTCGAAAATTTTAATTATAATTTTGAAAAGGCCGTTTATAAGATTGTCGAGCTTGCGGAAAAGCCGGAAGGTCGGAAATAAACGCATATCGAACTATACGTAATCGCTAATATCAAAATCGATCGCGCGGCGAGATTTATTCGCATTTCTTTTTATTTTATCGTAGGCTTATTAAAAGTGCGATTTGGCGAAGTTTCAAGCGTCGTAATAGCGGCGAGCATACGCACGAGCTTCGTCTGCGTTTAACTTATATAAAAGATTAAAAAACGGGAAAATATCGAGTTTTCAATTCTAATTAATATAAAAAGTGTAATCGTATATAATTTCAAAAGGTAAAAAGCCATTTAGACTTTCGTAAAAAAAACTATTTAAGCGAAATCTATTATTAAAAAAAATTCGCTTTAATCGTTTTAATAAAAGTTTACGAAAGGTCGAAAGCGTTTTCGCAGATATTAATTATAAATTTCGGTCTAACCATCGGTTTTAAAATAAGCGGCTGTCGAAAGCTTTAATTGCGTACCGAGTATTTTATTTAATTCAGATCAAAAAATAAATTAATACTAAAAGCCACGATCGCTAATAATATTTTTTAAAAGGCCAAAATACTTATATACGTAAAATATATATAATTTGGCGAAGTTTCGAGCATCGATATTTTTATAGCAAAAAATCGAAATAGCTTGCTTGAAAAAGCGATTTATTATTACGAACACGTTGTCGTAACCGTATTTGTTTTTATTAAAACTGCAAAAGTTTATTATAACGTGCTTTTAAAAATGGTTAAAAACAGGAAAAAGCTGAAAAAAACCGAAGCGCTTATTTTTTAAAACAGAACTTTTTTAATAAGCGTGGCAATTGCGATAATATTGTTTTACAAAAGCTGTTATATTTCGCTAATAATATTGGTTCGAAAATAATTGCGTAATTTTGCGAGCGTTAAAATAAGCGGTAGAAATTTAATCGTATATTTTTCGTATAAAAGCCAAACGGAAATAATCGACGTTTGGTATTATTAAGCGACCGTAATATAACAGCAAATCGCGTTTAAATATATACGAAATATTATTATCGTCGTTTTCTTTTATAGCGTTTCGTACAGTTTTCTTTCGAAAAGCCATCAGGCTGCTAGCTGTGCGATTAGCGTAGAAAAGCTGGTTAACGACACGGAATGCGAAAAAAAAATCAGCTATTTCAACGATAAAAACAGCTGTTTCGAAAGCCGTGGAAGGTCGAAGTTTTTCAGTCAAAAGGCGGTGATCGATCTAATCGGCTCGAAAAAGAGTTTGCAAACGCTGAATGCGTTTGAAAAAGTTTTAACGATCGAATTCGCTCGTACGACGTATTAATACGTCAGTTAAAATTATATTTATTTGATTTATACGTAATAAAAAAGTTGTAATCGGCGAGAAGCTCGGCCCAGCGTATTTGTCGAGCGTTCAAAAGTTTAAAAATTATAAAATATTCCAAAGCTTTATAATTAATAATTATTTTGATTTGATAAACTAAGCTAGCTAATTTAATACGAAAGTTGCTTAAAAATCTTACGATTGCAAGTATTTTTTTGTCGTATACGACGTAATTCAGCTCTGCGAAAGCTATGATTTTGCTGAAATAAGCGATTGGAAGCCAATCGTTATTATGGAATTGGAAAAGCATAAAAGCTACTACGCCGTCGGAAGCGTCAATTTCCAATATGCAAAAAAAATCTTGCCTGTAATATTATAAAACTGGTATAATAATAAAAGCTAGTATAAAAAGGTCGAAACTCTTTTAATATTTAAAAGTGAAATTGTAAAAAACGTTAGCTTTAATCAAATGAATTAAAAGCTTTGCAATTATACCGTAATCTCGAATAAAACGTCGGTAAAAATTACAAAAACCAAAAAAGCTTTATACACCTTTTATAATAATAAAAGGCTTTTAATAAGCGATTACGAAAATCTTTTTTAAATTTATTTCTAGGCTTTTAATAAAAATAATAAAGCCTAAATAACGGGTCCGAATAACGTTGAATTTAAATTTCCGAATATCGGCCTGTAATTCAGCGTTAGCGAGCCTTTGGAACATTTTGCGAACGTGTATGGCGTGTTTCAAAAGGTCGGACGAATAAATAAAAATATCATTTAAATATGCAATACAGAAATCGTTCAAATAATCGACGTCGTTTATATAGCGTTAATAAATTGCGAATTTATTAATAAAGCCAAAAAGTAGCATTTTGCATTTATAAGCGCCGTAACGCGTACGAAATATCGTTAGTTTTTTATTGGCGGAATTCATTCGAATTTTGTAAAAAGCTTAACGAATATCGAGCTTCGTAAAAATTCGCGCTTCCGAAAAACAAGCAAAGGTTTTATCGATAAAAGAAAAAAAATAGCGATTTTTACGAATAATATTATTAAAAGCTTAATAATCGATACAAAAACGCAGTAAACCGTCGGGTTTTTTAGCGAAAAGCATTGGAGCAGCGAAAAGAGCGATAAAAAGTTCGATAAAGCTTTTGTCAAAGTTATTTTATAAATAAGTTTTAATAATTTCGAGCTTTAAAATCGATATTTTATATAAAAAAGTGTATTTCAGCTTTTTCTTATTTACAGTAAGCTCGATTTTATAATCGTAGGGTGTCAGGAACCAACATTACGTATATAAGTCAGGTGATCCGCCAAGACCCTCTGCCTTCTACCAACCCTCGAATAGCATTTTCTGCGGATAGGCCGTAGGGGCCGGATAGTATTATAAAGGTTGGAAATAATATTTAAATAAAACACTTTATAAGAATAATTGCTAAAAAACCAGTTATTAAAGTTATATTAAAAAAAATGAAAAAAGGTCGGGATAAGGGCTGGAAAAGCATATTAAATAAGATTCGCTTGGTTTTCTGGGAAATACTTTTCTCGAAGGCTTTACTTTTCTTTTTGTATTTATATACGCTTTTTATTAAAAATGTAAAAAATAAAAATCAGTTTAATTATTAACCCAATTTTATCTAAGCTTTATTATTTAAATTAATGTTTTTTTGCTTTTTAATTTTTATATTTTGATTTTTCTATTTACCGAAACGGCAGTTCGATATTATTAAAATAATTTTTTATTATATTATTATACTTATATCGTTACTATCGATATTATAGCTTTTCGCATTCGCAAAAAACAGGCATTTTCAGCTACTTAAAAAAACCTAGTATTTTCGGCTGCTTAGGGAAACTTCGTACTATCGTTTCTCTTAACGTTATCAGTTTTATTAAAAATCGAAAATATCCTATTTTTAAAGCGCGACGATTTCCTAACTTTTTTTATCGAAAAAATTATTAAAAAAAGCCACGCTTAAAGCGATTCGGAAAAACTTTTTACCGAGATTTTAATTTATTTAATTAACGAACGAATCCGCGCCGAACAAAAAAAAAACGATAAACGTAAAAAAGTAAAAAAAATACGAGCTAAAATAAAGCAGAAAAAAATTAAAAAAAAAGTTTACGAAACAATTAAAAAATTCGAAAAAACCAAAAAACGCCGAAACGAACTCCGAAAAAAAGTTAAATAACTTTAACGAAAACTTAACGTTTTCGAAAATATCGAAAAAAAGGTTTTTATATTTTTTAATACCGCTTTAATTAAAAAAAAACAAAAAATAATTTAAGCTGGTAATTATTATAAGATATTCTCGGAGCATTACGATAATAATATTTATTAAAAACGATTTAGCATTTTTTTTAAGCATATTATATTTTTTATAAAAGATACAACGAATTCGAGCCGAAAAGTATTAAAAATAAAAGATTTTTTAATATATCGAAAGAAAAATATTAAAAAAGCTTAATTTTTTATTCGGCGTGCAAAGCGAAGTTTCCGCTAAAATAAAAAGATAATATTTTGTATCGATCAAAAGAAAATTAACGCTTATGTTTTAGCTTTCGACGATAAAATAAAAAAAAAATAAATCGGATACGAACGACGTTTTACGAACATTCGAATTATATAGGACGATTTCAAAAAATAAATATTGGACTTTTTAATAAATGCGGAAAATCGAAAAATCGCGGCTTCGAATTCATACGATAAAGCGAAGCAAAAAGAGCATAAATCAATTAACGATTTCGTTGCTTATTTAAATAATTTCGAATAGCAGTTGCAAATAATAAACGATGCGACTAAAAAAAAAATGCTTTTTGCAAAACTCCGATTTACTTTTCGAAAAAAAATTATTAAACGAAATAATATTGCAATTATAAATTCGCACGAAAAATTAATATTAATTGCTCGTCGTATCGAAAGTGCTAATAAAATTATTAGCGACGAAACGAAAAATAATAAACGACGAAACGAGCGTAAAGAAAAAAAAAAAGAAAAAACTTATATTTACGATTAAAACTTAAAAGTTAAAACAAATATATATCGTTTTCGATTCGAAAATACGTTACAAAAAGAAAAACGAAAGCGAAAAAACGATAATTTTAATAAAATCTTTTGGAATTTTAAAATTCTTAACGACTTTTTTTATTTTTCGAAATACAGTCGCTGCTAAAAAAAAAAATATCGTATAGCTAATTGTTTAAAAATCGAATATTATAAATGCAACAAAAAAGAATATATAATTTTAAACTGCTCCGAAGCTAACAAATTTAAAAATTCGGAAAAAGCTTCCGCTCGATTTTAATTTCGTCGTTGTTAATAAAATCGAGCGAAAAAAAAAAATAAAAAATAATAATTTCAATTGAAATTAAAAAAGCCAAAAGCGAAACTCGTACGAAACGAGTTTTTATCGATTACGGCGCGGAGAAAAACTGCGTAATTTAAAAGTTATTAATTAAATATAAATGAAAACCAATTTAAAAACGTATTAATTTATTTACGATTAAAAAAAAAAAAGTAATTATTTACGGCACGCATACGCAACTTATTCGCGCTATTAATAATTATAAAATAATTAAAAAAATATAAAGCGATTTCGTAGCTTGCGATATAAATATTTCAAAGGTTTTATTTATTCTAAAGTTTTTTTGGTTGCGAAATATCGACCTCGTTATAAACTTTCGAGCTAAATCGTAGCGATACTTAATCGAACGCTTATAATTTAATTTCGTTACAATTAAACGTTTTAAAAAAAAATCCAAAAAGAAGCAAGCGTTTTGTATCGTTTTGAAAAAAGCTATTAAAAAACAGTATTAATTACTTTTTAAATACGACGATTATGCCGACGTATTCGACGATACCGCCGCGGTTATCTTAGCTTTTTACCATTTTATAAAGCATCGAATAAATTTCGCGGAAAAGAAAGACTTTTTTTAAAAACCAATTTATTTTTTGTCGGAATCTGAACTTACCGAATTACGCGAATATTTCGATTCGAACTTAAAAAAAGATTAGATAAAAAAGTTTATTAGCTCTGCCGGCGTATCGGTAATATTTATATCGAAAAAAAACGGAAGTTTACGATTATACGTCGATTATAAGGGTTTAAACGCAGTTACGATTAAAAATCGAATTCTTTTATTTTTTATAAGCGAAATTTTAAATCGTTTAAAAAAAGCTAAAATATTTACTAAACTAGATTTTATTTAGGCGTACCATCGCCTTCGAATAAAAAAAAAAAATAAGTGAAAAATTGCGTTTCGCATTCGTTACGGACATTTCGAATATTACGTATTACTTTTCGGTTTTTCGAACGTATTAGCAATCTTCCAAGCGTATATTAATTAAGCTTTAGTCGGTTTAGTAAATATTACGTATATAATTTACTTCGACGATATTTTAATATTTTCCGAAAACTCCGACGATTATACAAACGCGGTAAAAAAAGTTTTCGAAAGATTTCGTATTAATAAATTTTACGGAAATCTGAAAAAATATGTTTTCGATACGAATACGATTAAGTTTTTAAGCTTTATCGTTATTTTTACGGAAATTGAAATAAATCCAGAAAAAATAGATAATATTCGGAAATAGCTTTTTTTTATTACGTGGCGAAATATTTAAGTATTTTTAGGTTTTATCAACTTTTACAAACGTTTTATTAAAAACTACGCTAAGCTTTGCCGATTTATTACAGATTTTTTAAAAAAGATATAACGAGGAAAAATATCGGGCCCTTTTCGTTTTTTATTCGAAACGAAGCTCGCTTTTTTATTTTTAAAAAAAAAGTTTTGCTAAACATCGATTTTATATTATTTCGATTTTCGATTAAAAATTTAAATCGAAATAAACGCTTCGAAATTCGCTATAAGCGAAATATTATTTTAATTATTCGGCGAAAATACGGGGGTACGTTAGCATCCCATCGCGTATTATTCGAAAAAGCTTTTTTTTATAAAATAAAAATACGAAGTTTACGACGCTGAGCTAATAGCTATAGTTTACGCTTTTAAATAATAGAGCTAATATCTACGTAGCGCTTCCGACGTTATTATTATGCGTATAAATTATTATAATCTGAAATACTTTTTTACGAAAAAATATTTAAACGAACGCTAAGCGAAATGGGCCGACGAGCTAGTTAAATACGATTTTGCAATCGAATATAAAATAAAAGTTTCTAACTCGGCGGATGGTTTTTTTTGCCGGCCAGATTTAAAAAAAAATTTAAAAAAAAATAACGAGCAACTGCTTACGTTGTATCGTAAGCTAAAATTAGTTTATTTAAGAAATTTTAAAATGTTTTCCGCAGTAAAAATACGCTTAAAATCGGGGCATAAATTATTTCGCGCCGATAAGTATTCGAAGCTTTTATTAACGGAATTAGAAAATAAAAAGTAAACGGAAAAAAGCTAAATAAAAAGCTTTTTCGCCGGACTGTTTTTTGCTAATATTATTAATTACAAATAATATATACCACGGAGCGTAGCCGCTGTGTTATTACAATCCGAAACGGCTAATAACGAGCTAGCAAAACCGATTTATAAAATTATTTTTAAGTTGCAAAAATCTGATTTTTTGTATTATAAAAAACGTACGAATCGGCTTCGCAAAACAATCGAGCCGGGTCCGAAAAATATTAACGTATAAGCTAAAATAAATTACTACGTTACAAAAGACGTGCGTATATTTCGAATAAAAGCGTTATTAAAAACGAGATATTAAAAATTAATTACGACGATCCGATCGCCGGCCATTAAAGCTTTCGGCGAACGCTAGAATTGGTCGAAAAAAAATATTTCTGGCTTGGTTTACGAAGCGACGTAAAACGTTACGTTAATACGTATGGAAAATGCTAAAAAAACAAGCCTAAAAAGCATCGATTTTATAACGAATTAGCTTTTTTTTCGATTTTTACGAAACTTTGGAAAAAAATAACCATGGATTTTATTACGAATTTATTTTTTAGCAAAAAACGAAGTCGTGTTTACGATTTTATATTCGTTATAATAAACCGATATACGAAGCTGTCGAAATATATATTAATACAAAAAACGATTTTAATTTTAAATTTAACTGAAATATTTATATAATACGTTTATAAAAATTTTGGCTGTTTTAAAAAGATTATTACAAACAAAAGGTCAGTTTTTATTAATAAATTTTGGTTTTTAATAATATTTCACCTATAAATACGACGTCGATTAAGCACCGCTTTTTATTTTTAAACCGATGGCCAAACGAAACGTTAAAATCAAGTTTTAGAATTTTATTTTCGCACGTACTGCGATTATCGATAAAACGATTGGGCTACGAAGCTTGCTTTAGTCGAATTTACGTATAATAACTCGATATACGCTTTTACGAGTTTTATTTTTTTTCGCATGCTATACGGCTTTTATTTAAAACTTGGCAGCAACGTCGAAAGCGACGTTGTAAAAAAAAGGATATCGTCAGCGGAAAAACGAATTAAAATATTATAAAAAAAAAAAAAAGTATTTAGTAAAAAGTTAAAAAAAGCTAACGCGAATCACAAAAGGTTTTACGACGCTAAACACAAAAAAATTAAATTTCAAATAAGCGATAAAATATTATTGTCGATTAAAAATCTTCGATAATTGCGATTTTTTCGAAAGCTTTTAAATAAATATCTAAAGCTTTTTAAAATTAAGCGAATTATATACGAGTACGGCCAAGCTTATTAACTCGAGCTTTTTTTTTAATATTGTATTTACGATATTTTTTACGTTTTTTTATTAAAATTTTAGCAGGGTCGGAACGATATCGAGCCGAAAAATAATATAGTAGAATTTTAAAAATCCGAAAAATACAAGGTCAAATTAATACAGGCTTATAAAAATACAAAAAAAGGCCGATATTATTTGGTACGATAAAAAGATTATTTATTAAGCGAAGATTTTTGAAAGCTAAAAAACTATTTTACGAACGCAAAAAAAGTTAAAAAAATATTTGAAAAATACGATAAATGATAGCAACGGAGCAATAACGAATGCGCGCCGTAAAAATAAGAAAAAAAAAACAAAAATATTTAGAAAACCTTAGAACCGCCGTTAAACTAATTTATTTTTATTATTATTTCTTTTTTTATTATTATCGTTATTTTTTTCAGATTTAAAAGCAGCGGCAGGCTAAAAAGAATTAGTATTAAACGAATTCGTAAAATATTCGATTTATTCTAGTTAAGGCTTTTACGATAGCCGTAGTCGAATTTTGAATTGCAATTACGATATTTTCGTAAAAATCCAGAATTTGATTCAATTGGTCAAAATAGGTCCGAGCGACGTTTTCGAAACGTCGGAGGATACGTTTTATATTAGCGTCGTTAAAAAAAGGGGCCGGCGCAGCCAAAGCTTTTAAAACAGCAGCAGCCGTTAAACCGGCAGGAACGGGCGCAACAGCGGCAGCTCGAGCCGCGGCGCGATTCGTACGATTTCCGATTATTATAGGAGCCGAAGCGTTATTTTTTTTTAAACGATTTATATAAGCGTCGTAGATAATAAGGTCGATAAAGGTTTTAGTAAAAACTTGGGCTTCGGCAGCAAAAAAAAAAAGGGCGGCAGCGGCGATGGCAGCATCGAAACGATTTATAAAATCGTTAAAGCTCGCGAAAAAAGTTTGCGCCTCGATAGCGCGTGCGGCAGAAACTTATAGCTAGTTAAAAGCGAATTCGAATAAAAATTTAAGAAATTTATAGAAAAGCATTAAATATGCGAAGCTTTGCAGCGGTTACATTTTACGCTGGAAAGCTCGAAAACGCAAAAGGGCAAAAAGTTTTCTGTGATGCTTTCGCGTAAAATTAGGCGGACGCACCGAAGGCAGATAGAAATCAAAAGCATTTTAAAAATTCGCGGCGAACGCGGCGAAAAGCAATTAATTAAGATAAAAGAAAATTAATAAAAAAATAAAAATAAAAAAAAAGAAAAAGAAGTTAAGCAAAAAGATGGCGGCTATTTTAAAAAAAAAGGCCCTTTCAACGAAAATACGAAGCGCTATCGAAAACAAAAAAAACAAAACAGCAAAACAACTATAATTTACGACCGAAAGCGGAAGAAACAATTACAATTTACGATTAAAAGCGGAAAAGACCGTACGTTATTTCGAAAGCGTAACGCACGTTATATACGGAAGCATACGCATAAAAAAATCAGTCGCTTTTAAGGACCAAAAGCTTAAAAAAAAGGGTAATATCAGAAACCAATATCACATGTATAAATTAAATAATCCGTCAAAACCTTCTGCCTTTTACCAATCTTCGAATAACATTTTCTACGGATAAGCCGTAAAAGCCGGATAGTATTATAAAAGCTAAAAATAATATTTAAATAAAACACTTTATAAAAGTAATTATTAAGAAATTAATTATTAAGATTATATTAAAAAAAATAAAAAAAGGTCGGAATAGAGGCTGGAAAAGCATACTAAATAGGATTCGCTTAGTTTCCTGGGAAATACTTTTCTCGAAGGCTCCACCCCTTCTTTTATACTTATATACGCCTTCTATTAAAAATATAAAAAATAGAAATCAGTTTGACTATTAACCCAACCTTATCTGAGCTCTATTATCTGAACTAGTGTTTCCCTGCCTTTCAATCCTTACATAGGGCCGGTGAAAAGCTAGCTCGTTACTAGCGGCCTTAAAAAACACGTGTTCGAGGTTTTTGTATTTCGGAGAAAGAAATTCGAAAAAAGATTTATTCGAAGTTAGCTTTGCTAAGCTGGTTAAAAAGGTCGAAATCGATATTTCGTTGGTTTTGAAACGTTCGAAAAAACTGTAAGATTGGGTTTTGAAAAAAGTGTTGTACGTAAGGTCGTCTAGTATTTTGTCGATCTCGTACAAAAAGGTTGAAAACATTTCAACTGTTTTTTTTCTGGAAATCAGCTTAAAAGCGTATGCAATAATTTGGCAGATGAAAATTAGGTAAGCAGTAGGTTAAAAGACTCGTTTTCGAACTGATCGTTTGGGAAGTTTAAAAAATGGCTTATCTGAATTATCGATTATATTAAGCTGAAAGGCTATCGCGGCGAGGGCTTTTTTTCGGTTTTTGATATAACTGTTTTTCGTAGAACGAAAAAGCTGTTTTAACGAAAAAGGAAAAAAAAAAAAAGAAATAATAAAAAAGAAATCGTCAGCCTAAGAAAATAATAGAATAATTTCTTATATTATTTTATTAGCGTCGCTATCGAAATTGGCACCGCGAATAAAATTCGACTTTTTCGCGCTTCGCATAACGTCGTAGATCTGCCACAATTGATTAAGGTTTTTGTTACGTTTTACAGCGTCGTTTTAATAGCGAGATTAAATCTTTCGAAAATGCAAATAAAAAACTTTAATACAACGAACGTAAAAGCTGTAAAAGGGTAAGATTTCGGCCAATAAAGCTTGCGTTTATTACAATCTAATAAAACTTGATGTTCGGCCAGCCAAGCTTTTTCTAAAATCATACTATAATTTCCGAAATTGATAATCAAAAAAAAAATAAACGATTGTATTCGGTTATTAATAATAAGATTAAAAAGCGTAAAATATATAATTAAATAGCCACGAGCTTTATTATACTTTTTTACAAAAAAAAAAGCCGGAAAAAGTTAAATTAAAAGTTTTAAAAAAAAAAAAAAGAATTTAATCAGCGCCGAATCGATCAACGCATAACCGTTCGTTTTAAAATCGGCGAACGCTTTTATTTTGTACAAAAAGCTATTTTTAATAAATGTAACGGGAATTGTTAATAAATCGCCATCAAAAAGCTTTCGAACGTCAAAATAACGCATATCGCGCAATACGTCTAAAAAAAAAGCTTTGCTTAGGCCTGGGCGTTTTCCCGACTGGCGGGAAAACTTTTAACTTTTTCGTATGCGTTTTGAAAATCGTTTAAAAAAAGGTTTTCGTTTTTACTACCATTATCAAAAGGCGAATTTTCGGCCGGTTCGACCTCGTTTATATTTACTAGCCTAGAAAAGTCTTTAGGTGGAACCGAAAATCGGCCCGTAAAAGGTCGTGCAAATTGGCCTCGAACTTGTGACGACTCATTCGTTTGCCCCTCGCGTCACCCCAGCAACTACGTATAATTGCAAGCTCTCTGGTCTTTTGATGGGTCTTCCTATTAATTATGGAGACTATTTATATATATAAGGCTTTTTTCTTTTAGCAATTTCTGCTTTCTGCAGTTGTTGATTTTAAATGAATATTTTTGTTACAAAACCAAAAGCTCGTTTTTTATATTATATAAACTCGGCGACCAATTAACTAATCTTTTAGCTTTTCGATTGATTAGATCGTTATATTATTAACAATTCTTTTTTTACGCTGGCGACGGCGTAAACTATCTTTTCTTTCGAATTTTTTACGGGTCATACCAAAGTGATCGACCGGTCGTAAAAAGGTTTATTTCCGCATTTTGCGAAGGATAGCTTCTGTTTAACGATCCCTCCTTTAGCAAAGCTTTTCAGCTTCTGCTATTATATTTTAACTTTTTTTTTAATCAGCGAAAAAACAGCTTTTTTTAGAAGCTTTTTTTTTTAAAAAACAGTTTTTCTTCCGAGGAAAAAAAAACAAAGGAAAAGGCAGAGCGCCAACCATTTCGCCTGCTATTTCCCAGCTTAGCGCTAAAAGCGTTTAATTGAAACTTTTGCAAAATCAACTGAAAAAAGCGCAAAAGCGTGAACGATAATTTCTGGAAGCTATACGATTGCGACAGACTTTTTAATCAAAGCGTTTGATAAAATTTATCGAACGTGCTTTTGCCAGTCGCGAATCTGCTGCTTTTTTTTTTTTTTTTTGCAACGTTTTATTTTAATTAACAAACGCTGCAAACCAATCTTTACGCTTTTCGCGAATTTTTTTTGAATCTTTTTTTAACGGCCAAAACTTTAGCGCGTTTTTTAAACGCTATGGTTTTTATTTATTTGCTGATTTTCGATTAGTTCGTATAAAACGCGTTTCGAACTTTAAATTTAAATTAAATAATAGTAAAAATTACAAAGCACGCCATTAAAAAACTAGAGTTTTCGACAATTTCGAATTTTATTACGATTATTTCGCTGGCGATCGATTTCGCAAAAATTATATATTCGATTAGACCGAAAGCGTGGCAAGGGAATTCTTGACCCCGCGTATTTTAGACCGTTCCGACCTTACACTTTTCGAAAAATTAATAAAAAAGGTCGCCGATTTCCTGGCCGACTTTTCCGACGTTTAAAGGGCCGAAAACGAATTCAAAATGCTTGCAATAAATACGCACGACGATTTTTAGCGATTTTATCTGCGATTTTCCATTTTCGCAGCGAACGCTTAAATACGAACCGATAAACAGCTTCGGAACGCTTTCCGCGATAAAATACCAAGGCGTTTACGAAAAAAGCTGTATTTAAAATAAGCGCGTACAACGATTTTTAAAAATTGGCTTACCGCCGTTCGTTAAAAAAAACAAAATCAATTAGCTGAACGAATTTTATACGCGAATCGCTTTACTAAATCTACTATTTATTAAAATGGTAGATTTTTAACCAAAGCGTATTACGAATCAAATCGTACGTACGAAAATCGTCCAAGTGTTTTATAAGCTTTTTTTCAGCTTTTTGTTTTTTCTTTTTTTCCACGCCAAAACGCTCTTTTTAGCGTTTTTCTTTTTCGATCGGACCAACGATAACGTTCGTTTTTTATTTCATATTAAAAAATTCGAGGCCAATTTGCACGATTTTTTACGAGCCGACTTTCGGTTTTATTCAAAGGCTTTTTTAGGTTGGTAGATGTAAACGAGGTCGAACCGGCCGAAGATTCGCTTTTTAATAGTAATAATAAAAACGAAAACTCTTTTTCAAACGACTTTTAAAACGCATACGAGGAAGTTGAAGGTTTTTTCGCTAATCGGAAAAACGCCCAGGTCTAAGCAAAACCTTTTTTTTAAGCGTATTACGCGATATGCGTTATTTTAACGTTCGAAAGCTTTTTGATGGCGATTTATTAATAATTCCCGTTATATTTACTAAAAATGGCTTTTCGTATAAAATGAAAGCGTTCGCCGATTTTGAAGCGAACGGTTATGCGTTGATCGATTCGGCGCTGATTAAATCCTTTTTTTTTTTTTTAAAACTTTTGATTTAACTTTTCCCGGCTCCTTTTTCTATAAAAAAGTATAATAAAGCTCGTGGCCATTTAATTATATATTTTACGCTTTTTAACTTTATTATTAACAATCGAATACAATCGTTTATTTTTTTTTTAATTACCAACCTCGGAAATTATAATATAATTTTAAAAAAAGCTTGGTTGGCCGAATACTAAGTTTTATTAAATTATAATAAACGCAAGTTTTATTGGCCGAAGTTTTATTTTTTTACAGTTTTTTACGCTCGTTGTATTAAAGTTTTTCATTTGTATTTTCGAAAGATTTAATTTCGCCATCAAAACGACGTTGTAAAACGTAATAAAAACCTTGATTAATTATAACAGATTTACGACGCTGTGCGAAGCGCGAAAAGATCGAATTTTATTCGCGGTGCTAATTTCGATAGCGACGCCAATAAGATAATACAAGAAATTACACCATTTTCTCAGGCTGCCGATTTTTTTTTTATTATTTCTATTTTTTCTTTTTTTTTTCTTTCGACAAAACAGCTTTTTCGTTTTACGAAAAACAGTTATACTAAAGACCGAAGAAAAGCTTTCGCCGCGATAGCTTTTCAGCTTAATATAATCGATAATTTAGATAAGCCATTTTTTAAACTTTCTAAACGACCAGTTCGAAAACGAATCTTTTAATCTACTATTTACCCAATTTTCATTTGCCAAATTATTACATACGCTTTTAAGCTGATTTTTAGAAAAAAAGCAGTTGAAATGTTTTTAATTTTCTTATACGAAATCGACAGAATACTAAACGATTTTACGTACAACACTTTCCTTAAGACCCAATCTCATAGTTTTTTCGAACGTTTCAAAACGAACGAAATATCGATTTCGACTTTTTCAATTAGCTTAGCAGAGTTAATTTCGAATAAACTTTTTTTCGAATTTTTTTCCCCGAAATACAAAAACCTCGAATACGTGTTTTCTAAAGCCGCTAGTAACGAGCTAGCTTTTCACCGGCCCTACGACCATAAGATCGAGCTTATTATAAGTAAAAAAAAGCTGAAATATATTCTTTTATACAAAATGTCGATTCCAAAGCTCGAGATTATCAAAACTTATTTGCAAAATAATTTTAACAAAAGCTTTATCGAATCTTTTATCGCTTTTTTCGCTGCTTCAGTATTTTTCGCCAAAAAACCCGACGGTTTACTACGTTTTTGTATCGATTATCGAGCTTTTAATAATATCATTCGTAAAAATCGCTACCTTCTTTCTTTTATCGATAAAACCTTTATTCGTTTTTCGGAAGCGCGAATTTTTACGAAGCTTGATATTCGTTAAGCTTTTTATAAAATTCGAATGGATCCCGCCAATAAAAAACTGACGACGTTTCGTACGCGTTACGGCGCTTATAAATATAAAATGCTACCTTTTGGCCTTATTAATAAACTCGCAATTTATTAACGTTATATAAACGACGTTCTTTTCGATTATTTAAACGATTTTTGCATTATATACCTGGATAATATTTTTATTTATTCGTCCGACCTTTTAAAACACGCCACACATATCCGTAAAATGTTTCAAAAGCTCGCTGACGCTGAGTTACAAGCCGATATTCGGAAGTCTGAATTCAACGTTATTCGAACCCGTTATTTAAGCTTTATTATTTCCATTAAAAACCTAGAAATAAATTCAGAAAAAGTTTCCGTGATCGCTTACTAAAAGCCTTTTATTATTATAAAAAAAGTATAAAACTTTTTTGGTTTTTGTAACTTTTACCGACGTTTTATTCGAAACTACGATATAATTGCAAAGCTTTTGGTTTATTTAATTAAAGCTAACGTTTTTTTTAATTTCACTTTTAAATATCAAAAAAGTTTCGATCTTTTTATACTAGCTTTTATTACTGCACCAGTTTTATAATATTACAGGCAAAACCTTTTTTGCATATTAAAGATTGACGCTTCCGACGGCGTAGTAGCTTTTGTGCTTTCGCAATTCTATAATAACGATTGGCTTTTAATCGCCTATTTTAGCAAAACTATAGTTTTCGCAAAGCTAAACTACGTCGTATACGACAAAAAAATGCTCGTAATCGTAAGATTTTTAAGCAACTTTCGTATTAAACTAGCTAATTCAGTTTATCAGATCAAAATAATTATTAATCATAAAGCTTTAAAATATTTTATAACTTTCAAACTCTTAAACGCTCGACAAACACGCTGAGCCGAGCTTTTCGCCGATTACAACTTTTTTATTACGTACAAACCAAATAAACATAACTTTTTAACTGACGTATTAATACGTCGTACGAGCGAATTCGACCGTTAAAACTCTTTTAAACGCATTCAGCGTTTGCAAACTTTTCTTCGAGCAAATCAGATCGATCACCGCTTTTTAATTAAAAAACTTCGACTTTTTACGGCTTTCGAAACAGCTGTTTTTATCGTTAAAATAGCTAATTTTTTTTCCGCACTTCGTATCGTAACCAGCTTTTTTACGCTAATCGCACAGCTAGCAGCCTGATAGCCTTCCGAAAAAAAGCTATACAAAACGCTACGAAAAAAAACGACGATAATAACACTTCGTATATATTTAAACGCGATTTGCTGCTATATCACGATCGCTTAATAATATTAAACGTCGATTATTTTCGTTTGGCTTTTGTACGAAAAATATACGATCAGATTTTTACCGCTTATTTCAGCGCTCGCAAAACTACGCAATTGCTTTCGGACCAATATTATTAGCGAGGTATAACAGCTTTCGTAAAACAATACTATCGTAATTGCTACGCTTATCGAAAAAGTTTTATTTTAAAAAATAAGCGCCCCGGCTTTTTTTAGCCTTTTTCTGTTCTTAACCATTTTTGGAAGCACGTTATAATAAACTTTTACAGCTTTAACAAAAACAAACACGATTACGATAACGTATTCGTAATAATAAATCGCTTTTCTAAGCAAATTATTTCGATTTTTTGCTATAAAAATATCGACGCTCGAGATTTCGCTAAATTATATATATTTCACGTATACAGGTATTTCGGCCTTTTAAAAAGTATTATTAGCGATCGTGGCTTTTAATATTAATTTATTTTCTGGTCTGAATTAAACAAAATACTCGGTACGCAATTAAAGCTTTCGATAGCCGTTCATTTCGAAATCGATAGTCAGACCGAAATTTACAATTAATATTTGCAAAAACGCTTTCGATTTTTCGTGAATTTTTATTAAAACGATTGGAGCGAATTTTTTTTAATAATGGATTTCGCTCAAATAGTCTTTTTTTACGAGAATCTAGATAGCCTTTTACCTTTTGAAATTGTATACGATTACATTTTTTATATTAATTAAAACTGAAAGCTCGATATTTTTCTTTTTTCCAATCTTTTATACAAGCTAAACGCAAACGAAGCTCGTACGTACGCTCGCCGCTATTACGACGCTTAAAATTTTGCCAAATCGTATTTTTAATAAGCTTACGACAAAATGAAAAAAAATGCGAATAAGTCTCGCCGCGCGATCGATTTTAACGTTAGCGATTACGTATAGCTCGATATGCGTTTATTTCCGACCTTCCGGCCTTTCCGCAAGCTCGACAATTTTACAAACGGCCTTTTTAAAATTATAGCCAAAATTTTCGATAACGCTTTTAAATTAAATCTTTTTAATATTATAAACGTATATTCAGTTTTTCACGCTAATCGATTACGTAAAGCAGCTGACGACGCGCTTTCAGATTAAATTAACTCAGCTTTTGAATCTATTAATATAATTAATAAACTTAAATACGAAATCGAAAAATTGATCGCTTATCGAATGCAGCGGAAGACTTTTTAATATAAAGCTTTTTGGATAGGCTTAAATAAAAATCTTACGTAGTATTTCGCGTTTGATTTTATATACGCTTTTTTAAAAGTGCGCGATTTTTATTTAACGCATAAAAAGCTTTCCGGTTCTTTTGCAAAACTTATAAATTGGCTAAAGGCGTATTCCGAAGGCTTGGATTCGTACGATTATTTAGATAGCGACGTATTAATAAATAAAAGCTCGAAAGCGCGCTTTTTTCGGACAGAGGGGTAATATAACGACTTATTCGTTTGCCCTTCGCGTTATCCCAGCAACTACGTATAGTTGCAAGCTTTTTGGTCTTCTGGTGGGTCTTCCTATCAATTGTGGAAATTATTTATATATATAAAGCTTTTTTCTTTTAGCAACTTCTGCCTTTTGCAATTGTTGATTTTAAGTAAATATCTTTGTTACAGAACCAAAGGCTCGTTTCTCATATTATGTGAACTCGGCGACCAGTTGACTGATTTCCCAGCCCTTCGATTGATTAGATCGTCACAGAACTTTCTGGTATGGAATAAAAAACGAGCGTTGTCGTTGGTCCGATCGAAAAGAAAAAACGCCAAAGGAAGCGTTCTGGCGTAGGAGAGGAGGAAAAACAGCAGGGGGCTGAGAAAAAGCCTGTGGAGCATTTGGACGACTTTCGTACGTACGATTTGACTCGTAGTACGCTTTGGTTAAGGATCTACCACTTTGATAAATAATAAATTTGGAAAAGCGACTCGCGTATAAAATTCGTTTAGCTAACTGACTTTGTTTTTTTTAACGGACGGCGGTGAGCCAATTTTTGAAAATCGTTATACGCGTCCATTTTAAATATAGCTTTTCTCGTAAACGCTTTGGTATTTTGTCGCGAAAAGCGTTTCGAAGCTGTTTGTTAGTCCGTATTTAAGCGTTCGCTGCGAAAATGAAAAATCGCAGATAAAAGCGCCAGAAGTCGTCGTGCGTACTTATTGCAAGCATTTTAAACTCGTTTTCGGCCTTTTAAACGTTTAAAAAATCGGCCAGAAAATCGGCGACTTTTTTGATTAATTTTTCGAGAAGTGTAAAATCGAAACGGTTTAAAATACGCGGGATCAGAAACTTTCTTGCCACGCCTTCGGTTTGATCGAGTATGTAATTCTTGCGAAATCGATCGCTAGCGAAATAATCGTGGTAGAATTCGAGGTTGTCGAAAATTCTAGTCTTTTAATAGCGTGCTTTGTAATTTTTACCATTATTTAACTTAAACTTAAGGTTCGGAACGCGTTTTATACGAGCTAGTCGAGAATCAGCAAATAAATAAGAATTATAGCGTTTAAAAAGCGCGCTAAGGTTTTGGCCGTTATAGGAAAATTCAAAGAAAATTCGCGAAAAGCGTGGAAATTGGTCTGCAGCGTCTGTTGGTTAAAATAAAACGTTGCGAGAAAAAAGAAAAACAGCAGATTCGCGACTGGCAGAAGCACGTTCGATAGATTCTACCAAACGCTTTGATTAAAAGGTCTGTCGCAGTCGTATAATTTCCAAAAGTTGTCGTTTACGCTTTTGCGCTTTTTTCAGTTGATTTTGCAAAAGTCTTAATTAAATGCTTCAGCGCTAGGCTGCAAAAAAAAGGTGGCAGGCGAAATGGTAGACGCTTTGCCTTTTCCTTTGTTCTTTTTTCCTCGGGGGGAGAACTGTTCTTCAGAAAAAAAAGCTTCTGGGGGAGGCTGCTTCTTCGCTAATTGAAAGGAGAAAGGTTAAGGTGTAGTAGCAGGAGCTGAAAAGCTTTGCTGAGAGGGAAATCGTTGAACGAAAGCTATTTTTCGCGAAGTGCGGAAATAGGCCTTTTTACGACCGGTCGATTATTTTGATATGATTCGTAAGAAATTCGAAGGAAAAGATAGTTTACGCCGTCGCCAGCGTAGAAAAAGAGTTGTTGATAATATAACGATCTAATTAATCGAAAAGCTGGGAGATCAGTCAACTGGTCGCCGAATTCATATGATATAAGAAACGAGCCTTTGGTTTTGTAACAAAGATATTCATTTAGAATCAACAATTGCAGAAGGCAGAGGATGCTAAAGGGAGAGAGCCTTATATACATAATAGTCTTCACAATTGATAGAAGACCCACCAGGAGACCAGGAAGCTTGCAACTATACGTAGTGCTGGGGTGACGCGAGGGGCAAACGAGTGAGTCGTCACATGGGACACTTGGATGCAGTGGGACACTTGCTTTCCCCCACATTATTCGAGTGCCCGCAGAATAAATGTGGGAAGGCAGCCCACTATTAAATGGCGAGCTGAATGTGGCACTTTCGAGAGAACGAAGCTGGCGGGTGTCAGGATTGTCGAATACATTGGCAGGCGACCATCATTCAAGAGAAAAGAGGCATTATATAGAAGTCATCACAAATTAGAATTATTCTTGATTGGCTACTTCTAAATGTCAGCCAAAAAAAAAACCAGATATGTTCTTCCAACATGCCTCGTCTAACAACAACGATTTCGGCCAGAATAAACCAGACTGTGTTTCAACTTCTTGGGCCTGCTATTATATCGCTGCTGTCACACTCAAGGAAAGCACCTGCCACGCTGCCTGCCTGTAAAACACCATTCAATATCTACTTAGTACAATCCTTAGAGCAATAACATCAGTCAGGTAATCTGTGTCTCTCCCATCCCGTTCACAAGTCTCGGCCGTGCAACCACTCACAACCACCCACCTTACAAGTCACTTGCTGACTGGAAATGTTGGTCAAAACGACCAAGAAAGACCTTTTCAAACTCTGCTTCCGCGTAGAGAATTAAGCATCCTTGGACTTCGACAAAGGAATGTCTGATACCATGGGCCAAGCGGCTGGAAAATATGCTGTTGAGAATCCACAAGCTGGGCCTTCACCACACCAAGATGAGGGAGAAAAGCCCGCAGAGGTTTTGGCGGAGCAAGATGCATTAGTAGCCGCTGCTGCAAGAGGATCCGCGCCTAGCATCTCGAATTCGAGCATCGCCGCGTCAAGTATCAGTATTCCAATCTCAGGGGTCCAAAACAGTGTGAGGATGTATGTTAAGAGGCATTGTCGAAGTGCGGTCCACTGATGACACCAGAATGATTAGTTTGACGACACAGACTCGGCGATCACAAGCTTTCGAGAGCAGTGAGGCGAGCCTACCTCGAGCCCCGAAAGATCTTACTGATATGGAGTAGAAGCACACAGTCCGTACGTTCAAGCATCTACGACTTTGTGAGGAAAATGGACGTAAATTTCACCGATACAAGGAAGGCAGTAGAAGTCTCCCTTCTTCCTTTGAAGTCTTGACACTGACCCTTTTTCCAGAATACATACTTCCCAATGATGAAGTGAGTAACCCTGTCTGAGGCTGTGGCGAAGCAAACTAATCTGCATATCAAGATAGAGCAAGAGAGATTGGGTAAGAGGCTTTTCCAAGCTGTTACCAACAATCTCACAATTTCAAAATCTCCAGCACCACCTGTTGCTCGCGCTTCTCGACGGCGAACTACATCTTGCGCCCATCGGCACAACCCCTCAAAACGTGCTGGATGTTGGAACAGGGACTGGGATATGGGCAAGAGAGTTCGTTCCGATGTTTCCTCCGTCCTAATCACTTATCCTTCCTCATGATACGAGCCCAAAAGTACCCTTCTGCGAAAGTGATTGGAACGGATCTAAGCCCGATCCAGCCAATGTTGTACGTTAGACGCATGTATTTCAAGCGGAGAGGACTGATGACATGGCGTTCCCCCAAACTGTCAATTCGAAGTCGACCATGCCGAAGACGAGTGGATTTTGTTGGAGGATTCGACTTCATCCACATGCGCGGCATGATGACTTGCATTTCGGACCCGCGCTCCATCCTCGCGAAGGCTTACGCCGCCACTAAGCCGGGAGGATATCTCGAAGTGCAAGACGCGGTTTTCCCATACACTGCCATGATGAATGACTCGTTGAAAGGAACGGCGCTGGACATCTGGGGCAAGACCTGCGTGGAGGGCACTGCTAATATAGGTCGTGCGGTCTGTTTTCTTTGGCGTGCTTCCTGGCTTTTATTTATAACCAAGACTGATTCTTATGTTAAGCTTGTTCGAGAGTGTATGCTGACTGCCTGGGTCGGCCAGTGGACCAACACACCGAACTACCGCGCGTGGATGTTCGAGCTCGGCTTCGAAGACGTCCGGGAAAAGATCTTTGAAACTCCCATCAATACATGGCCGCGGGGCCAGAAGCAGAAGGAGTTGTGTATGTGGTGGCAGGCTGACTTGTTAGATGCCCTGGGTACCAGCATGGCGATTCTGACCCGTGCCATAGGGTGGTTGCCTGAGGAGGTCGACCTCTATCTTGTACAGGTTCGGAAAGATGTCAAAAATAAGAACATCCACGCTGAGATGCTTGAACAGATCGTGTTGCTGATACGTGTGACATAGTCATATCGTCTGGGGCAGAAAGCCGTTGGCGGGCCCGGGGTGAGCTGCATCGAGGGAACCGCACTTTGTCGTTGCGCAGGTTCGCTTCTCTCTTGATAGCGCACATTCGATCGTCAAGGGGCGCTCTGTTTCTAAACCAAGGCTTCTCACTTTCTAATCCGATCTCCTGCTCGGAACTTTCTCTCGCTTCGTACACACGAATCCAGGAGACTAACACAGACAGACGGGTTTCCCGGTTTGAGATAGGTTTCCAAGTGATAACAGCTAAAATTTCACCATCTTAGATAAAGTATTTCTTTTCTAATCATGTTTTGATTGAGAAAAGTATGTTCACATTCTCTCCTTTCACAGGGTGTCTTTGAATTGGAAGTGATGTTTGTTTGCGGTAAAGTGGTTAAGCGACCCTGGTCAGGAGCAACTCAGGTTTGTGGTTTCAGTCAGCACCAAAGAATCAAACGTATCAGCTCTGCATTCGAAAGCTAGAGATTGGCCAGAGACTTGATTGTCATGACTCGATAATTCAGTACACACACTGACTAGTACTGTACGGTACCTGGTCATCGCCTGGGCTTTGACCCGCGATACGTTGTGTTGAGCGACATGGCCACTGCGAGCCACGCCGATACGATGGCTCGACAACGGTATGCTCATCGCACAGATCTAGACCATCATTGCTGGATTCACTTTTGATTTTTCGATGCACAATCCTCGGTGTTCTCGAAGGCACGAAAACGATGAACAGCGTGAGGCACATTTCGAAGGTTCAAATCGTAGTTTGAATCAGACTTAAGAGGATTCATGGTGACGGCGTGAGCGGGTAGAATACACAAGCGGTATCTGCAAGTTCCGATTAAGAAATAAAGTCTTTCCCGTTCGTATCTATCAAAAACATGGCAAAAGCAAGTACAGACTTCCTCTCGCTAAGGCTCTATGGACAGCGGATAGAATCCCGGCTGCTCGAATGGCACAGAAAAGAGGCCGATGCGTACGTAGGCAGGACTGACGAGCTTTGATGAAGCAACTAGAAGATGTATGCTGTCGAGAAGGAGTCCCGGCTTCCACCTCGTTGCTTTTGCTTCCAGTGAATGGAATGTAAGCCTGAGATATCGCGAGCTAGGAAAAACATCAAGCGGCGGATTGAACATGGGATGATGTGGGCGTGAGCACTCTGTCTGGTGTTTAACACAGAATTCGCGAGACTCGGAGAAGAAGTGCAGTCTCCGGGGACTCCCAAGTCAACAGCTGGATGCTCATCTGATCACCGCAAAAAGCGTGACACCCCGCACGAGACTTGATTCTGCAACCCTCAGAATGGCTGCTCTACATCATCTTTGCCTGTAGAACTTTCAGAAAAGGGTGGTCAGCACGATGGCCCGTCTGCTGCAACCTGTGTAGCCCCTTTTCTCGTGTTCTCGCTTAGCTCGTCGCAATATTTATACATCAGCGACTGTCCCACCACATGAGCCCACAGTACAGTATAGCACCAAGCAGGTACCAGGCCGATCTCTTTTGATCGTCTCCCACAATCACCAGTGCGTAGAAAAGTCCGGCGGCCTCGCTGATCGTGAAAAATTGAAGCGCCAACCTAACCCGTAGAGTGAACGAGCATTTGTGCAATGGGCTCTGCGTTCCAATTCTTGGCCCGCCAAACACGGTTATCAGCCATCAGCGAAGAGCTTGCAAGATTTCCGTACGTTGACTGACATCGATCCTCATCCAGCAACACAGATCTTCCCCCATGCTTTTCCACTCAAGCACAAGCAAGCACCAAAACGACGATCTCCCACAAGCACTCGGCCCACCACGACGGATACTGATGGCATTGGTATCAGTCGCTGCCCGCCAATCACCGTTTCTGCAATGGCGTTTGTTGCACGTCGTTGTCGGAACCCAAAAATATAGCCAAGTGTCTCAATGGCCCAGACGCCCGACTCGCGCGACAAGTGAAAGCTTTTGGCGCTTGGTTTGAAGGTTGTTTATGTGTGGGATGACCTGAACAGCGAAGGAGTGAACGGAATAGTACCATGTTGCGAAAGGAAGGAAAGTGCTGGTTTTAGATGTAGCAATTTCGAGTATCTTTTTGTAGACACGGATCTGTGGGGTGGGGGATAGGGGGGGACGTCCAGTGCTGTAGAGGTCAATAAATCTTTGACATCACTTGGATAGTAAACCGAGGGGGTTTTGGAATGCGAAGACCGATGCATACTCGGTGTAGTATTGTTACGTATGTACTGTGCTCACGGAGTGTTACAGAAACAACAAATTCAATGTTTGGTATCACATTCACATGTTCGTTTCTGCAGCCGCTGCCGCAAATCTACCTGATCTGCTCCCGCCTGGCCGTGCTCCTTTTTTTTTTTTTTTTTTTTTTTTTTTTACAATACTATGCGTTAATGTACCATGCAGTGCTGTCTGTACAGTATGTATCAGTCTCTATTATGGCAACATCCTGTAAAAGCGAAACCCGATTTCGGCCTGTGTCGCCACTAGTCTCTCACACCTATCTCGCTCTAAGTTCACAGCGCCCCCGGAGAGTCAGGCCGCGGTGCGATCGACTGGACAATCGCGATGTGCAACAAACCCAAATCTCGGAGGCTGTGGGATCAGCTCCTCTTAACACTACCCACATATAAACACAGGAAGCGTGATCAGGATCAGTTTGGTGCGATCCAAAACCATTCGTCAGGTGGAGTCTCAGGTCCGGATCTTAGACTCCAATGGCTCGCTAGTCACTCACATGGTCAACATCCATCAAGCGGCTTGTTTTCCTTTTCCAGCTTGGATCCAGTCTCAAGCAGTCCTGCTCAACGCCAACACCAGACTATTTGCAAGACGTGCCGATACAGATAAGCCACTGTCTAGTTTAGGGGCCGTCCGCGCTCAGCTGTTTGTTTGCCGTGATATGATTTGATCACAGCGGCAGGCCTGGCAAGTATCTCACCGGCACTGCTATTCACGGGCTAGGTTTCACTCGATCTCCAACACCGACACCGACACCAGCACCAGCACCAGCACCAGCACTAGCACCAGCAGCCGCCAGGCCGCCAGCACGCGCGCGCCCCCTGATAACGAATCTCCTCTTCTCGCGCTCTCAGCAGGAGTTTCGTCGTCACGAGGATTGGACGGAGATGCCGTGTTGTTTTCACATGCGATCCCCGTGAGACGTCCAGACACACGGCTAGCGCATGGATAGACCCAAACGTCTATTTATGTTGGACTCTTCCCCCATGACCGCCAGCACTTCTGTGATGGCGACGATAAATACCGTGACGACCATGCCGTGATCGACTCGTTGCATGAATTGCATCTCGTCATTACTCACCCACCGCTTTTTTGATGCTCTCCGTGGCATGAGTGATCCCTGCTGCTGCACGACGCACGCATTGCAACTTCAGCTGCAGCCGGGCGGCAGTGGCGCTTCAGGAGTGGTGAAGAAGCTGCAGAGAGGCCTGCCGGATCAGGAGGTGGTTGTGTTGTTGGGACTGCTGGTTGTTTACTTTGGTTGTGTGCAAGCGAGCTTCGTCGGCTGCCATCAGGATCACGGCGCTTCTTCCTGCACTATCAGATCACCAATTCGGTCTGACGCCTCGCTCACAACCAACCCCTCACCAAGCTCTAAAGTACGTATCGACTTATCTCGTGAGGGTGGGGGTGAAGCCAGGCCCGCCCAGCCGCCCAGAGGATCGTTCGCTGTCAAATCCCAGACTTTCTACCCTGTGCTACACTAGTCCCGTCCAGAACTTCCTTAGACTTGCCACGGTCCTGGGTGGTTGGCTTGGCGTAGGAGTTTCGTCGGCATTGCTGCCATCGGATCCTTGAGGATCCCTGGGTTTATGCCTTGGATTGCAGAGAGAGAGAACTTATGTTTAAACTCATGCCCCACCGCTGTGCTCTCGACAACACACTTTCTCGTGCTAGCCAAAGGGATAACTTCAACAGCTTGTCCTCAAACTCGTTCCTCCACTTGAGAAATGTGTCGAAGCAATAGCTCTGCCCAGAGTCCGATTAGCCCGATTCACATTGTCCATTTTCGACCACAAATACGCACGTCAACATCTTAGCGAGGGGGGGGGAAACGAATCCTCAACCCAACCCAATGGCCAAAATGGTCGCCCAATGCCACGCAGCGAAACAGCATCTAGAGCCTTTGACAACACACCGGCACAACCGCTCTCTTTCAAGTCTCTCCGCCGTCTCAGACACGATTACTTTCCACTCCGCCCACGCCCACCAGCAGAACATGGAGTCACGCCAACCACATTCCACGCCGCAATCCCTAACCATCCCTCCTTTTTCTCACGACTCCTTCCACACGCCCTTCAGAGCCTCAAAACCCATGGGCGTCAACATGGCCCGTCAAGACGGCGGCTATGTCGAAGCCCCAGCCTCAGACTCCTCGCAACGAACATCCACCAGCTCGGCACATAGCCGACGCCGAAGTCCTAGCACCACCGCCCGCCCGAAACGACGAAGAATCACAACAAACACCGGCAGCAGCACGTCCTCCACCCGCTCGACCCCCAAACGAGGTTCCCGCTCGTCCAGGCCGCTCCTCTCCTCCGGCTATGCCTCGTCCCACAATGCCCAGCGCTCTTACCAGTATCTACACTTTTCCTTCCTCTCGACTCCCTCGCCAGACGCCGCGCCTGCTTCTCCGCCGCCGCCTCCAACTCCACCCCCAGCCACAGTGCAGTACTGGACGTCGGACTCCACGCGCCGGCTGGAATACGCCGCCATCGATGCCGCGAGCCGCGGCGTCCGGGGGTTCCTGATCAAGATAGCGCCGGACTGCATGTTGCCGGAGGACTACAAGAGGACGCGCTTCTGCGAGGGGGATGACGACGACGCCGGGAGCGTGAGGAGATATCGGCTTAAGCTGCCAGAGGACGTAGATGAGAAGGCGGGGGGAAAGGGCTGTGCTTGCTCTTGGTTGAAGGGCACGACGATGAGGACGGTGCTTAGGCGCTGGATGGCGTTTGGCAGGAGAGGGAGGAAGGAGTGTTGAGATTGTGGGCGTGTTGGGCTTGATGTGGATGCCTTGGTGTTGCTGGAAAACACAAACACACATTTCACGACCATTTGTCTCGAGTTTAGCGCCGGGGGGCGAGGAGCAGAGGAAGCGAGGAGCGGGATATACGCATGATACCCGTGGCGGTTGACGGCCACAGCAACTACAGAAGATGAGACACCCATGGCGGTGGACGGCCACAGCAACTACAGAAGATGAGATACGATGCATGAACACAGCAGAGGAAGAAGCGTTTGTTTATGGAGTATTGGATGATACCATTTTGGACGCAGGCATTTTGAACAGAGCGGAGCATGAGCAGATGGGAAAGGACATCTAGGCCGGAGTTTTTCTTTTGTTAGGGACAGCTTGGTACTACAGAATAACGCACTACATAACAGAACAACGATCGGAAGGTCACTGGAAGCAGATGAGATCAGCCTTTGCAATCCTTCCCCCACGGCCAACACAGCTTTCGTGTCTTCATCCTAGCATCCTGTCATCAGTTAGCCTTTCACGATGTTCTTCTCAACCAGCCCCCATCCACTTTTCTCTTGCCCCAGCGTCATCATGACGCGGTCAATTGGGGACGGGTCAAGACGACTAACGCACAGCGAGCTACCCGTCAAATCTGGTAACGAGCGGGGAAGTAAACACCACCTCGCTTAGCAACCCGACTTGCAACACCACCCACATCTTTGCTTGCCACAGGGTCGCCATCGCAGCCAAGCTCGTCGCTGACAGGGGTAGGGCGCACGAGGACATTGAAGGAGGATTATCAAAGCAGCAGATGTGGGAGGAGGCAGTTTCAGATCGCATCCATCCTCTCGCCACTGGCAAGGGGGTTCCTGGGTGGAATGGGAATGCTTCCGATCCCGTCCGGTTCCTTCTCTCGCAAGGAAGGCCTCTTCGTAGATGTGTTGAGGCCCTTTTGCCTCCTCCAGGATGCCTTGTTGCTGTAGATCCTGTGGGCGGATGGGACAGGTAGAAAGGAGTGGATGTACCGAGAAATGCCGTCACATGCTCGAATCCCTATTAAGCAGGACGGAGAGTGCATGATATGATGTTGGCGGGTTCGGGGATGGATTGGCCTTGAAACGCTTGGTTTATTATTATGTAGTAGTAGTCCATAACGTACACAGCTTGATGACCATCTCTGCCGCAAGATTCATGACCCGATACGATCTTTCCGCTGGACTCACACCGCCTCTTCAGAATCATGCCTTTGAGGTCCCAGCAGGGCGCTCTCCTCGTCCACCACAGTCTTCTGATCCTCCTTAGACGGCGTGGGCGGCGGCTGCAACGCCGACCAAAGCGTACCCGCAATCACAATAAGGCCCCCAACCAAACTCCACACCCCAGGAATCACGCCCCAGATGAGCCAGTCGAAGCCCAGGGCAAACAGCACCTGCGTGTACAGCATGCTCGTCGCTTTGCTCGTCTTATCGATCTGCAAGCCGGCCGTGAGCGAGAACTGCAGCCCGAAGCCCATGACGCCCAGGGCGAGCAGCAGCAGCCACTCGGGCGCGCCGGCCGGCATCACAAAGCCAATGTCGGGGATGACGAGCAGCGCGACGGCCGAGGCGGCGCTGCCCAGGAAGGCGAAGTAGTTCACGGGCAGCAGGGCGTGGGCGCGGGCGCCGATGATGCGGATCGTGATGTAGGCGCCCGAGGCGCCGAGCACGCCGAGAAGGGACACGATGATGGCGAGGAGGCGCTGCGTCGGCGAGACCTCGTCGACGGGGCCGGCGTGGAGGACCTTGATCGTGTCGTCGACGGGCCGAAGATGCTCTCCGGGTGCGCGATGAAGACGACGCCGACGAGGGCCACGAGCCCGGCGAGGAGGTCTTTGCGGTGGAAGGGCTGCTTGAGCACGACCGAGCAGGCCCACGCGGTGACGATGGGGACGAGGAAGCGGATGACGGTTGATTCCCCGAGGGGGATGTAGTGGACCGAGTCTGGGGACGCGGTTAGCCAGGCTCTGTCTAAGGTAGGTAGGTACCTAGGTAGGTAGGTAGGTAGGTAGGTAGGTAGTAGGTATGTAGGCATGCGTGTGAGCGAGGAAAACTGACAGTACAAGCAAAACAGCCCGAAGAAGCCAGACATCGCTCGCAGCACCAGCCAGCCGCGAATGGCCGGGTCGCCGAAGGGGAACCCAGGGACCTTTTTCCACCACATGTATGTGGTGCTCAAGACGAAAGTCACCCCCAGACGCGCAATCATCACCTATCGCGCGGGCGTGAGCTGCTGACCGCGCACCTGAACCGCGAGGAGAGGATGTGCTCTGGGCTCTCGTACCTGGAAGGGATGCATGCCGTTGCCCCCATGGCCTTGCTGCAGAAAGCGGACAATCGCATCGGTTGCGGATCCGAAGAACATGGAAAAGAGAATGAGCATGGCGCCTTTGTTGTTTTGCCATGCTCGCTTCCACACGCCCTGCAGAGGCTCGGGTTTGGCGGACGCGCCCTCGGCATGCGTCTCGCCAGTGCTGTGCTGGCGCGCCATTGGGATGGACGGACGAACTTTACGTTGGGACTGATCTACTGTGTAGAGTTTTGTAAACCAAAATAGAAGATGAGAATCTGGAATCGGGATACGAAATGATGGTCGAACAAGATGGGGAAACATGTAGGACTGCCCGGCTTTTCTGTTCTCCACCCCGCCTTTGACTTTTTCACCCCTCAGCTGGACCGCTGTTTATAGTTCATGCGGTACATCACGAGGGCTCTCTTCGAGCTGGCATTTCGTGTCTCGGACAGAGCAAAGACAGTGTGCATCAACACCGACTGCTCGGCCTCGGGGTCATCTGCTCGTGCGAGAAAGGCCTTCTTCGGCTTCGGCGTCGGGGTCGAGAACCATGAGAGGCTGAGGTCGTCGCGTCGCCTTTTGCAGTAGCTCTTAGGAACAGTAGAGAGAGGATCGAGCATCGAGCATCGAGTATCGAGTATCGAGCATCGAGGAAATTTGTGCCTTTGTTGACTTTCACGTTTTTTGGACAAAAGGGGCTCGCTTGGCTCCCTTCCTTCACCGCAGCGGAAAGAGTCGGGGCGAGTGGCAGAATGAAAGTCTTCGACATCCGCATCGTGACATCTCGCCTCATCCTCCTCATCACCAGAACATCTCGCACCACGACCACGCCTCCAGCATCACTTTGACTCCAGCACCACTTTGACGCCCTTTCTCTCCTCCTCCTGTACTCCTCGAGTTGAGGACCGGTTCCTCTCCATCCTATCGCCGCGACGACACTATGGGCTGGTTCTGGGCAGACTCCCACGCCGCGGCCGTGAACACTAGAAATGCGCCTCATGCCATGCCAGCAGATAGCAAGGCCTCGCCTCCGGTATATATGCTCAAGCATCTCTCTCTGATCTGTCTAACATCTCCCAGCCCTCATGTCCCATGCACCACAGCTCCGCCGCCATCGCCATCGCCAACGCCAACGCGCCCACGCCCGCCGCCGAGTCCGCCTGTCCCTACACGCCGCCAGACGCCGCAGCGTCGCCCTCGAACAGCGCTTCGAAGTACGCCAAGTACAATCCCCTGAACTACATGTTCTCCGAGCTCTCCCAGGACCGCGCCGCGAACCAGACCATCGCTCTGCCGACGGAGCGCGAGCCCTCCACGATTCCCAAGGGCAGCGGAGAGGGCAACTGGGAGTACCCGTCGCCGCAGCAGATGTACAATGCGCTCTTGCGGAAGGGACACACGGATACCGACGCGACGGCGGTGGAGGCCATGGTCTCGGTGCACAACTTCTTGAACGAGGGCGCCTGGGCGGAGATCGTGGAGTGGGAGCGCAGGTTCGGGCGCGGACTGGTGCAGGGCTGGCAGAGTTGCAAGAGGGGCGAGAAGGGGTCTCTGGCTGGCGCCCATCTGGACGCGGGCGCCAACGTGGACGAGGTCGTCCAGCCGAAACTGATCAGGTTCATGGGACGGCCGAAGGAGATGACGCCCAAGGCGGCCATGGTACAGCTGCTGGGCTGGTTGTATCCGGCTGCTTATGCGTAGGTTCTGCGTGTGCCCGAGAAAGAGGCCCAGCGCGTACTGACCCGGTGCAGGACGGAACCTCCTTTCGACCGCCACGATTGGTTTGTGCAGAGAGAGGTGGCGGGCAAGAAGAAGGAGATCAGATACGTGATTGACTATTACTCGGCGCCGGACGACGCCGACGGCGAGCCAGTCTTCCACCTCGATGTACGACCTGCCATCACGCCGACGGCTGCTGTCGAGAGACTCATGCGATGGGGTGGCGATGTATGGTACCGGGCCTCCGGGGCGTCTGTCAGGGAGACGGGAAACTGAACGCGTTGGACGATGCTTGTACGACTACTGAGCGACGAATTCTGCGGGCGTGATGGGCGTGGGATGGCCGTATGCTCGATGGTGATGTCTTCCTGGCGTTGGTTTTGTACACCACTCTTCTCGTACTATATTATTTGACACCAGGACCTCTAACTTTTCACCTGCCACACGTCGAATATGGCTCTCTCCCGTCTCGATATTCTCATCTCTAGGCAAATCATCTGGTTTGCCTTGGCCGTGAATTGGCACGTGTTTTGGGGTTTTGGATCTTCTGCGAGAACGGACAATAGCTCCTCTTCAATCCCCCACTCTCAACTCTTCTCACAACCAAGCAACCGCAATACAACAGCGCAAGAAAGAAATGGCCAAACCCTTCGTTTCCCAACGCAAGTCCATCAAATGGGGCGTAAGTCTCCCGCGCCCCAGGTCAGTGCCAATTGACATACAGACCAGGACGGCCCAGCAGGCGAAGATACTGAGTACGTCTTCCCTCTCCGTAGCTATCTACACCACCTCATGCTGACGGCCGGCCCCCAGCACCCTCGTCCTCACCACCGCCGGCAAACACTTCGTCGATATCCGCGTCTACCTTCCCCAAAGTCCCTCCGAGCCCTCCCTCCCATCCTCGACACCCCTCCCGCGCTCGCGCCTCGAATGGGGTTTCGCGGGCACCTCCCACCCCACGCCCGCCGTGTACTCGAAGAAGGGCGAGCTGGAGAGGCCGGCGCATACCGTGTGGACGCACTGGGTCGATAGCAGGACGACCGAGGAGTGCGCGACGAGGGCGACATGTTTCCGCAGCCTCGTGGCGAGACGTTGGAGTACGGTGCGATGGTCAATCCTGCGACGGGCAAGGAGGAGAGGTACGAGGAGTGCTGGGTTGATCTCGAGGCTGGGGCTGTGGATGGGGAGCAAGAGTGCCAGAGCTGGGTTTTTAGGGCTGAGGATCGAGAGGGGGGTGTGAGGGGGGTGATGGCGAGGGTGGGACGGTACGTCCAGGCTGTCGTGCGGAGGGGCGAGGAGTTTGGTGTTGCGAGGTGGATGTGGAGTGCTGAGATGGGATGGGCGTCGACGGTGGAGATTGGGAGGGCGGAGGTCCCTGGTGAGTTGTTGACGGCGGTGGAGGTGAAGCCGGGGGAGAAGCGTGTGGGTAGTGATGGCTTGCAATGGAGCTGTGTTGAAAGCTTCGCTTGGCATGAGAAGATGGAAACATAGGTATTGTTCACCGTCATGTCGATTGCTGTTTTGTCATTGACCTTGGTCTTAGGTTGGCTTTGGCTTGTTTGGCCGGCGTGGTGTCCTCGAGCGGATTACCCTCATATGATTGCTTCGCAGGCACTGCGTCCCCATGGTTATTACATCTTGGTCTCATCTTCCAAACGCCCTTTCGAGAGGGGATTTCTCTCGTGTGTCTTCCACTTTCAAGTGTCTATTATCACCTTCTACCAAGTGGCGAGGACATCGCCTCGAGCAAATGCTTTCACAGCGTGTCCCTTGCACCTCTTTTCGGTCTATTTGCACATTTCCTCGCTCTTTGCCTGTTCCCACATGAGCCGTCACCTCATGAAGGCTATAGCCTCTGAGTGGGCTACGAAGCCGCCATCCCCAAACTGCTTCTTGACCTTCTGCTGCCACATCATTCAATCATACCAGAGGCTGACAGCGCAGCATCCGCCATCACCAATCTCGACCTTTGCAACAGGTCCGGCAGTCATCCCGTCCGTCCCATTCTGCACTCGCCAAATCTCCACGTACCCGAATGGATATTCAGAAAACGCCATCCACTCGTCGCTAAACGGCGCTGGCATGGTCTGATGCGTCGTGCCTCCAACGCTGGAAGTAGGAACATGGAATACCCGCTCCTGGATGCTCCCGTCCTCCTCCAAGGCAAAGCCGGATACGTACCCGACCCAATCGCTCTTATTGTCGGCCCGCGTGGAGGCCCAGAGGAGGTTGTTGCTGCTGGACAACATGACTTCTGCGGACCAAAAGCCCTCGGGGTCATCCCCTGCGAAGCCCCAAGTCAGCGATAGATACATTTAAGCGAGAACGGGCGACGAGACGTGCCGTCAGCAAGCAGCGAATACTTAGCAACCTCCGTCGTGGGCGCGCCTGTCGTCTGATCGAGAGAGTACAAGACGATTGTGTTCTCGGCCTCCATCAGCACGTACATGTAGTTGCCACGCGGATGCACCGCCAGATGCCTCGGATGGGCCTCCTCGCCCGACGCCTCGAGCACTGCTACGAGCTGCGCCGTGCCGTCCTCCAGCAGCCGGTGCGTCCACACCTGGTTCCGGTTCGTGTCGGCGGCGTACAGGCTTCTCTCGCCGGGCCCGAACGCCAGCCCGTGAATGCCCGACTCGGCTTCGTACGACCAGCTCTGCTCCATGTACGACAAGGTCCCGTCCCCGTGTCCGCGCGGCGCGAACGCGCCGCCGCACGCTTGCGGGCCCGGCCACGACGCCGTGAAGGCGAGGTAGGGCGGGCGCGACATGGGCAGCAGGAAGGCCGAGGTGTGGTTCGCGCAGGCGCCGGTTGCGAGCAGCTGCGCGTCGGAGCGGAGGGAGCCGTCGTCGAGGATGGTGTAGCTCGACGTCTCGAGGACGCCGTAGCGCGTGCCGTAGATGTGTTTCTTCTCGTGCTATCCGTCGAGGCACATTGCTGTCAGCGGCGGCGAGTGGTGTCGTAGCGTGCTGGTTCGGATGGGTGGGGTGCTCTTACGTCGAACGCGATCCAGGCATGCGCGTTGTCTGCTTCAATCGTTTGGGTTTTGACGAGTGTCAGCATCTCGTCGTCGAACTCGAGGAGGTGGATCGACGCTGGGGGTGAGATGTTGCTCGTGTACAAACGATGGATTGCGGCCATGCCATTGCTGGCGAACAGCCATGGCACGAGGAAGAGGAGGGAAGGATGCATCGTGGCGGCAGATTTGTAAGATCTGCTGTTGATATACTGGTCTTTTCGCGATCAAGATGAACGACAACGGGGTCTGATGTGATGGATGGCGTGCGTACATCTTTATTTCTACTTCCATTCATCCCTTTCTTGGTCTCGCTAAGAATGTTGCGGAGAGAATCTTAGCTGCTGGAAAAGTACTTATCCTCCGCCCATCCCACAACACACATAGAGAAGTCGACCCCCCGCGTGTCTGTCAATTATACTTTTCAGGGTCTTGGAACCTTGAAGGGCTATCTTGCCATCCAAGGGACTTCCTCTTGCGAACTGTAAGTCGTGGGGTTCTTACGTGCTGTAACTCTGGCTAACAACGATTGTGTTTTGTCACAACACTGGAAGAAGGAAAGACGTAGGCTACCTACGTACGCACGAGAGGTGGTTGACTGAAACTATCTCTTCCACTTTTGAAAGATCGTTCTGAGAGCATGTACAGACAGATCCTTGGCCACTATCTGACGAGCTTGAGATAAACTTTTGGCCCTCGCAAAAGCAGTGTTAAAGTTACTGGACGAGTCTCGGCTCCGCTTTCTCCCCGCTTGTTGTCCAGCATGAACACGTCGGCTTCAGACGGATATCGTATGATTCGTGTTCTTGGTTCTTGCGAGGGTTGAGCTCGCTTACAGTACCTTACCCGAGAGAATCAAAACAAGCTTGGCGCACTGTGACTTTCTGGGTCCAATGCTGTACTCTACGAACCCGTACTCATGTCAAGCGATGTGTGTATTCGCTAGTTTACTGATTTGGGGTATCTAACACCTGCGCATGGCAAAACAAGGTGTCGGTGGAAGAAGGGAAGTGAAGGCATCAGAGTTGCAACATCTTCTGCACATCACTTGGCCAAAGGTGTCTATCCAAGAAGCGGCGGTGAAGTGCGATCGAACCAAGGAGGGTTCGGCACAGCATGTCGATCAACAACACGGAGAGACCTCTTGCTTCGAAAACGGCATCGAAGGTTTTCTTTACAGTCATCTTCACATGTTAGAAGTTAGGCTTCATCTTCATGTGAGTACATCCAAGTAACTTCGTGCTATTTCTCTCACCTCAAGACTTAGATCCATCCCGTGAGCCAGCGTTTGAATGCGTGAGCGTCTGCTCCTCAGATACCGGGCTCGGCGCCCGCCGTTCTGAGCCCTGGGACGAGTGTGCCCACGCCGTCACGTCCCGTCTCTTTTGGAAAGTCATGGGCCTTCCCATCACACTCTCGGTGTCCGTCGCCATGGGAGCCATGTCGCCTAGCTGACTCGCTATCCCGTGAGATTTTCTTTTCCGATCCTCTCGCAAGCGTGGACGGAGGCAGAATATGGCTACCGCGATGAGCGCTACTGCTATGACAACGCCGACACCGATCACGGCATATTTCCAGACGCCTGAGCTGGTAGTGTTGGTAGGTTGTCGGCCACCACTCTCAGACGAAGCGCTCGTCTCGACCGGTAAGCCTGGAGAACCGCCCTGTGATCTGACGGATGGAGGTACCGAAGATCTTCGAGCGGACGACTCTTTCGCTGTCGCGGGGGAATCCACAGTTTGGATCGCTGCGTCGCCAGTAGAGGCTACCAGGACAGTTACATCTCCAGAAACCGTGCCACACCGATGAAGATACACGGGGGCCAAGTCTTGCGCGTCCGTGATCCGCATGTATCGGAAGCAATACGGGTCCGGGGATTTACTGTTGGCTTCTTGTCAGATCGAGGTAAGTGACTGGCGGATCGAGACGTGGTTACCAGTGAAGCACGCTCATCGAAGCCATGCTACAGACATCAGCCATGGCGCCCGTGCATGGATCCTGCCCTCCATTCCGACCAACGCAGGTGTAGATGATATCCGTGCAGGCGACTTGATTGCAGCAGCCTCCCGACTCCGCGGCGAACTGGTAGCCTGCTCCGCAACCGAGAGGAGAGTCTAGCAAGTCAGTGCCAGCCCATTCGCTGTGGACTTCATACGTACTGGCGTCGCCACTGATATATCCGTACACGTTTGGCCCTGTATCGTCTTGTCTCGGTAGCAAGCGCTTTGGAACTTGAGGCTTGGGAGTGATGATCGGATCCACAGATGCCCTTGCCAATCCTGTGAAGTGGAAAGCTGCCAGCAGCGCAGTGAAGCTCCAGATTTCGAGCATCGTGGGAAATCTAGTCGAGATTGTGTGTACTCAGACTCCATAGGCATGATGAGAGGCCAGGACAGATAGAAGACGAGGCAGGTGTTAAGCATAGCAGAACGGACTCCGGGCGAGGAAACGCCTTTGGGCTCCGATTGTGGTGGCTGTCGATACACGAGGCATATATACGCCTCAGCTGAACCAATATATGCTTGGCGCCTGGTCGGTGGCCAAATCCGGGCATCCTTTCAGCCTATGTTACCACGACTTACACCGCACAAACACTGCAGGAGGGGGCGATATACGAGGTGATTGGGATACAGGGCATATCTGCTAAGGAAGCGAGATGGTTGCACTTCCAGCTTGTGCTTCCTGACAGAACCTGTGGCACGTACATTCCAGAAGAAACACCAGTATAACAGTCGTCGTCGAGAATCTGGCACGACCAATTTCCTACCATTTGGAAGGTTGAGTTCAGGATGTCAACCTCAGCAAACGCGCCGAAGCCTGCCCGTCGACTTCGTCTTCTTTGTCTGGACGGAGGAGGAGTTCGGGGACTTGCCTCACTGCTCCTACTGAAACAAATTCTCTCCTATGCTGGAAACCCAAGGCCATGCGATTTCTTCGACATGATCGCCGGTACAAGCACTGGCGGGTAAGAAAGACCATGTATTCCTCGGATACAAGAAGCGCTCGCTAACGCATGCCTGTGTAGCTTGATTGCCATCATGCTTGGTCGTCTACATCTGACAGTGGATGAGTGCATTTCGAGCTACTCGAAAATGATGGGCGAGATCTTCAGCAAAACAAGTCTACTCCCATTCAAAGTCTACAATGGGAGAATCTCGTCCCGGTACGCAACTAGCGTGCTTGATCGAAACATCAAAGACGTGATCGAGTTCTCTCAGCACGCGAGGGAAGAAGCTATGCTGGAGACCAACCCACGCTGCAAAGTGTGAGCTTTGACACGACGGCCGTTCCAACGCCCGAGCTGACGGTTCCAGGTTCGTCGTCGCGGTCACGGCGGAAGGTGGAGACGCGGTCCGCTTTACCAACTACGAGAAGCCCCATGAAGCGAACAATCTGTTTAGAGAGACGAAGATATGGGAAGCAGCGCGTGCCACAGCTTCAGCACCCACCTTCTTTGATCCAATCGACATTTTCTGCGAGAGCAATGGCTTGACACAGCGATTCTCCGATGGAGGCCTTGGCCACAACAACCCCGTGCAGCAGCTCTACATGGAAGCGCAGGACGAGTATGGTGGCGACCTTGACTCTCAGATTCGGTTCATTCTGTCGATCGGAACGGGCCATCCGCAGATGAAGGCTGTTGGGACGTCGCTCAAAAGCTTTGGGAAGACCGTTCTCAAGATCGCGTTGGAGACTCAGATGACGGCGGAGAGGTTCGAGCGGGAGCATCGGAACTTGAGTGATATCGATGGGTACTTTCGATTCAACCCCCCTGACTTGGACGAGGTGGGACTGGATGAAGCGAGGAAGAAGGATGTTATTGCCCAGAGAGTGGCTGCCTATGGTAGGATACTGTCCGTGGAGAAAGACATGAAGAGATTTGGGGTCTCGGCCATGGCCGATCAACGTGAGTGAATGCTTCGGTAGTCAGAACTTCTCAGGGTTCGGAGACTCTGCAGGAGTTCTTGCGTTCCGTAGCTGTTCGACGCTAATTGGCAAAGTGTTGATGAAAAAGGTCAAGTTCGAGTCCTACCGTGAGCCCCAGGTGATCTTATTCTCGACCTTGAACAAGACCCCTAAGCACCTCAAGCCAGATGCCAAAACATATTGGAATCACCTCACGATTGCGGGACACCAGATTTACGAGCAGATACATGCAACCTGTACGGACCCGAAGAGCACCAGTGGCATGGTCCATAGTAAATGCAGCCCAAGAAGCACATTTGATTGTGGAAACTGACGGATGGCCTAGTCAAGACATTTCTTGCTGAGATGGGGAAGTCTCCAAAGCTGATCGCCTCCCCAACGGCCATTTCGGTCTGGGCGCGACTCCTGAGACCGGAGCAGAAAGGAATCCTTATCTTGAACTCTCAGCACCCCAAGGCCTTTGTGATGGCTACCCTGTACATGCTGCATGTGGAGCTCAGCTTCAGAAGTCTCAGGCCCAAGATGGAGAACGGCGAAGAAGGCATCGACAACCACAGACGGGATGCTCTGAAGCGATTCGCGAAATGGGTGCCGTGTAACTGCCAACCTTCATGTAGTAACGAGTGGAACTTTGCAAATGATATTGGGCTCGCTCGCGGAGGAGCATCGAAATGCAAGATTGATCGGTATCTCCGGCAAGGGGCGTTGCCGACGATGTTGAAGACGAAGGAGGTACAAGACTTGAAAGCGATGTACGAAAGCTGGAAAGACGCTAAGAGGTAAGCTCAGATATTGGATCTGGGGCGCGAATTGAGAACCTTCAACTTCAAGGACAGATACTGAGATTAAACAAGGTGAAGTATCCACCTTCACTTGTTATGGCTCCCGAGCTTCTGTATGTAGGTCGCGAACTCCCTCGCGTACAGCAAGTCTCGCTAAAGCAACAATCTCAACACAGTAACCATTTGCGCTTGGCGCGATCGCAAATTTCTTACTCGAACGTTGTGAACTTGTAAACAACAACTTCTTTCCTTCATGGTTCCATATGCGATTTCATGAAAGTGTTTATTATTGCGTCAAGAAGTTGACCTGGACGTTGCTCAAACTTTTGTGCCCGTGTGGCGCCGCTAGGGCATGAGATGTGATTCAAGAATAGGTTGTTGACGCCGCCAGCACAACGCCAAAATCTGGATTTCGATGTTCATGAACTTTTGCCAAAAGCACTAGTACAGTTGGGCAGAAGGATGCTTACTGCGCTTTGAATCTCAGTCATTCTGATGACAGAAGAGATGCGTAACAAGGGGTTCTGACCTACCTCCCATAGCAGTAACTGGTGTTTACAATTAAACCAGTGCCCTCTAATTTGACAACTCGGAAAAGACATCGAAGTACCGGAATGCTTCGACAAGCCTCTGCATTTCGTAAATCTGAAGGTTGTGGTATAAAAGTTTATGTTTCCAAACCCAGATTCTCGTACAAGGAACAGCTGAAGAACAATACCGATCTGTCAGAAAAAACCCCATGTAGCTTGCTCTAATGTTGTTGTACAGACCACAGGGACATGCCTCAGGGAAGAGTAACCCGACCACCCCTAGACACTTCTTGTTTTCCCTTCTTCTTTTTCTTCTTTTTTGGAATTCAGTGGCCTGTTTCTTGTTCCATCGGATCTCCCAGCCTGATCAGCCGCCGCGTCGTAGATTTCCGTATCCGATACAAAAAGGCATAATAATATATAAAATACAGCCATATTTGATCTACCAAATATTTTCCAACCTCTCCAAGTTTTTCTGGTTTTCTCAACCTCAAAAGACAGCCAAGTATAATTAATTATTTTCATTTTGACCGCGGTTCTCCAATGTATGTTTTGTAACGCCAATAGTTGTAGTGTTCGGATCGCTGCTTTTCCCCTCGCCCTCACTACTTTTCGAATGTAAATGTTTTTTTTCTTCGACGGTCTGGTATTTCCGATGGGCCGCACGAACTGATTCAAAGGGCGCATTCATCTAAAACCCGTGCTACTGTTGAACTCGATGTTCGGTAAAGACCACGAGTGCTTTTTGTCGCGTCCTTTAGCTTGCGATTATGGCTGGGAGAAGCTGAGCAGATGTACCGTAAAACGGAGGATGAAGTCAAATGACCGATATCCGTAACGCTTGCTTACTCGTGTCCTGGCTTCAAAGCTTCCGCGTTTGAAGAGCGGCTTTTGGTCTTGGAGGACCTACGCAATCGACGGGTAAGTGATTCCTCGCCGCCTGCCTTGCCTGGGCCTCGATGGGCTCTGGTTCTACTTGGCTTGCCCTTTGCTTTGCTGAGCATTTGAGACAGAGTTATCCCGCCAGGGGTCGAGGCAAGGCTACCGGTAGGTCGGCTGGATCCCTGTGCTGTCGTGCTTAGAAGCGTCGTTCGTGGAGACGCCATTGAGAGAATCTATGGAATTTTCGGGAATCCAGCACTCGCCCACGTGGATTGGAACGTCGATTTTCATCAGGGTGTATTCGAAGACCTTGTTCACGAAAGCAAACACGGCGAACTGGAAACTATTTGAGTACTGCATCCCGCTCGGACACTCAGCATCGGCTTTGGAAGACGTAACATTCGCATCCGTAGAAGAATTTGCGGACGTCATTTGATTCGCGTAAGTGGTAGCATTTCCCATGGGGCCACTTTCAGCGTCCCCTGGGCGACCGAAAGTGAAAGCGTTCGCGATCTTGGGACTGGCGGCGATCCCGGCCCCAAGGTCGAAGAGACCACGGAGTATGGAGATGCCCACCTCAGCAGATACCTGTACATACGGGTTTATCTGTGCTTCGTACGCACTGGAGATGCTAGCATCGCCTTTGAAGGTGGGTTTCCAGCCCTCCGTGCGGGTGTTGCTAACATTGAGGAAATCAATGTGTGCAGTTCCTTGAGTCAACTCCACGGATAAGTCTGTACTCATCGCATTTTCGGCCGACGAGGCGAATTCGACGCCCAGCTCGTACTTGATCATGGGACCTATGTCCGCCACTCCAGGGATGCTGAAGGGGGAGATGTTGACAATATCTCTACTGTACTCAAATCTGTCTATGGTGTATGAGAGCCCGGCCTCGACCTCAAACTTGACGGACGCGGAAAATTCTAGCGATACATCGGCGGAAGCACTCTCAAGGAGAAGTGTGTCGAAATCGTAATCAAACCGTCCGACTAGGTCAAAACGGCCAGAAATTTCTGGCTCAGAGACCTTGATCCCAGCTTTGGATGGCCTAAGGATGGCCTCGAGCTCGACCTTTTCGGGGAATTTGGCCACAAATGATCGACTGGTCTCATGGCGCTTGGGGCTGACTTGGGCCGGTATGTTGTATTCGGCGCTCAACCTCTCCGTGTAATCGTTGATGCAAATCCTGCTGGTGACAGCAGTGACGGTTAGGGTTTCTTGGTCATAAGCAACACTTCCAACGTCGTAGAGACCACGCTCGTTTTCCTCGTTGCAACCCAGGCTGTTCGTGAACAAAATGAAGTCGGATTGCGGCCAGAGTTTGGAGCTTTCCGCGTGATCCACCAGATTGCTGAACGTAATCACAACTCTGTCATTGGAGCAGTCAACTTGGGAGACCGAGTCAATATCCTCGAGCAGAATCGATGGTTTGCTCATCTTGACGTTTACCCAGGCCGCTGGGTTAGTTCCGCGATCCGGATTGGCGGCTGCATAATGAAGTACTAGCTCGGAGTGAGGCACGATAGGCCTGCGCGTAGGGGGCGGTATACCCGATCGCCTGTTGTTGGAGGCCGCTGCAAAGCTCGAGGCTCTGACAGGGCCGAGGATGATTTTCGGCGGTGCTGAGAAGAGATCACGTTCTTTCACAGCGAAATCCGTGGGTATTGCAGACGCAATGGCTAAGCAAGAAAATGCCGCGCAGGCAACGACGTGAAGCGAAGTGAACATTCCGAAGACGACCAAAGAAATTGCGCATCAGGTAGACGGCATGAATTGCTGATAATACAGAGAAGGGTGCAATAGGCCAAGCGCGGAAAGTCCGCCTTCGTATCCAGTTCCAGTCGCATGGCCACAGGAGGCCACCGACAGTTTGATCCAAGGCGCGGATTGGGTAGGAGTCAGCAATAAGAAGCTGAAGGCTCTGCCACTTAATCTCGCTGCGTCGCACTCGGTGAGGTGATGAGTCAAAGTTGGCTATTATTATCTCGTCGAGTGGGAGCATCCGTGTTACCGTCTTGGCCCCACGCACCGAATATAGGCTTGGAGTTCATGCCATTATGCGGTAGGAATCTCCCAACAGGAAATCCGATGAGGAGGAAGACACGGGGCCATGAAAAGGCGGGAGAGTGCCAGATTGTGGTTTTCCCGCCATGTTCAGATGATGCATAAGATGTAAACAGAAGAGAGACGAGATGAAACGAGATGGGAAGAAGAAGAACTGAAGGAAAAGAAGAAAGAAAGAAGTGGGAAGATAAGGTCTGGCAAGAAGAAGAAAAGTGAAAATAGAAGAAATGAAATGAACTGAAAAAAAGAAGAAAACAAAAAGAGAAATGCAACGGAAAGAAAAAAGAAGAGTAGAAAAAGCAGGTCTGTAGAGAACGAGCACACGTAAACACAACCAAGTACTCTCACCTGCCATTGATCTGGCCACGGGCCACGGCCGAGAAGACCACAACATACCGAGAGAGGATCAATGTCCCAGCGAACATCCGTAGACCGGGACTGTGCCACCTCGACGTCGAGATATTCGAGTTCCTTACTTAGTGATCGGTACATGGGGTTGTGGCTCACGACGAAAGTGGAAGATGGAAGAGAGGAGAGGTCGCAGTCTGGTCCGGAAACGAGTCTTGGGCGCTAAACCCCATTGCACCTAGCGGCCCGACAAGCGACGACGCCCTCACCTCCTCACATCGCATCGAGCTGCCACCAGCGCCTCTCCTACCACCGACCCTACCACCTCCCCTCACCAGGGAAGCAAACAAACAAACACACAAACATACACACGATCACACAAACAATCGAACGATCAACCAATCCGCCCTCCTCTTTCCACATCACCGCAGGCAAAAACGCCCCTCGACCTCGACCCCCCCCCCCCCGCCGCAACGATGCCGCCACTCCCAGCGCGCACCACGTTGCGCCTCTCCCAAATCCTCACCCTCACCAGCACCCCGCCGTCCCGAACAACAGCAGCAGCAGCGAGCAAGCGGGCGCTGAGCACGACGCGCGCGCGGCAGGGCGGCGCGCACGAGTCGCACTATGACCCGCCGACGGGCTGGCTGTTCGGCGTCAAGCCCGGCAGCGAGAAGGCCGAGAAGGAGGGCTGGGAGGGCATCTGGGTGTACGGCTTCTTTGGCGGCTTGGGGCTCGCGGCCGTGGCATATGCGTTCAAGCCGGATACCTCGTGAGTGATTTCGGTCTCTTCTTTGCGTTTGTGATGGGGGGTGGGGGTGGGGGTGGGTCTGGGAATCGATGGGCTCAGAGTCTTGGGTCGTGATGGATTGGATGGATGCGGGGAGGGCAGCGTGAACCGAAAGGAGGTGGCGTACGAGCTGACAGCGGATTCCACAGGATACAAAGCTGGGCTCTAGAGGAAGCGCGCCGGAGGTTAGAGGCCGAGGGCATCTTGAAGGAGCCGGAGGACAAGTCGTGAAAGAACCACTCCGTTGGCTCGAGGAAGCATGGGTTGCGGCTCTGGGGGGTGCGCTTAACAAACGTCTTTCTTGCGCTGGGCGAGATGGGTGCGGTGGAGCGAGTGGTCTTAGAAGAGGTAGAGAGATGGGCAGCAGAGACACATAGACTTTGATGCTGGTTTGGGTCGGAGAGCTCTTTTCTTTCTTTTTTTTCCTTTTCATTTTCCTTTTCCTTTTTCTTTTCTTTTGCGTTCACATGGATTTTCCTCGAGTCTCTCTAGCTTTCTAGCTTGCTTCCGATATTGGTTAGTGGAAAGGGGTGGCTTGGAAGGTACCTATCAGAGTTTCCTTGCACAAGTCGCGAAGCCTTGCGTTGCATCGTTTTTTGCTTTTCCAGCGTATTACATCGAGCATGCCAATGCACTTAAAACTTCTCGCATTTGGAATCCTTATGGACTGGCCTGCGCGACCGCTTTGGTTGAACGCCCCTATCTAAATTGCGCGTGTGCTCATCTGTAGCACCTCTCTTCTCTCTATGCGTGATGAATCTAGCCACCCAACTTCACCCACTTTTGTCTATGCACACACACATCTCCGCCCCGATTCCTACTTCGGCACGACGTAACTCCATTCGTGCTCCTCGTCGCCGTACTGCCGAGCCTCGATCCATTCCTTCATTCTCAATGCCACCTGGCCAGCCTCCTCCTCCGGTCGCAGTCCACAATCTACCAATTGTCCCTTCCAACTGATATTCCGCACGGGGCTCACAATGGCCGCCGTCCCCGCTCCAAAAGCCTCCAGCAGCCGTCCCTCCTTTGCGGCTTCGGCCAGTTCAGGCATCGTGTACTTGCGCTCCGTGATGATCCAGCCTTCAGGCGCCAGCTTTTCCTTTGCAAGCGTGAGCACCGAGTCCCTCGTCACCCCCTCGAGAATGGTGCCATCGAGCGGAGCAGTGATGAGCTCATTCTGTCCCGTCTGCGCGTTCTTGATCGCGACGAACATGTTCATGGTTCCGACCTCCGTCACGTACTCCTCCTCGCCGAACAGCCACAGGTTCTGGTGGAATCCGCGGCTCGCGGCCTCCATCTGCGGCAAGATGCACGGTGCGTAGTTCGCGCCTAACTTCTTGTCTCCCACGCCTCCAGGCCAGGCGCGTACTGCGTAGTCCGTCGCCTCCAGCGAGATGGCCTTGAAGCCCGTCGGATAGTATGGGCCGACCGGACTCGCAATGACATACAGCAGCGCACTGCCCGGAGGCCCGACCCCCAGAGTTCTCTGTGTGCCTATCATGGTCGCGCAGGTACAGCGAGTAGCCCTTCTGCGACGGGATGAAGCGCTCCTCCATCTGAGCAAAGCGCGAGATGAGGTTGATCATGGCTGCGGTGTCGAAGGTGGGGAGCGCAATGCGGGCGGAGGACTTGTTCATGCGGGCCATGTTCTTCTCGGGGCGGAAGAGCCGTACGGCGCCGGTGGAGTCCTTGTAGGCTTTCATGCCTTCGAAGCACTCGAAGGCGTAGTGGAAGACGCAGGAGGCGGGGTCGAGGGAGAGGTTCTGGTAGGGTGTGATGCGGGGAGCGAGCCAGCCTGAGGAAGCCGTCCATTCGAGGGAGAGCATGTGGTCTTGTAGTCGTTACAGTCGCGTTAGCTTTGGCATCGAGTAGGGGGACAGGGACTTGGGATTGAGGAGCTATGGAGCCATCGTGGTAAGGGAAGAGATGGGGGGGGCACCTGTGAACGTGCGTCCAAAGATCAATTCGTTGGCCGGTACAAGTTCTTTTGGGGTCGTCGTCTTGGTGATGGATAGCTTCGAAGGGTCAATGTCTTGCAGCTTGTTCGCGGACGCGGCTTGGGCGTGGATGCTGTATGCTTGTGCTTGTCGACATGTTGCAGCTGTGATCAGTCTCGAGGCCGAGTGTGCAGCTCTGGGCCGCAATTGACGCAACATCAGGATTGAAAGTCTCGAAGTATCAATGTTAATTGGGTGCGATGTGAAAGGTTCGTACCCTCTGAGCTCTGGGGGAAGTTCTGTTTGTGTAGGTTGAGTGAGCGAAAAGAAATATAAATTCGAAATCGGACTAAACAAGGCGAAGTCGGTCGGAGCTTCGGCCCGCTCGGCCCGTTGCGTGCCGACCCAATCCGCTTCCAGTCTTCCTCCTACAGTACCATTTTTTTCGCAGCCTTGTCGCAAAGGCCACCCGTCAACACGACCTCATGTACAAGACCTACAGTCCATACAGTATTCAGTACATCAGACATCAGACATCGCACATTCACATCGCACATCGCACATCGAACATCGCACATCCCAACCGCCTGGCAAGGCTTGTGAGAATCTCCGAAACCGTGCTGTCTCCTTACTTCCGTGCGGTACATCGGCACCTGGCCTCGAGTATATCCTCCACGCTATAGGATCCACCGGTCGGCAAAAATCGTTCGCCTTGTTGATACGCACCCAAGGCTGGGCCGATGACGCTGTGTTCTTGATCTCCAATGCGACAATAGCTCGGAACGGCGGCAGCGGCGTATCACGGCGACGATGTTTAGTTCGGCGCTCAAGTCCTTCCAGTCCAACATCAATGCGAATTACTCGGTAGCCTCGACACCAAGCTCGACGGCCGGCCCTTGGAAGATCTACGACGCCAAAAAGAAGTCGACGGGAAAGGCTGTTTCCATCTTTGTCTTCGACAAGAAGTCCTTGGACAGCCATGCCGGATCGCTGGGAAGATCAAGTGCATCTTCGCTGAAGAAGTCGACGGACGAAGTGGTAGAGAGGCTGAAGAAGGAGGCCTCATCCCTCGCTAGGCTGAGACACCCCAACATACTGGAACTGGTGGAGCCTGTCGAGGAAACGAGGAGCGGTGGGCTGCAGTTTGCGACCGAGACGGTTACGGCTTCGCTCTCGGGGCTGCTGGCAGAGAAAGATGGCCAGGAGAGGGCTGGCGGAGTGGGAGGTCGGTCAAGTCGGTTCGTGACGGAAGACGCTGAGGGCGGCAGACGGCGCAAGGAGCTTGAGATTGACGAGTTGGAGATTCAGAAGGGGCTGGAGCAGATCAGCAAGGCCCTGGAGTTCTTGCACGACAACGCTGGCCTGGTGCATGGGAATCTGACCCCCGACGCGGTTTTTGTGAATGCAAAGGTGGGAATGTCTGCCGACATGTCGGGACACGCGCTGATCTGATGCAGTCGGACTGGAAGATAAGCGGCTTGAGCTTTGCAAGTCCCCCAGATGGCTCAACAAAACCCAGCTCCGTGACACCCATAAGTCTCTCTGAGGTGCTAAACCTCGACCCGCGACTCCCCCGTTCTGTTCAGATGAACCTCGACTACGCTTCCCCAGACTTCGTGCTGGACTCGAATCTGAACACATCGGCGGACATGTTCTCGTTGGGACTACTGATCATCGCCTTGTACAACTCGCCGCATGCCTCGCCGTTACAAGCCAACTCCAGCGTCTCGACGTACAAACGCTTGTTTGCGTCTTCTTCCACGATACCTTCTGTCAGTAACGGTTTCTTGTCGTCACGGCCGATACCCAAGGACCTCACATCTTCAGTGCTGCCGCGGCTGATCACGAGACGACCAGCGCAACGAATGTCGGCAAAGGACTTTCAGCAAAGCGCTTATTTTGACAACATTCTGATATCCACGATTCGATTCTTGGATTCACTCCCGGCCAAGACCCCGAACGAGAAAGCACAGTTCATGAGAGGCTTGTCCCGAGTACTGCCGTCCTTCCCCAAGGCGGTGTTGGAGAAGAAGGTCCTACCCGCTTTGCTCGAGGAGATGAAAGATAGGGAACTTCTATCCTTGATACTGAAGAACATCTTCACGGTTGTCGAATTGCTGCCTTCGGGGCGTCGTGCGTTTTCCGAAAAGATTTTACCAAGATTACACGAGATTTTCGTGCCGATCAACCCCAAGCAAGCTCCCGAGCGGGATGCAGCCAAAGAGGCGGGATTGATGGTCGTATTGGAACACATGCGCGCTATTGCTACCAATTGCTCGGGGAAAGAATTCAAAGACAGTAAGTCAGTCGGCTTGGCTTCCCCTCGTGATGACCGCTGACTTCAGTAGACATCCTCCCCATTATCCACCTTGCTATTGAGTCCCCGACACACAGCATTGTCGACGCGTCCCTGAAAGTGTTACCTATCATCCTACCAGCACTAGACTTCTCGACCATCAAGAACGAGTTGTTCCCAGTCATCGCATTTGTGTTCACCAAAACCAGCAGTCTTGGCATCAAGGTTCGAGGTCTGGAAGCTTTTGTGATTCTCTGTGGCGGGTCCAATGATCCAGCTAGTAGCAACGACGGACTGGATGGGGTCAACAACCCGGGGGCGAGTAAGAAGGCCTCCTCGTCCTCGACTGCGCTTGATAAGTACACGATGCAAGAGAAGATCTTGCCTCTCATCAAGGGCATCAAAACCAAGGAGCCAGCCGTTGCTATTGCATCGCTGAATGTCCTTCGTCAAGTCGGTGGCGTGGTAGATGCAGACTTCGTCGCCATGGAAGTTCTCCCAGTTCTTTGGAGCATGAGCCTGGGCCCGCTGCTAGACCTCACGCAATTCCAATCTTTCATGGAACTCATCAAGAGCCTCTCATCGCGAGTGGAGAATGAGCAGCGAAGAAACTGCAAGAGCTCTCGGGAACCAACAACAGCAGCCCTGCAAAGGCCAACGATGATTTCATGTCCTTCGGTACGACCAACGCGTTTGGGAACGGCAACGGAGGTTCCGATGATCCCGAAATCGATTTCGAGCGTCTCGTCAAGGGCAACGCCAGCCTCTCATCCCCGACGAGTGTCGACTCGGGATGGGATGCTCAACCCGCCGCCGCCACATCCCGTCAGGGATCCCTACAATCCGTGGCGCCCTCTTTCGCCTGGTCAACGCCAAGTCCGAGCAGCACAACTATGTCTAGCAGTTCGATGGGCGGCAGCTCACTCTCCGCACCAATGCGTCCCCAGCAAGCGCCCGCTTCACGAACCATCACCCCCGACCTCTCTCGCTTCGACTCCCTGACACCAACAACAACGCAATTCTCGCAACCCCTCCAGCCACAAAACAACTTTTCCGCGCCGGTGATGCAACCCCAGCTGCCCAGTTACAACTCGACCCCGCTTCAGCAACAGCCGTCAAGCTTCCAGAGCCCACCGGCATCGCAGCCACAAACATCTCTGAACTGGGGCGCAGCCGCCCCAGCAGCGCCTAGTCCATGGGCCAGTACGAACGCACCGATGAATTCTCTCGGAAACTCCATGGGCAGCATGGGGCTGGGGCTGGGGCTGGGGCAGCCGAAACCAGCTCCGTTGAACGCGTTCTCGCTTCCGCCACCGGGACAGCAACAGAGGCCCGGGATGGGAGGTTCGAACGCGTTTTCTCTGCCGCCGCCGCCTGGGCCTGGGTTTGGGTTTGGGTCTGTGGGTGGAAGTGGAGGCAGCTATCAGGCCAATCCGTCGAGGTCGCCGCCCATGGGGGGGCTTATGCAGCAGAACCAGCAGAAGAAATCTGGGCTAGATGCTTGGGAGAGTTTGTTGTAGATGCGGCTTGTGTTGGCTGAGTGGGAGGGCGGGATCAGGTCGAGGGCGTTGGAATACGTGCCGGATTTTGAGCAGAGAGCAGAAATGGGGGGGGGGAGGGCGTATGCCTGCCCACCTACTTTTGATCTTTGTCGACTAGCGAGCAAATGCATGAGCGTCTAAGATAGCGAGATTACCGTGATCTTGTCCCTTCACAGCTTATACTGTCCTCGGTCTTCCTTTTTTCTTCCCTTTGTCTTCCTTCTCTCGTCCTTCTCTTCATCCTCCTCTTCATCTGTTCTCCTACTTTCGCGCTTCCCTCTAGGCCTCGTTGCTGGACTACGCAATAGGTACTTGCAATCGTGTGCGCCCACCTGTCTATCCACTTTACCGTACCGGGTCTCCGCCCTTGCCTGACCCTCCCCGTCCTGTTTGGCCCTTGTCGCCGCTGAACACCTCCATGGGTTGTGAGCAACGACAACCTTGGTGCCGTTGCAGAACCTGAGTTGGAGAAGAGCAATCGGATCGGTTGAATTGAGGGAACAAACGGCAGCTGGACCGGGCTCGGCTAGATTGAGAGAGAGGGCAGGTAATCAGCCACAATCTTGATGTTGATATTGTCGCGTGTGGTGATATTGTGAATGAAGAATGCGATGTTTTGTTCGCCAGGGGCTCGAGATGCGTCTCCACCAATCACAAGCGTGGTAAGCGCGCTTCGCTGGGCGCTTAGCACGGCCGCCTCGCGTAGCTCGCGTAGCTTAGCATTGTCTTGCAAGCGCGTCGCGAACACATCTTTCCAGGTTCCCGTTCTTCATCCCCGAACTTCTTCTTCCCTCTCAACACTCAACACATCTCAAGTCGCGACAACCACCTGTCATACCACTCTCGCTGGTCGGTATTGTCTCGCTCTTCCATCGTCTCGTTGGAAAAACCCCCCTTCCCACCTCTTGAATACATCTTTCTGTGTACTCTCATTGCTCGCTCAACAGAAACCTACATCAACAAACACCACCAACAACAACAACAACTACTACTCTACAACAACTACAACAACAACAACTGCAACAACGACAATCACAACAACATGCCTCCCAAAAAGGCCCCCGCCGCCGCCGCAAAGGCAAAGGCTGCGCCCTCCAAGTCCGTCGCCGTCGCAAAAGAGCCCGCGAAGCCGTCGCGAGCTTCGTCCGGCCGGAAGGCTTCCATCGCCGTTGTCAACACCGTCACCAAGACCACCATCACGAAGACGACGAAGAAGCGCAAGCTCTCTGAGGCCGAGGCCGAAGACGATGTTCCCGCCGCGGCACCTGCATCCAAGAGATTGAAGTCCTCCTCCGCGGGAGCCGTCGCGATCAAGTCTCAGCCCGCTGCGAAGACAACTACGTCTGCAAAGGCCGCTCCCACCGTCAAGTCCAAGATGCCCAAGAACACAACTGCTGCTCCCGAGAAGGCCGTAGTTGAAGAGAGTGCGTCCGAGTCCGAGGGCGAGTCCGAGGGCGAGGACGAGGACGATGACGAGCCTGCTCCCAAGAACACAAAGGCCATGGCGAAGGCTGCAGCACCCGGAAAGACTGCACCGGCGAAGAAAGCACCCGGCCGACCTGCTTCAAAGGCTGCTTCAAAGGCTGCTGCTCCAAAGGCTGCTCCCACCAAAGTCGCAGTGAGTGTGCTCCGGGATGCGCAAGCACTTTTACTGACTCCAACACAGAAGAAGGCCGCGCCCAAGGGTCAGGCAGGCAAGAAAGTTGTCGCGGCTCCCTCTGAAGAAGAGGAGGATGAGGTCGCTGTGCGTCACAATGTTACCTCTGCGGATCGCCTGCTGATCCGTCTCCAGAAACCCGTTCGCAAGGGCAAAGCTGCTGCAAAGAAGGCTACTCCCAAAGTCAAGGTGTGTTTATCTTCACATGCGCATAAATTGATGCTGATTGATTCACAGAAATCCGCCCCCGAGGACAAAGCTCCAGCTCCGAAGAAGGCCACTGCACCAAAGAAAGCTCCTGCTCCACGAAAGGTCGCCGCTCCCAAGCCCAAGAAAGCCCTCCCCATCGTCAACACTCCTCCCACACAAGTCTTCGATATCATGGCCTTTGGTGAGGGTAGCGCGGGCGAGCTTGGACTCGGGGCTCGCACGATAGATGGCAAGAGGGTCATTGATGTCACACGTCCCCGTCTCAACCCACTCCTCTCGGCAAAGGATGTCGGTGTCGTACAGATGTCTACCGGTGGAATGCACTGCATCGCTCTCACCAAAGACAACAAGATCTTGACCTGGGGTGTCAATGATCAAGGCGCCCTCGGTCGCGAGACTCCCAACGAAGGCAAGATGGTCAATCTGGATGCCGCTGACGCGTCCGACTCGGATTCCGACTCGGATGACGATTCTGGTCTGAATCCCAACGAGGCCACTCCCAAGGCGGTCGACCCAGCTCACTTCCCCGAGGGCACCATCTTTGCTTCGGTCTGCGCAGGTGACAGTGTCTCATTCGCGCTCACCAATACCGGTCTGGTCTACGGCTGGGGTACCTTCCGCGTAAGTCTTCTTCCCACGCATCCCAGCTCACTACTAACACCCCCAGGGCAATGACGGTGTCCTCGGCTTCACGCCCAAGGTCCAGACCGCATACACTCCCATCCTCATCCCAGAACTCAAGGACATCACCGCTCTGGCTGCCGGCACCAACCACGTCCTCGCTCTGAACCAAAAGGGCAAGGTCTTTGCGTGGGGCGCAGGAGAGCAGAGCCAGCTCGCTCGCCGCGTGGTCGCCCGCACCGCCAAAGGCGCTCTGGTCCCCCGTGAGTTTGGTCTCGGCAAGAAGAATATCGTTCACGTTGGCTGTGGCGACTACCACTCTTTCGCCGTTGACAACAAGGGTGATGTCTACTCTTGGGGACTCAACTCCTTCGGCCAGACGGGTGTGCCAAAAGACCAGGAGGAGAACGATAGCGGCGCCATCGCCAATCCCACCAAGGTCTCTGTCCTCGACGACTACGACATCAAGCAGGTTACCGGTGGTGCTCATCACTCCATTGCTTGCACCACAACTGGTCAAGTCTTGGTTTGGGGTCGCGTCGACAATAGTGAGGGCGGTATGGAGATTGATGATATGCCCAAGGATCATCTCTTCTTCGACGAGGAGACTGGGAAGCCGAGATACTTGGTCAAGCCTCTCGTCATTCCCAACCTCAACGGCGTTCAGGTTTCGTCGGGACCCGACACCTGCATTGCTGTGGCCTCCGATGGCAAGGCTTACTCGTGGGGCTTCGGGGAGAACTACCAACACGGACAAGGTCACAGTGGGGATGTCAAGGTTGCGACGTGGATCGACAACAGTGCCGTGCGCGACAAGCAGCTCGTGTGGTCTGGCGTTGGCGGTCAGTTTGGCATGCTGGCTGCGATTGCTGAGGATACCCCGATGGTCAATGGAATCTGATTCAGGGGTGGGTATCTGGAAGGGTTTTCTCGTTTCTGAATTCATCTTGTGTCCTGGCGCGGGCGTTGGCTATTGAGCATTTTTCCTAACAGAGCAGAGCGTCTAGCATATCTGATCTGGGAACACTTGCGAGCGGGCGGCCCTGTCTTTGTAATACTAATTCTTCTACCCTTGTTTTGAGATATGGAGGGATCGGAAGGGACGGAAAGGCAATGTTGGCCTGACGTTTGTTTGATCTGTGTCGTACAGGTTCAGAGACAGAGGCGTGGCCGTGTACCTAGGCAGGCGGCTTGCCCTGCATCGGCTCTGCCTCCTTCTCTTACAGTACAGAGGTCGTCAAAACCCCCACCCCCGAGTAGCAAATGAAAAGTTTTTTGTCTCTTTTGATGTTACTGTCTCTCCATCTTGTCTCTCCATCCACAAGAAACGACCCGCGAATGCGTGCTTGCCCTTTTTGTCTCTCCGGCCATGCATGCATAGCCGAGAGCCACCAGACACAGCCGTTGCATGCGGTAGGTAAGGTAAGGTAGGTAGGTATTTACAGTACTGTAGGACGAATGGTTTGAACATCTCTGATCATTTGTTTTATCCACCCTTATTCACGAAGCTTTTTTTTTTCGGTTTGGTGTAGTATATCCCTGTAGTATATTTCTCTCTTTCCTTTTTCTCTTCCTTTTTCTTTCCCTCTCTCTTTTCCTCTTTCTTTTCCTCTTTCTTTTCCTCTTCCTTCTCCTCTTCCTTTTCCTTCTTCTCTTCCTTTTTCTTTTTTCTTTTTCAATTGTCCCATGTAATAGTGGGAAGGCAGCCCACTATTACCTCTTTCTTGGGTTGTGTTGTCGTGCATCACTCCCGTGCGAGCTTCGGGGGGGGGGGTTGTTGATTGGTGGATTGGTGGATTGATAGATGGATAGATGGATAGATGGATTGATGCTGTATGTAGGTGTGTCGCTTTGTGAAGCCGGTGATGAGATGTGACAATGGATCGACACCTACCTACCTACCTACCTACCTACGGACCTGCTTAGTTGGGTGCAGCAATTCACTTTTGCGTGTAAGAGTGGATGGGGGAAACATTAACCGAGGGAGGAAAGGAAGTGTCTCGATTGCAATTCAACGAGAATCATGCCCGGTGGACTCAGTAGGTGGATAAGTGCAATGGCAGCTTGTTTCTCTGCACACGGACAGGCGATTGGATCTTCATTCGCGTTCTTCCGCTGAGCTTCGAAATCGAGGTCAAAACGTGGTTCGGGTCGCAGAGCTGGTGGTGGATATAAGCATACGTATGTAAAATCGTCGCTACAGATATGTGCTCTTTCTCTCTACTACCTTTCCTTTTTAATACTTCTCCTTTCTACTACTTCTCCTTTCTACTATCTCTCCTTTCTACTACCTCTCTCTCTAAACCCCCCCCCCCCCAATACTATTCCTGCTTCCCGACCTTCACGCTCTCTCCACCACCACTCTCGCCATCCTCGCTCGTGCCCGTCATGGCGTACACCCGCCGCCGGCCCGCGACATCATGGAGGCGATCCCACTCCGAGACCTGCGCAAGCGGCACCTTCACCAGGCTATTCGTCACCTCGCCCGTCCGGAGCACGATGCGCTCCTGGCGAATGGCGTAGCCGCGGCGTCGCGGCAGCACGCGGATCCAGACGTAGTAGTACAGCGCGGAGACGAGCAGCAGGCCGCACGACACGATGCTCGCCGTCGCGTACAGGAAGGACACGTTGCCGGCGTGGACGCCGCCCGCGGGCGGCACCCACGGCATGGCGAGCAGGAACACCTGCACGCCGATGTAGAAGGCGACGAGCGGCGTCCAGGCGTGGAAGAGCTCGCGCTGGCCGTCGGGGGAGAGCCGCAGCTGGGCGCGCTGGCGCCGGACGCTGAAGATGCCGACGGCGAGGAAGAGGAGGAACACCGAGGACGGGTAGGAGGCGAGGTCGACAGCTACAGAAAGGCCTTAGCTTGACTGCCATGCTTGGCTTGGCTTGAGAGGGGAGGGGGTGCAAGGGAGAGGCGTACCGAAGTTGAAGGCGTCGCCGAAGGGAGGTGCGAGAATCTGGAGAGCTGGCTGTTAGTCGCTGTGTGTCTGGTGGCTGCTGATATTGAGAGAGGATGACAGGGAGAAAGGGAAATGGGAGAGAACCATTATGATTGTCATGACATATTTGAGGGCGTACGGGCCGAGAGGGGTGCCAAAGGGTTGGGTAGAAGCCCAGAAGCGAGGAAAGGGGAGGACGCCTTGTCTAAGGTGTGCAGGTAACAAGTCAGTGTTTACTCTCGAGGGGGAGAGGAGAAGAGAGCTGGGGACTTGCCTTCCGCATTCGCGGATCATGCGTGATTGGCCGATGAGGACCGTGACCTAGTTGATGCGGAAGTGGAGTCAGTCCTAGGCTTTGAGAGGGAGCTTTGGGGATTGAGAGAGAGGAATAGAGGAAGAAGAAATGGGGTGAATATGAGAGGAGAGCAGCGAAGTGAGGTGAAGTGAGGTGAAGTGAGGTGAAGTGAGGTGAGCTGAGTTGAACTGAGGTGAAGTGAGGTGAGGTGAAATGAAATGAAGTGAAATGAAGTGAAGTGAAGAGGTGCAGGACGTACGAGATTACCGAAAGCACTGAGCAGAATGAGGATATTAAGACTGCGGGCAGCGGTGCCGCTCCCAAAGACCTTGGAGAAGAAGAGGCTGGCGGCGATGGTGTTCCCCTCGAGGATCTCCTCTTTGGGAACTGGCACGAAGGATATCAGCCAACACGTTGCACACCCCCAGTAGCGGGACGGCCTTACCAGCGGCGAAGTACGCGATGTTGACGAGCATGTACAGCACGGCTATCACGGCCAGCGAGACAGGGCCTGCCCATCGGACAGTCTTGATGGGTTTCTATCGTCGTCGTGGTCGATTAGAACGAGGGGTCGAGAGGGGGATGGGGAGCATGAGCATTCGCTTACCTTGATCTCAGCCACGACGTTGAAGCAATTCTCCCAGCCGGAATAGGCAAAGTTGATGCGGACGAGGGCGTTGGTGATGCCGTAGGCATCGTTCGTCGTCCCGGCGAAAGCGTCGCGGAAGTTGAGTCCCGGGTCGGGCACGGCGTCGATGCCGCCGGCGAGGACGACGAAGCCCGTGATGCTGATACTGAGGTAGTGTCAATAGTTGGACGCTTACCTATGGCAAGCCTAACAAGAGGGAGAAGCGTGCACTTACAAGACGAGGGTGAGGAGCTTGACGATGGTGATGCCGTTGGCGAACCAGAGCGAGTATTTGTTGGAGAAAATGCAAACTTGGGAAGCGTTCAATTAGGACGTAGTTGGAGAAGTTAGTCATGATCCGGGGACTTACTGAGGACTGCTATCGTGTATCCCGCGACGGCGACTCCCTTGGACTGCCACTCGGTGGGAGTCGATCCCGCGGTACGATAGAGGTAAGTCGACAAGACTACGACACTGGTCAGCGAATGACGCCTAGGGATGGGATGGGAGGGGGGGGGAGGGAGAGAAAGAGAGAGACAATGAGACAGAGAGAGAGAGAGACTGAGAGAGACAGACGGCCAGCTTACCAATCGCGTTACTACTGCTAAAGGAGAATATCACCTTGAATGCCGCAAAGGCAGTTGGGAGAAAGTACTTCGGTCTCGGCCAGGCCTGCTCCAGATAGACCACCTCGCTGCCGGATCGATTGGGGAAGTAGGAGGCGAGTTCCGTATAGACCAGCAGGCCGGCGCTGGCAATGAAGAGACCGAGCACCCAGTAGAGCAGACTCAGGCCGACGGAGCCCAGATTCTTGAGGATGGAGCCGGCTGTGGGGAGGAAGAGACGCTTAGCGAGCTGCTGGGACGGGGGCGGATCGAGTCGAGTCGAGTCGACGGCCATACATACGAGTCGAGAAGATGCCCGTGCCGACCATCTGGCCGACGTTGAGCAGGATCACCGTCAGCCAGGAGACCTCGTAGCCCAGGGGCGACTCGCTCTCGACGGGCGCACCCGATGCCTCTGTCGTCGCGTTGCACTCCCGTTAGCGAGTCTCGGGCGAGGGGAGGACGGCGTGCGTGAAGGCCACACGTACCTTGATACGAAGCCTGCGAATCATTGCCCCCTTTCTCTTGCGTAAAGTCGAGGTTTCCCTCATGGCTGAGGAGCAGTCAGCAAGGAGCACCGCGTCACAGCAAAGACCTCTCGGCTTAGGTCTCGCTAGACCCAAATACGAGAAGCGAGGAAAACAACATCCAGCGCCGAGTTCTCGCGTAGGGATGCAGCGCAGGGGACACAGCGGCTCACACGATGTTCTCGGCTGCTTCCGTGGCCGTGGCCGCGTAGGTCGGCCCCTGGAGGTTGGCTAGGTAGGAGTGCAGACCCATGATTGCTGGCTGGTGATGGAATACGTAGTGCAGCCACCGCAGAGTCACTGCACGGTGTGTCGGTCGGCGCGAGTATACACAGGATATATGTACACACACCGTCCGACCAGAGCGGCGGGCAGCCCTCGGCATATAAATTTCCCCGGCGGCCCTCCTGACCGTACCACGTTTCCCCACGACAAAGAGATCGACCATTGCCCGGGCCAGAATGTCTCGGCCGGGGAGCGAAAGCTTGATGGCGAGCGCGGCGCCCAGAATGGCACCACCTGCCCCGTTGGGCGCTTCCACGAGCCCGGGGCCGAGTCTTGTCGAGTGCGCAAGCACCTGGGCCAATGTTGACATTCGCTTACGGTGCACGCGCGGGAGCCACTCCCCCGGATTGGGGACGGGCGCGCGCCGCTTGGCCATGGTTTATTCTCTGCCAAGAGCTGCATTCTCCGTTCATGGCCAAGGAGGAGGCCCGATGGCCTTATCAAGAGCTGAGCTGCTCGGGTGGCTTCTTTGACATCCATGGCCTTAGCCGAGACCTCGTCTCACTGATTCAGCCCTCGCTGGTTGGAGGAGCTTGGCTTCCGCCTGTGCGTGCGAAAAGTCGGGGATTCTGGAAGTATGATCTTTCGCTCACTGCCAAGTGGGATTTTGCAGTACTTGAACCCAGATCGTTCCTCTCTTGAAAACCGAACAAAGGAAGTTCTTGAGAGACGCAGCAACAACGGGGGATGCATTCCACTCTCCCGGTCCTACTGCTCCCGAATTGTGATGGGCAGACCTTGATCGAAGTCAGACGCAGCGAGACTATCATGATGATACTGCACAAGCGATCATCTCATAGGCTCTCCCCATGGACCACGCATTCAAAGATTTCCTTGCCATTCCTGGAGGCTCAACTCAACAAACATCACCTGACCTTGAGAGGCTCTGGGGCATAGTTCTTCCGCTCGGCTAAGTAGTGTGCGATCGTCCTGATCTCCAGTCTCCAGCCAGTATAGTTTGCTTCTGTGCTACTTTCTACCATATTATGTAGTACGGTGCTTTGTACTACCTCCTTGGCAGCTTGGCGATGGTTTATTATGGTGGTTGTGGTGGTGGTGGTTGTGGTGATTGTGGTGGTTGTGGTGGTTGTGGTGGTTATGGTGGTTATGGTGGTTATGGTGGTTATGGTGGTTATGGTGGTTATGGTGGTTATGGTGGTTATGGTGGTTATGGTGGTTGTGGGGTTGTGTGGTGGTTGTAGTGATTGTGATGGTTATGGTGGTTATGGTGGTTCTAATAGTTGTGATAATTGTAGTAACGTACAAAAGAAAACTTGTGACTGTGGAAGAGAAAACGCGTAAGAAATTTTACGTCACCTTTATGTAATGAAAAAAATTCCTGAGCATGGTATCCAGAGCAGCGCAGATAGCATAGTGGTTGCAATCATGTCAGGTCTCTCTGGTGTGGAGGATTGTAACGATTTGGAGACGAGTGGTTTAGACTCACCAAACTACACACGACAGCGGATCAAAACGAAAACCCATATCAAAGGCTTTTCTTCCCCCACTTCGGTGGGGGTTTGTTTTGCTATTTTTTCCATTTTTTTCCAATTTTTTTTTTTTCAACGAGCATCTTATATACATGATAGAAGCAGTAAGCGCACGCTCAACAAAAAATCTACAAGCATCAAACACTTGAATTCAGATTTTAGACTTGCTTCTACAATAATCTATAATTATTGATGGAAAGCATCACGCTAGATGTTGTACAATATGTAATAATTGTTATGATTTTCGTAACTGTAATATTTGTGATGGGTGTGATGGGTGTGATTTTGACGGTTCACCCTTTTGCCTCTCTTTTGCTCTCCTTGGTCACGCATATGTGGCACTTGTCACCTGATACTCTCCCCAGTCTCCTGGCGGGTCTCCCATACGGCCCTTTCCCCCTTAGCAACCTCTACCTTCCGTAGTTGTTGATTCCAAGTGAATATCTTTGTTACAAGGCTGAAGACTCGTTCTCTTTCATACTATGTGAACTTGGCGACCCTCGTTGACTGATCTCAGCCTTCTGACTGATAAGATCGTCACAGTACTGTAATGGTTGTGATGGTTATGGTAGTAATTATGGTGGTTGCAATAGTTGTGGTAATTGTGAGGGTTATGATAGTTGTGGTGATTGTAGTTAATGGCTGTGGTAGTCATAGTGGTTGTGATAATTGCGATGGTTATGATAGCTGTGATAGTAATGATGGTTTTGGTAATTGTATTAGTTGTTATAATCGTAGTGATGGTAATGATTATGGTGATTAGAATAACTATCATGGTTGTAGTTGTTAATGTTGTTGTTGTTGCTGTTGCTGTTGTTGTTGTTGCTGCTGTTGTTGTTGCTGCTGTTGTTGTTGCTGCTGTTGTTGTTGCTGCTGTTGTTGTTGCTGCTGTTGTACATATTCTCATTGTTACAATTGTTATGATATTATTATGGTTGTCATTCTTATAATTCTTATAATCGTTATGGTTGCTATGGATGCTATAGTTGTTATGATTGTTGTAATCATTGTACCTGTTCTGCTTGCTGTTATTGGTGTTGTTAATCCTGTTTGTATAATGGCTGTTGTTGTTGTTGATCTCTGGCCTCAGGCCACCATGAAAATCCTGACTCATCGACCCCGCAATTCGGGAAGTCTCTCCTGGCCTCCCATCCTTTGGTGCTTTGTGCTCGACCTCCTCTGTTCGTTCTGGACGCCGAAGCTGTTTGTGACCATGAACATCATCGAAAGCCAGGTTGCCGACCTCAACAACCTCGCTGACTCCCCCCTCGCGTTGTCCACATCCTCGGCGGCGGCGGCGCGCAGCATGAGCGGACCCCGACTGTCCTCGAGTGCCGAAAGCCCGGCGGATTCTGGCCCAGGTGGTGGTGGGAGCGCGAAGAAGAGGAAGATCGACGAGACGAACTCGAACGCGAATGGCAACGCGAATGGCAACGCGAATGGCAACGCGAATGGCAACGGCAACGGCAACGTCAACGTCCACGGCCACGGGAACACGCATACCAGGGCCAAGAGGAACAGATACATTTCCATCGCATGGTGAGCCTCTTACCACTATCCGACGTGGCGGGCCGGGGGAGTCCGCGGCGCAACCCGCGCAACGCGCTCTACGAGCTCAACGAGTCGCGATGGATGGCGCGGTCCGAGGCTGATACGGGGAACTCTTAGCAATGAATGCAAGCGGAGGAAGATCAAGTGCAATGGGAACACGCCCTGCCAGCGCTGTGGCAACCTCAACCTCGATTGCCAGTATGCGCCAAACTGCTGCACCAATGGCTTCAAGGAGTCCGACGAGTTTCGACACATGAACCTGCATCTGGCCGCGCTGCAGGAGCAGGTCGATGCCCTGTATGCGAACCTGACCGCGCTGCGAGCCGGAGCCGGAGCCGGAGCCGGAGCCGGAGGGGGAGCCGGAGGGGGAGACGCGGCCTCGTTTGTCACCCCCTCGGAGGCTTCGGTGTCGGTTTCCCAGCTGCCGCCTATCTCGCCTTCAGCCAGATACTGTCCCGCTCCCAAACACCCATCTTTTCGCGGCCCCACAAGCTCGGCATTCAGTCTCGACGTCGCGAAGAATACACTGCACAACATGGGTTATCAGGGACTCGGGGTGGACGAAGGCCTTGTGACCTCAGACGCCACGCCAATTGGCTCTCCTCCTCCTGCTCCGCCTCCAAGTGCACGAGTGCGGCACCTGTCAGTTGCAGAGGGCCATCTCGTCAAGGATCCCATCTGGGCACTCAGCAGGGACGAGATGGTTCGTTTGTGTGGGGTGTACGAGGAAGAGATGGGGCTGATGTACCCCGTCGTTGACATCGAGAAGATCATCGCGTACGGGGCCAATTTGTACAATCGTCTCGAGGCAACAGGACGGGCTGGTCTTGCCAGTCCGGTCATGGCGGGGAACGGGCTTCCCGACGACCAATCTCTCGTCTTGAAGATGGTGCTCGCGTGTGCTGCCGTGGCGGAAGGGAATGGCCAGAGCGAGATCGCGTACAGGCTGTTCGAAAGCGTGAGGGAAGCTGCCGATCGAAGATTGCATAGCGAGGTGATCGATGTCAAAAGCCTGCCCTTCTTGGTGCTCGTGGTATGTCAGGCCGGTTCACATGTGGGCTCGTGGAATACAGATCACCATCAGAAGCTGATCATTCTAGTCCATATATCATTTCCACCGTGACGAAGAGGCCTTGGCCTGGAGAATTATCGGTATGCTGTTCCGCTTGTCAGAACCTTGCACGCGCCGTGAAGCCTCGAGCGTGTTGTGCCTACAGTACATTTCCGGCCACGCTCGGGTTCCGTTGAGCTCCCACTAACACCACGACCAGGTCAAGTCGCTCGGATGTGCATAGAACTGGGTCTCCATCGTCGGGAATCTTTATTCAAGGTAGTGAAAGATGAGCAGGAGAGATCCGAGGCGATTACTCTCTTCTGGTCCATCTACGTGCTGGATCGAAGGTGGAGTTTTGGCACTGGCATGCCGTTTGCGTTGCAAGACGCCGACATTGACCCAAATCTCCCCGAGCCCGTAAGTACGCTTTCGTGAGCCCAAGAAGACATGGGCTAACACTGTCCAGGAGCTTGCTATCTCTTACCTCAACGTCATGATCGCCTACTCGCGTATCGCATCGAAGGTTTGGAAATCAGTCTGCAGCTTTTCGCTGATCACGGCGCCGGTCCCGAACCCGGAGGATATCGGCTACCTCGACTATCAGGTTCTGCAATGGCAGAAAAACATACCTTCTGAACTTCAACTGCCGACCTCATCCTCCGCTCAATCCTCTTCTCGTGCCATCCATCGCTTGCAGATACTGCTCTATCTGAGAACGAATCAAATGCGCATTCTCATCTACCGCCCTGTCTTGCACTCTGCATCATCCATCCAGGATCATCTTCAGTATGCCGACACGGTTGTCGAGCTGGCCAAAGACACCATCCGCGCTCTCACGCACCTCAATCAGACGTCTGACATTTACCGCGCACAGCAGGTCTGCTTCAACTACTTTCTCATCTCCGCCTTGGCCGTCATCTTCCTGGCCAGCTGCCACGCACCCGTGCACTTTAGTGCTCTGTGCCGAGAGGAGTTCTACATGGCTCTCGATCTTGTCAAAGGCTTCAGCACCAAGTCGTTTGTCAGCAAGCGGCTGTGGCGGACGATCAAGGGCCTCAAAGAGGTCGGTCCGAAGCTCGGCCTGAGTCCCGATTTGCATCTCCATGGCGGGCTTGCGCACCACCATGGGATCCACGAGGACGATGCTCACTCCTCGGCCGCATTGGCGATGGCGGGCCTGGCCGGACACGAGATCAGCGGCATGGGCGTCAACGGGTTCGGCGGCGACGGGCTGGTGGGCGGGATCGGCAACAGCCCGATGAACGGCTACCAGATGAGCACGGAGATGACGCATCTGTTTGAGGCGGCGCTGGGGAGCGTGGGGATGAACGGCAGCGGGAGCCACCCGTCCGGGACGCCGTCTGCCGGGGCCAACTTTGCTTCGCTCGACGACGGGCTGGGAGGCGTCGGCAGCAATTTCTTTGGCGGCGACGAGGAACTGTATCGGCAGCTGAGGGACTTGTTCTAGTCACATGTACACGTGCATTGTATAGTGGTATGTATCTAGGGCCCCAGTGCCACGGCATGGCCAGGGGCAGGTCTGCTTTCACGAAGATGTCGCCCCGGTCCAGCTCTGTTTACCCGTCGAAGCGCCTGCCAGGCCGCAAGCCGCTTTCGCATCTGACTCTGACCCCTTCCCCACGCTGGTGACGGAGCCATCGACCGACCGCGCGAATGCTACAAGTTCGGCGCGCTCTGCACCGTCCCCTCGCAGCGCCCAAAGCCAACCCTCTCGCCCGCGGCGCCGCACCAGCCACGCATCACGACCGCGTCCCCGTCCTCCAGGAAGGTGCGCGTGTCCGTGCCGGCCAGCCGGATCTCCCGCTTCCCGCCGTCGGTCATCTCGAGCATGCTCCCCCGATCGCTGCGGTCGTCGCGCGTCCCGCTGATGGTGCCGCTCCCCAGCAGATCGCCGACGGCCATGGGGCAGCCGCCGGAGGCGTGGTGGGCCAGCATCTGCGGGAAGCTCCACAGCAGGTTGCGGCTGCTGACGCGGGCGAGCGTCGTCGTGGCCCCCGCGGGCGTCGTCAGGGCGAGCTCGAGCTGGATGTCGAACACGCTCGGCTCCGCGTCGGCCTCGGCGAGATGCGGCAGCACCCGGGTCGCGTTCGGCAGCTTCGGCACGCGGAAGGGCGCCAGGGCGTCGGCCAGCACGACCCAGGCGCTGACCGTCGTGCCGAAGTTCTTGGCGTTGAAGGGCCCCAGCGGCACGTACTCCCAGGTCTGGAGGTCGCGCGCGCTCCAGTCGTTCAGCAGGACGTAGCCGAAGATGTGGGCCTCGGCGGCGGCGAGGCGGATCGGCTTGCCTAGCGCGCTGCCGCGGCACAGCAGGCAGCCGAGCTCGAGCTCCACGTCGAGGCGCCGGCTCGGCCCGAACACCGGCTGCTTCGGCTCCGCGGCCGGGTCGAGCAGCATCTGGCCGTTGGGCCGCGTGATGGGCGTGCCCGACACGACGACGGACGAGGCCCGGCCGTGGTAGCCGACGGGCAGGTGGGTGTAGTTGGGCTGGAGGGCGTTGGCGGCGCCGCGAAACAGGGTGCTGGACCGCGATGGGGATCAGCCTGTGGTCTCTCTCTCGACGCAGCCGCGGGGGGGGATATGTCCCGAAGCATCGCGCCTCGCGCCTCGCGCTACCTACCCCACGTTGACGGCGTGGTTGACGCCGGCGAAGAAGTCCGTGTAGTCCCCGATCCGCATGGGCAGGTGTGTCGTGGTGTGCTCTCGGGGCAGCAGCGCCGCCGCCCTCAGAGCGTCGTCGTCCCTCAGCACGCCCGCGCGCCGGCCGCCCGCGGCGAACACGTCTTGCAGGAAGGCCCGGACTTGCGCGTGCACCGGGCGTCCGAGGGCGGCGAAGGCGTTCAGCGTCGGCTGCGCGAAGACGGCGAGGTGCGGCTCGAACGGGGCTCCGGCGAAGCCGTGGCCGGCGGCGAAGGCGGCCAGGTCCAGCACGTGGTCGCCGATGGCCACGGCCGGGCGCTTCTGCGGCGCGCCGCGGGAGCTGATGATGCCGAAGGGGATGTTGGCGAGCGAGAAGTCGCTGTCGGCGGGGATGGGGAGCCAGGAGGGGAGGGGCGCCATGGCGGAGGTGGAGGTGGTGTTGTGGTCGCCAAGGGACAAGATTGGGGGTGTCGAGGTGTCGAAGGTGTCGAAGATGTGAAGCCGTAAAGGTGTGAAGCCGTCAACGCTGTCGAAACCGCCAACGCTGTCGAAACCGCCAACCTCGTCGAAACCCAAAACAACAACAACCCGATGTTTGTTGACTTCGCCTTCGCCTACCGCCAACGCCGCCATCACGCCGACAACACTCGAAACGCGGGGTAGGCGCGCCCCGCCCCGGCCGTCGCGGCGCTTTTCCGCTCGGGTCGCTCCTCTCGCTCGTCCCGCGCCCGCTGTCCCCTGCCCTTCCGGCGCACGTGATCGTTCCCACAACCCCGCCAGCGCGGAACGGCATTCCGCGGGGAGGGGTGACAGCTCTCGAGAATTCCTCGCGACTTTTCTCCCTCTCCGACTTCTTCCTCCTACAACACCACACCACACCACTGCTGACCATCCATATACATATATCGAGACCACATCTACATCGACAACACATACATCGACAACACATACATCGACCACATATACATCGACCACATATACATCGACCACAACTTCTCCTTCATCCAAGCTCGCGGGTCGACCGTTTCGTTTCTTCTCCGTATACAACTCCCGCCCCCACCCCCTCATGTTCCCCTCCCCCCAGTCGACCCCATCGCCAACATGACCCTCCAAGCCACGGCCGTCGCCGTCGTCGCCGTCGTCTTCCTCCTCATCCGCTACCTCAACCGCACCGACACGCCCAAGATCGAGAACCTCCCCGAGATCCCCGGCCTGCCACTGTTCGGGAGTCTGCTGCACTTCGGAGAGCACCATGCCAAGGTCGCCGCAGAGCTGGCCACCAAGTATGGCCCGGTCTTCCAAGTCCGTCTCGGCAACCGCGTAAGCTTCCTGTGTTGTCATTTCTCCTTTCTCGTCCCTCATCGTCGACCCGCGCACGCTTAACCTACATGTATACGACCTGTTGATACCTCATGTTGACATGGACCTCAGCGCATCGTCTTCGCCAACACCTTCGACTCGGTGCGTCACCTCTGGATCACCAACCAGTCCGCCCTGATCTCCCGCCCAACCCTCCACACCTTCCACACGGTCGTGTCCAGCTCGCAAGGCTTCACCATCGGCACCTCGCCCTGGGACGAGTCCTGCAAGAAGCGTCGCAAGGCCGCCGCCACGGCCCTCAACCGGCCCGCCGTGCAGACCTACATGCCCATCGTCGACCTGGAGTCGTGCGTCTCCATCCGCGAGATCCTCGACGACAGTCAGAACGGCACCGTCGACATCGACCCCATCGCCTACTTCCAGCGTTTCGCGCTCAACACCTCGCTCACCCTCAACTACGGCACCCGCATCGACGGCAAAGTCAACAATGAGCTGCTGAAGGAGATCTGCGAGGTCGAGCGCGCCGTCTCCAACTTCCGGAGCACGAGCAACAATTGGCAGGACTACATCCCACTGCTGCGCCTGTGGCCGAGCCAGAGCAATGACGCGAAGGAGTGGCGGGATCGGCGAGACAAGTACCTGACCTTCCTGCTCGAGAAGCTGAAGAAGAATATCAAGGAGGGGACCGACAAGCCGTGCATTACCGGCAATATCCTGAAGGACCCGGAGGCCAAGTTGAACGAGTGTACGTCTTTCCCTTTGCCCATGGCCTGACATGTGTGTGCACCACGAAACCAAGCTGACAACGTGACAGTCGAGATCAAATCCATTTGCCTGACCATGGTCTCAGCCGGCTTGGACACCATCCCCGGCAACCTCATCATGGGCATCGCGTACCTGTCGTGCCCCGAGGGCCAGCTCATCCAGCAGCGTGCTTACGACGAGATCATGAAAGTCTACCCCGACGGCGACGCTTGGGAGAAGTGCGTCGTCGAAGAGAAGGTGCCGTACGTGACGGCCTTCGTGCGCGAGGTCCTCCGCTTCTTTACCGTAATCCCCATCTGCCTGCCCCGGACGTCCATCAAGCCGATCCAGTACGGGGACGCCACCATCCCCGCCGGCACAACCTTCTACATGAACACGTGGGCCGCCGACTTCGACCCGGCGCGCTTCGCGGAGCCGCACCTGTTTTCGGTGGAGCGGTACCTCGACAACCTCGAGGGCGTCGGCGGCACGCCGCACTACGCGTACGGGGCCGGCAGCCGGATGTGCGCGGGCAGCCACCTGGCGAACCGTGAGCTGTACACGGCATTTGTGCGCGTCTTCACGGCCTTTGTGATCGAGCCGCCGAAGGAGCCGAGGGATCGCCCGATCTTGGATGCGCTGGAATGCAATTCGAAACCGACAAGCTTGACGACGGACCCGAAGCCGTTCAAGCTCGGGTTCAAGTGCAGGGATCCCTCGAAGGTGGAGAGATGGATTCGGGAGTGCGAGGAGCGGACGAGGCATCTGTGATGAGGGGGGAGGCGGAGAAAAAAGGCTCAGAACTGTATATACACATGGTAGGCGTCTGGAATCCACCAAGCTACCGTTACGTTTTCCTTCCCAGATCAGACCCTGTGCGTTATCGTGTGTGGAAGTCAGGTCTACTAGCCCCAAGCTCAGCACGAGTCTTTCTCACGGGCGGGCGGGGAGCCTACCCAGTCTCGTTCGTCGTCACGAGCGGTTCTGGATCCGATCACGTCCCCGACACTTTGCACATGTGGATGAGCGACGACCATGTGTTGAGGTCGGCCCTCGCTATGATTGACATGCGATGGACCAACAACACCCATTACGAGACTCCCACGCCGGATTCATGAAAGTGGTACTTGCCACCTGCAGTCGAGGATAGTAGTCAACCGAATTCACAATCCCTCCGGATCTTGAGCTTCAGACCGAGCTGACCATTGCCATTGCCATTGCCATTGTCATCGACTCCCACCCCTCCTGGGTATCCGCGAGCCCTCCCAGGCGGTCCTTGTTCCCGCAAGTCCGCTCGAGCCCTCGAACGCCGTCAGATATCTCGAACGTCCACTGTCCGCCACGGTACTCCTCCCACCGCTTCCCCGAGCGTCGGTCCCCCCCAGCCAGCCTGACCCTCACTCACTCCCCTCTCACCAGCTGCGTCCGCCGATGAGCCGGCCCTCGCCCGGCCAGCCTCTCCCAGAACGTCAACCCGCCGCCCCGCGACGACGGCGACGACGATGATGATGACGAAGAGCAGCTCGCGCCCGAATGCGAATCCCGCGACGCCTCATCTTGATCCCCATCTCTATCCTCATCTCCATTCCCATCCCCGTGCCCATTCGGCGACAGCAGCGACTCCGTGTCCTGCAGCGGCGTCGACGGGCGTTTGCTCCTCCCCGGCTTGAGGGGTAGAGCCAGGAATCGATTTCGCTCCGGCTCGGCGCGGGTTTGGGGGCGCGGCCGCCGGATGAGTGTCGATCGCTGTCGCTTGAGGTTGTGGTGGTGGTTTTGGGGGTGGTGGTGATGGTGATGGTGGCTGGACGAAGCGACGTTGTGGTCGAGTCTTATTTCGGCCATGGCGTTTTTTTTTTCTTTTCTTTTTTTCTCTTTTTTTTTTTCTCTTTTTTTTTTTCTCTTTTTTTTTTCTTCTTTTTTTTTTCTTCCTTTTTTTCCCTCACTTTTTCGGGGAGTGGTCAAATATTCTCTAGACCATGGCCACAGGATAGATACAGTAGAACAAGGCGCAGCTGTACCTACAGTACTTATACTTGAAGATGCGTGTGCATTCGCTGCCCCCTCAGTCCACCCACGGACTTTCAGATCGCCAGCTCACGCAACCGTCATCTCCGCCAGGAGCAGGACACGCAAAGCATAAATGCACATGAGCAGAGCTTGAACCCATGACGCACGGCACGTTTCAGGCCACCAAAAGATATCCTTTCCGTACGTACAGTAAGGTCGGTCCTCCTCAGAATCAAGCCGAGTCCGGTGCTGCACCTATTCGGGCTTGTTGTTGGGTTCGACGTCGCGTGTTAAGCGAGACTTTTCATGCCAACCCCCATCCATGCCAACGCTGCGCTTTCACGACCGCGACCAAATCCTGGCAATAACAACGGGATGCGTGCGACTTCTGCGTTCCTCGCTGGGGTCTAGGCGTACTGTGCGTACGTACGTGTGCCTTTGCCCGCGCCACGGCGACAGGATGGGTGCGCAGGTCCTCTCGAGAGTCAACATCAGTCAGCGCCCACTGCTGCTGCTGGAAGAGCCCACCCAGACTCACGGTTCGGAGCCAGAAGCAGAGAGAGACGTTCGCCCTCACGGCACAGTACATACACGCTGTCTGTACAGCACACCCACACGTGCATACATACACACACTATGCTCAGATGAGATGCCTAGCGAGCAGGACCAGTCCTGACACGACAGGAAAAGGGGGCGTCCGTTCCACCTGCTCCTCGCAACGAGCTGCTCGCAAGCTCTGGAGAGAATCGTCGAACCCGCGCTCGCGCGCTCTACCCTGGGTGGACGACCGAACGAACGAACGAGAAGAACGAGGAATGGCAGACGAGCCCCGAGGAGGAAGGGCTTTCTGGGAGAGGCGCGAGCGCTTTCGAAACCTCGCTGCTCCGGGGAGAGACCCGGCTGGCTGCGTCGCGGCCCCGTTGCTCTAGAGGGAGGCGCTGCTGTACTGTACTGTACTGTATGTATGTACATACATACATTGACAGCAGTTTGCGGATGCAACACGCCCCCCCCCCCCCCCCCCCCCCCCCCCGCGCGCGCGCGCTCGTGGACGACGTCCGTCGATGAGAGCAAGACTTACACCGGTTCCTCACTCACTCACAATGTCGCGAACGTGGGCATGAGCTGAAACTCCTTGGGGAGCTGGCGAGACGGGATGGGTGGTGGTGGGGGCCGACTTGGGCTTGCTTGCCGGCTTCGTGCCAGATGGGGGGTGGTCGCTTGGCATGTTTACTTTTCACGAGTCAAAGGCCGATCTCTCGGTTCTGGTGTGGTGGCCGCTTTCGCGTCGGCCGCCACCCGTGCGTGACATGTCAAGTTGCAATCAGGGATGGGTTCTACAGTTACAGTAGGTATGTCTGTCTGATTCTGCGGTCGTGAGACCTCCGGCAGCCTGCCCTATGAAGAGGATGATGATGATGATGATGCCGTCTCCCGGCGTTTCCTCCTGATCCGTCACACTCGTTCGCGCATTCGTGTACAGCACACCACCCCCAAGACAACCTAACCTACCCGTCACCCCCATGGCGACGGCCTCTCGCACGCGTTCCCCGCGGCGGCCTGCCCAGCTCGGCCCCAACGCCGGCCGCGGCCTCACTCGCCCTTGACGCGCGGACGTCGCAGCACGATGCCCCCGTCACAATAGGCGTTCTTGAGCACCAGGCTATGGAAGCGGAGCGTGCCCGTCGCCGGAATCCGGTCCCGGAAGTGGTTCACGAAGTCATCGAAATGGATGCCCCACTCGGGGATGGCCTCGATGATCTCGCGCGCCTGGATCGAGCCCGGCCGGTCGACGCCCGTGGTGCGGATCGCAGGCAGTTGGGAGTGCTCGCCCGCCTCCCGCCTCCCCGGCTGGGCACCCGCCCACGCCGTGCCGGCCGGGCCACCCGCCGGGGCACGCAGCTCGTGCCCGGGCCGGGCGGCCGTCGTCGGCGTCGGCGTCGGCGTCGGCTTCGCAGCACGCTGCCGAGACGCCGTCGCGGCAGGGCCTCTGCCCTTCCCCCTCGCCGCCTTCGGCCGCGAGCCCGCCGCGGCCGTGGCCTCTCTCGGCGGCCGCGCGCTGCCGGCGGCCTTCTGGACGGCCTGCTTCTCCGTGCAGCGCCGGCACACCTGGAACAGGTAGCCGTAGCGCGCGCGCGGGGTCGCGGGCTGCCCGCGGGGATGCTCGGCGCTGACGAACCGCTCGTCGAAGGCCCAGGTGCAGAATGTGATGTCGTGCAACTCGGTGCAGCCGCACACGAACCGGAGGAAGGTCTCGGTGCACATGCTGCGGGCGGGGAGCGGCCGAGGTGCTCTCGCAGAGGGTCCAGGCCGGCGGCCGCGCCGCGTGCGAGGGTCGAGGGCCTGCGGCGTCGGCGGTCGTTGCGGGTGTTGCGCGCCGGGTTGCGTGGATCTCGTCTCGATGGGCTATCGATGGTCCTTGGGGATATCGATGCTGAGGCTCGGAACACGTCGCGATTTGGTGATAGTATGTTGCTTTCCACGCTCTCGCGCCGTGTCATGTTGATCTCCAGTGCTCAACATCGGCTCGTCCCTTTCACGAGAAGAAGACGTCTTGGGAATGTCGAGACGGAAGTCACGAAGGGGCTGTGATGAGAGTTGCATCTCGTTCCAACGGCAAAAGCACGTTGGGTGTTTGTTTCTGGGGCCGGAGAGGATCTCTCGGGAAGTCGTGACAGAGCAAGAGCAGCATTGCTCGGGCCAGCTTGATCTTTTCATCGGCCTTGCTACTGTCGAACAACACAAACCGTCTTGCAAGTAGCCCTTTTCATCGAAAGATTGGAGGCCACGATGTCTCGTGCTATAAAGACGTGTCTATGTTAAAGCGCTGGCAAGTGGAGACTCTATGACTTACACAGAGTGAACGTATATCAATATTTGTATGCAGATGTGTAGGTACTGTATATGCACACATTAATTTATGTATATATATATATGTATATATGTATACCTTATTTATACATGTAAATAGATGCGCATGTAGATTTGTATGTATACATGTAAAAACATACGTATGTTTATGTATATACATTCGTATGTATTTGTACATATTTATATGTACATATATAAACATGCAATGAGATATTTATATGTACATAAGGTATGTAAACATACATTGAGATACATGTAAATCAATTCAAACACACACACTTACATATTCACATGTGTATGCATGCCTGGGACATTTCTCCGAATGTGGACGTTTTCCAGCTGCACGCGAGAAGCATGTCAACACCCTCAATCACCACCCCCAATCAATCACGCAGCGGCACTGCCAAAGGAAGGAGCAGTCACGGATTTTCCAATCTCCCTCTCGGCTTTGCCTTCTCCCAGCCATGCACGGCTGAGATAGGATCCAACGATGTACGTAGATCTCCTTTGCAACCAACCAAGCTTCGTCGAAGGATCGATCTCCTTGACATACGAGAAAACGCAGTCTGTGCAGAGAAACATTTTTTTCTGTGCCGGCTCGGGAACAAGCTCCTCCTGCTGACAGGAAACGGGTTTCGGTTGGATAGTGAAGGACTAGGACTCGGTCCTTCTACTCTGTTGAACACGGCTGCCCCGAACTCGAACGACGCAACTGGTACGTGCCCATTCCTTTGTTGATATCGTGCCAGCTTGACAAGACGCTGGTCTGCAGCGCGAGATCCAACCCCCACGCTTCCACGTGTTACTGTACGGACAGTACGTGTTACGGACAGTGCTGCTCTCGAGATGTCCCCCCCCCCAGGCGCTCCTCGAGTGTCGCGTTGCGCCAACACAGACAGGGTCACGGGATCTCGGCTCCATCACTCACGTGCATTCGCGTAGTATGTAAACACGAGACATGCACAGTGCTCCAGCTGCCAGCAGAAAGAGATGCTGGATTTAATTGCATCGACGCAGAACGTCTTTCCTGCCAGACGTGCACGACAGTTTGGTGATGAATTGGCTTCTCCGCTGTCTGCGCGCACGAGTTACACGTTAGGCTCGGTACGACGGGACTTCTCTACGAGCTTCCCTCTCTCTCTCTCTCTCTTTCTCTCTCTCTCTCTCTCTCTCTCTCTCTCTCTCTCTCTCTCTCGTCCAGCTTCTTCTACATTTTGTTGCCTTGGCCGTCAGGACCTCTGTGTGCCGGAGCTGTTAATCTTGAATCATATCCGGGCAATCCTTCGTCGGATCTGGTGGCCCCTGTCGTGTGCGTGATGCGATGCTTGGATCCCATCGCTTATGCTCGCCCGCCCGGCCGAGGACATCCTCGAACAGTCGTGATGAAAAAAAAAAGCTCGTGTGGATTGAGAACCCAACCCCGGAAGTGTGCACACGGGCAAACCCTCCTGCTGCAGCTCACTATAGCGAAGTCATAGTGAGAGCGGAGACGATTAATCTCTGCGGGAGAAAGCGTCCGAATCGAGAGATGCTAGGGGGAGTGGAACAGCTGGGCCAGCAGGAACCATGCCACCCACCGGCCGATGGATGGGCTGGCGGAGTGATAGAGAGAGATATCACGTGCCGCCACATCAAATCGCTAACCTTCCGAAAAGCAAAAGCTTGAAACATGTGATGGCACGAAAGCAAAAGCAAAAGCATTGCAGGCAAACCCGGTTCGGCGATAACGTTTCACCCATGAACCACTGCGCTGTGGTGGAAAACGGCTTGAACTTTAGGATCTTCTTCTGATCCAGCGACGACGGTCCGTGCACTCTGGAGTCTGTGGCCCTCACAAGGAACGATTTACAGGAAGTGGGTGACATTGGAGATCATCCTACAGGATCAGCAGGAATCTCTCTCTATGCCTCTACACGGCCGAAGCCGACAAGCTCATTTCGGCCGTCCGGATTCCAGTACAGGCCTCGGGCGGTCTGCTTCTCTGCCGCCGCGGGCTATATATGCCACCCGCGCTGTAGCCCCATCCGGGAGACTCTCCAATAGAGCAGTTCGCCGACATTCATTTCCATCTTTCTCACGCAACAGAACAGGCAGCTTGTTGCCATGAAGTCCTCGTCTATCTTACCCCTTGGGCTTCTCGCGGCCGGCGTGTCACACGCGGCGCCGCCGATGCCTTTCCTTGCGGCCGGCGCGTCAAAGGCTGGTCCGATTGAGCCTATCCTTGCGGCCAGCGTGTTAAGCGCTTACCCGTCTACGCCTATCCCTAACAGAATGTCGACGGCTCGACAAAAACTGGATTTCTTGATTGGTCTCAAACTGACCCATTACCACTTCGACGTGGACGATGCCATGCACAGTACGGACAAGGAATGCTTTAAAGCCATGCTCATTTATGCTAAAGGATACAAGACGCCTCCTGACGATCGCAGCATGGTCGGCGTGGAAATCTACCAACGTCTCAGAGGCATGTTAGATGAATATCCGTCTGAGGGCCCCACCGAAAAGAATCGGGTCGGGATCCAAACTGTCGATGCGGATGGACCGACCATCGAAGTGCCCAACGGCGAGGGGTTTACAACATCAGCGATTAAAGTTGCCGACTATGCCCGCTACTATCTTGCGAAATGTCCTGACACCCGTCTCATGATGGCTGGCTGGAATGAAGGCGCTAGAGTAATCCACGAAGCGATGCACTTCCTGGACGACGTAGCCCATCAGATCTATGCTGTGGCGACCTTGGATGACCCAACTCCAGATTCGAACTTTGGACTGCTTCCAACTGAAAGCAGCCTGGTTATGGGCCTTGAGGGAAACAGCAAAACGGCGGCGCGATTCCTGGCAATGAAAAGCAGACCTTATCCAGCACCATTTTTCCACCCATCATTATTAACATCCTTTGGACCGCATGAAGTAAAGCCCGATATCTCGATGACTGATACACAGCTCGGTGTCTCTACGGATTATAATAAGGGAAAGGCAACGGTCTATGTTCTGGATGAGATGACTGACGAGTCTACTTAACAAGTCCCAGTCGGGTTTTTGGACGCACGTGTCTGCCTACCTTCAGCAGATGTTGACCGCGGTTACGCTGGATTTGCATGTATATTAATCGGCCTTTGTCTCATGTTAGACTTTACCCTTTTGGCTTATGATAGAATTGCTTTCAACCACGGTACCTTTTCCCGAGCGCCACTGTGAATATCCTTGGCACTATACAATCGTTGATCTGTAGCTGAACCATGTCACGCTAGTCGGCTCCCAGAAACGGACTTATCGGAAGGCGGAGGGATAAGGGGAGTACAATCTCAAGAAGAGCGTCAGGGCTAAAGCTGAGTACGACTTGGAGGTCTGCACTCGGCAAGGAAGGCAACCTGAGATGTGACAGGCGTCAATATTGTAGGCGTAGACGCTATTCATGACCACGTGACCGTCTGTTTGCAATCCTCGCTGTCTGTGTGTCTATGGCTGTAGCTCGCTTCTGAAACGGGAACTCGCACATTTCACACTACATCCACCACGACATCTCCTCTGCGTGGATCTTGAAACGGACGTGATCGCAAGACAAGAAAAGCCAGACGGAAAGGAGGAGAAAACCGACAAAAAGCCGGCCCGAGAATTGTGGAATCCCGGCGTGGGTCGTTAAGATGGCGAGTGTGCTTGCTATTCAGCGTGATGGATCATCTAGCTAGGCCAAGCCATCTCTGCATTTCCCCATCTCGACATAAATCATCAGGTAGCAATCAAAAGCCATATTCATATCGCAAACATAGCAGCGCAGGAAAGAGTAGGGAGTCAAAAACAGAAGAGAAAAAAAAAAAGAAGAAAAAAAAAAAAAAAAAAGGGGGAAAAAAAAAACCGGAATAAAAAGAGGGGAAAAAGAGCGGCTCCGATCCCATCCCGACCTCGCCGGCGAGCACAGAAACAAGCAAGCGCAGACACGCATCGCATCGCAACAACTCCACGCCTGCCAGCGACCAGTCCCAAGCCCCAAGATGCATGCATGCACACCGACTTGGAAGAGAGGCACGCCGAGATCCAGGGCTTGATATGAGGACGACTAGAGGCCTACGCCTAAAGGTCGTCGCCACCAGTGGCCTCCTGACCTTTCTTGGCCTTCTTCTTGGGCTGCGGTGCGCCTTCCTTCTTGCAGTGCACGACGAGACGGGTCCAGGATTCTTCCTTGTCCCACTCGAAGCCGGCGAGAACGGGGGTCTCGAGCTCATCGTCGGCCTGGTGGTGGCAGAAGGCGTCAGCTTCAGAGGGAGGAAGGGCAGGGTGGAAAAAGACACGTACCTTCTTGCGGAACTGCTTGTAGATAGCGTCCAGCGCGTCCTTGATGGTGACGCCGCGCAGGTTCCGCGCCGTCACCTCCAAGCCGAGCGGGAAGTGCAGGTCGATCTTCTTGACAGGCGGCTCGGTGAGCATCAGCTTGAGGAAGGCCTTCTCGGGCTCGTCGATGGACAGGGGGGATTTGTTGATGCGCCTGGGGGGAGGGGGAGTGTGGTTAACGTTGGCCTTGCAGATATTGGGGGGCCGGGTATCGAGAGGAGGATGGAAATCTCGACGTGGTAATCAAAGGGCATGTGCGTACCAGTTCAGCTTCTGCGTCTCCTTGGCGATCAACAGCTCCTTTCCCTCCTTTTCTACGTCACGTTAGCCTTGATACTCACATTTGGGCTGCCCACTCCCTGTCTCTCCGACCACTGATGTCTTCCTTCACCTGTCGGCGCCCCCCGTAACGGCATAGGCATCTGCACGGAAGAAAGGAGAGCAAAACCGGCTAACACATACCCAGATCCAGAATGTTGAAGACGCCCGGCACGCTCGAGCTGGCTCTCCGCTTGGCCTCCTTGGGCGGGCTACTCGACAGTCCCTGGACGGCCGAATCGACCTTGGTCAAGGGTAGAGGGGCGGCTTCGGTCGACATGATGATGGTGGTTTGGTTTGCGGGGGTACTTCTTGATTGAACGATTGATTGATTGATTGGTTGATTGATTGATTCGTCGGTTGATTGATTGATTGATTGATTGCTTGCTTGCTTGCTTGATTGATAGGGTGATGAATTGAGACTGGATGGAGGATGGAGCCGGCTGAGCAGGTGAGAGGTGCGTTGGGTGATGCGAGTTCCTCAACTCGGGAGGCTGTTAGCTTGTTTGTTTGTTGGTCAAAAAGAGCTGGTAATGGTGTGTCTTTTGGTGATGTCGATTGTTGGTGGTGATGAAGAGAGAAGAAGAGGAAGAGGAAGAGGAAGAGGAAGAGGAAGAAGAAGAGAGAGGGGAGAGAAGGGGGTTTTGACGTCGAGCGGGGTAAAAGGAAGTCAAAGTCGAGTCTCGAGAAGCTGATCATGAGATTTGTCGCGTGACGGGGAGACAAGAGCTGCCAGAAAGGGAATAGACAGGCTCGAGGCCAAGCGTCGATCGCCGCGTTAGTCCCGTTCGGGTATAGACTGCCCCGCCATTGGCGTGACGTATCCGTAGTGCGGCCGCCCCTTCCCTCCCCCGGACGTTGGAATCCGGGGTAATCGCGCTACCTCCCTTCGGGTTAGCGGGGGACGGCGATGTGGACTGACTACGCTGTGCTGTGCTCGTGTGTACCGTACAACTACAGTACGCATATGAATGATACTGTGTGTGCTGATGCAGCAGAGCCTCAATGCATCACGGCCAGCTGGGCCTCGCGTGATGGAACAGACGCCGTACGAATCTTACACATTCCATCTGAAATGTGATTTTTTAACATTGAATAGGTGTAACAGGTGCTAATATCCAGCCGGAGTTGGTCTTGTGACACTGTTCTGTTCATAAGCGTGGGATGACCCAGTAAGGGTCACGTGTGGTCAGGTGATTATCCGATCACGTGGCCATACAAGCACTAGCATGCGCGTACCACCACCCCATCTTTCCGCACTCGCATCGCTCGTAAACAGGCATACAGAATCCAACCCATCATTTCACACTGCTCTTTTCGCGGTATCACCAACCTGTGATACCAACAATCAGGAACCCCCCCCCCCCCCGTCATCTTCGACGCCTTTCAAGCATCCGGCTACGGCTCGATGACAATCGCTTCGAGAGGCAAAGCGTTCTCGTCATAAGAAAACAACGAATTGACGTTAATCCAGCTCTCGTAGAATCCAAGGTCCGTGTATACACCTAGGCCGTTCACTTTGCATCCGAAGGCCCAGGTCGAAAGGCCAGATACGGCGCCTGGATCATGCAACGTTAGTAGAAGCCTTCGGCCACCACGGATCATTTCCCCGATGCTTTGATCGGTCGAAGCAGAACTCACCGGATTGCGGGTCGACCAGTGGTGCCCCTTCGTCCCCCTGGCAAGAGTTCTGGCCCGCGGGGGGTTTGGCGCAAAACAGCGATTCGTCGACTGCATCGTCGTCCCTTGCAGCTATCGGATCTCTGCCGAGAAAAGCTTCGCATTCGCGATGACTGACACCTTCGACCTCGGTCACGTAGAGCGTGTCGTGGGAAGGTGTGGTTCCTTGGGCATTGGCGCCATATCCCATCACGTTGCCTTTCAAATGTTCGGGAACCACCACGGATTCGCCGTTGATGTGAGCGTGCTTGATGATCTCGCTTTCTTCGATTGGTATGGCAAGTTTGAGGAGAGAGACGCCCCAGAACTGAGGATTGGAGGCATCGTAGTTTTGGTGCAAAAGACCATTTGTGACATCGACGGTGATGCCCCCTTCCGACCCAGCGGACTAGACTGGTGAGTTCATTTCTCTCGTGCGGATTTGCAGAATGGCCCGACTTACTGTCGATCCAACCCGGACCTGAAGCTGCTCTAGCGGAGAGACGAGGGCACAACGCGCGGTGCTCAAGACGGTATTGGCGTTGAGCAACACGCCACCACAAATCGTCTTGCGGTTCGAAATGATGGAACTTGAGATGGAACCTCGTTCGGGGCAACCCATCTTCCCCCGTTGCCTGCCGAGGATCAGTGGGAATTCGATACGTGAATACAAGCCTCAAAGACGACGTACTGAGAAGCGGTAGTTCGGGGCCCGATGGACCAGACGAGCCACTCGGACCCGTTGGAATCGCCGTGGCAATAGACAAAGCAGGGAATATCGCAAGCGCTAGCATGGCCACAACTCTCGTCATGATCACAACAGACGAACTGGGTGACGGGACGCCAAAGGTCGGGAAAGATTGGGGGGGACTGTGGGCAGAGATCGCAAACAAAAAGCCTAAGAAATAAGCGACAAAACAAGAATCTTGAAAGGTAAAGACGGAAAGGTGTTTATATCACCGCCTTGAGTAAGCGCGTTCGCGGCCCCTCGGTCATGTGATTGACGCAGTCGTAGCATGATTCTTCGTATAGAGTCGGCCTAGCCGTACAATGGACGGCAAGACATATACTTCGCTACCATCCTAAGGATCCGTAAGAGCGTTGCAACAATAAAACCCCAATCCCGGAGCATGGTGGCACTCAGAGAAAGGATCCTCTCAACCACGCCACGCCTAGCTTTGCAAATGGGATTCTTTGATAGGAAGGCCAAGTCCGATCCATCCAGCTTGTGGGTATTTGTGACTTCTGAGGGCTGATTAACAGGGAGTAGTAGCCCTTCCCCACGGAAGTTGGTGGGAATAGCAGGACGGGTTCATCATAGTGCCCGATGAAAGTATGAATTGGTTATAGAAGCAGAGATTGCTATCCGTGTGCTCAAACGGCTACGTCTTGTATCGTGGGAACGTACGAACTAGACTGGGCAGGGAAGGAATAAGCGTAATGGAATGAAGGATCATGATGGCGGCTAGCGCTTGAGATGCAAACGGCACATGGCCTGCAGAAGCCACTTGCACTGCCTATACGCCAGCTGCAGAGTAGGCAATTGACTGGAAGAAATTTACTTAACAAGGCCTTTCTGGCCCAATCAACAAGCTTTTTCTTTCTCATGCCGTGTTTGGATGGTTTTTCGTGTTTGATACTGTCAGGTCGCTATAGCTTTCCCGCTCTTGGCTGCCGAACATCGTACTTCGGAAAAGCGCGAAGGCTGCATGAGTCTGTTTTGTGATGCCCCAAATCAATTCAAGGGATTTAGTTTTTAATTCGAGCGTAAAGTACCTTATGCTGGGCTTCGGCACATATCGCATTCAGGGCAGTACCACAATTCGGACACTTGATGGCGTAGCCTGCAGGAGCAGCCTACAGGATTGTGAAGCGAGGCGGATGCGGCGATATTTTTAGTTCCTGCGTTCCATATCATCCGATCTCACAGTTGTCGTGCTTATTTTATCGTGATCTTTTGATTCAAGATTTCATTTTTGGCAGGAACCGAATTTCATTGCTGTAATTTTGACTCCGAATGTTGCAATAAAATAAGAGGCTTTTTTAAGCTACGGGTGTGACGGTTCGGTCTTTTCTGTTCACGCATCTGTCATCTGATTATCGCTTTGGATATGCATCGCGATAGAGCCTCGCTTAGTCTTTTTGTGGGTCTTGATATCAACTGCGAATATATCGTGTAAAAGGTGGGTAGTCGGTGTTCTGTTGAAGATTGAAATTGTGACGATTCATTCTTTTGCCACCTCTCGTATCACCCCAGCAACTGCGTGTAGCTGCAAGCTCCCTGGTCTCCTGGTGGATTTCCCATCAATTATAGAAATTATTTATATATATAAGGCTCTTTCCTTTTAACAATTTTTGCCTTTTGCAATTGTTGATTTTAAATGAATATTTTTGTTACAAAACCAAAAGCTCGTTTTTTATATTATATAAACACGGCGATCAGTTGACTGATTTCTTAGCCTTTCGATTAATTAAATCGTTATATTATTAACAATTCTTTTTCTACGCTGGCGACGGCGTAAACTGTGACGACTCACTCTTTTTGCCTCTCGTGTCACCCCAGCAACTACAGTACGTGGACACATGAATGTGCGCGTCGGCCCCCGACCGCGACTTTTCGCGTTTACACCAAAACACACCTCTTTTTCGCAACTATACTATTATGCCACGAACACCCGGAACGTTTCGCCAACTTTTTAGGGACCTTTTTCCAGGGGCTAGAAATCGTATTATTGGCGGTAGAAGATTTGGAGTTTTTTATACCTGGCTTGCGGAGTCGGAAAAGTGCAGCCTATCCGCCGCGCGTTATACGGTTAAAAACGCGTTTTTACAATCCGACGGTAAATCACAACCTCGAGGACGCCCGCTTTTTTTTATTACGGAACGCGATGGAAGGGCTATTTTCAGAGCAATTGCTCGTACGCCAAAGATTACAGCGGCCTAATTACGCTCTTTTACCGTTCCGCACGTTTCGAAGAAAACGATATATCGATTTTTAAAGAAATCTGGTATACAAAAATAGCGCTGTCGAAAACGACTTGTTTTAACCGACGAACGCGCTGCCGCGCGATTGCAATAAGCACTTTTTTACGATAATAAACCTTTTTTTTATTAGCGTCGCTGACGCTGGTTTAACGAATGTTTAATTGAACGTGGAAAAGAGGGTCGTTGAGAGTTTGTTTATCGAGCGAAAAGTTAATATTTTTATCGATTTATATTTTTTATTATTAACGCAATTTAATAAGTGAAAGCTTACAACCTTGAGCAGTTCAAAAAAAGCCTATTAAAAGTCGAACGATTATATTTTGGGCTGCATTCGGCTGAGGAATTCGGACAGATTTGGTCGTAATTGTGACGATTCACTCTGTTGCCACCTCTCGATTCACTCTGTTGCCACCTCTCGTGTCACCCCAGCAACTACGTATAGCTGCAAGCTCCCCAGCAACTACGTATAGCTGCAAGCTTCCTGGTCTCCTGGTGGGTCTTCCCATCAACTATGGAAACTATTCATATATATAAGGCTTTCTTTTCTTAGCAACTTCTGCCTTTTGCAGTTGTTAATTCTAAATGAATATTTTTATTACAAAACCAAAAGCTCGTTTTTCATATTATATAAATTCGGCGACCAGTTGATTGATTTCCCAGCCCTTCGACTGATTAAATCGTTATATTATCAACAATTCTTTTTCTACGCTAGCGACGGCGTAAACTATTTTTTTTCTCGAATTTCTTACGGGTCATATCAAAGTGATCGACCGGTCGTAAAAAAGCTTATTTCCGCACTTCGCGAAAAATGGCTTTTGTTTAACGATCTTTTTCTTAGCAAAGCTTTTCAGCTTTTGCTACTACACTTTAACCTCCCTCCTTTTTTTAATCAGCGAAAAAGCAGCCTTTTCCAAAAGCTTCTTTTTTTAAAAAACAGTCCTCCCCCCGAGAAAAGAAAAACAAAGGAAAAGGCAGAGCGCCAACTATTTCGCCTGCCATCTTTTCACAGCCTAGCGCTGAAAGCGTTTAATTAAGACTTTTGCAAAATCAACTGAAGGAAGCGCAAAAGCGTAAACGACAACTTCTGGAAATTATACGATTGCGACAGACTTTTTAATCAGAGCGTTTGATAGAATCTATCGAACGTGCTTTTGCCAGTCGCGAATCTGCTGCTTCACCTTTTCGCAACGTTTTATTTTAATCAACAGACGCTGCAAATTAATTTCCACGCTTTTCGCGAATTTTTTTTGAATCTCCTTCTGACGGCCAAGATTTTAGCGCGCTTTTTAAACGCTACGGTTCTTATTTATCTGCTGATTTTCGATTAGCTCGTATAAAGCGCGTTCCGAATCTTAAGTTTAAGCTAAATAATAATAAAAATTACAAAGTACGCTATTAAAAAACTAAAGTTTTCGACAACTTCGAACTCTACTACGACTATTTCGCTGGCGATCGATCTCGCAAGAATTATATATTCGATCAGACCGAAAGCGTGGCAAAAGAGTTTCTGACTCCGCGTATCTTAGACCGTTCCGACCCTATTTCTCCCGAAGAATTAATAAAAAAAGTCGCCGATTTTCTGGCCGATCTTTCAAACGTTTAAAAAGCCGAAAACGAATTCAAAATGCTTGTAATAAATACGCACGACGACTTTTGGCGATTATTTGCGATTTTTCATTTTCGCAGCAAACGCCCAAATACGAATTAACAAACAGCTTCGAAACGCTTTTCGCGACAAAATACCAAAGCGTTTACGAGAAAAGCTGCATTTGAAATAAGCGCGTATAACGACTTTTAAAAATTGGCTTACCGCCGTCCGACAAAAAAAATAAAGTTAGTTGGCTAAACGAATTTTATACGCGAGTCGCTTTTCAACCAAATCTATTATTTATCAAAGTGGTAGGTTTTTAATCAAAGCGTACTACGAGTCAAATCGTACGTACGAAAATCGTTCTAATGCTTTACAGGCTTTTTTTCAGCCTTTTGTTTTTCTTTTTCTTTTACGCCAAAACGCCCCCTTTGGCGTTTTTCCTTTTCGATCGGACCAACGACAACGCTCGTTTTTTATTTTATATCAGAAAATTCGAAGCCAATTTGCACGACTTTTTACGGGCCGACTTTCGGTTTCACCCAAAGGCTCTTTTAGGCTAGTAAATATAAACGAAATCGAACCGGCCGAAGATTCGCTTTTTGATAATAGTAGTAAAAACGAAAACCTTTTTCCAGACGACTTCCAAAACGCATACGAAAAAGTTAATGGTTTTTCCGCCAGTCGAAAAAACGCTTAGGCTTAAGCAAAGCCTTTTTTTTAAGCGTATTGCGCGATATGCGTTATTTTAACGTTCGAAAGCTTTTTAATAGCGATTTACTAACAATTCCCGTTATATTTACTAAAAATAGCTTTTCGTACAAAATAAAAGCGCTCGCCGATTTTAGAGCGAACGGTTATGCGTTGATCGATTCGGCGCTAATCAAGTCCTTTTCTTTTTTTTTAAAATCTTTAATTTAATTTTTCTCGGCTTTTTTTCCTGTAAAAAGGTATAATAAAGCTCGTGGCCATTTAATTATACATTTTACGCTTCTTAACCTTATTATTAACAATCGAATATAATCGTTTACTCTTTTTTTGATTACTAATTTCGGAAATCATAATATGATTCTAGAAAAAGCTTGGTTGGCCGAACACTAAATTTTATTAAACTGTAATAAACGCAAGCTTTATTAGCCGAAATCTTACTTTTTTATAGCCTTTTACGCTCGTTGTATTAAAGTCTTTTATTTGCACCTTCGAAAGATTCAATTTCGCTATCAAAACGACGCTGTAAACGTGACAAAAACCTTGATTAATTATGGCAGACTTACGACGCTGTGCGAAGCGCGAAAAAGTCGAATTTTATTCGCGATGCCAATTTCGATAGCGACGTTAATAGAATAATACAAGAAATTACATCATTTTCCCAGGCTGCCGATCCCCTTTTTATTATTTCTTCTTTTTCTCTTTTTCTTTCGTCAAAACAGCTTTTTCGTTCTACGAAAAATAATTACATCAAAAACCGAAGAAAAGTTTTCGCCGCGATAGCCTTTCAGCTTAATATAATCGATAGTTTAAACAAGCTATTTTCTGAACTTTTCAAATTAATTCGAAAACGAGTCTTTTAATTTATTGCTTATTTAATTTCCATCTGCCAAATCATTGCATACGCTTTTAAGCTAATTTTCAGAAAAAAAGCAATTAAAGTGTTTTCAATTTTTTTGTACGAAATCGATAAAATACTAAACGACCTCACGTATAACACTTTTCTTAAAACCCAATTTTATAATTTTTTCGAACGTTTCAGAACCAACGAAATATCGATTTCGATTTTTTTAATCAGCTTAGCAAAACTAACTTCGAATAAACTTTTTCTCGAATCTTTTCTTCCGGAATATAAAAATTTCGAACACGTGTTTTTTAAAGCCGCCAGTAACGAGCTAGCTTTTTACCGGCCTTACGATTATAAGATCGAGCTTATTATAAGTAAGAAAAAGCTGAAATACACTTTTTTGTACAAAATATCGATTTCAAAGCTCGAGATTATTAAAACTTATTTGTAAAACAATCTTAACAAAAGCTTTATCGAACTTTTTACCGTTTTTTTCGCTGCTTCAATGCTTTTCGCCAAAAAACCCGACGGTTTATTACGTTTTTGTATCGATTATCGAGCTTTTAATAATATTATTCGTAAGAATCGCTATCTTCTTTTTTTTATCGATAAGACTTTTGTTCGTTTTTCGGAAGCGCGAATCTTTACAAAGCTCGATATTCGTCAAACTTTTTACAAAATTCGAATAAATCCCGTTAGTAAAAAATTAACGACGTTTCGTACGCGTTACGGTGTTTATAAATACAAAATGCTATCTTTTGGCCTTATTAATAAATCCGCAACTTATCAACGTTATATAAACGACGTTTTTTTCGATTATTTAAACGATTTTTATATTGCATACCTGGATAATATTTTTATTTATTCGTCCGACTTTTAAAACACGTTATATACGTTCGCAAAATGCTTTAAAAGCTCGCTGACGCTGGATTACAGGCCGATATTCGGAAATTTAAATTTAACGTTACTCGGATCCGTTACTTAGGCTTTATTATCTCGATTAAAAATTTAAAAATAAATTTAAAAAAGATTTCCGTGGTCGTTTATTAAAAGCTTTTTATTATTGTAAAAGATGTACAAAGCTTTTTTGGTTTTTGTAATTTTTACCGACGTTTTATTCGAAACTACGGTATAATTGCAAAGCTCTTAGTCTATTTGATTAAGGTTAACGTTTTTTTTAATTTCACTTCTGAGTATTAAAAAAGTTTCGACCTTTTTACATTAGCTTTTATTATTGCACCAGTTTTATAATATTACAAGCAAAACCTTTCTTGTATATTAGAAATTAACGCTTTCGACGGCGTAGTAGCTTTTATACTTTCGCAGCTTTATAGCGACGATTGGCTTCCAGTCGCCTATTTCAGCAAAACCATAGCTTTCGCAAAGCTAAACTACGTCGTATACGATAAAAAGATGCTCGTAATCGTAAGATTTTTAAGCAACTTTCGTGCTGAATTAATTAGCTTAGTTTATTAAATTAAAATAATTATTAATTATAAAATTTTAGAGTATTTTATAACTTTTAAACTTTTAAACGCTCGACAAATACGCTGGGCCGAGCTTTTCGCCGACTACAATTTTTTTATTACGTACAAACCAGATAAACACAATCTTTTGGCTAACGCATTAACACGTCGTACGAACGAACTCGACCGCTAAAACTTTTTTAAACGCATCTAGCGCCTGCAAATCTTTTTTCGAGCCGATCAGATCGATCACCGCCTTTTGATTAAAAAACTTCGACCTTTTACGGCCTTCGAAACAGCTGTTTTTATCGTTAAAATAACTGATTTTTTTTTCGCATTTCGTATTATTAATCAGCTTTTCCACGCTAATCGCATAATTAGCAGCCTGATAGCCTTCCGGAAAAAAGCTATACGAAACGCTACGAAAAGAACGACGCTAATAATATTTCGTATATATTTGAACGCGATCTGCTGTTATATTACGATCGCTTAATAATATCAGACGTCGATTACTTTCGTTTGGCTTTTGTACGAAAAATGCACGACCAGATTTTTACCGCTTATTCTAGCGTTTGCAAAACTACGCAATTGCTTTCGGACCAATATTATTAGCGAGGTATAACAGCTTTCGTAAAACAATACTATCGCAATTGCTACGCTTGTCGAAAAAGTTTTATTTTAAAAAATAAGCGCCCCGGTTTTTTTCAGCTTTTTTCTGTTTCTGACCATTTTTGAAAGCACGTTATAATAGATTTTTGCAGCTTTAATAAAAACAAATACGGTTACGATAACGTGTTCGTAATAATAAATCGCTTTTCCAAGCAAGCTATTTCGATTTTTTGCCATAAGAATATCGACGCTCGAAGCTTCGCCAAATTGTATATATTTTACGTATACAAATATTTTGACTTTTCAAAAAGTATTATTAGCGATCGTGGCTTTTAGTATTAATTTACTTTTTGATCTGAATTAAACAAAATACTCGGTACGCAATTGAAATTTTCGACAGCCGCTTATTTTGAAACCGACGGTCAGACCGAGATTTACAACTAATATTTGCAAAAACGCTTTCGATTTTTCGTGAATTTTTATTAAAACGATTGGAGCGAATTTCTTTTAATAATAAATTTCGCTTAAATAATTTTTTTTTACAAAAGTCTAAATGGCCTTTTACTTTTTAAAATTGTATACGGTTATATTTCTTATATTAATTGGAATTGAAAGCTCGATATTTTCCTTTTCTTCAACCTTTTATATAAGCTAAACGCAGACGAAGCTCGTGCGTACGCTCGCCGCTATTACGACGCCTGGAATCTCGCCAAATCGCATTTTTAACAAACCCACGACAAAATAAAAAAAAATGCGAATAAGTTTCGCCGCGCGATCGATTTTAACGTTAGCGATTACGTATAGCTCGATATGCGTCTATTTCCGACCTCCCGGCCTTTTCGCAAGTTCGATAATTTTACAAACGGCCTTTTCAAAATTGTAGCTAAAATTTTCGATAACGTTTTTAAGCTAAACCTTTTTAATATTATAAACGTACATTTAGTTTTTCACGCTAATCGACTGCGTAAAGCAGCTGACGACGCGCTTTTAAATCAGATTAACCCAGTTTTTAAACCTATTAATATAATTGGTAAGCTTAAATACGAAGTCGAAGAATTAATCGCCTATCGAATACAGCGGAAAACCTTTTAATACAAAGCTTTTTAGGTAGGCTTAAATAAAGATTTTACGTAGTACTCCGCGTTTGATTTTATATACGCTTTCCTGAAGATGCGCGACTTCCATTTGGCGCATAAAAAGCTTTCCGGTTCTTTTGCAAAACTGATAAACTGGCTGAAAGCGTATTCCGAAGGTTTGGACTCGTACGATCATTTGGATAATGACGTACCAATGGATAAAAGCTCGAGGGCGCGCTTTTTTCGGACGGGAGGGTAATGTGACGATTCACTCTGTTGCCACCTCTCGATTCACTCTGTTGCCACCTCTCGTATCATCCCAGCAACTACGTATAGCTGCAAGCTCCCCAGCAACTACGTATAGCTGCAAGCTCCCTGGTCTCCTGGTGGGTCTTTCCATCAACTGTAGAGACTATTCATGTATATAAGACTTTCTTCTTTTAGCAACTTCTGCCTTCTGCAGTTGTTAATTCTAAGTGAATATCTTTGTTACAAAACCAAAGGCTCGTTTCTTATATCATGTGAACTCGGCGACCAGTTGACTGATTTCCCAGCCCTTCGACTGATTAGATCGTCACAGTAATACGCGGAGATTCAAATGCGACTCGTAAAAGCGTTATAGCCGCCAAATATCTCGAAGTTTTCGAAAAACACTTTCCTACGATTCTTTACGACGATAGTATTTTTATGCAAAATAACGCTCCGATTTATAAAGCGCGTTTTATTTAGGAATAGTTTCGTGATATAAATATCGAATTAGTAGATTGGCTTTTTTATTCGCCGGATTTTAATCCGATTGAAAATTTATAGAAAATGTTAAAAGCTAAGATTATTGAGTTAAAACCTGAATTAATCGTTATAAAAAATAACGATATAACTCAGCGTTTATTAATTAGTACTGCACAAAGGGCGTGGGAGCTTTTGGAAGACCAGTTATTAAATAAACTGGCGGAGGGGATGCAGAAGAGAGTAAACGCTGTTAAAGCTGCAAATGGATGGTATACGAAATATTAATTGAAATCGAATATTCTTTCGATTTTCAGCTTTCATTTAAGCTATTTGTATTTAAAATCGATTAATTAATAGTGGAGTTATGAAGTTGTAAAGGTAGAAGAATTTTGTTGGGGTAACGATTATTTACTGACGCGCAGATTCATGTGTCCACCCACTGTACGTGTAGCTGCAAGCTCCCTGGTCTCCTGGTGAGTTTTCCATCAACTGTGGAAACTATTTATATATAAAAGGCTTTTTTATTTTAGCAACCTCTGTCTTTTGCAATTGTTGATTTTAAGTAAATATCTTTGTTACAAAACCAAAAGCTCGTTTTTTATATTATATAAACACGGCGATTAATTAACTGATTTCCCAGCCCTTCGATTAATTAAATCGTTATATTATTAATAATTTTTTTTCTACGCTAGCGACGGCGTAAATTATCTTTTCTTTCGAATTTCTCACGGGTTATACCAAAGTGATCGACCGGTCGTAAAAAGGCTTATTTCCGCACTTCGCGAAAAATAGCTTTTATTTAACGATCCTCCCCTTAGCAAAGCTTTTTAGCTCCTGCTATTACATTTTAACCTTTCTTTTTTCAATTAGCGAAAAAGCAGCCTTTTCCAGAAGCTTTTTCTTTAAAAAAACAGTCCTCCCCCCGAAGAAAAAAAAACAAAAAAAAGGGCAGAGCGCCAACCATTTCGTCTGCCATTTTTTTTACAGCTCAGCGCTAAAAGCATTTAGCTAAGACTTTTGCAAAACCAGCTAAAAAAAGCGCAAAAGCGTAAACGACAATTTTTGAAGATTATACGACTGCGACAAACCCTTTAATCAAAGCGTTTAATAAAATTTATCGAACGAGCTTCTGCTAATCGCGAATCTGCTGCTTTTTTCTTTTTTCGCAACGTTTTATTTCAATTAACAAGCGCTGCAAATCAATTTCTACGCTTTTTACAAAATTTTTTTAAATCTTTTTTTAACGGCCAAAATTCTAGCGCGCTTTTTAAACGCTATAATTCTTATTTATCTGCTAACTTTCGATTAACTCGTATAAAACGCGTTTCGAACCTTAAGTTTAAGCTAAATAATAGTAAAAATTACAAAGCACGCTAATAAAAAACTAAAATTCTCGACAACTTCGAATTCTACTACGATTATTTCGCTAACGATCGATTTCGCAAGAATTATATATTCGATCAGACCGAAAGCGTAGCAAAAAAGTTTTTTATTTCGCGTATTAAACCGCTCCGATTTTATATTTTTCGAAAAATTAATAAAAAGAATCGCCCATTTTCTGACCGATTTTTTAAACGTTTAAAAAGCGAAAAACGAATTTAAAATGCTTGTAATAAATACGCACGACGACTTTTAGCAATTTTATCTGCGATTTTCCATTTTCGCAGCGAACGCTTAAATACGAATTAATAAACAGCTTCGAAACGCTTTCCGCGATAAAATACCAAAGCGTTTACGAGAAAAGCTATATTTAAAATAAGCGCGTATAACGATTTTTAAAAATTGACTTATCGCCGTTCGATAGAAAAAACAAAATTAATTAGCTGAACGAGTTTTATACGCGAATCGCTTTTTAATCAAGTCTATTATTTATTAAAATAATGTAAAACGGTGATACTCTGTATTGATAAAAGTTGGTAGTTTTAGCTATGGTTGAGGCATGGACCCTTCCGAGACCCCCTGCCACTAACTACTTTCAACAAGTATAAAAGCAAAGCATTTTTTTAAATAATATTATAAGCACGCAGTTTAATTTATACTTTTATTTATTCTTTTTTTCCTTTTTTCAGTCTTTTTTAAGGATTCCTTAGATTATTTTACTTACCGACATATGGCCGTATCAGTTTGGTTTTTCTACCTATTTTTACATTTGGTAATTTACGCAAAGATTTAAACTTCGGTGTTTCGTTTTTATATATTCGCCGATGCATTTTTTAAATTCGCAATTAAAATCGATTTCGATATTTCGTTATTACGGCTTAAAAAATCTCTTATATAATATTGTTCGCAGCTGTATTATATAAAAGATTTCTAATAGCTTTTCTTATTTTGCGCATAATTATTAAATTACAAAAATGTAATATTTTTCAGAAACGTTTGAAATTACGGTTAAACAATTTTGAACCGTGCGAAATTCAAAGCTCGAAAGTCGCTTTTTTGTTTAAAAATAACAAATCGAATATTAGTTCGTACGCTTCGACCGCTGCGCTCGGCCTTTCTGAATTAAATCTCTTTTGATCAAACGCCTGGCGAAAACTTAACCTTTTGATTTTACGCTTTGTGATTATAGCAATTACAATTTGCGGCTTTTTATTAAAAATAATAAAAAAATAGCTGTATATGCATTGGCCTGAGCCACGGAATATCGAAACCGTGGATTATATAATAATATAATATTAATTTAATTAATTTATTAAAAAACAAGTTTTTTAATATATTATTTAAATATCTGAACGCAATTTTATTTTATTTAACTTTCTTAAAGAATACAAAAACTTTTTTAATAGCTTTTCTATTAAAAACGATTTTTTTTATATTAAAGATTTTTAATTTGCAATTTTAGAAAATATTTATTTATTTAATTTAAATTCCACCAACAATTTCGCTAATATTATAAACAACGACGCTTTTCGGTTTTTTATGCGAGGCCGCATGCTTTTTTTTGGCTCCTTTGGTGCATTTTTATTTAATGGCGCCAACGTTACCGATTTTATCGAAAAATATAAAAAAACCTGTAAAAATTTCGAAGTTTTTAAAACTGAAATGTTCGATAAACTTTTTCGTTATTATAATATAATTATTAAAAATATTATTAAATCGATAAATAAATGGAAGGTTATTAAAGCTCGAAACTAGCGCAAGTTAATTAAAGCTTTAAAATCGGAGTTTCGAAACCACGATCGCTAGCAAATTCGCGATATTATCGCTTTTTTTAAATAGTTTGTTATAACAATTCGCTAAGCTAAAGAATTCAAGGCTTATTGTCGTATTTATACGAGAGTTTCTGACGTTTTCGTTAATAAAAAGGTTTTAAGCGAGGTTAAGCAGAAAAGATTGTTTTTATTTGGCTTTTTAATTAGCATTCGCAACAAAACTATTAATTATTTTAAGATTGATAAACAAAATTTTAAAATCTTCGATTAGTATTTCAAATTTGTGAAATTCGTTTTTAAATAAAACCAAAGCGAACGTATTATCGAATGTAAGGATTGAAGGGCAGGGAAATACTAGTTCAGACAATAGAGCTCAGATAAAATTAGGTTGATAGTCAGACTGATCTTTACCTTTTACATTTTTAATAAAAAGCGTGTATAAATACAAAAAAAGGGGTGGAGCCTTCGAAAAAAATATTTTTCAGGAAACCAGGCGAATCTTATTTAGTATGCTTTTCCAGCCTTTATTCCGACCGTTTTTCAATTTTTTTTAATATAATTTTAATAATTGGTTTTTTAGCAATTACTTTTATAAAATATTTTATTTAAATATTATTTTCAGCTTTTATAATACTATTCGGCTTTTACGGCCTATCCGCAGAAAATATTATTCGAAAGTTGATAAAAAGCAAAAGGTTTTGGCGGATCATTTGATTTATATACGTAATATTAATTTCTGATATTATCTTTTTTTTTAAGCTTTTGGTTTTTAAAAGCGATTAATTTTTTTGTACGTATGCTTTCGTATATAACGTGCGTTACGCTTTCGAAATAACGTACGGTTTTTTTCGCTTTTAATCGTAAATTGTAGCTGTTTTTTCCGCTTTCGGTCGTGAATTATAGCTGTTTTGCTGTTTTGTTTTTTTTGTTTTCGGTAGCGCTCGTATTTTCGTTTGAAAAAGCTTTTTTTTTTTAAAATGGCCGTTATTTTCCTGTTTAATTTTTTTTTTTTTATTTTTTTATTTTTTCGTCAGCTTTTTTTTATTTTAATCAACTGCTTTTCGCCGCGTTCGCCGCGAACTTTTAAAATGCTTTTAACTTTTATCTGTTTTCGGTATATACGCTTAATTTTACGCGAAAGCATTATAGCGGCCTTTTTGCTTTTTTGCGTTTTCGAACTTTTTAGCGTAAAATACAACCGCTGCAAAACTTCGTATATTTAATGCTTTTTTGTAAGTTTTTTAAACTTTTACTCGGATTCGCTTTTAATTAATTATAAATTTCTGCCGCACGCGCTACCGAAGCGTAAATTTTTCTTTCGGGCCTTAACGATTTTATAAATCGTTTCGATACTATTATCGCCGCTGCCGTTTTTTTTTTTCTGCTACCGAAGCCAAAGCTTTTGCTAAAACTTTTATCGATTTTATTATTTACGACGCTTATATAAATTGTTTAAAAAAAAATAACGCTTCGGCTTTTATAATAATCGAAAATCGTACGAATCGCGCCGCGGCTCGGATTGCCGCTGCTGCTGCTGCGCCCGCTTTTGCCGGTTTAGCGGCTGCTGCTGTTTTAAAAGCTTTGGCTGCGCCGGCTTTTTTATTTAACGACGCTAATATAAAACGTATTTTCCGACGTTTCGAAAACGTCGCTTGGATTTATTTTAATTAATTAAATCAAATTCTGAATTTTTACGAAAATATCGTAATTGTAATTCAGGATTCGATTACGGCTATTATAAAAACCTTAATTAAAATAAATCGAATATTTTGCGAATTCGTTTAATATTAATTTTTTTTAGCTTGCCGCTGCTTTTAAATCTGAAAAAAATAGCGATAAAAATAAATAAAAAATAACGATAATAATACGAATAATAAATCGCTTTAGCGGCGGTTTTAAAGTTTTTTAAATGTTTTTTTTTTTTTTTTTTTTTTTTGCTTTTACGACGCGTATTCGTTACTGCTTCGTTGCTATTATTTATCGTATTTTTTAAGTATTTTTTTACGACTTTTTTTACGTTCGTAAAATAATTTTCTGGCTTTTACGAATTTTCGTTTAATAAATAACTTTTTTATCGTATTAAATAATATCGGCCTTTTTTTTGTATTTTTATAAGTTTGTATTAATTTAATCTTGTATTTTTCGGGTTTTTAAAGTTTTATTATATTATTTTTCGGCTCGGTATCGTTTCGATTTTGTTAAGATTTTAATAGAAAAACGTGGAAAATATCGTAAATACGATATTAAAAAAAAAAGCTCGAGTTGGTAAGCTTGGCCGTGCTTATATATAATTCGCTTGATTTTAAAAGGTTTTAAATATTTATTTAAAAACTTTCGAGAAAATCGCAGCTATCGAAGGTTTTTAATCGATAATAATATTTTATCGCTTATTTAAAATTTAGTTTTTTTGTATTTAGCGTCGTAAACTTTTTATAATTCGCGTTGGCTTTTTTTAGCTTTTTATTAAATATTTTTTTTTTTTGCAATATTTTAATTCGTTTTTCCGCTGACGGTATTCTTTTTTTTACGACGTCGCTTTCGACGTTGCTATCAAATTCGGAATAAAAGCCGTATTGTAAAAGTAGATAGGAAAACCAGACTGATACGGCCATATGTCGGTGGATAAAATAGTCTAGGGAATCCCTAGAAAAGACTAAAAAAAAAAAAAGAGAATAAATAAAGGTATAAATTAAATTGCGTGCTTATGATATTATCTAAAAGAATGCTTTGCTTTTATACCTGTTGAAAGTAGTCAATAGCAAAAGGTTTCGGAAAGGTTTATATTTCGACTATAGTTAAAACTATCAATTCTTATTAATACAAAGTATTACCGTTTTATATTTTGTCCTAAATAATATACGTAGTCGTTTTTGACTACGACCAAAGAAAAACATAACTTTAATAAATGCAATCTAATTTATCTTATATAATCTAAAAACTAATTAATTAAAAACCGAACTTTTTAGCTTTATATTTCTTCGGTCTTTTAACCCGTTTTTAGCTTTTTTGCTATTAATTCTTGCGAAAAAATAACGTTTCGCTTATCGTTCGAATTATTTTGTTCGCTCTGTTTTTTTAAAAAATAGCTCGATAAAATATTAATCGAAATATCGTTTAAATTTACGAACGTTCTGATAGTTTTTTCGTCGATAATATTATTAAATGTCGCCGCGACGAATGCTTTCCACGATTTTTTTACGTAAATAATAAATTTCAGTTTTTAAACGTAGTTTTACGTTTTGCAAAAAGCGCTAAAAAGTCTTATATTAAAATCGTAAAAATAATCGATTAGTTCGTTGTAATTAAAACCGATTAGCGCTTGTGCTTCGCGTAAAACTAATAGGTCGAACTACGATTATTTGCCGACGAATGCTTTTAAAAAGGTTTCGAAGCCTGTAAAAAAAACTATTCTACGGAATGGTTCGAAAGTAATCGTTTGCAATCGAAACCATCGAAAATGCTATAATTGCTTTCGTCGCAATATAAACAATATTAAATTACTTATCGGATTATCGTTTTCGAAATGATTTTTATATTTTTGCGCCGTATAATTATTCGAATAAATTAGTATCGCGCCGTCGGTTTTTTAGATTCTGAATCTGACGAAAACTTTTTGTTTAATCGAAAAACTGACAAAAGTTATTTTATTTTCTATTCCGTAGCTTTCGGTTTCGTAATCCGATGAAATAGCCGAGGCTATTGCTTTAAACGCGTTAAAATACAAAAAAGCTGGGCCTTTTTAAATAATTTTAATTAATTTAGCGTCGTAATATAATTGCAAATAAGCTTCGATTATTTCCGAATTATATGCGAATGCAAATAAAACGTAATAATCGAAGGTGGCGTCGGTAAAGTCTTCGATTTTTTTTTTTTTTTAAAAGTCGGCGATATCGAATTTTATAATTGTAATACGATCGGAGCCAACGAAATTTAAAGCGATCGAAACGTTAAAATATACCACGAAACGGCAATTTCCAAAGTTCCGAGTAATTAAAGCAGCGAAATAAAGGCCGGAATGCATTTTAAAAGTTTATTAAATGAAATTATAAAGCATATTAGCGAAAAAAGTTATAAGCGCTTTTTAGATTTTAACCAATCGAAAATAATGCTTATATATAGCTATTTTTTTTTTTATAAAATGCAGCAGCGGCTTGTTTTTTCCGTTATAAAACCTTACGTAATTAACGAATTCGCAGCTTAATTTAAATAGATTTTAAAATATATTTTCGGTCGAAAAGCTAGAAAAGTCGGCTTTTGGAAATACTCGTTGCTTCCATTTTTCCACGTTTTAATCGAGCTTATAATCGCGCTAAAAGTTTTAAAATCTGCTTTAAAATTTGCGTAGCCTAAGTAAATTTTAATACGCGCTTAAATAATTTTCGCAGTTTTTCGTCGGAATATAAATTAATTATTAAAATTAATTTCGAACACGTCGTAATCCGAATTTTTAATAATAGCGAATCGACCAGCAAAGCCGATAACGTTAATTTTTTTTATAATCAAATCGTAATACGCCGCGTAACAGCGTACGTAAAAATAGCAAAACTTGTGTAAAAGTAGGTAGGAAAACCAGACTGATACGGCCATATGTCGGTGGGTAAGATAATCTAGGGAATCCCTAGAAAAGACTGAAGAAAGGAAAAGAAGAATGAATGAAGGTATAAATTGGACTGCGTGCTTATGGTATTATCTAAAAGGGTGCTTTGCTTTTATATCTGTTAAAAGTAGTTAATGGCAAAGGGCTTCGAAAGGGTTTATGCTTCGACTATAATTAAAACTATTAATTTTTATTAATACAAAATATTACCGTTTTACATTTTGTTTTAAATAATATACGTAGTCGTTTTTGATTACGATTAAAGAAAAATATAACTTTAATAAGTGCAATTTAATTTATTTTATATAATTTAAAAATTAATTAATCAAAAACCGAATTTTTTAACTCCACGTTTTTTTGGTTTTTTAATTCGTTTTTGGCTTTTTTGCTATTGGCTTTTGCGAAAAGGTAGCGTTTCGCTTGTCGTTTAAATCATTTTGTTTATTTTGCTTTTCTGAAAAATAGCTTGATAAAATGTTAATCGAGGTATCGTTTAAATTTACGAACGTTTTGATAGCTTTTTCGTCGATGATATTATTAAATATCGCCGCGACGGATGCTTTTTACGATTTTTTTTCGTAAATAATAGATTTCAGCTTCTGAACGTAATTTTACGCTTTGCAAAAAGCGCTGAAAAGTCTTGTATTAAAATCGTAGAAATAATCGATTAATTCGCCGTAATTAAAACCGATTAACGCTTTTGCTTCGCGTAAGATTAATAAATCGGACCACGGTTGTTACCGACGAGTATTTCTGAAAAAGCTCCGAAGCTTATAAAAAAGATTATTTTACGAAATAGTTCGGAAATAATCGTTTGCAATCGAAATTACCGAAAATGCTATAATTGTTTTCGCCGCAGTACAAATAATATCAAATTGCTTATCGGATTGTCGTTTTCGAAATAGTTTTTGTACTTTTGCGCCGTATAATTATTCGAATAAATTAATATCGCGCCGTCGGTTTTTTAGGTTTTAAATTTGACGAAAACTTTTTGCTTAATTAAAAAGCTGATAAAAGTTATTTTATTTTTTATTTCGTAGCTTTCGGTTTCGTAATCCGATAAAATAACCGAGGCCATTGCTTTAAACGCGCTGAAATACGAAAAGGCTGGGTTTTTTTGAATAGTTTTAGTTAGTTTGGCGTCGTAGTATAATTGCAAGTAGATTTCGATTATTTCCGAATTATATGCGAATGCAAATAAAACGTAGTAATCGAAAATAGCGTCGGTAAGATTTTCGATTTTTTTTTTTTTTTAAAAATCGGCGATATCGAATTTTATAATTATAATACGATCGGGGCCAGCGAAACCTGAAGCGATCGGAACGTTAAAATATGCCACGAAGCGGTAGTTTTTAAAGTTCCGGATAATTAAAGCAGCGAAATAAAAGCCGGGATGCATTTTAAAAGCTTATTAAATAAAATTATAAAGCATATTAGCGAAAAAAGCTATAAACGCTTTTTGGGTTTTAATTAATCGGAAATAATACTTATATATAATTATTTTTTTTTTTATAAAATGCAGCAGTGGCTTGTTTTTTTCGTTATAAAACCTTACGTAATTAACGAATTCGCAGCTTAATTTAAATAAATTTTAAAACATATTTTCGGTCGAAAAATTAAAAAAATCGGCTTTTGAAAATACTCGTTGCTTTTATTTTTTTACGTTTCAATCGAGCTTTATAATCGCGTTGAATATTTTAGGATTTACTTTGAAATTTGCGTATTTTAAATAAGCTTTAGCACGTATTTAAATAGTTTTCGCAGTTTTTCGTCGGAATATAAATTGATTATTAAAATTAATTTCGAATACGTCGTAATTCGAATTTCTGATAGCAGCGAATCGATTAGCGAAGCCGATAACGTTAATTCTTTTTGTAATTAAATTGCAATACGCCGCGTAATAACGTACGTAAAAATAACAAAATTTGCCGTTTTTTTTAGCGTTGATATTATTCGTAAAAACGAAATTAAAAAATCGGAGTTTTTCAGCGAAAAAAAGCTCGAGTAAAAACGGATCACCGTTTTCAAAAGTCTTTTTTATTTGTTCCGGCGTATTATATTTGCAATTTTCCGAAAAAAGCTTAGTTTAGTTTTCGTTCGAAGCAAAAAAAAAAAAAGCTAACGGATTTATTTGGTTTTTGTATAAAAGTATCGAAGTAAAACTTTTGAATCGTTTCGTCGTCGAAAGCGAAAGTTTTAAATAAAATAATTTGATTTTATGTTTTTTATATAATTTTTTCCGCGATAATTTCGATATTTTTTTCCAAGCTTTTTCGGTCGAATCGTATAATAATCGAGATTTTAAATGCTTTTATTAAAATCTCGAATATTAGCGATAATAATACGACGTTTTTAAACGCAGCAAGCGTTTTTAATATTTGCGTATTTAGTTTCGAAAAATCAGATTTAAAATCGTTTAGGTTTTTTTTTTTCGGAATATTTGCGTTTTTTAAATTTGATTTCGTAAAATCGTCGCGTTTTTTATTAATTAATTTAAAGCTTATAGCTCGGCGTCGATTTCCGGCCGTTTTTATTCGCGGTACCTTTTTTGCTAGCGACGCGAATAGTTTTTTCCGCCGAACAAAAAAGATTTCGGAAATATCGGCGCGCTTTTTTACGTTTTCTGTTTTTATTTTTTCCGGAATCGCTTTTATAAATATAATAAATTTTTTATATTCGAATAAGCGGTTGTTTGTTATCACGCTTTTGGTTTCGTTTTCGAATTCGTTTTCGATAATTGGAAATAAAAGTCGCCGAATTATTTTAGCTGCTTTGGAAATATTAATTGCTATTACGTATATTTTTTCGAATTATACGAAAATAATATTGGTTTTTTCGTTTTTTTCGTCGTTGTAAATTTAAAATATCGGAATAGCATCGTTTTTTTCGTTCGGTATAAAAATGCTGTATTTAACGACGCTTAGTTTTTTGCTTTGAAAAAAGGTCAGATTTAGAATTTCGCAGCCGATTAGGATTTTTTTTAGCGATTGTATAACGTCGTCGATCAGTTTGCAAACAGCTGTAAAAAGGCTTGTAAACCTGCGGGCTTTTAGGTTATTAGCTTTTAAAGTTTGCGTTTTGAAAATATAAGCGTTTAATATTTAAACTTTTTTTTTCGTAAAAATAATAATTTCGAAAAAGCGAGCGAAATGCCGAAATAGAATAATACCGATAATTTTGCTAAAAACGTATTTTTAAATATTCTTTTTATTAATTTGGCAAAAAACGTAAGATTCGGTTTGTTATCTTTTTTTTATTATTTCGAGCTTTTTTTGCTCCGGCGAAAGTTTTTAAAACGTTATCGTAATTTAGCAGGAATTTGTCGTAATTAAGGCTTTTACGAACGAATTTAGCTTTAACGAAATCTTTGTAATCGAATAAAAATTCGTTAACGTTTTTAATTATTATATCGAATTGCTTTATAAACGTTTTTACGATAGCTGTTTATTAATTTGAAATAGCAGTATTATATATTTGCTTAAATTCGAAAAAATTGCGTATAATAGTTTTGTTTTAAAGTAAATTAAAAATAAGCTTGCCAGGTTTAATAACGCTTTGCTTAAAAAACGATATAATATCGATAAGTTTATTAATTAAAAAAATGTATTATATTTGTTAAAAAGTAAATAAAAAAAAGTACGAAGATTGTAAAATATTTGTATTTAAAAGTTACGAAAAGCCGCATATTGTTTTTCTAATAAATTATAATTGTTTAGGCAAGTATCCGTTTAAAACAGCGAAAAAAATAAACAGTGCAATAAATAGCAAATAATAAAATGTATAAAAAATAGTTTTCGTATAATATGCGAATAATATAAATATATCAAATATGCGGCTTAAATATATACAAAGCTTTTGTTTTAATAAACAAAAATACAATCAAACAAAAAAAAGTATAATAAATGTTTTAAATAATATAAAAAAAGATCTTAAGAATAAACAGCGTATATCAAAACAAAAATAATAAAATAGCATATAATAAAAAGAAAAATAATAAATAACAAAAATAATAAAATAATTAATAAACAATCTTATATATACTTTTTTTTTTTTCGGTTATAAATGGAATTACGATTTAAACTGTGCTTTTAGCAGCGGGGTCGTCGTTCGGCTGTTTTCAGACCTTTTTAAAAGGTTTTTTTTTTTCAGAAGTATAATCGCTTTGGTCGGAGTCGTCGTCGAAGTCGCTGGAATCGGAATCGCTTTTTAATTCAAAGTCCAAAAGATAAATTTGCTGGTTTTTTTTATAAAATCGCTTTAACCGGTTAGCGACGAACGTTTTTTTTAGTTTTGTTTTATCGAATTCCGTGAACTTGTAATAATTTTTATTTAATTCGGCTTCGCATACTTCGTAAGGTCCGAGCTATTTATAATTAAGTTTAATATCGGCCGATTTGTCGATAACGCGCTGAACGTCGTAAATTAAAATCAAATCTTTTTTTTTAATTAGCGTTTTTTTTAAAACCTTGGTTTTATTTTAGACTTTTTTAACTGCTTTTTTATACTTTTTTTTTTTTTAAAATTATTTTTTTTATATTTATATCGCGGTAATCGAGCTGTTTAAATTTTATTACTAATAGATTTGCTTTTGTTTTTATTTTAATTACGTTATAAAACTTTTATACAAGCTATTTTGTTTTCAGAAGTAATCGAGCGTTTTTGTTATATTAAATAAAAAATAAAATTATTTTAATAAAAGCGTATATACATATGCGTATAGCAAAAAGCATTTCCGAGAATTTCCGCGATTAACGCTTATAACTTTTTCGAATAGCTTTTGAAAAGCCGTTAAAAATATTTTTATAGTTTTATTCAACGGATCCGTTGCTTTTCGAATTGTAAACTAAAATTTGAATGCGCTAAATGCCGTATTTTGTGAAAGTTTTAACAACGCTTTTATTTTCGGATTCACCGTCGACGTTTAATTTGCTAAATAAACCGTATTAATATACAACGTTTTTTTAAAAAAAAATCGCTATAACTTCGGAAATAGCGTTTCGGAAAAGTCGTTTTTTAAGTTATTCGGATAAATCGTTAATAACGAGCACGAAGCATATATAACCGCGATCGGTAATTAATACGCGTGTAACGTCGAAATTGATTTTTTTTTAGATTTCAAAAAACTACGTCGGATACAATAGGTTTTTTTTTCGGCCAGGCTTTCGTTTTTAGTAAAAAATGCAGTTTTTAACGAAAGCTTTGCAATTTTCGAAATATTTTTTTTATTAAAAATCGTTTTTGATTCGGTAATAAATGGCTTTAGCTTTTTTATAAAATACTTTTTCGTAAGCTTTTTTTATAATTTGAAACTTATCGGCTTTATTGTTTATTACTAAGCGTTTTTAATATATATTGTTTTTTATTTTGTATAATTTCCTATCGGCTAAAATATAATCGAAAGCTTGGTTTTTAAATAATTTGAATTAATAATTTAATACGCTAAATGATTTAAACAAAATGATTAAATAATATACGATTAAATAAAAATCTTCGGTTTCGTAATTGTCGATTAAAAGTTTATTTTCGTCGTTAATCGGCTTATTCCGATCGTTTTCGATTAAATTTATTCGCGGTGCTAGCCGAAATAATAACGCGAATGCTTTTTCGGCCCGAAAATTGATATTTTTTACTCGCGGTGCCAGCCGAAATAATAACGCGAATAATTTCGGATTTGTAAAATCTAAAGCGCAAATAACAAAGCAGCCGATTTCGTTAGCGATTTATTCGTTAATATTTTGTTCGTTTTATTTAACGAAATCAAACGGATAAAATCGTTTTCGTTTGGAAAGGCCGTTTGCCGCTGTATTAATTGTTTTTTTAATATATTTGATTTCGAAATTTATAAGTCGCATTTAAGCTATTTAATTAATAACGAATGCTTTTGGTAAATTATTAGCTTTTTTATTTAATTGGTCGACAAAAACTTTTGCGTTCGTTTTTAAAATAAAATATACGCCGTATAATTCGCTTTTTATTTTTTTTATTATTTTAAAAGCGCTTCGATATTTTCGTTTAATAGCATCGTAGCGTGCTTTTGCGAAAAATTATAAGCCGCTTTCGAATCGTGAAAAATGCCGTTTTTTGTTTTTATCGACTTATTGTAATACAGCTTCCCAATCGAAAATACTGGCGTCGATAATCAAAATGATTTTTTTTGCGTTTGGGCTATAATCGATCCGCATAAGCGATAAGGCCGATAAAAGATCGTTTTTAAAAATTTTTATAGCTTTGCTTTGCTTTTTTTTCCAAACGAAATCGATTTTTTTTTTTATCGTAGCGTAAATAAATGCAGCTTTCTGAAAAAAGTTTTTAATTTAATTGCGATAATAAATCATAACGCTAATAAAAGCTTTAGCTTCGGTAATATTTTCGCATTTTTTTTATTCGCAAATCTTTTTAATTTTCTTTTGTTAAAAATAGCGGCCAGCGTTGTTAATTATATAACCGACGATATTTATTTCGGGCATACAAAATTTTAATCGAAAGCTAATAATAGCTTTGGCTTTTTCGAAGCAAATCATAATTTTGTCGATATTTTAAATATGTTTTATTATATAGCGTCGAATTTCAGAAAGGATTTTTTTATTATTATAATATAATTTGGAGCCTTTTATTCCGACGTCGTTAACGTAAAGCAAAGCAATGTCAGAAATGCAAATTATAAAAACTTTATATACGATTTTTACGAATTAAGCGACTAAATTAATGGCTTTTATAAGTATTTTCGTTATACGCAGTAAATCGATCGGTGTTTGAATTGCCGTTATATTTCGAGATCGTGAATTAAGCATTAAATAATCGTAGCCGGAAAATAAATCGAAAAAAAAAGCGATTATCAATTCCGCGAATTCGTTTGAAAATTAATCGACGTTAAATGGCACGTTAGCGTTTCGTATTATTATTTTATTTATTTCGACGATTGCGATAATAAATTTATAAATGCTTTTTTTTTTTTTCGCAACGATAAACCATTTGTTTTTGTATAAGCCGTGGCAGAATTCGAAGATTTTTTGTTTAATTCGCTTTTTTAGCATTTCGATTATTTTATTTTGAAAAGCTTTAGGGACTGAAAAAGTCTTTTTTTGTCAGGTTTCGTAAAATACGGTTTTGATATCGATATAAAGCGTAACGTCAAGATTAAATTGGCTTATTTCGATGAAATCGAAGATTATAGCTTTTTTTCGGTTGCGTAGGATTTCGTATAAGATTTTTTTTTTTTAGCAAAAATTGGATTCCGATTGCCAAATTATCAAATCGTTTTTTTATAAATCGGCTGCTAAATAATAAGCTGGAAAATCGGCCGGTAATAAATTTTTCGAGCTCGCTAATAACTGGTTAAAATAATTTTATTACTTCGTTTTTTTCGAATCAATCGTTTATTTTTCCGGGGATATTCTTATCGGATTCGCTAAGATTTACGAATCGTATTTTATCAGCTTTACGCTTGTAAAAAATGCTGATATTAATATAAAAAAATAAAATATATAAATCGGGTTTGTTTAATACAAAAACGAAATTTTCGAAATTTTCATTTCCGAGTTAATAGCCAAAAATGTTAATATTAGCCAATTTTATTCGCGGTGTTATTTCGATTAGTAACGCGAATGCTTTTGGCTGATTATTTTCTAGGTTTTATTATAATTTAGCGTTTGTTTTAAAACCAGAGCCGGCTATTCGTTTCCCGATAAAATATCGATTAAAAAGATTTTATCGCCGGCGACGATAATTTAATTTTAAAAAGATCGGTTTCAATTTTAAAAAAAAGCTTTTATTTGGCCGTTCTCGGTGTATTTAAAACTGACGAAACTTTTCAGAATCCAAAGCATTTTAAAAATAATAAAATAAAAACATTTTTTTATTATTAAAAAGTTTTTATAAATAATAATATTTTCAACGTCGATTTTAATATTCCGTACAATTTTATTAAATTCAATCGTATTTTTATTAACGGTGTGTAAATTATTCGTTTATCGGTAATAATCGAGATATTATTAATTTCGGCTGTTTTTTAGTTTATGCAATTGATTTCGGCTTTATTATCGAATAAAGCGAAAGCGATCGTACTTTTTTTAAGTATTATTTTTATTTTTAATACTTTTATAACCGTATAAAAGCAGTTTCGTCGTTTTAACTTTTGGGTTTTTATAACAAAAGCCAAAAGGCTGACTTTTTCCGAGGATTTTTTTTTATCGGCTAAATTAATTGCGATATTATAAATTTCTTTTTGGTTTTTTTTTAATTTAAAATCGTTTTTTTTTCGAATAATCTTAATCTTTTCGTTTCTTTTTAATATAAGGATTTGTTTATTAATAATTTTATCGAATCTTTTTCCTGTGCTAAATAAATCGTTGAATTTCAATTTAATTTTTTGTTTTATAATTTTTTTAATAATTTCGTCGACGGTTTCGGAGCTAATATATTTGTCGATTTATTTCTCGCTTCGCATTAATAATAGGCGTTTAAAAGCTGGTACTTTCTGAATAATTTAAACCGGAATATCGGTATCGATATCTTTTATATCGTCGTTAATTTTTTTTATTATAAGCGTTTTTTTAATAGTTTTATCGGTTTTTTTTCGAATTTCGAAATTTTTCTTTTTTTCAATTTTAACGTTTTTTTATACCAGTCGGTTTGGCGAATAAAACAGAAACATTTTGCTTTTTTATAATTCGCTGATTTGATTATGCAATTATAATATTTGCAAATGCGATACTTATATTAGCAATATATATATTTGTTTTTCATTTATATATTTAAATTTTATTCACGCTTAAAATAAAAGTTTTTTTTTTAATTAATACGCTTTTTGAAATGTTTTTTCTTTTATTAATAAAAATCGTTTTTGCATTTTTTCTGTTTTTTAAACAGTCGTTTCATTCCGTACTTTTTATTTTCAAGCGAATAGTATTTAACCAGCTCTGATTTTTAGCTTTGTTAAAAAGGCTCATTTCTGCTTTCGTCGATCCGAAGCAAATCGCTTCGTATTTATTAATATAGCAGATATTATTATTTATATAAAAATTAAATGCTTTGCATTTTAAGCGAATATAAGGTTTTTCGCAGTAAATTTTTCTGTTGTTATAAAATTCACATTTAAAGCCACGAGATTTGTTTTAATAATTACTTTTATTATTTTGATAGCCGCGATTTTGGTTTCCGCGTTGATTTCCTTTTTTTTAATAATCGTTATTATAATTAATGTTTCGCTGATTTTAATCGCTAATACGAAAAGATTGCCATTAGGCAGCTATTACTTTTACGATAGCTTAGCGAGATTAATCGCTTCGCGCATTTTAAAAAAAATAGTTATTGTAAAAGCTATTTTAATCGTTTTTATTATTCGAATTAACGTAAAAAAATTTTTTCTGCTATTGCATAAGACTTTCGATTTTGCTTTAAAGTTTTTAAATTTTAATATCGGTAAATTTTAATACGAAAGTTTCGATATTTTTGTTAAGCTTTTCCAAGTTAATAAGTTTTGCAAAGCGATTAAATAATATAATAACTGATTGTTTTTTAGCGATTTCGGTAACTTTTAATAGCTGGGCATATTTTTGTATTAAAGCTTTCACGTTTTTTTTATAAATAGAAAAGGAAGATTTCTTTTGATTTATGACTTCGATAATACGTTCGCTTTGGTTTTGTTTAAAAACGAATTTCATAAATTTGGAATATTAATCGAAGGTTTCAGAGTTTTATTTATTAATCTTAAAATGCTTAATAGTTTTATTGCGAATACTAATTGAAAGGCCAAATAAAAACAGTTTTTTTTGTTTAATTTCGCTTAAAACTTTTTTATTAACGAAAACGTTAAAAACTTTCGTATAAATACGATAATAAGCCTTGAGTTTTTTGGCTTGGCGGATTGTTATAATAAATTGTTTGAAAAAAGCGATAGTATCGCGAATTTGCTAGCGATCGTAGTTTCGGAATTCCGATTTTAAAGCTTTAATTAGCTTACGCCAGTTTCGAGCTTTAATAGCTTTTTATTTATTTATCGATTTAATAATATCTTTAATAGTTGGATCGCAGTAGCGAAGGAGTTTATCGAATATTTCAGTTTTAAAAACTTCGAAATCTTTACAGGTTTTTTTATATTTTTCGATAAAGTCGGTAATATTGGCGCTATTAAATAAAAGTGTACCAAAAAAGCTAAAAAGGGGCATGCGGCCTCGTATAAGAAAACGAAAAGCGTCGTTGTCTATAGTATTAGCGAAAGTGTTAGTAGGATTTGAATTAAACGAATAAGTGTTTTTGAAGTTGCAGATTAGGAGTTTTCAATATAAAAAAAATCGTTTTTAATAAAAAAGTTATTAAAAAGGTTTTTGTGTTTTCTAAAGGAATTAAATAAAATAAGGTTGCGTCCAGATATTTAAGTAGCGTATTAAAAAATTTGTTTTTTGATAAGTTAATTGAATTGATATAATATTGTTATATAATCCACGGTTTCGATATTCCGTGGCTTAGGCTAATGCACGTACAGCCATTTTCTTATTATTTCTAATAAAAAGCCGCAAATTGTAATTGTTATAATCATAAAGCGTAAAATCAAAAAGTTGAATTTTCGCTAAGCGTTTAACCAAAAGAAATCTAATTCAAAAAAGCCGAGCGCAGCGGTCGAAGCGTACGAATTAATATTCGATTTGTTATTTTTAAACAAAAAAGCGATTTTCGAGCTTTAAATTTCGTACGATACAGAATTGCCTGACCGTAATTTCAAACGTTTCTAAAATATATTGCATTTTTGTAATTCAATAACCGTGCGCAAAATAAAAGAAATTATTAAAAGTCTTTTATATAATGCAATTGCGAATAATATTATATAAAAAGTTTTTTAAGCCGTAATAGCGAAATATCGAAATCGACTTTGATTGTGAATTTGAGAAACGCATCGGCGAATATATAAAAACGAAACACCGAAGTTTAAATCTTTGCGTAAATTATTAAATATAAAAATAAATAGAAAAACCAGATTAATACGGCCATATATCGGTGGGTAAAATAATTTAGGAAATTTTTAAAAGAAACTGAAAAAGGAAAAGAAAAATAAGTAAAAGTATGAATTAAACTGCGTGCTTATAGTATTATTTAAGGGGGTGCTTTGCTTTTATACCTGTTGAAGATAGTCAGTGGCAGGGGGCCTCGGAAGGGTCCATGCCTCGACCATAGCTAAAACTACCAACTCCCATTAATACAAGGTATCACCGTTTTATACTTGCCGTTTTTTTTAGCGTTAACGTTATTCGTAAAAACGAAATTAAAAAATCGGAATTTTTTAGCGAAAAAAAGTTCGAATAAAAACGGATTACCGTTTTCAAAAGTTTTTTTTATTTGTTTCGGCGTATTATACTTGCAGTTTTTCGAAAAAGGTTTAATTTAATTTTCGTTCGAAGCAAAAGGAAAAAAACTAACGGATTTATTTGATTTTTATATAAAACTGTCGAAGTAAAACTTTTGAATCGTTTCGTCGTCGAAAGCGAAAGTTTTAAATAAAATAATTTAATTTTATACTTTTTGTATAATTTTTCCCGCGATAACTTCGATATCGCTTTTCAGGCTTTTTCGGTTGAGTCGTATAATAATCGAGATTTTAAATATTTTTATTAAAATTTAAAATATTAACGATACGACGTTTTTAAACGCAGCAAGCGTTTTTGATATTTGCGTATTTAATTTCGAAAAATTAAATTCAAAGTCGTTTGAATTTTTCTTTTTCGAAATGCCTGCGTTTTTTAAATTTGATTTCGTAGAATCGTTGCGTTTTTTGTTAATTAGCTTAAAAGCTATAATTCGGCGTCGATTTCCGGCTGTTTTTATTCGCGATGCCTTTTTTGTTAGCGACGCGAATAATTTTTTCTTTCGAACAAAAAGGATTTCGAAAATATCGGCGCGCTTTTTTACGTTTTTTGTTTTTATTTTTTCCGAAATCGTTTTTATAAGTATAATAAGCTTTTTGTATTTAAATAAGCGGTTGTTTGTTATTACGCTTTTAATTTCGTTTTCGGATTCGTTTTCGATAATTAGAAATAAAAATCGCCGAGCTGTTTTAGCCGTTTTAAAAATATTAATTGTTATAGCGTGTATTTTTTCGAACTAAACGAAAATAATATTAGCTTTTTCGTTTTTTTCGTCGTCGTAAATCTAAAATATCGGAATAACGTCGTTTTTTTCTTTCGGTATAAAAATGCCGCATTTAGCGACGCTTAGGTTTTTGCTTTAAAAAAAAATTAAATTTAAAATTTCGCAGCCGATTAAAACTTTTTTTAACGATTGCATAGCGTCGTCGACTAATTTGCAAACAGCTGTAAAAAAGCTTATAAATCTGCGGGCTTTTAAATTATTAGTTTTTAAAGCTTGCGTTTTAAAAATATAAGCGTTTAATACTTAAACTTTTTTTTTCGTAAAAATAATAGTTTCGAAAAAACGAGCGAAATGCCGAAATAAAATAACATCGGTAATTTTGCTAAAAACGTATTTTTAAATATTTTTTTTTCGTTGATTTGGCAAAAAACGCAAAATTCGATTTATCACCTTTTTTTTGTTATTTCGAGCCTTTTTTGCTCCGGCGAAAGCTTTTAAACGTTATTATAATTTAGCAGAAATTTGTCGTAATTAAAGCTTTTGCGAACGAAATCAGTTTTAACGAAGCTTTTGTAATCGAATAAAAACTCGTTGACGTTTTTAATTATTATATCGAATTGCTTTATAAATGTTTTTACAAAAGCTGTTTATTAATTTGAAATGGCGGCATTATATGCTTATTTAAATTCGGAAAAATTGCGTATAATAATTCTGTTTTAAAATAAATTAAAAATAAATTTGCTAAGTTTAGCAACGCTTTGTTTAAAAAACGATATAATATCGATAAATTTATTAATTAAAAAAGTATATTATATTTGTTAAAAAATAAATGGAAAAAAGTATAAAAACTGTAAAATATTTGTATCCAAAAGTTACGGGAATCCGCATGCTATTTTTTTAATAAATTATAATTGTTTAAGCAAGCATCCGTTTAAAATAACGAAAAAAGTAAATAATACAAAAAATAGCAAATAATAAAATATATAAAAAATAGTTTTCGTAGAATATGCGAGTAATATAAATGTATCAGATATGCGGCTTAAATATATACAAAGCCTTTGTTCTGATAAACAAAAATACAATCAAACAAAAAAAAGTATAATAAATGTTTTAAATAATATAAAAAAAGGTTTTAAAAATAAACAAAATGATTAAATTGTATACAAGCAAAGCAAAACAAAAACAGTAGGATAATATATAATAAAAAGGAAAACAATAAATAATAAAAATAATAAAACAGTTAGTAAATAATTTTATATGCATTTTTTTTTTTTCGGTTATAAGTGGAATTACGATTTAAATTATGCTTTTAGCAGCAGGATTATCGTCCGGTTGTTTCCAGACTTTTCTAAAAAATAAAGCCTTTTTTTTTTCGGGAGTATAATCGCTTTGATCGGAATCGTCGTCGGATTCGCTGAAATCGAAGTCGCTGTTTAAATCAAAATCTAGAAAGTAAATTTACTGATTTCTTCTGTAAAATCGCTTTAATCGGTTGGCGGCGAACGTTCCTTTCAGCTTTGTTTCATCGAATTCCGTAAGCTTATAATAACTTTTATTCAACTCGGCCTCGTATATTTCGTAAAATCCGAGCTATTTATAATTAAATTTAATATCGGCCGATTTGTTAATAACGCGTTGAACGTCGTAAACCAAAACCAGATTTTTTTTTCTGATTAACGTTTTTTTTAAAACTTTGGTTTTATTCCAGACTTTTTTAGCTGCTTTCCTATACTTTTTCTTTTTTAAAATTATTTTTTTATATTTATATCGCGATAATTTAGCTGTTTAAATTTTATTACTAATAAATCCGCTTTCGTTTTTATTTTAATCACGTTATAAAGTTTTTATATAAGCCATCTTGTTTCTAAAAATAATCGAGCGTTTTTGCCGTATTAAATAAAAAATAAAGTTATTTTAATAAAAGCGTATATGTATATGCGCATAGCAAAAAGCATTTCCGAGAATTTCCGCGACCAACGCTTATAGCTCTTTCGAATAGCTTTTAAAAGGCCGTTAAAAATATTTCTATGGCCTCGTTCTACGGATCCGTTGCCTTTCGAATTGTAAACCGAAATTTAAATGCGTTAAATATCGTTTTTTTTTGTAAAAGTTTCGATAACGCTTTTATTTTCGAGTTTATTATCGACGTTTAATTTGCTAAACAAACCGTATCGATATACAACGTTTTTTTAAAAAAAAGTCGTTATAATTTCGGAAATAACGTTTCGGAAAAATCGCTTTTTAAGCTATTCGAATAAATCGTTAATAGCGAATACGAAATATATATAACCGCGATCGATAATTAATACGCGTATAATATCGAAATTAATTTTTTCTTAAATTTTAAAAAACCACGTCGGATACAATAAGTTTTTTTTTCGGCCAGATTTTCGTTTTTAATAAAAAACGCAATTCTTAACGAAAGCTTTGCAGTTTTCGAAGTATTCTTTTTATTAAAAATCGTTTTTGATTCGATAATAAATAGTTTCAGCTTTTTTATAAAACATTTTTTCGTAAGCTTTTTTTATAATTTAGAATTTATCGGCTTTATTATTTATTATTAAGCGTTTTTGATATATATTATTTTTTATTTTGTACAGTTTTTTATCGGCTAAAATATAATCGAAAGTTTAGTTTTTAAATAATTTAAACTGATAGTTTAATACGCTAAATAATTTAAACAAAATAATTAAATAATATACAATTAAATAAAAATCCTCGGTTTTGTAATTATCGATTAAAAGTTTATTTTCGTCGTTAATCGGCTTATTCCGATCGTTTTCGGTCAAATTCATTCGCGGTGCCAGCCGAAATAATAACGCGAATGCTTTTTCGGCCCGAAAATTAATATTTTTTATTCGCGGTGCCAGCCGAAATAACAACGCGAATAGTTTTGGCTTTGTGAAACCCAAAGCGCAAATAATAAAACAGCCGATTTCGTTAATAATTTATTCGTTAATATTTTATTCGTTTTATTTAGCGAAATCAAACGAATAAAAACGTTTTCGTTTGGAAAAGCCGTTTGCCGCTGTATTAATTATTTTTTTAATATATTTGATTTCGAAGTTTATAAATCGTATCCAAATTATTTAATTAATAACGAATGCTTTTGGCAGGTTATTGGTTTTTTTATTTAATTAATCGATAAAAACTTTAGCGTTTATTTTTAAAATAAAATATACGCCGTATAATTCGCTTTTTATTTTTTTTATTGTTTTAAAAGCGCTTCGATATTCTCGTTTAATAGCATCGTAGCGTGCTTTCGCGAAAAACTATAAGCCGCTTTCGAATTTTAAAAAGTGCCGTTTTTTGTTTTTATCGATTTATTATAATATAATTTCTTAACCGAAAATATTAGCGTCGATAATCAAAATAATTTTTTTTACGTTTGAGTTTTAATCGATCCGCATAAATAATAAAGCCGATAAAAGATCGTTTTTAAAAACTTTCATAGTTTTGCTTTGCTTTTTTTTTTAAACGAAATCGATTTTTTTTTTTATTATAGCGTAAATAAATGCAATTTTCTAAAAAAAAGTTTTTAATTTAATTGCGATAATAAATCATAACGCTAATAAAAGCTTTGGCTTCGGTAATATTTTTACATTTTTTTTATTCGCAAATCTTTTTAATTTTTTTTCGTTAAAAATAACGGCCAACGCTATTAGTTATATAATTAACGATATTTATATCAGGCATGCAGAATTTTAACCGAAAGCCAATAATAGCTTTGGCTTTTTCGAAGCAAATTATAATTTTGTCGATGTTTTAAATATGTTTTATTATATAATATCGAATTTTAAAAAAGATTTTTTTATTATTATAATATAATCTAAAGCTTTTTATTCCGACGTCGTTAACGTAAAAAAAAGTAATATCAGAAATGCAAATTATAAAAACCTTATATACGACTTTTACGAATTAAACGACTAAATTAATAGCTTTTATAAATATTCTGATTATACGCAGCAAACCGATTAGTATTTGAATTGCTGTTATATTTCGAAATCGTAAATCAAATACTAAATAATCGTAGCCGAAAAACAAATCGAAAAAAAAAGCGATCGTTAGTTTTGCAAATTCGTTCGAAAATTAATCGACGTTAAATAGCACGTTAGCGTTTCGAATCGTTACTTTGTTTATTTCGACGACCGCGGTAATAAATTTGTAAATGCTTTTTTTTTTTTCGCAACGATAAACCATTTATTTTTATATAAGCCGTGGCAAAATTCGAAAATTTTTTGTTTAATTCGTTTTTTTAATATTTCGACTATTTTATTCTGGAAAATTCTAAAAATTAAAAAGGTTTTTTTTTGCTAAGTTTCGTAAAATACGGTTTTAATATCGATATAAAACGTAATGTTAAAGCTGAATTAGTTTATTTCGGTGAAATCGAAAGCTATAATTTTTTTTCGGTTGCGTAAAACTTCGTATAAAACCTTTTTTTTTTTTGACAAAAATTAAATTCCGATTGCTAAATTATTAAATCGCTTTTTTGTAAATCGGCTGCTAAATAATAAGCTAGAAAATCGGCCGGTAATAAGTTTTTCGAATTCGCTAATAATTAATTAAAATGGTTTTATTGTTTTATTTTTTTTAAATCAATCGTTTATTTTTTCGGAAATATTTCCATCGGATTCGCTAAGATTCACGAATCGTATTTTATCAGCTTTGCGCTTATAAAAAGTGCTGATATTAATACAAAAAAGTAAAATATATAAGTCGGGTTTATTTAATACAAAAACGAAATCTTCGGAACTTTTATTTCCGAATTAATAGCTAAAAATATTAATATTAGCCAGTTTTATTCGCGATGCTATTTCGATTAGCGACGTAAATGCTTTTAGCCGAGTATTTTCCAGATTTTGTTATAGCTCAGCGTTTGTTCTAAGATCAGAATCGGCTATTCGTTTTTCGATAAAACATCGATTAAAAAATTTTTATCGCCGGCGACGGTGATTTAATTTTGAAAAAACCGGTTTCAATTTTAGAAAAAAGCTTTTATCTGGCCGTTCTCGGTGTATTTAAAACTAACGAAACTTTTTAAAATTCAAAGCATTTTAAAAATAATAAAATAAAAACATTTCTTTATTATCAAAAAGTTTTTATAAATAATAATATTTTCAACGTCCATTTTCATATTTCGTATAATTCTATTAAATTTAATAATATTTTTATTAACGATCGTGTAAATTATTCGTTTATCGGTGATAATCGGAACACTATTAGCTTCGGCCGTTTTCTAGTTTATGCAATTAACTTCGGCTCTATTATTAAATAAAGCGAAAGCGGTCGTATTTTTTTCGAATATTATTTTTATTTTTAATGCTTTTATAGCCGTATAAAAGCAGTTTCGTCGTTTTGACTTTTGGGTTTTTATAGCGAAAGCCAAAAGGCTGACTTTTTCTAAGGATTTTTTCCTATCGGCTAAATTAACTGCGATATTGTAAATTTCTTTCTAATTTTTTCCAATTCAAAATCGTTTTTTTCTCGAATGATTTTAACTTTTTCGTTTTTTTTTAATACAAGAATTTGTTTATTAATAATTTTGTCGAATTTTTCTTTTGTGCTAAATAAATCGTTGAATTTCAATTTAATTTTCTGTTCCATAATTCTTTTAATAGCTTCGTCGATAGCTTCGAAGCTAATATATTTATCGATTTATTTTTCGCTTCGTATTAATAATAGGCGTTTAAAAGCTGGTATTTTCTAAATAATTTAAACCGGAATATCGGTATCGATATTTTTTATATCGTCGTTAATTTCTTTTATTATAAGCGTTTTTTTAATAATTTCATCGGTTTTTTTTCGAATTTCAAAATCTTTTTCTTTTTCGATTCTGACGTTTTTTTTTATACCAGTCGGTTTAACGAATAAAACAAAAGCATTTTGCTTTTTTATAATTCGCTGGTTTAATTATGCAGCCATAATATTTGCAAATGCGATACTTGTATTAATAATATATATATTTGTTTTTTATTTATATATTTAAATTTTATTTACGCTTAAAATAAAAGTTTTTTTTTTGATTAATACGCTTTTTGGAATATTTTTTCTTTTACTAATAAAAATCGTTTTTGCATTTTTTCTGTTTTCCAAGTAATCGTCCCATTCCGTACCTTTTACTTTCAAGCGAATAATATTTAATCAGCTCTGATTTTCAGCTTTATTAAAAAGGCCTATTTTTGTTTCCGTCGGTCCGAAGCAAATCGCTCCGTATTTATTAATATAACAAATATTATTATTTATACAAAAATTAAATGCTTTGCATTTTGAGCGAATATAAAATTTTTCGTAATAAATTTTTTTATTATCACAAAATCCATACTTAAAGCTACGAAATTTGTTTTAATAATTATTTTTATTATTTTAATAGCCGCGATTTTGATTTCCGTATTAATTTCTTTTTCTCTTCTGATAATCGTTATTATAATTAATATTTCGCTAATCCTGATCGCTAGCACGAAAAAGTTGCTATTAAGCAGCTATTACTTTTACGGTAGCTTAGCGAAGCTGATCGTTTCGCGTATTTTAAAAAAATAATTGTTGTAAAAGCTATTTTGGTCGTTTTTATTATCCGAATTAACGTAAAAAAGTTTTTTCTGTTACTGTATAAAACTTTCGACCTTGCTCTAAAGCTTTTAAATTTTAATATCGGTAAATTTTAATACGAAAGTTTCGATATTTTTGTTAAGCTTTTTCAAATTAATAAATTTTGCAAAACGATTAAATAATATAATAACTGGTTATTTTTTAGCGATTTCGGTAATTTTTAATAGCTGGGCATATTTTTATACTAAAGCTTCCACGTTTTTTTTGTAAATAAAAAAAAGAAATTTCTTTTGGTTTATGATTTCGATAATACGTTCGCTTTAATTTTGTTTAAAAACGAATTTCACAAATTTGAAATACTAATCGAAAGTTTCAAAATCTTATTTATCAACTTTAAAATGCTTAATAATCTTATTGCGAATGCTAGTTGAAAAGCCAAGTAAAAACAATCTTTTTTATATAACCTCGCTTAAAACTTTTTTATTAACGAAAACGTTAAAAACTTTCGTATAAATACGATAATAAGCTTTAAGTTTTTTAATTTAGCGAATTGTTATAACAAACTGCTTAAAAAAAGCGATAATATCGCGAATTTGCTAGCGATCGTAGTCTCGGAACTCCGATTTCAAAGCTTTAACTAATTTACGCCAATTTCGAGCCCTAATAGCCTTTCATTTATTTATCGACTTAATAATATTTTTAATAATTAAGTTATAATAGCGAAAAAGTTTATCGAATATTTCAGTTTCAAAAACTCCGAAATCCTTACAGGTTTTTTCATATTTTTCGATAAAATCGGTAATATTAGCGCCATTAAATAAAAATGCATTAAAGGAGCCAGAAAAAAATATACGGCCTCGCATAAAAAAACGAAAAGCGTCGTTGTTTATAATATTAGCGAAAATATTAATAGAATTTGAATTAAACGAATAAATGTTTTTTAAAATTGCAAATTAAAAGTTTTTAATATGAAAAAAATCGTTTTTAATAGAAAAGCTATTAAAAAAGTTTTTGTATTTTCTAAAAAAATTAAATAAAATAAAATTGCGTTCAGATATTTGAATAACGTATTAAAAAACTTGTTTTTTAGTAAATTAATTAAATTAATATAATATTATTATATAATTCACGGTTTCGATATTCCGTGGCTCAGACTAATGCACGTACAGCCATTTTTTTACTACTTTTAATAAAAAGCCGTAAATTGTAATTGCCACAATCACAAAGCGTAAAATCAGAAAGTTGAGTTTTCGCCAGGCGTTTAACCAAAAAAAATTTAATTCAAAAGGGCCGAGCGCAGCGATCGAAGCGTACGAATTAATATTCGATTTATTATTTTTAAACAAAAAAGCGATTTTCGAGCTTTAAACTTCGCACGGTTTAAGATTGCCTGACCGAAATTTCAAACGTTTTTAAAATATATTGCATTTCTGTAGTTTAATAATTATACGCAAAATAAAAAAAGCTATTAAAAATCTTTTATATAATACAACTGCGAACAATACCATATAAAAGGTTTTTTAAGCCGTAATAGCGAAATATCGAAATCGATTTTAATTGCGAATTTAAAAAATGCATCGGCGAATATATAAAAACGAAACACCGAAGTTTAAATCTCTGCGTAAATTATCAAATATAAAAGTAAATAAAAAAACCAAACTAATACGGCCATATATCGGTGAGTAAAATAATCTAGGAAATCCTTAGAAAAAACTGAAAAAAAGAAAAAAAAAATAAATAAAAGTATAAATTAAACTGCGTACTTATAGTACTATTTAAGGGAGTGCTTTGCTCTTATATTTGTTAAAGGTAGTTAATAGCAAAAGGTCTCGGAAAGGTCTATGCCTCGACCATAGCTAAAACTACCAACTCCCATCAATACAAGGTATCACCGTTTTATAATATAATATGCGAAAAAAAATAAAATTCGTAAAAGCGTATATCGAATTATTATACGTAAATTCGGCTAAAGCAAGCTTCGTAGCCTAATCGTTTTGTCGATAATCGCAGTACGTGCGAAAATAAAATTTTAAAATTTAATTTTAACGTTTCGTTTGGCCATCGGTCTAAAAATAGAAAGCGATGCTTAATCGACGTCGTATTTATAAATAGAATATTATTAAAAATCAAAATTTATTAATAAAAACTGACTTTTTGTTTATAATAATCTTTTTAAAACAGCCAAAATTTTTGTAAATATATTATATAAATATTTTAGCCAAATTTAAAACTGAAATCGTTTTTTGTATCGGTATATATTTCGATAGCTTCGTATATCGGTTTATTATAACGAATATCGAATCGTAAATACGATTTCGTTTTTTATTAAAAAATAAATTCGTAATAAAATTTATAATTATCTTTTTCTAAAATTTCGTAAAAGTCGAAAAGAAAGCTAATTCGCTATAAAATCGGTGTTTTCTAAATTTGCTTTTTTAGCATTTTTCATACGTATTAATATAAAACGGTGATACCTTGTATTGATGGGAGTTGGTAGTTTTAGCTATGGTCGAGGCATAAACCCCTCCGAGACCCCTTGCCATTGACTATTTTTAACAGATATAAAAGCAAAGTATTCTTTTAAATAATACTATAGGCACGCAGTCTAATTCACACCTTCATTTATTTTTTTTTTCTTTTCTTTAGTTTTTTCTAGGGATTTCCTAGACTATTTTACCCACCGATATATGGCCGTATTAATTTGGTTTTCCTACCTATTTTTATATTTAATAATCTACGCAAAAATTCAAACTTCGGTGTTTCGTTTTTATATATTTACCGATGCATTTTTTAAATTTATAATTAAGGTCGATTTCGATATTTCGCCACTACGGCTTAAAAAACTTTTTATATAATATTATTCGCAGCTGCATTATATAAAAAACTTTTAATAACTTCTCTTATATTACGCACAATTATTGGATTACAAAAATGCAATATATTTTAGAAACGTCTGAAATTACGGTCAGGCAATCTTGAACCGTGCGAAATTCAAAGCTCGAAAGTCGCTTTTTTGTTTAAAAATAACAAATCGAATATTAGTTTATACGCTTCGACCGCTGCGCTCGGCCTTTTTAAACTAGATTTTTTTTAGTTAAACGTCTGGCGAAAACTTAACCTTTTGATCTTACGCTTTGTAATTATAGCAATTACAAATTGCGGCTTTTTATTAGAAATAGTAAAAAGATAGTTATACGTGCATTAGCCTGAGCCACGGAATATCGAGACCGTAAATTATACAGCAATATTATATTAATTTAATTAATTTATTAAAAAACAAGTTTTTTAATATATTATTTAAATATCTGAACGCAACCTTATTTCATTTAATTTTTTCAGAAAACACAAAAACCTTTTTGATAGCTCTTTTATTAAAAACGATTTCTTTTATATTAAAGATTTTTAATCTGCAACTTCAGAAAACATTTATTTATTTAATTCAAATTCTATCAACACTTTCGCTAATACTATGAACAACGACGCTTTTCGTTTTCTTATGCGAAGCCGCATGCCTCTTCCTGGCTTTTCTGATGCACCCTTATTTAATAGCGCTAATATTACCGATTTTATCGAGAAATATAAAAAAACTTATAAGAATTTCGGAATTTTTAAAACTAAAATGTTCGATAAGCTTTTTCGCTATTATAATCTAATTATTAAAAATATTATTAAATCGATAAATAAATAAAAGGCTATTAAAACTCGAAACTAGCGCAAACTAGTTAAAACCTTAAAATCGGAATTCCGAAACCACGATCGTTAGCAAATTCGCGATATTATCGCTTTTTTTAAATAATTTGTTATAACAATTCGCTAAGCCAAAAAACTTAAAACCTATTATCGTATTTATACGAAAGTTTTTAACGTTTTTATTAATAAAAAAGTCTTAAACGAAATTAAGCAAAAAAGATTGTTTTTACTTAACCTTCCAACCAGCATTCGTAACAAAACTATTAAGCATTTTAAAATTAATAAACAAAACCCCGAAACTTTCGATTAATATTCCAAATTTATAAAATTCGTTTTTAAACAAAACCAAAGCGAACGTATTATTAAAATTATAAACCAAAAGAAATCTTTTTTTTTTATTTACAAAAAAAACGTGGAAGCTTTAATGCAAAAACATGCCCAGTTATTAAAAGTTACCGAAATCGCCAAAAAACAATTAGTTATTATATTATTTAATCGTTTTGCAAAACTTATAAGCTTGAAAAAGCTTAACAAAAATATCGAAACTCTTGTATTAAAATTTACCGATATTAAAATTCAAAAGCTTCAAAGCAAAATCGAAAATCTTATATAACAGCAGAAAAAACTTTTTTACGTTAATTCGAATAATAAAAACGATTAAGATAATTTTTATAACAATTACTTTTTTTAAAATGCGCGAAGCGATCAATCTCGCCAAGCCATCGTAAAATAATAGCTGCCTAATAGCAACCTTTTCGTATTAACGATCAAGATTAGCGAAACATTAATTATAATAACGATTATCAGAAAAAAAAAAAAAACCAACGCGAAAACCAAAATCGCGGCTATTAAAATAATAAAAATAACTATCAAAACAGATTTCGTGGCCTTAAGTATAAGTTTTGTAACAACAGAGAAATTTACTGCGAAAAACCTTATATTCGCTTAGAATGCAAAGCATTTAATTTTTATATAAATAATAGCGTCTGCTATATTAACAAATACGAAGCAATCTGCCTCGAACCGACAAAAGCAAAAATAAGCTTTTTTAATAAAACTGAAAATCAAAGCTAATTAAATACCATTCGCTTAAAAATAAAAGGTACGAAATAAAACGACTGCTTGAAAAACAAAAAAAATGCAAAAACAATTTTTACTAATAAAAAAAAAAATATTTCCGAAAGCGTATTAATTAAAAAAAAAACTTTTATTTTAAATATAAATGAAATTCAAATATATAAATAAAAAACAAATACATATATTGCTAATGCAAATATCGCATTTGCAAATATTATAATTGTATAATCAAGCCAGCGAATTATAAAAAAGCAAAATACTTTTGTTTTATTCGCTAAACCGATTAATATAAAAAAAAACGTTAAAATCGAAAAAGAAAAAGATTTTAAAATTCGAAAAAAAACCGATAAAACTATTAGAAAAACGCTTATAATAAAAAAAATTAACGACGATATAAAAAATATCGACACCGATATTCCGATTTAAATTATTTAAAAAATACCAGCTTTTAAACGCTTATTATTAATGCGAAGCGAAAAATAAATCGATAAATATATCAGCCCCGAAGCCGTCGACGAAGCTATTAAAAAAATTATAAAATAAAAAATTAAATTAAAATTCAGCGATTTATTTAATACAAAAGAAAAATTCGACAAAATCATTAACAAACAAATCCTTATACTAAAAAAAAACGAAAAAATTAAAATCATTCGAAAAAAAAACGATTTTAAATTAAAAAAAAATTAAAAAAAAATTTACAACACCGCAATTAATTTAGCCGATAGAAAAAAATCCTCGGAAAAAGTCAGCCTTTTGGCCTTCGCTATAAAAACCCAAAAGTCAAAACGACGAAACTGCTTCTACACGGCTATAAAAGCGCTAAAAATAAAAACAATGCTTAAAAAAAGCACGACAGCCCTCGTTTTATTCGATAATAAAACCGAAATCAATTATATAAATTAAAAAACAGCCGAAACCAATAATATTCCGATTATTATTAATAAGCGAATAATTTACACCACCGTTAATAAAAACATTATTAAATTTAATAAAATTGTACGAAATATAAAAATCGACGTTAAAAGTATTATTACTTATAAAAACTTTTTAGTAATAAAAAAATGCTTCCATTCTATTATTTTTAAAATGCTTTGAATCTTAGAAAGTTTCGTTAGTTTCAAATATACCGAGAACGGCCAAATAAAAGCCTTTTTTTAAAACTAAAACCGATTTTTTCAAAATTAAATCACCGTCGCCGGCGACAAAATCTTTTTAATCGACGTTTTATCGGAAAACGAATAGCCGGTTTTAATTTTAAAACAAACGCTAAGCTATAACAAAATCTGAAAAATACTCAGCTAAAAGCATTCGCGTTATTAATCGAAATAATACCGCAAATAAAATTAACTAATATTAATATTTTTGGCTATTAACTCGGAAATAAAAATTCCGAAAATTTTATTTTTATATTAAACAAACCCGACCCATATATTTTACTTTTTTGTATTAATATTAGCATTTTTTACAAGCGCAAAGCTAATAAAATACGATTCGTAAATCTTAACGAATCCGATAAAAATATTTCCGGAAAAATAAACGATTAATTTGAAAAAAATAAAATAATAAAACCATTTTAATTAATTATTAGCGAATTCGAAAAATTTATTACCGGCCGATTTTCCAGCTTATTATTTAGCAGCCGATTTACGAAAAAACGATTTAATAATTTAGCAATCGGAATTTAATTTTTATTAAAAAAAAAAAAAGTTTTATACGAAATTTTACGCAATCGAAAAAAAGTTATAACTTTCGATTTTACCGAAATAAGCCAATTCAGCTTTAACGTTACGCTTTATATCGATATTAAAACCGTGTCGTACAAAGCCTGGCAAAAAAAAATCTTTTCAGTTTCTAAAACTTTCCAAAATAAAATAATCGAAATGCTAAAAAAACGAATTAAACAAAAAATCTTCGAATTTTACTACGGCCTATATAAAAATAAATAATTCATCGTTGCGAAAAAAAAAAAAAGCATTTATAAACTTATTACCGCAGTCGTCGAAATAAACAAAATAATAATACGAAACGCTAACGTACTATTTAACGTCGATTAATTTTCAAACGAATTCGCAAAACTGACGATCGCTTTTTTTTTCGATTTGTTTTTCGGCTACGATCATTTAATATTTAACTTACGATTTCGAAATATAACGGCAATTTAAATTCTAATCGGTTTATTGCGTATAACGAAAATATTTATAAAAGCTATTAATTCAATCGTTTAATTTGTGAAAATCGTATACAAAATTCTTATAATTTATATTTCTGATATTGCTTTTTTTTATATTAACGACGTTAAAATAAAAGGTTTCAAATTATATTATAATAATAAAAAAATCTTTTTTGAAATTCGACGTTATATAATAAAATATATCCAAAACATCGATAAAATTATAATCTGCTTCGAAAAAGCCAAAGCTATTATTGGCCCTCGATCAAAATTTTATATATTCGAAATAAATATCGTCGGTTATATAACTAATAGCGCTAGCCGCTATTTTTAACGAAAAAAAATTAAAAAAATTTGCGAATAAAAAAAATATAAAAACATTACCGAAGCCAAAACTTTTATTAGCGTTATAATTTACTACCGCAATTAAATCAAAAACTTTTTTTAAAAAGCCGCATTTATTTACGCCACGATAAAAAAAAAAATCGATTTCGTTTAGGAAAAAAAGCAAAACAAAGCTATAAAAGTTTTTAAAAACGACCTTTTGTCGGCTTTATTATTTGTGCGAATCGATTACAGCCTAAACGCAAAAAAAATCATTTTAATTATCGACGCTAATATTTTCGGTTAAAAAGCTGTATTATAACAAATCGACGAAAACAAAAAACGGCATTTTTTACGATTCGAAAGCGGCCTATAATTTTTTGTTAAAATACGCTACGATATTATTAAACGAAAATATCGAAGCGTTTTTAAAGTAATAAAAAAAATAAAAAGCGAATTGTACGGCGTATATTTTATTTTAAAAACAAACGCAAAAGTTTTTGTCGATTAACTAAATAAAAAAGCCAGTAACCTGCCAAAAGCATTCGTTATTAATTGGATAATCTAAATGCGACTTATAAATTTCGAAATTAAACATATCAAAAGAATAATTAATATAACGGCAAACGGCCTTTTCAAACGAAAACGCTTTTATTTATTTGATTTCGCTAAACAAAGCGAACAAAATATCAACGAATAAATCGCTAACGAAATCGGCTGCTTCGCTATTTACGTTTTAGATTTTACAAAACCAAAAGCATTCGCGTTGTTATCTCGGCTGGCACCGCGAATAAAAAACACTAATTCTCGGGCCGAAAAAGCATTCGCGTTATTATTTCGGCTGGTATCGCGAATAGATTTGATCGAAAACGATCGGAATAAACCGATTAGCGACGAAAATAAACTTTTAATCGACAATTACAAAACCGAAAACTTTTATTTAATCGCATATTATTTAATTATTTTATTTAAACTATTTAGCGTATTAAATTATTAATTTAAATTATTTAAAAACCAGATTCTCGATTATATTTTAGCCGACAAAAAGCTGTACAAAATAAAAAACAATATATATTAAAAACGCTTAATAATAAATAACAAAACCGATAAGTTTCAAATTATAAAAAAAGCTTACGAAAAAATGTTTTATAAAAAAACTAAAGCCATTTATTACCGAACCAAAAACGACTTTTGATAAAAAAGATGCTTCGAAAACTGCAAAATTTTCGTCAAAAGCTATATTTTTTATCAAAAACGAAAGCTTGGCCGAAAAAAAAACTTATTATATTCGACGTAATTTTTTAAAGTTTAAAAAAAAATCAACCTCGACGTTATACGCGTATCGATCACCGATCGCGGTTATATATGTTTTGTATTCGCTATCGACGATTTATTTAAATAGCTTGAAAAGCGATTTTTCCGAAACGCTACCTCCGAAGTTATAATAACCTTTTTTTAAAAAAACGTTGTATATCGATATAATTTGTTTAGCAAATTAAACGTCGATAATAAATTCGAAAACAAAAGCGTTGTCGAAACTTTTATAAAAAAATACGATATTTAACGCATTTAAATTTTAGCTTATAATTCGAAAAGCAACGGATCCGTTAAACGAAGCTATAGGAATATTTTCGACGGCTTTTCAAAAGCTATTCGAAGAAACTATAAGCGTTGATCGCGGAAATTCTCGGAAATGCTTTTTGTTATACGCATATGCATACACGCTTTTACTAAAATGATTTTATTTTTTATTTAATACGGCAAAAACGCTCGATTGTTTTTGAAAATAAAATGGCTTATATAAAAACTTTATAACGTAATTAAAATAAAAACGAAAGCAAATTTATTAGCAATAAAATTTAAACAGCTAGATTACCGCGATATAAATATAAAAAAAATAATTTTAAAAAAAAAAAAATATAAAAAAGCAATTAAAAAAGTCTAAAATAAAACCAAAGTTTTAAAAAAAACGCTAATTAAAAAAAAAAATCTGGTTTTAATCTACGACGTTTAGCGCGCTATTAACAAATCGGCCGATATTAAGCTTGATTATAAATAGCTCGGATCTTACGAAATATGCGAGGCCGAATTAAATAAAAGCTATTACAAGCTTACGAAATTCGATAAAACAGAACTGAAAGGAACGTTCGCCGCCAACCGGTTAAAGCGATTTTACAAAAGAAACCAGCAAATCTACCCCCTGGACTCTGAATCAAACAGCGATTCCAGCGACTCCGACGACGATTCCGACCAAAACGATTATACTTCTGAAAAAAAAGAACCCCCTGGAAAGGTCTGGAAGCAGCCGAACGATAATCCCGCTGCTGAAAGCATAATTCAAATCGTAATTCCACTTATGACCGAAAAAAAGAAAAGTGCTTATAAAATTGTTCACTAACTGTTCTATTATTTTTATTGCCTATTATTTTCCTTTTTATTGTATATTGTTTTACTATTTTTGTTTTGCTTGCTTATATACAACCTAATCATTCTGTTTTATATACACTGTTTATTTTTAAAACCTTTTTTTATATTATTTAAAACACCTACTGTATTTTTCTTTGTTTAACTATACTTTTGTTTACCAGAACAAAAGCTTTGTATATATTTGAGCCGTATATCCGATACATTTATATTATTCGCACATTTTACGAAAACTATCTTTTATATATTTTATTATTTGCTATTTGCTGCATTATTTATTATTTTCGTTATTTTGAACGAATGCTTGCCTAAACAATTATAATTTATTAGAAAAACAGCATACGGATTTCCGTAACTTTTAATTATAAATACTTTACAATTTTCGTACTTTTTTTTCATTTACTTTTTAATAAATATAATATATTTTTTTAATTAATAAATCCATCGATATTATATCGTTTTTTAAATAAAGCGTTGCCAAACCTAGCAAGTTTATTTTTAATCTATTTTAAAACGGAATTATTATACGCAATTTTTCCGAATTTAAGCAAGCATATAATACCGCTATTTTAAATTAATAAGCAGCTTTCGTAAAAACGTTTATAAAATAATTCGATATAATAATTAAAAACGTCAACGAATTCCTATTCGACTACGAAAGCTTCGTTAAAGCTGAATTCGTTCGCAAAAGCTTTAATTACGACAAATTCCTGCTAAATTACGATAACGCTAACGCTTTAAAAGCTTTCGCCGAAGCAAAAAAAGCTCGAAATAACAAAAAAAAAATGACAGACCGAATATTACGCTTTTTGTTAAATCAACGAAAAAAAAATATTCAAAAATACGTTTTTAGCAAAATCACCGGTATTATTCTATTTCGGCATTTCGCTCGTTTTTTCGAAACTATTATTTTTACGAAAAAAAAAATCTGAATATTAAACGCTTATATTCTTAAAGCGCAAACTCTAAAAGCTAATAACCCAAAGGCCCGCAGATTTATAAACTTTTCTACAGCTGTTTGCAAATTAGTTAACGACGTTATATAATTATTAAAAAAAGTTTTAATCGGCTGCGAAATCTCAAATCTAACTTTTTTTTAAAATAAAAAACTAAGCGTCGCTAAATGCGGCATTTTTATACCGAAAAAAAAAAACGACGCCATTCCGATATTTTAAATTTACGACGACGAAAAAAACGAAAAAGCTAATATTATTTTCGTTTAATTCGAAAAAACATACGCGATAGCAATTAATATTTTTAAAATAGCTAAAATAATTTAGCGACTTTTATTTTTAATTATCGAAAACGAATTAAAAAACGAAACCAAAAGCGTAATAGCAAACAACCGCTTATTCGAATACAAAAAGCTTATTATATTTGTAAAAACGATCCTGGAAAAAATAAAAATAAAAAACGTAAAAAAACGCGCCGATATTTTCGAAATCTTTTTTATTCGAAAAAGAAAACCATTCGCGTCGCCAGCAAAAAAGACACCGCGAATAAAAACAGCCGGAAATTAACGCCGAATTATAAGCTTTAAGCTAATTAACAGAAAACGCGACGATTTTACAAGATTAAACTTAGAACATTTTAGCATTCCGAAAAAAAAAGATTTAAACGATTTTGAATTTAACCTTTCGAAATTAAATACGCAAATATTAAAAACGTCTGCTGCGTTTAAAAACGTCGAACCGCCAATATTTCAGATTTTAATAAAAGCATTTAAAATTTCGATCATTGCGCGATTCGACCGAAAAAGCCTGAAAAAAAATATCGAAATTATCGCGAAAAAAATTATATAAAAAGTATAAAATCAGATTATTTTGCTTAAAACTCTCGCTTTCGACGACGAAACAATTCAGAAGTTTTACTTCGATATTTTTATATAAAAGCCAAATAAATCCGTCAGCTTTTTTTTTTTTGCTTCGAATAAAAACTAAATTAAGCTTTTTTCGGAAAACTGCAAATATAATACGCCAAAGCAAATAAAAAAAACTTTTAAAAACGATGACCCGTTTTTATTCGAGTTTTTTTTCGCTGAAAAACTCCGATTTTTTAATTTCGTTTTTATAAATAACGTTAACGCTAAAAAAAACGGCAAATTCTGCTATTTTTACGTACGTTATTACGCGGCGTATTACGATTTAATTATAAAAAAAATTAACGTTATCGGCTTCGCTAATCGATTCGCTGTTATTAAAAACTCGGACTACGACGTATTCGAAATTAATTTTAATAATTAATTTATATTCCGACGAAAAACTGCGAAAACTACTTAAGCGCGTATTAAAGCTTATTTGGGCTACGCAAATTTTAAAACAAATTCTAAAGTTTTTAGCGCGATTACAAAGCTCGATTAAAATGTAAAAAAATGAAAGTAACGAATATTTTTAAAAGCCGATTTTTCTGGCCTTTCGACCGAAAATGTATTGCAAAGTCTGCTTAAACTAAACTGCGAATTTATTAATTACGTAAAGTTTTACAACGGAAAAAACAAGCTATTGCTGCATTTTATAAAAAAAAAAGTAGCTATATATAAATATTATTTCCGATTGGTCAAAACCTAAAAAACGCTTACAGCTTTTTTCGCTAATATGCTTTACAATTTTATTTAATAAGTTTTTAAAATGCACCCCGGCTTTTATTTCGCTGTTTTAATTATCCGAAACTTTAGAAACTGCCGCTTCGTAATATATTCTGACGTTCCGATCGCTTTAGATTTCGCTGGCCCCGATCGTATTACAATTATAAAGTTCGATATCGCCGACTTTTAAAAAAAGAAAAAAATCGAAAACTTTACCGACGCTATTTTCGATTATTACGTTTTGCTTGCATTCGCATATAATTCGGAAATAATCGAAGCTTATTTACAATTATATCACAACGCTAAGCTAATTAAAACTATTTAAAAAAGCCTAGCTTTTTCGTATTTCAGCGCGTTTAAAACAATAGCCTCGGTTATTTTATCAGATTACAAAACCGAAAATTATAAAATAAAAAATAAAATAATTTTTATCAGCTTTTCGATTAAGCAAAAAGTTTTCGTTAAATTTAGGATTCAAAAAACCGACGGCGTAATACTAATTTACTCGAATAATTATACGGCGCAAAAATACAAAAACTATTTCGAAAACGATAATTCGATAAGCAATCTGATACTGTTTGTATTACGGCGAAAGTAATTATAGTATTTTCGATAGTTTCGATTGCAAACGATTATTTCCGAATTATTTCGTAAAATAGTTTTTTTTACAAATCTCGGAGCTTTTTTAAAAGCATTCGTCGGTAAACAATCGTGGTCCGATTTATTAATTTTGCGGAAAGCAAAAGCGTTAATCGATTTTAATTACGACGAATTAATCGATTATTTTTACGATTTTAATACAAAACTTTTCAGCGCTTTTTGCAAAGCGTAGAACCACGTTTAAAAGCTGAAATCTATTATTTACGGAAAAAAGTCGTAAAAAGCACCCGTCGCAGCGATATTTAATAATATTATCGACGAAAAAATTATTAAAACGTTCGTAAGCCTAAACGATACTTCGACTAACATTTTATCGAGCCATTTTTTAAAAAAGCAGAATAAATAAAATAAATCAAACGACAAACGAAACGCTACTCCTTCGCAAAAGCCAATAGCAAAAAAGCCAAAAACGGATTAAAAAACCAAAAAAATATAAGGCTAAAAAATTCGGTTTTTAATTAATTAGTTTTTAAATCAAATAAAATAAACTAAATTACATTTATTAAAATTATATTTTTTTTTAGTCGTAATCAAAAACGATTATATATATTATTTAAAACAGAATATAAAACGGTAATATTTTGTATTAATAAAAGTTAATAGTTTTAGCTATAGTCGAAGCATAAACCCTTTCGAAACTCTCTGCTATTAACTACTTTCAACAGATATAAAAGCAAAGCATTTTTTTAAATAATACCATAAGCACGCAATCCAATTCACATCTTCATTTATTTTTCTTTTCCTTTTTTCAGTCTTTTCTAGGGATTCCCTAAACTATTTTACCTACCGACATATGGCCGTATCAGTTTGGTTTTCCTACCTACTTTTACATTAACGTAACGCTTTATATCGCTTCGTAAATCAGGCCAAAAATACTTTTTTTCGATCAGTTTTAGCGTTCGCCGAAAGTTTTAATAACCGGCGGTCGGATCGTCGTAATTAATTTTTAATATCTCGTTTTTAATAGCGCTTTTATTCGAAATATACGCACGTTTTTTATAACGTAGTAATTTATTTTAGCTTATACGCTAGTATTTTTCGGACCCGGCTCGATTGCTTTGCGAAGCCGACTCGTACGTTTTTTGTAATATAAAAAAATCAGATTTTTGCAATTTAAAAATAATTTTATAAATCGGTTTTGCTAACTCGTTATTAGCCGTTTCGAATTGTAGTAATACAGCGGCTACGCTCCGTGGTATATACTGTTTGCAATTAATAATATTAGCAAAAAATAATCCGGCGAAAAAGCTTTTTATTTGGCTTTTTTCCGCTTGCTTTCTACTTTTTAATTCCGTTAATAAAAGCTTCGAATACTTATCGGCGCGAAATAATTTATATTTCGATTTTAAACGTGTTTTTATTACGGAAAACATTTTAAAATTTCTTAAATAAGTTAATTTCAGCTTACGATGCAACGTAAGCAGTTGCTCGTTATTTTTTTTTAAATTTTTTTTTAAATTTGGCCGGCGGAAAAAATCATCCGCCGAATTAAAAACTTTTGTTTTATATTCGATTGCAAAATCGTATTTAATTAGCTCGTCGGCCTATTTCGCTTAGCGTTCGTTTAAACGTTTTTTCGTAAAAAAGTATTTTAAATTATAATAATTTATACGTATAATAATAACGTCGGAAGCGCTACGTAAATATTGGTTCTATTATTTAAAAGCGTAAATTATAGCTATTAGCTTAGCGTCGTGGACTTCGTATTTTTGTTTTATAAAAAAAAGCTTTTTCGAATAATACGCGATAAAATGCTAACGTGCCTTCGCATTTTTTCCGAATAATTAAAATAATATTTCGCTTATAGCGAATTTCGAAGCGTTTGTTTCGACTTGGATTTTCAATCGAAAATCGAAATAACGTGTGATAGCTGACTTAGAGGTGATCAAAAAGATTAATATGGGCCGAAAGGTACGCGTATACGTTGAATACTAAAGTGAAAAGCTTCAAGGTAAACGGGAGCTCTGAATTATTAAATACAGATTGGTGGGAAAGGTCCGTGCAGTATGCGCGCTAAGCTACGTAATTGATCGGTGCGTGCGCGGCCGCAAAGCTGAACCCCAGCCTTGGGAGCCCGCCAGCCAGGCAGCACCTAGGATCGTAATACTACCCCCCTCCTTTTAAAAAACTGGTCCTCAGATTTGAAGCCGTAGGACCCAACCCGTATTTCTTTTTACACTTCCAACCCATTAAGCAGACGTAGGTTGCTAGCCGTTTTAGCATTAATCTTTCAACGTGCCACTTCGCAAAACGTATATAACTTTTTTATGCGAATCACGAAGTCTTTGTTTAATCCATTTAACGTTATTATCGATTGCTGAAATAATTTAGCTGTCGCTTTTAACAAATTCGAAAAAACAGCACGTTGAGCCTGAAAAGCTTTGTCGAGATCGGCCCGAGAAACCGGACTGACGAACGGTCGGAATATATTTCGAAACACAGCGTTTGCGAAAAATTTCAAATCTGATTAGTACTGTGCTTTGGTAAGCGCGTACGTGATTTTAACAGAAAGGGCGGAAGAAAAAATATAATCGATTATTCGTTTGGTACAAAAATCGATTGATCGCGCGAAAGTATGATTTTGCTCGATAAAAGCACGGAAGCGCTGGGCCTGTAATACAAGGTCGGCGTTTATTGTTCGTGCAGTTAAATGCAAGCTCGTAGATCGACAGGCTTAGCGAAAAGGTCGAGCTGTATTAGTAGCAGTCAGGTGCAAGCTTTGGTAGCAGTCAGGTGCAAGCTAATTAAAATAAGGTTTTGGGCTAGGTCGATTTCGAAAGTTGCGAAAAGGCAGGCCGATGTGTTAAAACTCCGCAAGTTTGAAAGCAAAAGCGGGGTCGTCGAAAGGCTGAAATGGAAGAGGCCAAGAGCTAGTTTGGTTGTTAACCTTAGTATTATATAACAGCTGATTTAGAAGTGATTAAAAAGATTGATATGGGCCGAAAAGTACGCGTGTACGTTGAATACTAAAGTGAAAAGCTCCAAGGTAAACGGAAGCTCTGAACTATTAAATACAGGTTGGTGGGAAAGGTCCGTGCAGTATGCGCGCTAAGCCACGTAATTGATCGGTGCGTGCGCGGCCGCAAGGCTGAACCCCAGCTTTGGGAGCCCGCCAGCCAGGCAGCACCTAGGGTCGTAACATAACGTAGAATCGGTGCTTGACAAAACTTTTTTTTTTAAAAATAAAAAAGCGATTTTCGTTTCGAATAAAAAACGAAAAAGGCCCGATATTTTTCCTCGTTGCATTTTTTTTAAAAAATCTATAATAAATCGGCAAAACTTAGCGTAGTTTTTAATAAAACGTTTATAAAAATTAATAAAATTTAAAAAAATTTGAATATTTCGCCACGTAATAAAAAAAGGCTATTTCCGAATATTATTTATTTTCTTTGGGTCCATTTTAATTTTCGTAAAAATAACGACGAAGCTTAGGAATTTAATCGTATTCGTATCGAAAGCATATGTTTTCAGATTTTCGTAAAGTTTGTTAGTACGAAGTTTTTCGAAAACTTTTTTTACCGCGTTTGTATAATCGTCGGGATTTTCGGAAAATATTAAAATATCGTCGAAATAAATTATATACGTAATATTTACTAAACCGATTAAAACTTAATTAATATACGCTTGAAAAGTTGCTAATGCGTTCGAAAAGCCAAAAGGTAATACGCAGTATTCGAAATATTCGTAACGAATGCGAAACGCAGTCTTTTATTTATTTCCTTTTTTTATTCGAAAGCGATGGTACGCCTAAATAAGATTTAGCTTAGTAAATATTTTAGCTTTTTTTAAACGATCCAAAGTTTCGCTTATAAAAGATAAGAAAGTTCGATTTTTAATCGTAATTGCGTTTAAACTTTTATAATCGACGCATAATCGTAAACTTTCGTTTTTTTTCGGTATAAATATTACCGGTGCGCCGGCAAAGCTAGTAAATCTTTTTATTCAGCTTTTTTTTAAGCTCGAATCGAAATATTCGCGTAATTCGATAAATTTAGATTTCGACAAAAAATAAATTGGTTTTAAAAAAAATCTTTTTTCTTCGCGAAATTTATTCGATGCTTTATAAAATAATAAAAAGCTAGAATAACCGCGGCGGTATCGTTAAATACGTCGGCGTAATCGTCGTATTTAAAAAATAATTAATACTGTTTTTTAATAGCTTTTTTCAAAACGATACAAAACGCTTGCTGTAACGACTCACTCTTTTGCCACCTCTCGTATTATCCCAGCAACTACGTATAGCTGCAAGCTCCCTGGTCCTCTGATGGGTCTCCTTATCAACTGTAAAGATTATTTATATATATAAGGCACTTCCTTTTTAGCATTTTTGCTTTTTACAGTTGTTGATTTTAAGTGAATATTTTTGTTATAGAACCAAAGGCTCGTTTTTTATATTATGTGAATACAGCGACCAGTTAATTGATTTTCTAGCCTTCCGATTAATTAAATCGTTATATTATTAATAACTTTTTTTTTACGCTAGCGACGGCGTAAATTATTTCTTTTTTCGAATTTCTTACGGGTTATATCAAGGTGATCGACCGGTTGTAAAAAGGTTTATTTCCGCATTTTGCGAAAAATAGCTTTTGTTCAACGATCCTTTTTTTAGTGTAAAACGGTGATACCTTGTATTAATGGAAGTTGATAGTTTTAGCTATGGTCGAGGCATGGACCCCTCCGAAACCCTCTGCCACTGACTATCTTCAACAGATATAAAAGCAAAGCACCCTTTTAAATAGTATTATAAGCACGCAGTTTAATTTATACCTTCACTTATTTTTTTTTTCCTTTTTTTAGTTTTTTTTAGGGATTTCCTAAATTATTTTATTTACCGATATATGGCCGTATCAATTTGGTTTTTCTATCTACTTTTATATTTGATAATCTACGCAAAAATTCAAATTTCGGTATTTCGTTTTTATATATTCGCCGATGCATTTTTCAAATTCGCAATCGAAATCGATTTTAATATTTCGCTATTACGGCTTAAAAAACTTTTTATATGATATTGTTCGCAGCAGTATTATATAAAAAACCTTTAATAGCTTTTTTTATTTTACGCATAATTATTAAATTACAAAAATACAATATATTTCAGAAACGTTTGAAATTACGGTCAGGCAATCCTGAACCGTGCGAAATTTAAAGCTCGAAAAACGCTTTTTTATTTAAAAATAACAAATCGAATATTGGTTCGTACGCTTCGACCGCTGCGCTCGGCCTTTCTGAATTAGATTTTTTTTAATTAAACGCCTGGCGAAAACTTAACCTTCTGATTTTACGATTTGTAATTATAGCAATTACAATTTGCGACTTTTTATTAAAAATAATAAAAAGATAGCTATACGTGCATTAACTTAAGCCACGGAATATCGAAACCGTAGATTATATAACAATATTATATCAATTTAATTAATTTATTAAAAAATAAATTTTTTAATATATTATTTAAATATTTGGACGCAATTTTGATTTATTTAATTTTTTTAAAAAACACAAAAACCTTTTTAATAATTCATTTATTAAAAACGATTTTTTTTATATTAAAAACTCTTAATTTGCAATTCCAAAAAACACTTATTCGTTTAATTCAAACCTTACTAATACTTTCACTAATATTATAAACAACGACGCTTTTCGTTTTTTTATGCGAAGCCGCATGCCCTTTTCTGGCTCTTTTGGTGCACTTTTATTTAATAGCGCTAACGTTACCGATTTTATCGAAAAAATAAAAAAACTTATAAAAATTTCGAAATCTCTGAAACTAAAATATTCGATAAACTCTTTCGTTATTATAATCCAACTATCAAAAATATTATTAAATCGATAAATAAATGAAAGATTATTAAAATTCGAAACTGGCGTAAGCTAATTAAAATTTTAAAATCGGAATTCCGAAATCACGATCGCTAGCAAATTCGCGATATTATCGCTTTTTTTAAATAATTTATTATAATAATTCGCCAAGCTAAAAAACTCAAAACTTATTATCGTAATTATATAAGAGTTTTTAACGTTTTCGTTAATAAAAAAGTTTTAAACGAGGTTAAACAGGAAAGATTGTTTTTACTTGGCTTTTTAATCAGCATTCGTAATAAAATTATTAAGCATTTTAAAGTTAATAAATAAAACTCTGAAACTTTCGATTAATATTTTAAATTTATAAAATTCGTTTTTAAACAAAACCAAAGCGAACGTATTATCGAAGTTATAAATAAAAAAAATTCTTCTTTTTCTATTTATAAAAAAAAACGTAAAAGTTTTAATGCAAAAATATGCCCAGCTACTAAAAATTACCGAAATCGCCAAAAAATAACTAATTATTATATTATTTAATCGTTTTGCAAAATCTATTAATTTGAAAAAGCTTAATAAAAATATCGAAACTTTCGTATCAAAATTTATCGATATTAAGATTTAAAAATTTTAAAGCAAAATCGAAGGTTTTATATAACAGCAGAAAAAACTTTTTTACGTTAACTCGGATAATAAAAACGATTAAAATAGCTTTTATAATAATTATTTCTTTTAAAATGCGCGAAATAATTAATTTCGCTAAGCCATCGTAAAAATAATAGCTGTTTAATAACAATCTTTCCGTACTAACGATCAGAATCAGCGAAATATTAATTATAATAACGATTATCAAAAGAAAAAAAGAAATCAACGCGAAAACCAAAATCGCGGCTATTAAAATAATAAAAATAATTATTAAAACAAATCCCGTGGTTTTAAATATGGATTTTATAATAATAAAGAAATTCATTGCGAAAAACCTTATATTCGCTTTAAATGCAAAGCATTCAATTTTTGTATAAATAATAGAATTTGTTATATTAACAAATACGAAGCGATCTGCTTCGGACCGACGAAAACAGAAATAAATTTTTTTAATAAAGCTGAAAATCAAAGCTAATTAAATACTATTCGCTTGAAAATGAAAAGTACGAAATGGAACGATTGCTTGGAAAACAGAAAAAATGCAAAAACGATTTTTATTAATAAAAAAAAAACATTTCCGAAAGCGTATTAATTAAAAAAAAATCTTTATCCCAAATATAAATAAAATTCAAATATATAAATAAAAAACAAATACATATATTACCAATGCAATTATCGCATTTGCAAATATTATAGCTGTATAATTAAGCCAGCGAATCATAAAAAAGCAAAATGTTTTTGTTTTATTCGCGAAACTAATTAATATAAAAAAAAACATTAAAATCGAAAAAAAAAAAGATTTTGAAATTCGAAAAGAAATCGATAAAACCATCAGAAAAACGCTTATAATAAAAAAAATTAACGACGATATAAAAAATATCGATACCGACATTCTGATTTAAATTATTTAAAAAATACCAACCTTTAAACGCTTATTACTAATGCGAAGCGAAAAATAAATCGACAAATATATTAGCTCCGAAGCCGTCGACGAAGCTATTAAAAAGATTATAAAACAAAAAATTAAATTAAAATTCAACGATTTATTTAATATAAAAGAAAAATTCGACAAAATTATTAACAAACAAATTTCTATATTAAAAAAAACAAAAAAATTGAAATTATTCGAGAAAAAACGATTTTAAATAAAAAAAAAACTAAAAAAAAATTTATAATACCGTAATTAATTTAGCCGATAAAAAAAAATCCTCGGAAAAATTCAGCTTTTTAGCTTTTGCTATAAAAACCCAAAAATTAAAACGACGAAACTGTTTTTACACGGCTATAAAAGTATTAAAAATAAAAATAATATTTAAAAAAAGTACGACCGCTTTCGTTTTATTCGATAATAAAGCCGAAATCAATTGCATAAACCAGAAAACGGCCGAAGCTAATAATATTCCGATTATTATCGACAAACGAATAATTTACACGACCGTTAATAAAAATATTATTAAGTTTAATAAAATTATACGAAATATAAAAATCGACGTTGAAAATATTATTATTTATAAAAACTTTTTAATAATAAAAAAATGCTTTTATTTTATTATTTTTAAAATGCTCTAGATCTTGAAAAGTCTCGTTAATTTTAAATACACCGAAAACGAACAAATAAAAACTTTTTTCTGAAACTGAAACCGATTTTTTTAAAAACAAATTATCGTCGCCGACGATAAAATCTTTTTAATCGACGTTTTATCGAGAAACGAATAGCCGGCTTTGGTTTTAAAACAAACGCTGAATTATAACAAAACCTAAAAAATATTCGGCTAAAAACACTTACGTCGCTAATCGAAATAGCACCGCGAATAAAATTAGCTAATCTTAATATTTTTAATTACTAATTCGAAAATAAAAGTTTCGAAAATTTCGTTTTCGTATTAAACAAATCCGACCTATATATTTTATCTTTTTGTATTAATATTAGCATTTTTTACAAACGCAAAACTAATAAAATACGATTCGTAAATCTTAATAAATCCGATGGAAATATTTCCGAAAAAATAAACGATTAATTTAAAAAAAATAAAACAATAAAACCATTTTAATTAATTACTGGCGAATTCGAAAAATTTATTACCGGCCGATTTTCCAGCCTATTATTTAACAGCCGATTTACAAAAAAACGATTTGATAATTTAACAATCGGAATCCAATTTTTGCCAAAAAAAAAAAGATTTTGTACGAAATTTTACGCAATCGAAAAAAAGCTATAGCCTTCGATTTTACCGAAATAAGCCAATTTAGCTTTAACGTTACGCTTTATATCGATATCAAAACCGTGTTTTACGAAGCTTGGCAAGAAAAAACCTTTTTAATTTCTAAAGCTTTTCAGAATAAAATAATCGAAATATTAAAAAAACGAATTAAGCAAAAAATCTTCGAATTCTGCCACGGCTTATACAAAAACAAATAATTTATCGTTGCGAAAAAAAAAAAAAGTATTTACAAATTTATTACCGCAATCGTCGAAATAAACAGAATAACGATACGAAACGCTAACGTGCTATTCAACGTCGACCAATTTTTAAACGAATTCGCAAAATTAACGATCGCTTTTTTTTTCGATCTGTTTTCCGGCTACGACCATTTAATGCTTAATCCACGATTTCGAAATATAATAGCAATTCAGATTCCAATCGGGTTGCTGCGTATAACCAAAGTACTTATAAAAGCTATCAATTCAATCGCTTAATTCGTAAGAATCGTATACAAAGTTTTTTATTGCGCTATACTTACATTCCTTTATTTCCTTTCATTTCTTTTGTTCCAGATTTATTCTTCCTGTACGCTTTCAGTAATTAAATGTTCCTGAAGCTCGGAAAAGCTCGTAGTTACGTAATAACGAGCCTTTTCGGAAACTAGTTTTTCCGAGCGAATAACTAAGCGAGCCCGAACCTTCCGTTTTCTGCGGAAAGCTCGCCAATCAAACTTAAAACAATACAAATAACATTTTATTATATACAATTTATCCGTTCCAGCTTTCGGTAAAAATTCCTACCGATTATTCAATTATGCACGACAATTATAAACCTCGGAGCTAATTAATAAGCTTTTTTCTGTAATGCATACGCTAAAAAACTCGTTGAAAGCTTTTACCGGTTAATTTATTCGAATTATCAAAAGAAATTCGTAAAAGATTATACTTTGCAAAGTTTTTTTTATTTAGCAAAAGGCCACGAATCGATAAAAAGCTATTAAAAATGCGAAAAGCATTAATTTTTCGATTTTTTTAACTTATAAATTTTATTTTTATTTTTCTATTTTTTTCAATTTAATTAATCGACCTTTTATAACGAAAACAATATATCGGCCTTTACGAAAAAAAAAGTTTTTTTTTACGACCCAAAATCGTAAATCTTTTGGTTAAAAGCGTATAAATTTCACCGATCAGGAATTTTTTTTTTCGATTACACCGATCCTAACTTTTCATTTCGTTTTTTTATTAATAAACGATTATAAAAACAGTTTTTATATTAATTTATCGATCAAAAAAACAAAAAACGCTAAGCAAATTATAATCGAAAATACGCCGAATACAACGGCATAACCGAAGCAAAAAAGGCCGCCGTTACGATTAATAATTTTTCCGACAAACTTCGATTAGTCAATTTAACTTTCGACGATTTGAAAAATAAAATCGATTATTTTTCGAAAAACTATTTAAAAAAGCTTAAAAAATAACAAAAGTACGTTATTACCTATTAAAAATTGCTCGATTGGGTTTTTTCAATTATAAAAACCAATTTGATAAACTTTGCAATTGCTTAATCGGAAATTAACGCTATTAATAATAAAAAAGCGTACGCCATTTTTTATATTAATTTGCAAAAAGATTCGTTAATAAATAAAAATATACGAAAAATCAAAAATTTATATTATAAAAAAAAGCAGAAATTATTCCAAGTATTCGTTCGTATTTTGAAAAAAAATATTGCTTTTGCATACTTTTTCGTGGTTAGCTCCGTCAGATTTAATTATAAAAACATTTTTCGTAAAACGTATAACGGAAAAATAAATATAACCGAAAGAATAAAAAAATAGCAGACCGTTTATAAAACAGCTGTCGAATATAAGATTTCTGATATAAATAGCCGCTACGCTGCTATCGATTTTCTCGACGCAATCGCCGTATATATTAATTTACAATAAGCGAACGGCAAAAAAACTAAATATCTGAAAAATAAACTTGCCGGCTTTTTTATAAAAAAAACTTTAATCGAATTAAGCTTTATAATCTTTTTTTTTTAAAAACAACCGAAAATTCGATAATTCAGGCCGAAAAATCGGAGTTTTCGCTATTTTCCTTTTCGATTCTGAAAACAACGATATTTCGAGAAATCGTAAAAAAAAAAAAAAAAAAGCAAAAAGCAAAAAAAAAAAAAAAAAAAATATATAACTGCTTATGCGACATTTCCAAAAAGCGTTATTTCTATTTCTCAACCGATTGTAAACAGCTTTTATACGCAATAAATAATCGTCGTAAAAAAAAAACTTTTTCCAATTTTTTAAATAAGCAGAAAATCGCTGAAATGCGAAAAAAGCTGTTTTTTAATTATAAAAAAGCTTTAAAAACTTTAAATAAAAAAAATATTTAAATAGTCGCAATTAACAAAATCTTTAAAATTCTAATAATTAAGCCAAAACAAATTTCAAAATTAATTTTTAAAAACGATCAGAAAAAGTTTTCTACCGCAATTTTCTGTTTTTTTTACTTTGATGCGATCAAAAAGCATTTCGGAATTAATATTCTGGCTTTAAAGCTTAATTAATATCACTTTTTAAATAAAAATACTTTTTTTAATAATTGCTTTAAAACCCATTTGATAAACGACAAAAACCTTTTTATCGAAAAGTTTTACAAAAAAGTTAATAATTTTATTAACAGCGTTTATATAAGCATACAAAATCTTTTAATCATCGGGAAAAAAATCGTTTAATAAAAAAAGCTTTTCGCAAAAAAAATAAAAAGCTTTGGAATATAATTTTTAACAACGTGGCGTTCGTTCCAGATTTTACTATTAATATTATTTCCGCTAATCTTTTAATTAAAAAAAATTACTAATTTCAAAAATCAAAAAAGCTTTATTTTAAAACGTTAATATCAAACGATCGCCGATTTTTATATATTTAAATATTTTAAAATCAATTGCTTTTTTTATTCGCATTTTCCACGTAATAATTTAAATTTTTTAAAACGTAATTCGCCCGGCCTAATAATTTATACAATTCCGAAACGTCGTACGCGTTATAAATTCAAGAAAAGCAGCGTATTGTAAAAGTAGGTAGAAAAACCAGACTAATACGGCCATATGTCGGTGGATAAAATAGTCTAGGGAATCCCTAAAAAAAAATGAAAAAAGGAAAAAAAAAAAAAATAAAGGTATAAATTGGACTGCGTGCTTATAATACTATTTAAAAGGGTGCTTTGCTTTTATATCTGTTGAAAATAGTCAGTGGCAGAGGGTTTCGGAAGGGTTTATGCTTCGATTATAGCTAAAACTATTAATTCCTATTAATACAAAGTATTACCGTTTTACATCCTGTTTTAAACAATATATATAATCGTTTTTAACTACGGCCAAAAAAAAACATAATTCTAATAAATGCAATCTAGTCTATCTTATATAATCTAAAAACCAATTAATCAAAAACCGAACTTTTTAGCTTTATACTCTTTCGGTCTTCTAACCCGTTTTTGGCCTTTTTGCTATTGGCTTCTGCGGAAAAATAGCGTCTCGCTTATCGTTTAAATTATTTTGTTTACTTTGCTTTTTTAAAAAATAGCTCGATAAATTGTTAATCGAGATATCGTTTAGATTTACGAACGTTTTGATAGCTTTTTCGTCGATAATATTATTAAATATCGCCGCGACAAATGCTTTCCACGACTTTTCTGCGTAAATAATAGATTTCAGCTTTTGAACGTGGTTTTACGCTTTGCAAAAAGCGCTAAAAAGTCTTGTATTAAAATCGTAGAAATAATCGATTAATTCGTCGTAATTAAAACCGATTAACGCTTTTGCTTCGCGTAAAACTAATAGGTCGGACCACGGTTATTGTAACGATTCACTCTGTTGCCACCTCTCGTGTCACCCCAGCAACTACGTATAGTTGCAAGCTCCCTGGTCTCCTGGTGGGTCTCCTATCAACTGTGGAAACTATCATATATATAAGGCTCTTTTTTCTTAGCAACTTTTGCCTTTTGCAATTGTTAATTCTAAATGAATATTTTTGTTACAAAACCAAAAGCTCGTTTTATATCATATAAACACGGCGACCAGCTGACTGATCTCTCAGCCCTCCGACTGATTAAATCGTTATATTATTAATAACTTTTTTTTTACGCTAGCGACGGCGTAAACTATTTCTTTTTTCGAATTTCTTACGAATTATACCAAAATGATCGACCGGTCGTAAAAAAGCTTATTCCGCACTTCGCGAAAAATAGCTTCTGTTTAACGATTCTTTTTTTAACAGAGCTTTTCAGCTTCTGCTACTACACCTTAACCTCCCTTTTTTCAATCAGCAAAAAAGCAGCCTTTTCCAAAAGCTTTTTTTTCTGAAAAACAGTCTTTTTCCAGAGGAAAAAAAAACAAAAAAAAGGGCAAAGCGCTAACCATTTCGCTCGCCACCTTTTTCTTGCAGCCTAGCGCTGAAAGCATTTAATTAAAACTTTTGCAAAATCAACTAAAAAAAGCGCAAAAGCGTAAACGACAACTTTTGGAAATTATACGACTGCGACAGACTTTTTAATCAAAGCGTTTGATAAAATCTATCGAACGTGCTTTTGCCAATCGCGAATCTGCTGCTTTTTCTTTTTTTCGCAACGTTTCATTTTAATTAATAAACGCTGCAAACTAATTTCCACGCTTTTCGCGAACTTTTTTTAAATTTCCTTTTAACGGCCAAAACCTTAGCGCGCTTTTTAAACGCTATAGTTTTTATTTATTTGCTGACTTTCGATTAGCTCGTATAAAACGCGTTTCGAATTTTAAGTTTAAATTAAATAATAGTAAAAATTATAAAACACGTTATTAAAAAACTAAAATTTTCGATAATTTCGAATTTTACTACGACTATTTCGCTAGCGATCGATTTCGCAAAAATTATATATTCGATCAAACCGAAAGCGTAATAAAAAAGTTTCTGACTTCGCGTATTTTGAACCGTTCCGATTTTATATTTTCCGAAAAATTAATGAAAAAAGTCGCCGATTTTCTGGCCGACTTTTTCGACGTTTAAAAAGCCGAAAACGAATTTAAAATACTTGCAATAAGTACGTACGACGATTTAGCGATTTTACCTGCGATTTTTTATTTTCGCAGCGAACGTTTAAATACGAATTAACAAACAGCTTCGGAACGTTTTCCGCGATAAAATACTAAAGCGTTTACGAAAAAAGTTGCATTTAAAATAAGCGCGTACAACGATTTTTAAAAATTAGCTTACCGCCGTTCGACAAAAAAAACAAAATCAATTAGCTAAACGAATTTTATACGCAAATCGCTTTTTAATCAAGTTTACCACTTATTAACATAGTAAATTTTTAACCAAAGCGTATTACGAATCAAATCGTACGTACGAAAATCGTTTTAATACTTCACAGGCTTTTTCTCAACCCTCTGTTCTTTCTTCTTTTCCACGCTAAAACGCTTTTCTTAGCGTTTTTTTTTTTCGATCGGACCAACGATAACGCTCGTTTTTTATTTTATATCAAAAAGTTCGAGGCCAATTTACACGACCTTTTACGAGCCGACCCTCGGTTTTATTCAAAAGCTTTTTTAGGCTAGTAAATGTAAACGAGATCGAACCGGCCGAAGATTCGCTTTTTAATAATAATAATAAAAACAAAAACCCTTTTTCAAACGATTTTTAAAACGCATACGAAAAAGTTAAAAACTTTTCCGCCAGTCGAAAAAACGCCCAGGCCTAAGCAAAGCTTTTTTTTTAAGCGTATTACGCGATATACGTTATTTTAACGTTCGAAAGCTTTTTAATAACGATTTACTAACAATTCCCGTTATATTTATTAAAAATAGCTTTTCGTATAAAATAAAAGCGCTCGCCGATTCTGAAGCGAACGGTTATGCGTTAATCGATTCGGCGCTAATTAAATCTTTTTTTTTTTTTTTAAAAACTTTTGATTTAATTTCTTCCGGCTTTTTTTTTTATAAAAAAGTATAATAAAGCTCGTGGCTATTTAATTATACATTTTACGCTTTTCAATTTTATTATTAATAATCGAATATAATCGTTTATTTTTTTTTTAATTACTAACTTCGGAAATTATAATATAATTTTAGAAAAAGCTTGATTGGCCGAATACCAAGTTTTATTAAATTGTAATAAACGTAAGCTTTATTGGCCGAAGTTTTACCCTTCCACAGCCTTTTACGCTCGTTATATTAAAGTTTTTTATTTGCATTCTCGAAAAATTCAATCTCGCTATTAAAACGACGCTGTAAAACGTAACAAAAACCTTAATCAATTATAACAAACCTACGACGTTATGCGGAGCGCGAAAAGGTCGAATTTTATTCGCGGTGCTAATTTCGATAGCGACGCCAATGGAATAATATAAGAAATTATATTATTTTCCCAGGCTGACGATTTTTCTTTTATTATTATTTTTTTTTTTTTTTTTTTTTCGTCAAAACAGCTTTTTTGTTCTACGAAAAACAATTATATTAAAAACCGAAAAAAAGCCCTCGCCGCGATGGCCTTTCAGTTTAATATAATCGATAATTTAGATAAACAATCTTTTTTTGTACCTTTCAAACGATCAGTTCGAAAACGAGTCTTTTAATTTACTGCTTATCCAATTTCTATCTGCCAAATTATTACACACGCTTTTAAGCTGATTTTCAGAAAAAAAACAATTGAAATGTTTTTAACCTTTTTATATAAAATCGACAGAATACTAAACGACCTTATATATAACACTTTTTTTAAGACCCAATCTTACAGTTTTTTCGAACGTTTAAAACCAACGAAATATCGATTTCGATCTTTTTAACCAGTTTAACAAAGCTAATTTCGAATAAACCTTCCTTCGAATCTTTTTCTTCGAAATACAAAAACTTCGAACACGTATTTTCTAAGGCCGCTAATAACGAGCTAGCTTTTTACCGGCCCTACGATTATAAAATCGAACTTATTATAAATAAAAAAAAACTGAAATACACTTTTTTATATAAAATATCGATTTCAAAACTCGAGATTATTAAGACTTATTTGCAAAATAATTTTAATAAAAGCTTTATCGAATCTTTCACCGCTTTTTTCGCTGCTTTAATACTTTTCGCTAAAAAACCCGACGGTTTACTGCGTTTTTATATCGATTATCGAACTTTTAATAATATCATTCGTAAAAATCGCTATTTTTTTTCTTTTATCGATAAGACTTTTGCTCGTTTTTCGAAAGCGCGAATTTTTACGAAGCTTAATATTCGTTAAGCTTTTTATAAAATTCGAATAAATCCCGCTAATAAAAAACTGACGACGTTTCGTACGCGTTACGGCGCTTATAAATGCAAAATGCTATCTTTTGATTTTATTAATAAATTCGCAATTTATTAATATTATATGAACGACGTTTTTTTCGATTATTTAAACGATTTTTGCATTGTATATTTAAATAATATTTTTATTTATTCGTCCGACCTTTTGAAATACGTTATATACGTTCGCAAAATGTTTTAAAAGCTTGCTAACGCTAAATTACAGGCCGATATTCGAAAGTCTGAATTTAACGTTATTCGGACCCGTTATTTAAGCTTTATTATTTTCATTAAAAATCTAAAAGTAAACTCAGAGAAAATCTTCGTAATCGTTTACTAAAAGCTTTTTACTATTGTAAAAAGTGTACAAAGCTTTTTTGGTTTTTGTAACTTTTACCGACGTTTTATTCGAAACTACGGTATAATTGCAAAGCTTTTGGTTTATTTAACTAAAGCTAACGTTTTTTACAATTTCATTTTTAAATATCAGAAAAGTTTCGATTTTTTTATATTAGTTTTTACTATTGCATTAGTTTTATAATATTACAAGCAAAACCTTTTTTGCATATTAAAAACTGACGCTTTCGACGGCGTAATAGCTTTTGTGCTTTCGCAATTTCATAGCGACGATTGGCTTTTAATCGCTTATTTTAGCAAAACTATAGCTTTCGCAAAGCTAAACTACGTCGTATACGATAAAAAAATGCTCGCAATCGTAAAATCTTTAAGCAATTTTCGTGCTAAATTAGCTAGCTTAATTTATTAAATTAAAATAATTATTAATTATAAGGTTTTAAAGTATTTTATAACTTTTAAACTTTTAAACGCTCGATAAATACGCTAGGCCGAACTTTTCGCCGATTACAACTTTTTTATTACGTATAAATCAAATAAACACAATTTTTTAGCTAACGTATTAATACGTCGTATAAGCGAATTCGACCGCTAAAACTTTTTTAAACGCATTTAGCGTTTGCAAATCCTTTTCCGAGCAAATCAGATCGATCACCGCTTTTTAACTGAAAAACTTCGATCTTTCACGGTTTCCGAAACAGCTGTTTTTATCGTTGAAATAGCTGATTTTTTTTCCGCATTTCGTATCGTTGACCAACTTTTTTACGTTAATTGCACAGCTAGCAGCCTGATAGTCTTTCGAAAAAAAGCTGTACGAAACGCTGCGAAAAAAACGACGATAATAATATTCCGTTTTCGTATATATTTGAACGCGATCTGCTATTATATTACGGTCGCTTGATAATATTAAACGTCGACCATTTTCGTTTGGCTTTTATACGAGAAATACACGACCAGATTTCTACCGTTTATCTTAGCGCTCGCAAAACTACGCAATTGCTTTCGGACTAATATTATTAGCGAGGTATAACAGCTTTCGTAAAATAATATTATCGCAATTGTTACGCTTATCGAAAAAGTTTTGTTTTAAAAAATAAGCGCTCCGGCTTTTTTCAGCCTTTTTTTGTTTTTGACCATTTTTGGAAGTACGTTATAATAAACTTTTGCAGTTTTAACAAAAACAAACACGATTACGACAACGTATTCGTAATAATAAATCGCTTTTCCAAACAAGCTATTTCGATTTTTTATTATAAAAATATCGACGCTCGAAGCTTCGCTAAATTGTATATATTTTACGTATACAAATATTTTAGTTTTTTAAAAAGTATTATTAACGATCGTAACTTTTAATATTAATTTATTTTCTGGTTTGAATTAAATAAAATATTCGATACGCAACTAAAGCTTTCGATAGCCGCTTATTCCGAAACCGACGGTCAGACCGAAATTTACAACCAATATTTGCAAAAACGCTTTCGACTTTTCGTAAATTTTTATTAAAACGATTAAAGCGAATTTTTTTTAATAATGGATTTCGCTTAAATAATCCTTTTTTACGAAAGTTTAGATAGCCTTTTATTTTTTGAAATTGTATACGATTATACTTTTTATATTAATTAAAACTGAAAGCTCGACACTTTTTTCTTTTTCAATCTTTTATATAAGCTAAACGCAAACGAAGCTCGTGCGTACGTTCGCCGCTATTACGACGCTTGGAATCTCGCCAAATCGCATTTTAACAAATTTATAACAAAATGAAAAAAAATACAAATAAGTTTCGCCGCGCGATCGATTTTAATATTAGCGATTACGTATAGCTCGATATACGTCCATTTCCGACCTTCCGGCCTTTTCGCAAGCTCGACAATTTTACAAACGGCCTTTTTAAAATTGTAGCCAAAATTTTCGACAACGCTTTTAAGCTAAACCTTTTTAGTATTATAAACGTATATTCAGTTTTTCACGCTAATCGATTGCGTAAAGCAGCTGACGACGCGTTTTTAAATCAGGTTAACCCAGCTTTTGAGCTTATTAATATAATTGGTAAGTTTAAATACGAAGTCGAAAAATTAATCGCTTGTCGAATGCAGCGAAAGACTTTTTAGTATAAAGCTTTTTAAATAAGCTTAAACGAAGATTTTACGTAGTACTCCGCGTTTGATTTTATATACGCTTTTTTAAAAATGCGCGACTTTTATTTAGCGTATAAAAAACTCTCCGGTCTTTCTGCAAAACTTGTAAACTGGCTGAAGGCGTATTCCGAAAGTTTGGATTCGTACGATTATTTGAATAATAACGTACTAATGGATAAAAGCTCGAGAGCGCGCTTTTTTCGGACGGGAAAGTAGTATAACGATTTATTCTGTTGCTACCTTTCGTATCACCTTAGCAACTACGTATAGTTGCAAGCTCCCTGGTCTTTTGGTGGATTTCCCATTAATTATAGAAACTATTATATATATAAGGCTCTTTTTTTTTAGCAACCTTTGCTTTTTGCAGTTGTTGATTCTAAGTGAATATTTTTGTTACAAAACCAAAGGCTCGTTTCATACCATATGAACACGGCGACCAGCTGACTGATCTCCCAGCCCTCCGACTGATTAGATCGTTACAGTTATCTGCCGACGAATGCTTTTGAAAAAACTTCGAAGCTTATAAGAAAAACTATTCTACGAAATAGTTCGAAAATAATCGTTTGTAATCGAAACCACCGAAAGTGTTATAATTCGCCGCAGTACAAATAATATTAGATAGCTTATCGGAGCGTCGTTTTCGAAATAGTTTTTGTATTTCTGCGCCGTATAATTATTCGAATAAATTAGTATCGCGCCGTCGGTTTTTTAGATTCTGAATTTAACGAAAACCTTTTGCTTAATCGAAAAGCTGATAAAAGTTATTTTATTTTTTATTTCGTAGCCTTCGATTTCGTAATCCGATAAAATAGCCGAAGCCATTGCTTTAAACGCGCTGAAATACGAAAAAACTAAGCTTTTTTAAATAGTTTTAATTAGCTTGGCGTCGTGATATAATTGCAAATAAGCTTCGATTATTTCCGAATTGTATACGAATGCAAATAAAACGTAATAGTCGAAAATGGCGTCGGTAAAATCTTCGATCTTTTTCTTTTTTTAAAAATCGGCGATATCGAACTTTGTAACCGTAATACGATCGGAACCAGCGAAACTTAAAGCGATCGGAACGTTAAAATATACTACGAAGCGGCAATTTCCAGGATTCCGAATAATTAAAACAGCGAAGTAAAAGCCGGAATACATTCTAAAAGCTTATTAAATAAAACTATAAAACATATTAGCGAAAAAAGCTGTAGGCGCTTTTTGGGTTTTAACTAATCGGAAATAATACTTGTATATAACTACTTTTTTTTTTATAAAATACAGTAATAGCTTGTTTTTTCCGTTATGAAATTTTACGTAATTAACGAATTCGCAGTTTAGTTCGAATAGATTTTAAAAAACACTTTCGGTCGAAAAGCCAGAAAAATCGGCTTTTAGAAATACTCGTTGCTTTTATTCTTTTACGTTTCAATCGAGCTTTATAATTGCGTTAAAAGCTTTGGAATCTGCTTTAAAGTTTACGTAATTTAAATAAGCCTTAGCACGTGCTTAAATAGTTTTCGCAATTTTTCGTCGAAATATAAACTGATTATTAAAATCAATTTCGAACACGTCGTAATCCGAATTTTTAATAGCAGCGAATCGATCAGCGAAGCCGATAACATCGATTCCTTTTGTAATCAAATCGCAGTACGCCGCGTAACAGCGTACGTGAAAATAGCAGAACTTGCCGTTTTTTCTAGCGTTAATATTATTCGTAAAAACAAAATTAAAAAATCGGAATTTCTCAACGAAAAAAAGCTCGAATAAAAACGGATCACCGTTTTCAAAAGTCTTTTTTGTAACGATTCACTCTGTTGCCACCTCTCGTGTCACCCCAGCAACTACGTGTAGCTGCAAGCTTTCTGGTCTCCTGATGGGTCTCCTATCAACTGTGGAAACTATTATATATATAAAGCTTTTTTCTTTTAGCAACCTCTGCTTTTTACAATTATTAATTCTAAATGAATATCTTTGTTACAAAACCAAAGGCTCGTTTTTCATATTATATAAACACGGCGACCAATTGACTGATCTCCCAGCCCTTCGACTGATTAAATCGTTATATTATTAACAACTCTTTTTCTACGCTAGCGACGGCGTAAATTATTTTTTCCTTCGAATTTCTCACGAATTATACCAAGGTGATCGACCGGTCGTAAAAAAGCTTATTTTCGCATTTTGCGAAAAATAGCTCTTATTCAACGATCCCTCTCTTAGCAAAGCTTTTCAGCTCCTGCTATTACATCTTAACCTTTCTTTTAATCAGCGAAAAAGCAGCCTTTCCCAGAAGCTTTTTCTTCTGAAAAACAATCCTCCCCCCGAAAAAAAAAAAACAAAAAAAAAAGCAAAGCGCCAACCACTTCGCTTGCCATCTCCCAGCTTAGCGCTAAAAGCGTTTAGTTAAGACTTCTGCAAAATCAACTGAAAAAAGCGCAAAAGCGTAAACGACAACTTTTAGAAATTATACGACTGCGACAGACCTTTTAATTAAAGCGTTTGGTAAAATCTATCGAACGTGTTTTTGCCAATCGCGAATCTGCTGCTTTATTTTTTCGCAACGTTTTATTTCAATTAACAAACGCTGTAAATTAATTTCTACGCTTTTCGCGAACTTTTTTTGAATCTCCTTTTGACGGCTAAAACTTTAGCGCGCTTTTTAAACGCTATAATTCCCATTTATTTGCTAACTTTCGACTAGCTCGTATAAAACGCGTTTCGAACCTTAAGTTTAAATTAAATAATAATAAAAATTATAACACGCTATTAAAAAACTAAAGTTTTCGACAATTTCGAATTTTACTACGATTATTTCGCTAGCAATCGATTTCGCAAAAATTATATATTCGATCAGACCGAAAGCGTAGCAAAAGAGTTTCTGACCTCGCGTATTTTAAACCGTTCCGATTTTACTTTTTCCGAAAAATTAATAAAAAAAGTCGCCGATTTCCTAGCCGACTTTTCCGACGTTTAAAAAGCCGAAAACGAATTTAAAATACTTGCAATAAATACGTACGACGATTTTTAGCGATTTTATCTGCGATTTTTTATTTTCGCAGCAAACGCTTAAATACGAACCGATAAACAGCTTCGAAACGCTTTTCGCGATAAAATATCAAAGCGTTTACGAAAAAAGCTGCATTTAAAATAAGCGCGTATAACGATTTTTAAAAATTGATTTACCGCCGTCCGTCAAAAAAAACAAAATCAATTAGCTAAACGAATTTTATACGCGAATCGCTTTTTAATTAAATCTATTATTTATTAAAATAGTAAGTTTTTAATTAAAGCGTACTACGAGTCAAATCGTACGTACGAAAATCGTTTAAATGTTTTATAAGCTTTTTTTCAGCCTTTTGTTTTTTCTTTTTCTCCACGCCAAAACGCTTTTTTTAGCGTTTTTTTTTTTTCGATCGGATCAACGACAACGCTCGTTTTTTATTTTACATCAGAAAGTTTAAAAAAGCCAATTTGCACGACTTTTTACGGGCCGACCCTCGGTTTTACCTAAAGGCCCTTTTAAGCTAGTAAATATAAACGAAATCGAGCCGGCCGAAGATTCGCTTTTTAATAATAATAATAAAAACGAAAATCTTTTTTCAAACGATTTTCAAAACGCATACGAAAAAATTAAAAGCTTTTTCGCTAATCGAAAACGCTCAAGCCTAAGCAAAACCTTTTTTTTAAGCGTATTACGCGATATGCGTTATTTTAACGTTCGAAAGCTTTTTAATAGCGATTTATTAACAATTCCCGTTATATTTATTAAAAATAACTTTTCGTATAAAATAAAAGCGCTCGCCGATTTTAAAGCGAACGGTTATACGTTGATCGATTCGGCGCTGATTAAAACTTTTTTTTTTTTTTAAAACTTTTGATTTAATTTCTCCCGGCTTTTTTTTTTGTAAAAAAGTATAATAAAGCTCGTAGCCATTTAATTATATATTTTACGCTTTTCAATTTTATTATTAATAATCGAATACAATCGTTTACTTTTTTTTTAATTATTAATCTCGGAAATTATAGTATGATTTTAAAAAAAGCTTGGTTGGCCGAATATTAAGTTTTATTAAACTGTAATAAACGCAAGTTTTATTAGCCGAAATCTTATCCTTTTACAGCCTTTTACGCTCGTTGTATTAAAATCTTTTATTTGCATTTCCCAAAAATTCAATCTCGCTATTAAAACGACGCTGTAAAACGTAACAAAAACCTTAACTAATTGTAACAGATTTACGACGCTGTGCGAAACGCGAAAAGGTCGAATTTTATTCGCGGTGCTAATTTCGATAGCGACGCTAATAAAATAATACAAAAAATCATACCATTATTTTTTCAGACTAACGATCCTTTTTTTATTATTTTTTTTTTTTTTTTTTTTTTTTTTTTTTCGTCAGAACAGCAGCTTTTTTTCGTTTTATTGTAAAACGGTGATACTCTGTGTTAATAGGAGTTGGTAGTTTTAGCTATGGTCGAGGCATGGACCCCTCCGAGATCCCCTGCCATTGACTACTTTCAACAGGTATAAGAACAAGGCACCCTTTTAAATAGTACCGCAGGTACGCAATCCAATTCATATTTTTACTTATTCTTTTTTTTCTTTTTTCAGTTTTTTTTAGGAATTCCCTAGACTATTTTACCTACCGATATATGGCCGTATCAGTTTGGTTTTCCTATCTACTTTTACATTTGGTAATCTACGCAAAAATTTAAACTTCGGTGTTTCGTTTTTATACATTCGCCGATGCATCTTTTAAATTCATAATCAAAGTCGACTTCGATATTTCGTTATTACGGCTTAAAGGACTTTTTATATAGTATTGTTCGCAGCTGTATTATATAAAGGACTTTTAATGGCTTTCCTTATTTTGCGCATAGTTATTAAATTACAAAAATGTAATATATTTCAGAAACGTTTGAAATTACGGTCAGGCAATTCTGAACCGTGCGAAGTTCAAAGCTCGAAAGTCGCTTTTTTGTTTAAAAATAACAAATCGAATATTGGTTCGTACGCTTCGATCGCTGCGCTCGGTCCTTCTGAACTAGATCTTTTTTGATCAAACGCCTGGCGAGAATTTAACCTTCTGATTTTACGTTTTGTGATTATGGCAATTACAATTTGCGGCTTTTTATTAGAAATAGTAAGAAAATGGCTGTACGTGCATTGGCCTGAGCCACGGAATATCGAAACCGTGGATTATATAATAATATTATATTAATCCAGTTAATTTATTAAAAAACAAATTCTTTAATATATTACTTAAATATCTGAACGCAATCTTATTTTATTTAATTCTTTTAAAGAACACAAAAACCTTTTTGATAGCTTTTTTATTAAAAACGATTTTTTTTATATTAAAGATTTTTAATTTGCAACTTCAGAAAACACTTATTCGTTTAATTTAAATTTTATTAACACTTTCGTTAATACCATAGACAACGACGCCTTTCGTTTTCTTATGCGAGGTCGCATGCCCCTTTTTGGTTCCCTTGGTGCATTTTTATTTAATAGCGCTAATATTACCGATTTTATCGAGAAATATAAAAAAACTTATGAGGATTTCGAAGTTTTTAAAACTGAGATGTTCGATAAATTTTCTCGTTATTATGACCTAATTATTAAAAATATTATTAAATCGATAAATAAATAAAAGACTATTGGGGCTCGAGACTGGCGTAAATTAATTAAAGCTTTGAAATCGGAATTCCGAAACTACGATCGCTAGCAAATTCGCGATACTATCGCTTTTTTTAAACAGTTTGTTATAACAATTTGCTAAGCTAAAAAACTTAAAGCTTATTGTCGTACTTATACGAGAGTTTTTAACGTTTTCGTTAATAAAAAAGTTTTAAGCGAGGTTAAGCAGGGAAAATTGTTTTTATTTGGCTTTTTAATTAGCATTCGTAACAAAACTATTAAGCATTTTAAAATTAATAAACAAAATCCCGAAACTTTCGATTAATATTTCAAATTTGTGGAATTCGTTTTTAAGCAAGATCAAAGCGAACGTATTATTAAAGCCATGGACCAAAAGAAATTCCTATTTTTTATTTACAAGAAAAACGTAGAAGCTTTAGTGCAGAAACATGCCCAGCTACTAAAAGTTACCGAAATCGCTAAAAAACAACCAGTTATTATACTATTTAATCGCGCTGCAAAGCTTACAAACTTGGAAAAGCTTGATAAGAATATCGAAACTTTTGTATTAAAATTTACCGATATTAAAATTCAAAGGCTTTAAAGCAAAATCGAAGATTTTATGCAGCAGCAGAAGAAACTTTTTTACGTTAACTCGGATAATAAAAACGACCAAGATGGCTTTTATAATAATTATTTCTTTTAAAATGCGCGAAGTGATTAGTTTCGCTAAGCTATCGTAGGAGTAATGGCTGCCCAGTGGCAACCTTTTCGTATTAGCGATCAGGATCAGCGAAATATTAATTATAATAACGATTACTAAAGGAAAGAAGGAAATCAACGCGAAAATCAGAATCGCGGCTATTAAAATGGTAAAAATAATTATTAAAAAAGACTTCGTGGCCTTAAGTGTGAATTCTGTAACAACAGAGAAATTTACTGCGAAGAATCTTATATTCGCTTTGAGTGCAAAGCATTTAATTTCTGTATAAATAATAATGTTTATTATATTAATAAATACGAAGCGATCTGCTTCGGACCGACGAAAGCAGAAATGGGCCTTTTTAATAAAGCTGAGAATCAGAGCTGGTTGAATATTATTCGCTTAAAAGTGAAAGGTACGAAATGGAACGATTGCTTAAAAAACAGGAAGGATGCGAAAACGATTTTTATTAATAAAAGAGAAAATATCCCAAAAGGCGTATTAATCAAAAAGAAAATCCTTATTTTAAGCGTGAATAGAATTTAAATATATAAATGGAAATTAAATACATATATTGCTAATGCAAGTATCGCATCTGCAGATATTATGGCTGTATAATTAAGCCAGCGAACCATAAGAAAGTAAAATGCTTTTGTTTTATTCGCCAAGTTAACAGGCGTGAAAAAGAACGTCAGAATCGAAAAAGAAAAGATTTTGAAATTCGAGAAAAAACCGATAAAATCATTAGAAAAACGCTTATAATAAAAGAAATTAACGACGATATAAAAGATATCGATACCGATATCCCGGTTTAAATTATTCAGAAAGTACCAGCTTTTAAGCGCTTTTTATTAATGCGAAGCGAAAAATGGATCGACAAATACATTAGCCCCGAAGCAGTCGACGAAGCTATTAAAAGAATTATAAAACAAAAGATTAAATTAAAATTCAGCGATTTATTTAGCATAAAAAGGAGATTCGATAAAATTATTAACAAATAGATTTCTGTATTAAAAAAAAACGAAAAGATTGAAATTATCCGAGGAGAAAACGATTTTGAATTAGAAAAAGATTAGGAAAAAATTTACAACACCGCAGTCAACTTAGCCGATAGGAAGAAATCTTCGGAAAAAATCAGCCTTTTGGCTCTCGCTATAAAGACCCAGAAGTTAAAACGACGAAACTGCTTTTATACGGCTATAAAAGCGTTAAAAATAAAAACAATGCTTGAAAAAAGCACGACAGCTTTCGCTTTATTCGATAATAGAGCCGAAGTCAATTGCATAGACCAGGAAACAGCCGAAGCCAATAATATCCCGATTATTATTAATAAGCGAATGATTTACACTACCGTTAATAAAAACACTATTAAATTTAATAAAATTATACGGAATATAAAAGTCGACGTTGAAAATATTATTATTTATAAAAACTTTTTAATAATAAAAAAATGCTTTTATTTTATTATTTTTAAAATGCTTTGGATTTTGGAAAGTCTCGTCAGTTTTAAATATACCGAAAACGGCCAGATAAAAGCTTTTTTCTGAAATTGAAACCGATCTTTTCAAAGTTAAATCACCGTCGCCGGCGACAAAATCTTTTTAATCGACGTTTTATCGAAAAACGAATAGCCGGCTTTAGTTTTAAAATAGACGCTGAGTTATAACAAAACTTGAAAAACACTCAGCCAAAAGCATTCGCGTTATTAATCGAAATAGCACCGCGAATAAAATTAGCTAATATTAATATTTTTGGCTATCAATTCGGAAATAAAAATTCCGAAGATTTCGTTTTCGTATTAAACAAACCCGACCCATATATTTTACTTTTTTGTGTTAATATTAGTATTTTTTACAAGCGTAAAGCTGATAAAATACGATCCGTAAATTTTAGCGAATTCGGTGAAAATATTTCCGGAAAAATAAACGATTGATTTGAAAAGAATAAAATAATAAAATCATTTTAATTAGTTATTAGCGAGTTCGAAGGATTTATTACCGGCCGATTTTCCAGCTTATTATTTGGCAGCCGATTTACAAAAGAACGATTTGATAATTTAGTAATCGGAATTCAATTTTTGTTAAAAAAAAAAAAGGTTTTGTACGAAATCTTACGCAACCGAAAAAAAGCTATGGCTTTCGATTTTACCGAAATGGGCCAATTCAGTTTTAACGTTACGCTTTATATCGATATCAAAACCGTGCTTTACGAAGCTTGGCAAGAAAAAACCTTTTCAGTTCTTAAAACCTTTTAGAATAAGATAGTCGAAATGCTAAAAGAGCGAATTAAACAAAAGATCTTCGAGTTTTGCTACGGCTTATACAGGAACAAATGGTTTATCGTTGCGAAAAAAAAGAAAAGCATTTACAAATTTATTATCGCAATCGTCGAAATAAACAAAATAACGATACGAAACGCTAACGTGCTATCTAACGTCGATTAATTTTCAAACGAATTCGCAGAATTAACGATCGCTTTTTTTTTCGATTTGTTTTCCGGCTACGATCATTTAGTGCTTAATCTACGATTTCGAAATATAATAGCAATTCAAATTCTAATCGGTTTACTGCGCATAACAAAAGTACTTATGAAAGCTATTAATTCAGTCGCTTAATTCGTAAGAGTCGTATATAAGGTTTTTATAACTTGCATTTCCGATATTATTTTGCTTTACGTTGACGACGTCGAAATAAAAGGCTTTAGATTATATTATAATAATAAAAAGATTTTTTTTAAAGTTCGACGCTATATAATAAAATATATTTAAAATATCGACAAAATTATAATTTGCTTCGAAAAAGCCAAAGCTATTATTGGCTTTCGATTAAAATTCTGTATATTCGAAATAAATATCGTTGGTTATATAACTAACAGCGCTGGCCGCTATTTTTAACGAAAGAAAATTAAAAAGATCTGCGAATAAAAAAGATATAAAAATATTACCGAAGCTAAAGCTTTTATTAGCGTTGTGATTTACTACCGCAATTGAATTAAAAACTTCTTTTAAAAAACCGTATTTATTTACGCTACGATAAAAAAAAAAGTCGATTTCGTTTGGGAAAAAAAACAAAACAAAGTTATGGAAATTCTCAAAAACGATTTTTTATCGGTTTTATCGCTTGTGCGGATCGATTATAGCCCAGACGCAAAAAAAATCATTTTGATTATCGACGCTAATATTTTCGGTTGGGAAGCTATATTGCAATAAGTCGATAAAAACAAAAAACGACACTTTTTACGATTCGAAAGCGGCCTATAGTTTTTCGCGGAAACACGCTACGATGTTATTAAACGAAAATATCGAAGCGCTTTTAAAGCAATAAAAAAAATAAAAAGCGAATTGTACGGCGTATATTTCATTTTGGAAACAAACGCAAAAGTTTTTGTCGATCAACTGAATAAAAAAGCCAATGATTTATTAAAAGCGCTCGTTATCAATTGGATAGCTTGGATGCGATTTATAGATTTCGAAGTTAAACATATTAAAAAAACAATTAATACAGCGGCAAACGGCTTTTTCAAACGAAAACGCTTTTATTCGTTTGATTTCGCTAAACAAAGCGAATAAAATATTAACGAATAAATTGCTAACGAAATCGGCTGCTTCGCTATTTGCGCTTTGGGTTTTATAAAGCCAAAACTATTCGCGTTGCTATTTCGGCTGGCACCGCGAATGAAAAACACTAATTTTCGGACCGAAAAAGCATTCGCGTTATTATCTCGGCTGGCATCGCGAATAAATTTGATCGAAAACGATCGGAATAAACCGATTAGCGACGAAAATAAATTTTTAATCGACAATTACGAGATCGACGATTTTTATTTAATCGCATATTATTTAATTATTTTATTCAAACTATTTAGCGTGCCAAACTATCAGTTTAAGTTATTTAAAAACCAAGCTTTCGATTATATTTTGGCCGACAAAAAGTTATACAAAATAAAAAATAATATATATCAAAAACGCTTAGTAGTAAATAATAAAGCCGATAAGTTTTAAATCATAAAAAAAGCTTACGAAAAAGTGTTTTATAAAAAAGCTAAAACCATTTATTACCGAATCAAAAACGATTTCTGATGGAAAAAATGCTTCGAAGATTGCAAAGCTTTTGTTAAAAATTGCATTTTTTGCCAAAAACGGAAACCTGGCCGAAAAAAAAACTTATTATATTCGACGTGGTTTTCTGAAGTATAAAAAAAAATCAATTTCGATATTATACGCGTGTTAATCACCGATCGCGGTTATATATGCTTCGTACTCGCTATTAACGATTTATTTAAATGGTTTAAAAAGCGATTTTTCCGAAACGCTATTTCCGAAGCTATAGCGATCTTTTTTTAGGAAAACGTTGTTTGTCGATACGGTTTGTTTAACAAATTAAACGTCGATAATAGATTCGAAAACAAAAGCGTTATTAAGATTTTCATAAAAAAATACGGGATTTAGCGTATTTAAATCTCAGCCTACAATTCGAAAAGCAACGGATCCGTGGAACGAGGCTATAAAAATATTTTTAACGGCTTTTTAAAAGCCATTCGAAAGGGCTATAAGCGTTGGTCGCGGAAATTCTCGGGAATGCTTTTTGTTATGCGCATATATATATACGCTTTTATTAGAATAATTTTATTTTTTATTTAATACGGCAGAAACGCTCGACTGCTTCTAAAAACAAAATGGTTTGTATAAAAGCTTTATAACGTAATCAAAATGAAAACGAAAGCTGATTTATTAATAATAAAATTTAAACAGCTAAACTACCGCGATATAAATATGGAAAAAATAATTTTAAAAAAGAAAAAATATAAAAAAGCAGCTAAAGAAATTTAAAATAAAACCAAGGTTTTAAAAAAGACGCTAATCAAAAAAAAAGATTTAGTTCTAGTTTACGACGTTTAGCGCGCTATCGATAAATCGGCCGATATTAAGCTTGATTATAAATGGCTCGGATTTTACGAAGTATGCGAGGCCGAATTAAATAAAAGCTATTATAAGTTTACGAACTCGATGAAACAAAACTGAAAGAAACGTTCGCCGCCAACCGGTTAAAGCGATTTTACAAAAAAAACTAATAAATTTACCTTTTGGATTTTAAATCAAATAGCGACTCCGATTTCAGCGATTCCGACGACGACTCCGACCAGAGCGATTATATTTCTAAAAAAAAAGAAACTTTTGGAAAGGTCTGGAAACAATCGAACGATAATCCCGCTGCTGAAAGCACAGTTTAAATCGTAATTTCATTTATGACCGAGAAGGAGAAAGATATATATAAGATTGTTTACTAACTGTTTTATTATTTTTATTATTTATTGTTTTCCTTTTTATTGTATATTGTTTTATTGTTTTTGTTTTGCTTTGTTTGTATACAATTTAATTATTCTGTTCCATATATATTGTTTATTTTTAAAACCTTTTTTTATATTATTTAAGACATTTATTATACTTTTCTTTGTTTAATTGTACTTTTGTTTATTAAAACAAAAGCTTTGTATATATTTGAGCCGCATATTTGATATATTTATATTGCTCGCACACTTTACGAAAACTATTTTTTATATATTTTATTATTTGCTATTTTCTGTATTGTTTACTTTTTTCGTTGTTTTGAACGGGTGCTTGTCTAAACAATTATAATTTATTAGAAAAACAGTATGCGGATCTCCGTAATTTTTGGATATAAATACTTTACAATTCCCGTACTTTTTTTCAGCTACTTTTTAATAAACACAATATATTCTTTTAATTAACAAACCTATCGATATTATATCGTTTTCTAAGCAAAGCGTTGCTAAACTTAGCAAATTTATTTTTAATTTACTTTGGAACGAAACTATTATACGCAATCTTTTCGAATTTAAGCAAGCATATAATGCCGTTATTTTAGATTAATAAGCAGCTTTCGTAAAAACATTTATAAAGCAATTCGATATAATAATTGAAAACGTTAACGAATTTTTATTCGATTACAAAAGCTTCGTTAAAGCTGAATTCGTTCGCAAAAGTTTTAATTACGATAAATTCCTGTTAAATTACGACAACGCTTTAAAAGCTTTCGCCGGAGCAAAAAAAGTTCGAAATAACAAAAAGAAAATAACAGACCGGATTTTGCGCTTTTTGTCAAATCAGCGAAAAAAGAATATTTAAAAATACGTTTTTAGCAAAATTATCGGTGTTATTTTATTTCGGCATTTCGTTCGCTTTTTCGAACTATTACCTTTACGAAGAAAGGAGTTTGGATACTAAACGCTTATATTTTCAAAGCGCAAGCTTTAAAAGCTAATAATCCAAAAGCCCGCAGATTTATAAGCTTTTTTATAGCTGTTTGCAAATTGGTCGACGACGTTATGCAGTCGCCAGAAAAAGTTTTAATCGGCTGCGAAACCCTAAGTCTGATCTTTTTTTAAAGCAAAGAATTAAGCGTCGTTAAATGCGGCATTTTTATACCGAACGAAAAAAACGATGCTATTCCGACGTTTTAAACCTACGACGACGAAAAAAACGAAGAAATTAATATTATTTTCGTTTAATTCGAAAAGATATACGTAATAACAATTAATATTTTTAGGGCAGCTAAAACAATTCGACGACTTTCATTTTTAACTGTCGAAAACGAGTCCGAGAACGAAACCAGAAGCGTGATAATAAACAATCGCTTATTCGAATATAAAAAACTTATTATACTTATAAATATAATTCCGGAAGAAATAAAAACAAAAAACGTAAAAAAGCGCGCCGATATTTTCGAAATCTTTTTTGTTCGAAAAAAAAAACCATTCGCGTCGTTAGCAAAAAAAGCACCGCGAATGAAAACAGCCGGAAATCAACGCCGAGCCACAGGCTTTAAGCCAATTAATAAAAAACGCGACGATTTTACAAAATCAGATTTAAAAAACCTTAGCATTTCGAAAGAAAAAAATTCAAACGATTTTGAATCTAATCTTTTAAAACTGAATACGCAAATATCAAAAACGCTTATTGCGTTTAAAAACGTCGAACCGCTAATACTTCAAACTTTAATAAAAACATTTAAAATTTCGATTATTGCGCGATTCGACCGAAAAAGCTTAGAAAAAAATATCGAAATTATCGCGAAAAAAATTATACAAAAAGCATAAAATCAGATTACTTTGCTTAAAACTTTCGCTTTCGACGACGAAACGATTCAAAAGTTTTATTTCGATACTTTTATACAAAAACCAAATAAATCCGTCAGTTTTTTCTCTTTTGCTTCGAACGAAAACTGAATCAAACCTTTTTCGAAAGATTGCAAATATAATACGCTAAAGTAAATAAAAAAGACTTTTGAAAACGATAATCCGTTTTTATTCGAGTTTTTTTTCGCTAAAAAACTCCGATTTTTTAATTTCGTTTTTACGAATAATATTAACGCTAGAAAAAACGGCAAGTTTTGCTATTTCTACGTACGCTGTTACGCGGCGTATTGCGATTTAATTATAAAAGAAATTAACGTTATCGGTTTCGCTGATCGATTCGCTGCTATCAGAAATTCGAATTACGACGTGTTCGAAATTGATTTTAATAATCAATTTATATTTCGACGAAAAACTGCGAAAACTACTTAAGCGCGTACTAAAGCTTATTTGGGCTACGCAAATTTCAAAGCAAACCCTAAAGCTTTCAGCGCGATTATAAAATTCGACTAAAACGTGGAAAAATAAAAGCAACGAATATTTTCAAAAGCCGACTTTTTTGGCTTTTCGACCGAAAAAGTGCTTTAAAATCTACTTGAACTAAGCTGCGAATTCGTTAATTACGTAAAATTTCATAACGAAGAAAACAAGCCATTGCTGCATTTTATAAAAAAAAAAATAGTTATATATAAATACTATTTCCGACTAGTTAAAACCCAAAAAGCACTTACAGCTTTTTTCGCTAATATGCTTTACAATCTCATTTAACAAGCTTTTAAAATGCATTCCGGCCTTTATTTCGCTGCTTTAATTATTCGAAATTCCGAAAACTGCCGCTTCGTGGCTTATTTTAACGTCCCGATCGCTTCAGGCTTTATTAGTCCCGACCGTATTACAATTATAAAATTCGATATCGCCGATTTTTAAAAAAAGGAAAAAATCGAAAACTTTACCGACGCCATCTTCGACTACCACGTTCTGCTTGCTTTCGTATATAATTCGGAAATAATCGAAGCTTATTTGCAATTATACTACGACGCCAAGCTGATTAAAATCATTTAAAAAAGCCTAGCTTTTTTGTATTTCAGCGCGTTTAAAGCGGTGGCTTTAGCTATTTTATCGGATTACGAAACCGAAAGCTACGAAATAAAAAATGAAATAACCTTTATCAGCTTTTCGACTAAGCAAAAGGTTTTCGTCAGATTCAGAACCCAAAAAACCAACGGCGCAATATTGGTTTATTCGAATAATTACACGGCGCAGAAATACAAAAACTATTTCGAAAACGATAATCCGATAAGCAATCTGATATTATTTATACTGCGGCGGAAACAATTATAGCATTTTCGATAGTTTCGATTGCAAACGATTATTTCCGAACCATTTCGTAGAATAGTTTTTCTTATAAGCCTCGAAGCTTTTTCAAAAGCATTCGTCGGTAAACAATCGTGGTCCGATTTATTAGTTTTACGCAAAGCAAAAGCGTTAATCGGTTTTAATTACGACGAATTAATCGATTACTTCCACGATTTTAATATAAGACTTTTTAGCGCTTTTTGCAAAGCATAAAACCACGTTCAGAAGCTGGAATTTATTATTTACGAAAAAAAATCGTAAAAAGCATTCGTCGCTGCGACGCTTAATAATATTATCGACGAAAAAGCTATCAGAACGTTCGTAGGTTTAAACGATACCTCGATTGATATTTTATCGAGCCACTTTTCAAAAGAGCAGAGTAAATAAAATAATTTAAACGACAAGCGAAACGCTACCCTTCCGCAGAAGCCAATAGCAAAAAGGCTAAGAACGGGTTAAAAGACCGAAAGAGTATAAAGCTAAGAAGTTCGGTTTTGATTAATTGGTTTAAATTATATGAAATAGACTAGATTGCATTTGTTAAAATTATGTTTTTTTTTGGTCGTAGTCAAAAACGATTACGTATATTGTTTGGGACAGGATATAAAACGGTAATACTTTGTGTTAATAAAAGTTGGTAGTTTTAGCTATGGTCGAGGCATAAACCCCTTCGAAACCCTTTGCCATTAACTATCTTCAACAGGTATAAAAGCAAAGCACCTTTTTAGATAGTACCGCAAGCACGCAGTTTAATTCATACCTTTATTTATTCTTCTTTTCCTTTCTTCAGTCTCTTCTAGAAATTCCCTAGACTATCTTACCCACCGATATATGGCCGTATTAGTCTGGTTTTCCTACCTACTTTTATATTATAAAAAACAATTATATTAATAACCGAAGAAAAGCCTTCGCCGCGATGGCCTTTCAGTTTAATATAATCGATAGTTTAAATAAGCAATCTTTTTCTAAACTTTTCAAACGACCAGTTCGAAAACGAATCTTTTAATTTATTGCTTACTCAATTTCTATCTGCCAAATTATTGCATACGCTTTCAAGCTGATTTTCAGAAAAAAAGCAGTTGAAATGTTTTTAATTTTTTTATACGAGATCGATAAAATACTAAACGATTTTACGTACAACACTTTTTTTAAAACTTAATTTTATAATCTTTTCGAACGTTTTAAAATTAATAAAATATCGATTTCGACCTTTTCAATCAGTTTAGCAAAGCTAATTTCGAATAAACCTTTTTTCGAATTTTTTCCCTCGGAATACAAAAACCTCGAATACGTGTTTTTTAAAGCCGCCAGTAATAAGCTAGCTTTTCACCGGCCTTACGATTATAAAATCGAGCTTATTATAAATAAAAAAAAATCTGAAATACATTTTTTTATATAAAATATCGATTTCAAAGCTCGAAATTATTAAAACCTATTTGCAAAATAATTTTAACAAAAGCTTTATCGAACTTTCCACCGCTTTTTTGCTGCTTCAGTGCTTTTCGCCAAAAAACCCGACGGTTTATTGCGTTTTTATATCGATTACCGAGCTTTTAATAATATTATTCGTAAAAATCGCTACTTTTTTTTTTTTATCGATAAAACTTTTGCTTGTTTTTCGAAAGCGCGAATTTTTACGAAGCTCGATATTCGTTAAGCTTTTTATAAAATCCGAATAAATTTCGCTAATAAAAAACTGACGACGTTTCGTACGCGTTACGGCGCTTATAAATGCAAAATGCTACTTTTTGGCTTTACAAACGGATCCGCAATTTATTAACGTTATATAAACAACGTTTTTTTCGATTATTTAAACGATTTTTGCATTGCATACCTGGATAATATTTTTATTTATTCGTCCGATCTTTTAAAATACGCTATATACGTTCGCAAAATATTTCAAAAGCTCGCTAACGCTAAATTACAGGCCGATATTCGGAAGTTTAAATTCAACGTTATTCGGATCCGTTATTTAAGCTTTATTATTTTTATTAAAAGCTTAAAAATAAATTTAAAAAAAGTCTTCGTAATCGCTTATTAAAAGCCTTTTACTATTGTAAAAAATATATAAACTTTTTTGATTTTTGTAACTTTTATCGACGTTTTATTCGAAACTACGATATAATTGCAAAACCTTTGGTTTATTTAATCAAAGCTAACGTTTTTTATAATTTTATTTTTAAATATCAGAAAAGTTTCGACTTTTTTATATTAGTTTTTATTATTACATCAGTTTTATAATATTATAAGCAAAATCTTTTTTGTATATTAAAAACTGACGCTTCCGACGGCGTAATAGCTTTTATGCTTTCGCAATTCTATAATAACAATTAGCTTTCAATCGCTTATTTTAGCAAAATTATAATTTTCGCAAAACTGAACTACGTCGTATACGATAAAAAAATGCTCGCAATCGTAAAATTTCTAAGCAATTTTCGTATTAAACTGATTAATTTAATTTATTAAATCAAAATTATTACTAATTATAAAGCTTTGGAATATTTTATAATTTTCAAACTTTTAAACGTTCGATAAACACGCTAAGCCGAGCTTTTCGTCGATTACAACTTTTTTATTATATACAAATCAAATAAACATAATCTTTTAATTAACGCATTAACACGTCGTACGAGCGAATTCGATCGCTAAAACTTTTAAACGCATTTAGCGCCTGCAAATATTTTTTCGAGCCGATTAAATCGATCACCGCTTTTTAATTAAAAAACTTCGATTTTCTACGGTTTTCGAAACAGCTGTTTTTATCGTTAAAATAGCTGATTTCTTTTTCGCATTTCGTATCGTTAACCAGCTTTTCTACGCTAATCGCACAGCTAGCAGCCTGATAGCTTTTCGAAAAAAAGCTGTACGAAACGCTACGAAAAAAAACGACGATAATAATATTTCGTATATATTTAAACGCGATTTGCTGTTATATTACGGTCGCTTAATAATACTAGACGTCGATTATTTTTGTTTGGCTTTTATACGAGAAATATACGATCAAGTTTCCATCGCTTATTTCAGCGCTCGCAAAATTACGCAATTGCTTTCGGACTAATATTATTAGCGAAATATAATAGCTTTCGTAAAACAATACTATCGCAATTATTACGCTTATCGAAAAAGTTTTGTTTTAAAAAATAAGCGCCCCGGCTTTTTTCAGCCTTTTTCTGTTTTTAATCATTTTTAAAAGCACGTTATAATAAACTTTTGCAATTTTAACAAAAACAAATACGATTACGATAACGTATTCGTAATAATAAATCGCTTTTCCAAGCAAGCTATTTCGATTTTTTGTTATAAAAATATCGACGTTCGAAGCTTCGTCAAATTGTATATATTCTACGTATATAAGTATTTTAGCTTTTTAAAAAGTATTATTAGCGATCGTGGCTTTTAATATTAATTTACTTTTTAATTTGAATCAAATAAAATATTCGATACGCAATTAAAGTTTTCGACAGCCGCTTATTTTAAAACCGATAATCAAACCGAAATTTACAATTAATATTTGCAAAAACGCTTTCGATCTTTCGTAAATTTTTATTAAAACGATTAAAGCGAATTTTTTCTAATATTAAATTTCGCTTAAATAATTCTTTTTTACGAAAGTTTAGATGGCTTTTTACTTTTTAAAATTATATACGGTTATATTTTTTATATTAATTAAAACTAAAAGCTCGATACTTTTTTTTTTTCTAATTTTTTATATAAGTTAAACGCAAACGAAGCTCGTGCGTACGCTCGCCGCTATTACGACGCTTGAAACTTCGCCAAATCGCACCTTTAATAAGCTTACGATAAAATAAAAAAAAATGCGAATAAGTTTCGCCGCGCGATCGATTTTAACGTTAACGATTACGTTTAGCTCGATATGCGTTTATTTTCGATCTTCCGGCCTTTTCGCAAGCTCGACAATTTTATAAACGGCCCTTTTAAAGTTATAACCAAAATTTTCGACAACGCTTTTAAATTAAATCTTTTTAGTATTATAAACGTACATTCAGTTTTTTACGCTAATCGACTGCGTAAAGCAGCTAACGACGCGCTTTCAGGTCAGGTTAACTCAGCTTTTAAATTTTTTAATATAATTAATAAATTTAAATATAAAATCGAAAAATTAATCGCTTATCGAATACAGCGGAAAACCTTTTAATATAAAACTTCTTAGATAGGCTTAGATAAAAATCTTACGTAGTATTCCGCGTCTGATTTTATATACGCTTTTTTAAAAATGCGCGACTTTTATTTAGCGCATAAAAAGCTTCCCGGTTTTTTTGCAAAATTTATAAACTGGCTGAAAGCGTATTTCGAAGATTTAAATTCGTACGATTATTTGAATAACGACGTATTAATAAATAAAAGCTCGAAGGCGCGCTTTTTTCGGACGGAAAAATAATGTAACGATTTATTCTGTTGCCACTTTTCGTATTATCCCAGCAATTACGTATAGCTGCAAGCTCTCTGATTTTCTGGTGGGTTTTTTATTAATTGTGGAAATTATTATATATATAAGGCTTTTTTTTCTTAGCAACCTTTGCTTTTTGCAGTTGTTAATTTTAAATAAATATTTTTGTTACAGAACCAAAGGCTCGTTTTTTATACCATATGAACACGGCGACCAGTTGACTGATTTCCCAGCCCTCCGACTGATTAGATCGTCACATTTTTTATTTGCTTTAGCGTGTTACATTTGCAATCTTCCGAAAAAGGCTTGATCCAGTTTTCGTTCGAAGCAAAAAAAAAAAAGCTGACGGGTTTATTTAATTCTTATATAAAAATATCGAAATAAAATTTTTAAATCGTTTCGTCGTCGAAAGCGAAAGTTTTAAGCAAGATAATCTAATTTTGTACTTTTTGTGTAATTTTTTTCGTGATAACTTCGATATCTCTTTTTAAGCCTTTTCGGTCGAGTCGTGCAATAGTCGAAATCTTAAATGCTTTTATTAAAATCTGAAATATTAACGGTATTAATACGACGTTTTTACGCAGCAAGCGTTTTTAGTATTTACGTATTTAGCTTCGAAAAATTAGATTCAGAATTATTTAAAATCTTTTTTTTCGAAATGCCGGCGTTTTCCGAATTTAATTCCGTAAAATCGTCGCGTTTTTTGTTAATTAGCTTAAAAGCTGTAGCTCGGCGTCGATTTCCGGCTGTTTTTATTCGCGGTGCCTTTTTTGCTGGCGACGCGAATAGTTTTTTTTTCCGAATAAAAAAAGTTTCGGAAATATCGGCGCGCTTTTTTACGTCTTTTGTTTTTACTTTTTTCGAAATCGTTTTTATAAATATAATAGGTTTTTTGTATTCGAATAAACGGTTATCTGCTATTACGCTTTTGGTTTCGTTTTCGAATTCGTTTTCGATAATTAAAAATAAAAATCGCCGAATTGTTTTAGCTGCTTTAAAAATATTAATTGCTACCGCGTGTATTTTTTCGAATTAAACGAAAATAATATTGGCTTTTTCGTCCTTTTCGTCGTCGTAGATTTGAAATATCGAAATAGCGTCGTTTTTTTTTTTCGGTATAAAAATGCCGCATTTAGCGATATTTAGTTTTTTGCTTTGAAAAAAAATTAAATTTAAAGTTTCGCAGCCGATTAAAACTTTTTTTGGCGATTACATAGCGTCGTCGACCAGTTTGCAAACAGCTGTAAAAAGGCTTGTAAATCTGCGGGCTTTTGGATTGTTAGCTTTTAAAGCTTACGCTTTGAAAATATAAGCGTTTAATACCCAGACTTTTTTTTTAATAAAAGTAATAGTTTCGAAAAAGCGAGCGAAATGCCGAAGTAAAATAACACCGGTGATTTTGTTAAAAACGTATTTTTAAATATTTTTTTTTCGTTGATTTAACAAAAAACGTAATATTCGGTTTGTTATTTTCTTTTTATTATTTCGAGCTTTTTTTGCTTCGGCGAAAGCTTTTAAAACGTTATCGTAATTTAGCAGGAATTTGTCGTAATTAAAGTTTTTGCGAACGAATTCAGCTTTAACGAAGCTTTCGTAATCGAATAAAAATTCGTTGACGTTTTTAATTATTATATCGAATTGTTTTATAAACGTTTTTATAAAAGCTGCTTATTAATTTGAAATAGCGGTATTATATGCTTGCTTAAACTCGGAAAAATTGCGTATAATAGTTCCGTTTTAAAATAAATTAAAAATAAATTTACTAGGTTTAGCAACGTTTTATTTGAGGAACGATATAATATCGATAGATTTGTTAATTAGAAAAGTATATTATATTTATTTAAAAAGTAATTGAAAAAAAGTACGGAAATTATAAAATATTTATATTCAAAAGTCACGGGAATCCGCATGCTATTTTTCCAATGAATTATAACTGTTTAGGTAAGTATCCGTTCAGAACAACGAAAAAAGTAAACAGTGCAAAAAGTAGCAAATAATAAAATGCATAAAAGATAGTTTTCGTAAAATATGCGAACGATATAAATGTATCAGATATGCGGCTCAAATATATACAAAGCCTTTGTTCTGAAAAACAAAAGTATAATAAATATCTTAAATAATATAAAAAAAGGTTTCAAAAATAAACAGTATATATAAAACAGAATTAAATTATATACAAGCAAAGCAAAACAAAAACAATAAAACAGTATATAAAAAAAAAAAAAAATAAATAATAAAAACAATAAAATAATTAATAAATAATCTTATATGCATCTTTCTTTTTTTCGGTCATAAATGAAATTACGATTTGAATTATGCTTTTAACAGCGGGATTATCGTTCGGTTGTTTTCAGACTTTTTCAAAAGGTTTTTTTTCGTTAAAAGTATAATTATTTTAATCGAAATCGTCGTCGAAATCGTTGGAATCGAAATCGCTATTTAAATCAAAATCTAAAAAATAAATTTGCTGGTTTTTTTTGTAAAATCGCTTTAACCGGTTGGCGGCGAACGTTTTTTTCAGTTTTATTTTATCGAATTCCGTAAGCTTATAATAGCTTTTATCCAATTCGGCTTCGCATATTTCGTAAGGTCCGAGCCATTTATAATTAAGTTTAATATCGGCCGATTTATTAATAGCGCGCTAAACGTTGTAAATTAAAACCAAATCTTTTTTTTTGATTAGCGTTTTTTTAAAACTTTGGTTTTATTTCAGATTTTTTTAGCTGTTTTTTTAAATTTTTTTTTTTTTAAAATTATTTTTTTTATATTTATATCGCGGTAATCGAATTACTTAAATCTTATTGCTAATAAATTTGCTTTCGTTTTTATTTTGATTACGTTATAAAACTTTTATATAAACCATTTTATTTTCAAAAGCAGTCGAGCGTTTTTGCCGTATTAAATAAAAAATAAAATCATTTTAATAAAAACGTATATATATATACGCATAGCAAAAAGCATTTCCGAAAATTTCCGCGATTAACGCTTATAATCTTTTCGAATAGCTTTTGAAAAGCCGTCGAAAACATTTTTATGATTTTATTTAACGGATCCGTTGCTTTTCGAATTATAAGCTAAGATTTAAATACGCTGAATATCGTATTTTTTTATAAAAATTTCGACAACGCTTTTGTTTTCGGATTTATTATCGACGTTTAATTTGCTAAACAAGCCGTATCGATATACAACGTTTTTTTAAAAAAAAATCGTTATAACTTTTAAAATAGCGTTTCGGAAAAATCGCTTTTCAAATTATCCGAATAAATCGTCGATAGCGAATACGAAATACGTATATTCGCGGTCGATAATCGGTACGCGTATAACGTCGAAATTAATTTTTTTTTAAATTTCAAAAAACCACGTCGGATATAATAAATTTTTTTTTCGGCCAGGCTTTCGTTTTTAATAAAAAATGCAGCTTTTAACGAAAGCTTTGCAGTTTTCGAAACATCTTTTTTACTAAAAATCGTTTTTAATTCGGTAATAAATAGCTTCAGCTTTTTTATAAAACATTTTTCGTAGGCTTTTTTTATAATTTGAAATTTATCGGCTTTGTTATTTACTATTAAGCGTTTTTAATATATATTATTTTTTATTTTATACAGCTTTTTATCGGCTAAAATATAATCGAAAGCTTGGTTTTTAAATAATTTAAATTAATAATTTAATACGTTAAATAATTTAAATAAAATAATTAAATAATATACGATTAAATAAAAGTTTTCGATTTCGTAATTATCGATTAAAAGTTTATTTTCGTCGTTAATCGGCTTATTCCGATCGTTTTCGATTAAATCTATTCGCGGTGCCAGCCGAAATAATAACGCGAATGCTTTTTCGGCCCGAAAATTAATATTTTTTATTCGCGATGCCAGCCGAAATAGCAACGCGAATGGTTTTGGCTTTATAAAACCCAAAGCGCAGATAACGAAGCAGCCGATTTCGTTAGCAATTTATTCGTTAATATCTTATTCGTTTTATTTAGCGAAATCAAATAAATAAAAGCGTTTTCGTTTAAAAAAACCGTTTGCCGCTATATTAATTATTTTTTTAATATGCTTAATTTCGAAATTTATAAATCGCATTTAAATTATTTAATTAATAACGAGCGCTTTTAATAAATTATTAGCTTTTTTATTTAATTAATCGACAAAAACTTTTGCGTTTGTTTTTAAAATAAAATATACGTCGTACAATTCGCTTTTTATTTTTTTTATTATTTTAAAAGCGCTTCGACATTTTCGTTTAATAATATCGTAGCGTGTTTTCGCGGAAAACTATAAGTCGCTTTCGAATCGTAAAAAATGCCGTTTTTTGTTTTTATCGATTTATTGTAATACAGCTTTTCAACCGAAAATATTAACGTCGATAATTAAAATAATTTTTTCTGCGTTTAAATTATAATCGATCCGCATAAATAATAAAGCCGATAAAAAGTCGTTTTTAAAAACTTTTATAGCTTTGCTTTGCTTTTCTTCCTAAACGAAATCGATTTCTTTTTTATCGTAGCGTAAATAAATATAGTTTTTTAAAAAAAGTTTTTAATTTAATTGCGATAATAAATCATAACGCTAATAAAAGCTTTAGCTTCGGTAATATTTTTACACTTTTTCTATTCGCAAATCTTTTTAATTTTCTTTCGTTAAAAATAGCGGCCAGCGCTATCAGTTATATAACTAACGATATTTATTTCGGATATGCAAAATTTTAATCGAAAACCAATAATAGCTTTAGCTTTTTCGAAGCAGATTATAATTTTGTCGATGTTTTAAATATATTTTATTATATAGCGTCGAATTTTAGGAAAAATCTTTTTATTATTATAATATAATCTAAGGCTTTTTATTTCGACGTCGTTAACGTAAAAAAAAGCAATATCAAAAATGCAAATCATAAAAACCTTATATACGATTTTAACGAATTAAGCGATTGAATTAATAGCTTTTATAAATACTTTCGTTATACGTAATAAACCGATTGGAATTTAAATTGCCGTTATATTTCGAAATCGTAAGTTAAATATTAAATAGTCGTAATTTAAAAACAAATCGAAAAAAAAAGCGATCGTTAGTTTTGCGAATTCGTTTGAAAATTAATCGACGTTAAATAGCATGTTAGCGTTTCGTATCGTTATTTTGTTTATTTCGACGACTGCGATAATAAATTTGTAAATATTTTTCTTTTTTTTCGCAACGATAAACCATTTGTTTTTGTATGGGCCGTAGCAGAATTCGAAGATTTTTTGCTTAATTCGTTTTTTTAGCATTTCGACCATTTTATTTTAAAAAGCTTTAAAAACTGAAAAGGTTTTTTCTTGCCAGGCTTCGTAAAATACGGTTTTAATATCGATATAAAACGTAATGTTAAAGCTGAATTAGCTTATTTCGGTGAAATCGAAAATTATAATTTTTTTTCGGTTGCGTAAAACTTCGTACAAAATCTTTTTTTTTTTTAGCAAAAATTAAATTCCGATTGCTAAATTATCAAATCGTTTTTTTGTAAATCGGCTGCCAAATAATAAGCTGAAAAATCGGCCGGTAATAAGTCTTTCGAGCTCGCTAATAACTGATTAAAATAGTTTTATTGTTTTATTTTTTTCAAACTAATCGTTTATTTTTCCGAAAATATTTCTACCGAATTCGCTAAAATTCACGAATCGTATTTTATCAGCTTTACGCTTATAAAAAATGCTGATGTTAATACAAAAAGGTAGGATATATAAATCGGGTTTGTTTAATACGAAAACGAAATCTTCGGAACTTTTATTTCCGAATTAATAGCTAAAAATATTAATATTAATTAATTTCATTCGCGATGCTATTTCGATTAGCGACGTAAATGCTTTTAGCCGAGTATTTTCCAGGTTTTATTATAGCTTAGCGTCTGTTTTAAAGCCAAAGCCGGCTATTCGTTTCCCGATAAAACGTCGATTAAAAAAACCTTATCGCCGGCGACGATAATTTAATTTTGAAAAAATCGGTTCCAGTTTCAAAAAAAAGCTTTTATTTGGCCGTTTTCGGTGTATTTGAAATTAACGAAACTTTTCAAAATCCAAAGCATTTTAAAAATAATAAAATAAAAGCATTTTTTTATTATTAAAAAGTTTTTATAAATAATAATATTTTTAACGTTTATTTTTATATTTCGTATAATTTTATTAAATTTAATAATATTTTTATTAACGATAATATAAATTATTCGTTTATCGGTGATAATCGGAACGCTATTAGCTTCGGCTGTTTTTTGGTTTATGCAATTAACTTCGGCTTTATTATCGAATAAAGCGAAAGCGGTCGTACTTTTTTTAAGCATTATTTTTATTTTTAACGCTTTTATAACCGTATAAAAGCAGTTTCGTCGTTTTGACTTTTGGGTTTTTATAGCGAGGACCAAAAAGCTGATTTTTTTCGAAAATTTCTTTCTATCGGCTAAATTGACTGCGATATTATAAATTTCTTTTTAATCTTTTTTTAATTTAAAATCGTTTTTTTTTCGGATGATTTCAACCTTTTCGTTTTTTTTTAATGCAAAAATTTGTTTATTAATAACTTTGTCGAATCTCCTTTTTATACTAAACAAATCGCTGAATTTCAATTCGATTTTCTGTTTTATAATTTTTTTAATAGCTTCGTCGACTGCTTCGAAGCTGATATATTTATCGATTTATTTTTCGCTTCGCATTAATAATAAACGCTTAAAAGCTAGTACTTTCTGAATAATTTAAATCGGAATATCGATATCGATATTTTTTATATCGTCGTTAATTTTTTTTATTATAAGCGTTTTTTTAATAGTTTTATCGTTTTTTTTTTCGAATTTCAAAATCTTTTTTTTTTTTCGATTTTAACGTTTTTTTTCATATTAATTGATTTGGCGAATAAAACAGAAGCATTTTGCTTTTTTATAATTCGCTAGCTTAATTATACAACCATAATATTTGCAAATGCGATAATTGCATTAGCAATATATATATTTATTTTTTATTTATATATTTGAATTCCATTTACATTTAGAATAAAGGTTTTTTTTTTGATTAATACGCTTTCGGGAATATTTTTTTTTTTTTAATAAAAATCGTTTTCGTATTTTTTTTGTTTTTCAAGTAATCGTTCCATTCCGTATCTTTTATTTTCAAGCGAATAATATTCAACCAGCTCTGGTTTTCAGCTTTATTAAAAAAGCTTATTTTTGCTTCCGTCGGGTCGAAGCAAATCGCTTCGTATTTATTAATATAACAAATATTATTATTTATACAAAAATTAAATACTTTGCATTTTAAGCGAATATAAGATTTTTCGCAGTAAATTTCTTTGTTATTACAAAACCTATATTTAAGGCCACGGAATCTGTTTTAATAATTATTTTTATTATTTTAATAGCCGCGATTCTGATTTCCGCGTTGGTTTTTTTTTTTTTTTTTTTAATAATCGTTATTATAATTAGTATTTCGCTAATTCTGATCGCTAATACGAAAAAGTTGCTATTAAGCAGTTATTACTTTTACGATAATTTAGCGAAATTAATAGCTTCGCGTATTTTAAAAAAAATAATTATTATAAAAGCTATTTTAATCGTTTTTATTATCCGAATTAACGTAAAAAAGTTTTTTCTGCTATTGTATAAAACTTTCGATTTTGCTTTAAAATTTTTGAATTTTGATATCGGTAAATTTTAATACGAAAATTTCGATATTTTTATTAAGCTTTTCCAAACTAATAAATTTTGCAAAACAATTAAATAATATAATAATTAACTGTTTTTTAGCGATTTCGGTAACTTTTAGTGGCTGGGCATATTTCTGCATTAAAGTTTTTACGTTTTTTTATAAATAAAAAAAAAAGAAATTTCTTTTGGTTTATAGCTTCGATAATACGTTCGCTTTGGTTTTGTTTAAAAACGAATTTCACAAATTTAAAATACTGATCGAAGGTTTTAAGATTTTGTTTATTAATTTTAAAATGCTTAATAATTTTATTACGAATGCTAATTAAAAGGCCAAATAAAAATAATCTTTTTTATTTAATTTCGCTTAAAACTTTTTTATTAACGAAAACGTTAGAAACTTTCGTATAAGTACGATAATAAGCTTTGAGTTTTTTGGCTTAGCGAATTATCATATCAAATTATTTAAAAAAAGCGATAGTATCGCGGATTTGCTAGCGATCGTGGTTTCGGAATTTTGATTTCAAAGCTTTAATTAGCTTGCGCTAGTTTCGAACCCTAATAGTCTTTTATTTATTTATCGATTTAATAATATTTTTAATAATTAAATTATAATAGCGAAAGAATTTATCGAATATTTTAGTTTTAAAAACTCCGAAATTCTTACAGGTTTTTTTATATTTTTCGATAAAATCGGTAACGTTAGCGCTATTAAATAAAAATACATCAGAGAAACCAAAAAAGAGTATGCGGCCTCGCATAAAAAAACGAAAAGCGTCGTTGTTTATAATATTAATAAAAGTATTGGTAAAGTTTGAATTAAATAAATAAATATTTTCTAAAGTTGCAGGTTAAGGGTTTTTAGTATAAAAAGAATCGTTTTTAATAAAAAAGCTATTAAAAAAGTTTTTGTGTTTTTTAAAAAAATTAAATAAAATAAAATTGCGTCCAGACATTTGGATAATATATTGAAAAACTTGTTTTTTGGTAAATTAACTGAATTAATATAATATTGTTATATAATCCACGGTTTCGATATTCCGTAGCTTAAGCTAATGCACGTATAGCCATTTTTTTATTATTTTTAATAAAAAGCCGTAAATTGTAATTGCTATAATCACAAAGCGCAAAATCAAAAGGTTGAGTTTTCGCCAGGCGTTTAACCAAAAGAGATTTAATTTAAAAAGGCCGAGCGCAGCGGTCGAAACGTACGAACCAATATTCGATTTGTTATTTTTAAACAAAAAAGCGATTTTCGAGTTTTAAATTTCGCACGGTTCAGAATTGCTTAACCGTAATTTTAAACGTTTTTAAAATGTATTATACTTTTGTAATTTAATAATTATGCGCAAAATAAAAGAAGCTATTAAAAGTTCTTTATATAATGCAACTGCGAATAATATCATATAAAAAGTTTTTTAAGCCGTAATAGCGAAAATATCGAAATCGATTTTGATTGTAAATTTGAAAAATGCATCGGCGAATATATAAAAACGAAACACCGAAGTTTAAATCTTTGCGTAGATTACTAAATGTAAAAGTAGATAGGAAAACCAGACTGATACGGCCATATATCGGTAGGTAAAATAATCTAGGAAATCCTTAAAAAAGACTAAAAAAAGAAAAAAAAGAATAAGTAAAAATATGAATTGGACTGCGTGCTTATGGTACTATCTAAAAGGATGCTTTGCTTTTATACCTGTTGAAAGTAGTTAATAGCAGGGGGTTTCGGAAGGGTCCATGCCTCGATCATAGCTAAAACTACCAACTCCCATTAATACAAGGTATCACCGTTTTACAGTATTTACGTACGATCGAAATAACGATGCGCGCTTATAACACTTTCGTTTTGGCCATTTAAATAAAAACGCGTTCGAAAAGCTGATCGAAAATATTCGTAAAATAAAAATCAAAAGCTTAATCAAAATAAAATGCAAAAAATATGCTATTACGTATTTAAAATAAATAATTTTAAAAGCAATATTAAAAAACAAGTTTTTCAAATTTTTTTTTTGCATCGGCTAAGATTTTTACAATTATTTCAAAAGTCGTAAAAAAGCTTACAACGGCTCGACGTAAATATTTCTAATAAAAAACGAATATAATAAAAAGATTTAAACTTTCGCTATTAAAACGAAAAATATAAAAATCGTTCTAAACCGTTTCCAAACGTTCGACGCATAAATAAAACGTTAATATAACTTTTCCATTTGCAAAATTCGATAAAATAACAAATCGTCGATAATTTCAAAGCAAAAAAATATTATTTCGAAATACTAAAAATAAACGAAGCGCGAAAGCATCGATCTGGAATTAATTTTATTTTACGTGCATCAGTCAAATAGCTCGATCGAACGAGCAAAGAAAAAAGTAATTAAGCGTTTGATAAAAATAAAAATTAAAACGGGCCTTTCAATTTTCCTTTGGCCCGAAACGATAAAAACAGCAGCGTATTTATATAATATATCGCCGCTTGCGAAAAAATAATTTAAATTTTTAAATAAAGTTTTGCATAATTAATTCAGGTAATATTTCCGATATTACAATCCTGTTATTATAAAAGCGCGTACGGCCGATCTCAAACCAAATTAAAGCAAAGTTTATACGTACGAAGCTCGTACGTATTTAATAATAAAAAATCGAAAAGCCATAAAACACAAAAAAGAATTTAAGATTTTTCCGAAAAAACATATCGAATATTTAATTAAATATAACGCTTTTAATATTTACAAAATCTAAATGCTTTAGCTAATGCGTATAATTACGAGCCGAAACGTAATATTTAACGAATTTAAATTTTATTTTTCGAAGGCTAAAAATCCAAGTTTTATAATTAAACTAAAGCTTTAAAAAACCGTAAAGTTTATCGAAAACGCGAAAAACGAAAAAGCTTAAAACGCTAAATATTAAATATTAGCGGACGGTTTTAATAACGGCGCAAACCAGCAAAACTCGGTATGCTAAAAAAGAAATAATACAAAAAAAAAGCTATTATTATAAAACGAGCAACTTTTAGATTTTATAAAAAAAAATAAAAGTTTTTTTCCACCGGAGCCGCTATTAAAATCAAAACCGATTTTAAGCTTTTTTAATAGACTTTTAAAGCCAACGAAAAAAAAAAAAAAACATTTTAATACCAATGGATTTAAACATTCCAAAAAAAGCCAAATCCTCGAAAATAATAAACCTAATAAAAATCGAAGCGATCGAGCCTTTTTTTACGATCAATTTAAACGTTTAAAGCTCGGGAATAATAATCTTTTATAAAAGCTTTTTCGATAAAACTATTATCGATCAATCTTAATTTTTAAAATTAATTATTAATCGGAAATATGCAAAGTATATTCGAAACATTTTGACCGACGCGATAAAAACGTTAAAAAGTTATAAAATTCAAAAAAAAATAATAAATTAGCAAAATTTATTATTGCAAAACAAAATAAAACAAAGCAAAACTTTAAAAAATCCTTCGGCGCGAGCATAAAAATAGCTTTATACGAAAAAGCGCGCAATTTAATTTTTTAAATTATAATTAAAAGCTATCGCTCGGCAAATCAAACGCTAGATCGATTTAAAATAAAACAGCTATCTGAACGTTTACTTTTGAAAACTTTTCCAAAGCTGACTATTGAAAAAAAAGCATTATTTAAAAAAAATAAAAAAAACAAATCGAAGTTTCCGATAAGCGATAAAAAGCAATTGATTTCAAAAATTTTTAAACGAAATCGTACAAATTTCATTTTATATTAGCCGGATAAACCGGAAATATACGCTACGATATGCGAAATCTTTTAATTAATAGCTTTATTTACTAAATAACAAATCGACGAATTCGTTTATACGTTTTAAACAAACGAGCCGATTTAAATAAATAAAAAAAACCTTTAGGCTATCCACGCAATAATAGCAGTTTTAATAAAAGAAAAATCGGTAAAAAATATTTAATTTTCCGATTAAAAACAACATCGGAATAATTTATTAAAAGCTTTAAAAAACTAAAACGAATTAAAAAATCATCAAATAAAAAAGCAATTTAAAAAAAAAGCAAAAACCGAAATCAAAAACTTAAAAACCAGAAAATACTAAAAGATTATTAAAAAAAATAAAATTATAAAACCCATTTTATTTAAATAAATTTTCATATATAAAACAAACAGCTTAAGCGAATTGCAACGATGCAAATCGAAATTAATCGTAAAAAAAAATCTTTAAAACGAAGCTTTAATCTTTTTTATATACGCAGTAATATTCGCAGCCCGTTTTTTCCGAACGGTTATAACGCTAACGGCTTATTTCGATCTGAAAATCAAACAATTCGATATGATTAATGCATTTGTTAATACAAAACGAAACTTTAAAAATAAGCTAATTACGTATTATCTGCTTGATAAATTCAAATAACCAGATATAATAATATAGCTAAACCGAGCTTTAAATAAATTAAAAAACTTTCCAGTTTTATAATACAGCGAATTCGCTAATATTTTTAAAAAATTAAAACTCGAATTAATAAGCGAAAAGCTTTATATATTCGCCAACGAAATGCGAAGCGTATATATAGCGTTTTACGTCGACGATATTTAAATTTTATACCACGCTTTTTATTCGTCAAAAGCCGACGAAATTATTTTCGGTCTGAAAAAAGCTTATAAACTTATAAATATAAAAAATCTAAACTATTTTTTCGAAATTCGTATTTTACGAAATAAACAAAAAAAAAGTCTTTCTGCTTTACGATTTGTATATCGAAAAAATCGCTACGAAGTTTAATATATGCAAAAAGCGCTTTTTAAATACGCTTTTTTTAATTTGCGAATTTGTTAAAAACCCAAGCGTAGCTACGCTTCCGCAGATTAAAAAGTATTAAAAAAAGGTCGGTTTAATTTTATATACGGCTATTATATTTCGATTCGACGTGGCCTTCGCAGCTTTTCAGTTTTTTTACTTTCTTACCAATTTAAATTTCCAATATTTCGAGGCAGCCAATTAAACGCTTCGATATTTTTACGAAACGAAGTTTCTAAAAATTATTTATAATCGGAAAAAGCGAAAAAACCAATTAATAATTTTCATCGACGCTTTTTTCGCCGACGACCCAAAAATTCGAAAATCTTTTTAAAATTATATTTTTTTTTTTCGAAAATGCTATTTTGTAAAAAGCTGTACGATAAAACATAATTACCACTTTTTTTATTAAAGCGGAACTATTTACTTATATAACGACCGTAAAAAAAATAATAGCATTTCAACGTTTTTTCAAAAAGCTTCGATTCGATATTATTTCTAAATAAAACGTATATTACGACAATTAGCAAACGATCAGGCTAATCGTAAAAAACAAAAAAATTTTTTTTACGAAATTCCGCTACGTCGATATAAGCAATATATAAATTCGTCAAAAATACCAAAATAAAAAGTTCAAAATCATATACTTTTTAATAAATAAAATGCACGCAAACGATTTTATTAAAAATCTAATCCGATAAAAATACGAAAGTTTCGTTAAATTTCTTAATTTACGGAATTTTCGAAGCTTTGTCGAAAAGCTCGACCAATCGAGCTGAAAAGCTTGCATTTTGCAAACGTATATTTATTTAAACAGATTTTTATTAAAACTTAAAACGCAGCAAAACTATTTTCCAATCAAAAAAAATCCGAATTTTTCGCAAACTTAAAAACTCAAAACCAAACCGCTTAACTTTGCAAAAAGTCAAAAATATAACCCGCTAAAATAACAATCCGCGTCCGACGCTTCGCGATAATTAAATCTAAAATAAATTCCGCGAAAAACCTTTTAAATATAATTGCCACCGGTTATACAGCCGGAATATTTCTTTTTTTTTGCGAAGCTTTACTAAGCTAAAAATTAAAAACGTTCGGCAAAAAAGTCGCCGCGAAATTTCTTTTTAAATTTTCAAAAACGAAAGCATTTTTTAATAAATCGTAGCCAAATCTTATTCCGCTAATACGTAAAGCAAGCGTAGAAATTTCCATTCGAAAAGTAAAAAGCTAAAAAATCCTACGAGCCGCGGCGAGCTTCGCGTTAATAATACGCTTTATAATTATTAATTTTGCTTTTGAGTTACGATCGATTTAAAAGCTTATTTTTTTGCATTTTTAAAGCCGTTTTAATCGTAAAATAAAAAATAACCGTTATATTTTAAAAATCGATTAATAAAAACGATAAAGTTTTTCGATATAATTAACCGCGTTAATAATTTTATTAATCCGAGTTTTAAAAACGAAAAACCACGCAATTATAACGTTCGCGTCGGCCGAAATATACGACGTATTAATTGCGTAGCACCGATAGCAATAAGCTTTAGCTAAATTCGATAAGCAATCGTAATTTAAATTTCTAATTGTTTCGCGAGCAATATAAATCATATAAAAAATAAAATTAAAAAGCTTAAAAATAACAAACTTCCTGGCTTTAATGCGAACGCGTTTTAAAAAACGATTATCGTCGTTATTTCCATTTTTATTCTCTCCGCTTTAATAACCTCCGGCCGCTCTTTTTCTAAAAGCGCCAGCGTTCTGCCTTTTTTCTCCGGAAATGCTATCAAAACCGAAACTACCGCTAATAGCTTTTTCACCGCCAACAGCGTTTCCGCCACTTTTTTCAGGCGTTATATCGGCATTTTCGAGGCCAAGCAAATATAAATCTCCGAAAAAACCGTTCAAAAACGAAATATCGAAAAAGTCGCTTTTTTCGAAAAAATCAAAAAAAAACGAATTAACCGAAAAAACCGATTGATTACGCAAAATAAACTTCGCAAAACTCCGATTACGCAAGCGCCGAAGATTAAAAATCCGAAAAGCTGGGCCAATTGATTTCGTAAAGCTACGCGGACGATCTTTTTTAAATATAAAAAAAATTATATCGATATTTCTAATTAAAATAATAAAGCCTGAATTTATTAAAAAATTAATAAAAAAATAAAAAAGTTAAGGTTTTCAAAAGCGACGAAACGCTTATTTAAGCTGAATTGGTTTTATTTACGCTTCGCAACGATAAAAAATATAAAACAAATTATATAAATATTGCAATATCGCGTTACGGCCGCATTCGGACGACAAAAAGACTTTCCCGCGTTTTAAAAATAATTAATCACCGGATTAGCAATCAGCTAAAAAATATATTGCGTTATACTTATATTTTTTTATTTTCTTTTATTTCTTTTATTTCAGATTTATTTTTCTTATACGCTTTTAATAATTAAATATTCCTGAAACTCGAAAAAGCTCGTAATTACGTAATAACGAGCCTTTTCGAAAACTAGTTTTTCCGAGCGAATAACTAAGCGAGCCCGAACCTTCCGTCTTCTGCGGAAAGCTCGCCAGTCAGATTTAGAACAATACAAGTAATATTTTACTGCATATAATTCATCCGTCCCAGCCTCCGGTGAGGGTTCCTACCGACTATTCAGCTATGCACGACATTTTTATAACTTGCATTTTTGATATTGCTTTCTTTTACGTTAACGACGTTAAAATGAAAAGTTTTAAATTATATTATAATAATAAAAAAATCCTTTCTGAAATTCGACGTTATATAATAAAACATATTTAAAATATCGATAAAATTATAATCTGCTTCGAAAAAGCCAAAGCTATTATTAGCCCTCGATCAAAATTTTGCATGCCCGAAATAAATATCGTTGGTTATATAATTAACAGCGCTAGCCGCTATTTTTAACAAAAAAAAATTGAAAAGATTTGCGAATAAAAAAGATATAAAAATATCACCGAAGCTAAAGCTTTTATTAGCGTTATGATTTACTACCGCAATTAAATTAAAAACTTTTTTTAAAAAGCTGCTTTTATTTACGTTACGATAAAAAAAAAGTCGATTTCGTTTAAAAAAAAAAGCAAAGCAAAGCTATAAAAGTTTTTAAAAACGACCTTTTGTCGGCTTTATTATTTATGCGAATCGATTACAGCCCAAACGCAAAAAAAATTATTTTAATTGTAAACGCTAATATTTTCGGTTGAAAAGCTATATTGCAACAAATCGATGAAAACAAAAAACGGCATTTTTTACGATTCGAAAACGATTTATAATTTTTCGCGAAAGCATGCTACGATATTATCAAACGAAAATATCGAAGCGTTTTTAAAAAAATAAAAAAAATAAAAAGCGAATTATACGACGTATATTTTATTTTAAAAACGAACGCAAAAGTTTTTATCGACTAATTAAATAAAAAAGCTAATAATCTATTAAAAGCGCTTGTTATTAATTAAATAATTTAAATGCGACTTATGGATTTCGAAATCAGACATATTAAAAAAATAATTAATATAGCGGCAAACGGCTTTTTTAAACGAAAACGATTTTATTCGTTTGATTTCGCTAAGCAAAGCGAATAAAATATCGACGAGTAAATCGCTGACGAAATCGGCTGCTTCGTTATTTGCGCTTTGGGTTTTACAAAATCGAAACTATTCGCGTTGCTATTTCGGCTGGCATCGCGAATAAAAAACATTAATTTTCGGGCCGAAAAAGCATTCGCGTTATTATTTCGATTAGCACCGCGAATAAATTTAACCGAAAACGATCGGAATAAACCGATTAACGACGAAAATAAACTTTTAATCGATAATTACGAAATTAAAAACTTTTATTTAATCGTATATTATTTAATTATTTTATTTAAATTATTTAGCGTATTAAACCATTAGTTTAAATTATTTAAAAACCAAGCTTTCGATTATATTTTAGCCGATAAAAAGCTATACAAAATAAAAAATAATATATATTAAAAACGCTTAATAGTAAATAACAAAATCGATAAATTTTAAATTATAAAAAAAACCTACGAAAAAATGTTTTATAAAAAAGCTAAAGCTATTTATTACCGAATCAAAAACGATTTTTAATAAAAAAAATGCTTCGAAAATTGCAAAACCTTCGTTAAAAGCTGCGTTTTTTGCTAAAAACGAAAACTTAGCCGAAAAAAAAACTTATTATATCCGACGTAGTTTTTTAAAATTTAAGAAAAAGTTAATTTCGACGTTATACGCGTATCGATTACCGACCGCGAATATATATGCTTTGTATTCGCTATCGACGATTTATTTAAATAGCTTAAAAAGCGATCTTTTCGAAACGCTATTTTCGAAGCTATAGCGACTTTTTTTTAAAAAAAAACGTTGTATATCGATACGGTTTGTTTAGCAAATTAAACGTCGATAATAAATCCGAAAACAAAAGCGTTATCGAAACTTTTACAAAAAAATATAAAATCCAGCGCATTTAAATCTCAGTTTACAATTCGAAAAATAACGAATTCGTTAAACGAAGCTATAAAAATATTTTCGACGAATTTTTAAAAGCTATTCGAAGGAATTATAAGCGTTGGTCGCGGAAATTTTCGGAAATGCTTTTTGCTATACGCATATGCATATACGCTTTTACGAAAATAATTTTATTTTTTATTTAATACGGCAAAAACGCTCGATTGCTTTTGGAAACAAAATGGCCTTTGTAAAAGTTTTATAATATAATTAAAATAAAAACGAAAGCAAACTTATTAATAATAAAATTTAAACAGCTCGATTACCGCGATATAAATATAAAAAAGATAATCCTAAAAAAAAAGAAATATAAAAAAGCAATTAAAAAAATCTGAAATAAAACCAAAATTTTAAAAAATACGCTAATAAAAAAAAAATCTGATTTTGGTTTACGACGTTTAACGCGCTATTAATAAATCGGCCGATACTAAGCTTAATTATAAATAGCTCGGATTTTACGAAATATACGAAACCGAGTTGGATAAAAGTTATTACAAATTTACGGAATTCGATAAAACAAAACTAAAAAAAACGTTCGCTGCTAACCGGTTAAAGCGATTTTACAAAAAAAACTAGCAAATTTATTTTTTGAATTTTAAAATAAAAACCGATTCCGATTCCAGCGGTTCCGACGACGAATCCGATTAAAACGATTATATTTTAAAAAAAAAAAAAACTTTTAGAAAAATCTGAAAACGACCGGACGATAATTCCGCTGCTAAAAGCACAATTTAAATCGTAATTTTATTTATAACCGAAAAAAAGAAAAATATATATAAAATTGTTTATTAATTGTTTTATTGTTTTTATTATTTATTATTTCCTTTTTTATTATATATTATTTTACTGTTTTTGTTTTGCTTTGCTTACAATTTAATTATTTTATTTCATATATACTGTTTATTTTTAAAACCTTTTTTTATATTATTTAAAACATTTATTATACTTTTTTTTTGTTTAATTATACTTTTATTTATTAAAACAAAAACTTTGTACATATTTAAGCCGCACGTCTAATTTATTTATATTGCTCGTATATTTTACGAAAACTATTTTTTATGCATTTTATTATTTGCTACTTTTTGTATTATTTATTTTTTTCGTTATTCTAAACGGATATTTATTTAAACAATTATAATTTATTAAAAAAACAATATACGAATTTCCGTGATTTTTAAATACAAATATTTTACAGTTTTTGTACTTTTTCTTAATTATTTTTTAATAAATATAATACACTTTTTTAATTAACAAACTTATCGATATTATATCGTTTTTTAAACAAAGCGTTGCTAAACCTAGCAAATTTATTTTTAATTTATTTTAAAACGAAACTATTATACGCAATCTTTCCGAATTTAAACAAATATATAATGCCGCTATTTTAAATTAATAAACAGCTTTCGTAAAAATATTTATAAAGCAATTCGATATAATAATTAAAAACGTTAACGAATTTTTATTCGATTATAAAAGCTTTGTTAAAACTGAATTCGTTCGCAAAAGCTTTAATTACGATAAATTTCTGCTAAACTACGATAACGTTTTAAAAGCTTTCGCCGAAGCAAAAAAAGCTCGAAATAACAAAAAAAAAATAATAAACCAAATTTTGCGCTTTTTGCCAAATCAACGAAAAAAAAATATTCAAAAATACGTTTTTAGCAAAATTATCGGTATTATTTTACTTCGGCATTTCGCCCGTTTTTTCGAAACTATTATTTTTACGAAAAAAGAAATCTGAATATTAAACGCTTAGATTTTTAAAACGTAAATTTTAAAAGCTAATAATTCAAAAGCCCGTAGATTTACAAGCTTTTTTATAACTATTTGCAAATTAATCGACGACGCTATGCAATCGCTAAAAAAAGTTTTAGCCGGCTGCGAAATCTCAAATCTGACTTTTTTTTAAAGCAAAAAACTAAGCGTCGCCAAATGCGGCATTTTTATACCGAAAAAAAAAAACGACGCTATTCCGATATTTTAAATTTACGACGACGAAAAAAACGAAAAAGCGAATATTATTTTCGTTTAATTCGAAAAAATATACGCGATAGCAATTAATATTTTTAAAACAATTAAAATAATTCGACGATTTTCATTTTTAATTATCGAAAACGAATTCGAAAACGAAATCAAAAGCGTAACGGCAAACAACCGATTATTCGAATATAAGAAATTTATTATATTTATAAAAACGATTCCGAAAAAAATAAAAATAAAAAACGTAAAAAAGCGCGCCGATATTTCCGAAACTTTTTTTATTCGAAAAAAAAGATTATTCGCGTCGTTAATAAAAAAAGCACCGCGAGTAAAAACAGCCGGAAATCGACGCCGAGCTATAACTTTTAAATTAATTAACAGAAAACGCGACGATTTTACGAAATCAAATTTAAAAAACGCCGGCATTTCGAAAAAAAAAAATTCAAACGATTTTAAATCTGATTTTTCGAAATTAAATACGCAAATATTAAAAACGCTTGCTGCGTTTAAAAACGTCGTATTATTACCGCTAATATTTCAGATTTTAATAAAAGTATTTAAAATTTCGATTATTATACGATTCGATCAAAAAAAGCTTAAAAAAATATATCGAAGTTATCGCGGAAAAAATTATATAAAAAGCATAAAATTAAATTATTTTGCTTAAAACTTTCGTTTTCGACGACGAAACGATTTAAAAATTTTATTTCGATATTTTTATATAAAAACCAAACGAATCCGTCAGCTTTTTTTTTTTGCTTCGAACGAAAACTAAATTAAGCTTTTTTCGAAAAATTGCAAATGTAATACGCTAAAGCAAATAAAAAAAACTTTTAAAAACGATAACCCGTTTTTATTCGAGTTTTTTTGCGCTGAAAAACTCCGATTTTTTAATTTCGTTTTTACGAATAACGTTAACGCTAAAAAAAACGGCAAATTCTGCTATTTTTACATACGTTATTACGCGGCGTACTGCGATTTAATTACAAAAGAAATTAACGTTATAAGCTTCGCTAATCGATTCGCTGTTATTAAAAATTCGGATTACGACGTATTCGAAATTGATTTTAATAACCAATTTATATTTCGACGAAAAATTACGAAAATTATTAAAGCGCGTGCTAAAGCTTATTTGGGCTACGCAAACTTTAAAACAGATCCGAAAACTTTTAACGCGATTATAACGTTCGATTAAAACGTAAAAAAATAAAAGCAACGAGTATTTTTAAAAGCCGACTTTTTTAGCTTCGCAACCGAAAATATATTTTAGAATTTATCCGAACTAAGCTGCTGTTGCGCTATATTTACATTTTTTTATTTCCTTTCATTTCTTTTGTTCCAGATTCATTCTTCCTGTACGCTTTCAATAGTTAGATGTTCCTGGAGCTCGGAAAGGCTCGTAGTCACGTAATAACGAGCCTTCTCGGAGACTAGTTTTTCCGAGCGACTGACTAAGCGAGCCCGAATCTTCCGTCTTCTGCGAAAAGCTCGCTAATTAAACTTAAAACAATACAAGTAACATTTTATTGCATACAATTTATCCGTCCCAGCCTCCGGTAAAAGTTCCTACCGATTATTCGGCTATACACGACAATTATAAGCCCCGAAGCCAATTAATAAGCTTCTTTTTGCAATATATACGCTAAAAGACTCGTTGGAAGCTTTCACCGGTCAATCTATTCGAATTGTTAAAAAATATTCGTAGAAAATTATATTTTACAAAGTTTTTTTTATTTAGCAAAAGGCCACGAATCGATAAAAAGCTATTGAAAATGCGGAAAGCATTAATTTTTCGATCTTTTTAATTTACAAATCTTATTTTTATTTTTTTACTTTTTTTAATCTAATTAATCGACCTTTTATAACGAAAATAATATATCGGCCTTTACGAAAAAAAAAATTTTCTTTTACGACCCAAAATCGTGAATCTTCTAATTAAAAGCGTACAAATTTCACCGATCAGGGATTTTTCCCTTCGATTATACCGATCCTAATCTTTTACTTCGCTTTTTTATTAATAAACGACCATAAAAACAGTTTTTTTATTAGTTTATCGATCAGAAAAACAAAAAGCGCTAAGCAGACTACGATCGAAAATACGCCGAATACAACGGCATAACCGAGGCAGAAAAAGCCGCCGTTACGATTAATAACCTTTTCGACAAACCTCGACCAGCTAATCTGACTTTCGACGATTTAAAAAATAAAATCGATCATTTTTCGAAAAACCATTTAAAAAAGCTTAAAAAATAGCAAAAGTACGTTACTGCCTATTAAAAATTGCTCGACTAAATCTTTTTAATTATAAAAACTAATTTAATAAACTTTGCAATTGCTTAATCGGAAATTAACGCTATTAATAATAAAAAAGCGTACGCCATTTTTTATATTGATTTGCAAGAAAATTCGTTGATAAATAAAAATATGCGAAAAGTCAAGAATTTATATTATAAAAAAAAGCAGAAATTATTTTAAGCACTCGTTCGTATTTTGAAAAAAAATATTACTTCTGCATATTTTTCCGTAATTAGCTCCGTCAGATCTGACTACAAAAACACTTTTCGTAAAGCGTACAACGGAAAAATAAAATATAACCGAATAAATAAAAAAATAGCAGACCGCTTATAAAGCAGCTGTCGAATATAAAATTTCTAATATAAATGGCCGCCACGCTACCACCGATTTTCTCGATGCAATCGCCGTATATATTAATTTATAATAGACGAACGGCAAAAAAGCTAAGTATCTGAAAAACGAACTTGCCGGCCTTTTTATAAAAAAGATTCTAATCGAACTAAGCTTTATAATTTCTTTTTTTAAAAACAATCGAGGATTCGATAATTCAAGCCGAAAAATCGGAGTTTTCGCCATTTTTCTTTTCGATTCTGAAAACAACGATATTTCGAAAGATCGTAGAAAAAAAAAAAAAAAAAAGTAAAAAAAAAAAAGAAAAGAAATATAACTGCCTATACGACATTTTCAAAAAGCGTCATTTCTATCTCCCAACCGATTGTAAAAAGCTTTTATACGCAATAAATAATCGTTATGAAAAAAAAAAACTTTTTTTTTAACTTTTTAAATAGGCAGAAAATTACTAAAATGCGAAAAAAAGCTGTTTTTTAATTATAAAAAAGCCTTAAAAACTTTAAATAAAAAAAATATTAAAATGGTCGCAATTAATAAAATTCTTAAAATTCTAATAATCAAATCAAAACAAATTCCAAAGTTAACTTTTAAAAACGACCAAAAAAAATCCTTTATCGCAACTTTTTGTTTTTCTTGTTTTAATACGATTAAAAAACATTTCGAAATTAACGTTTTGGCTTTAAAATTTAATTAATATTATTTTTTGGACAAAAGTACTTTTTTTAACAATTGTTTTAAAATTTATTTAATAAACGACAAAAACCTTTTTATCGAAGAGTTTTATAAAAAAATTAATAATCTTATTAATAGCGTTTATATAAGCATATAAAGTTTTCCAATCGTCGGGAAAAAAAATCGTTTAATAAAAAAAGCTTTTCGCAAAAAAAATAAAAAACCTTAAAATATAGTTTTTAACAACGTAGCGTTCGTTTTAGACTTTATTATTAATATTATTTCCGTTAGTTTTTTGGCTAAAAAAAATTATTAATTTCAAAAATCAAATAATACTTTTCGTTTTAAAAATTTTGAAAGCTTTATTTTAAAACGTTAATATTAAACGATCGCCGATTTTTCTATATTTAAATATATTAAAATCAATTGCTTTTTTTGTTCGTATTTTCTACGTAACAATTTAAACTTTCTGAAACGTGATTCGCCCGGCTTAATAATTTATACAATTCCGAAACGTCGTACGCGCTATAAATTCAAAAAAAGCAGCGTATTTACGTACGATCGGAATAACGATGCGCGTTTATAGCATTTTCGTTCGGGCTATTTAAGTAAAAACGCGTTCGAAAAACTAATCGAAAACATTCGTAAAATAAAAATCAAAAGCTTAATTAAAATAAAATGCGAAAAGTATATTATTACGTATTTAAAACAAATAATTTTAAAAGCAATATTAAAAAACAAATCTTTTAAGCTTTTTTTTCGTATCGGCTAGGATTTTTACGATTATTCCAAAAGTCGTAAAAAAAGCTTATAACGGCTCGACGTAAATGTTTTTAATAAAAAACGAATATAATAAAAAGATTTAAATCTTCGTTATTAAAACGAAAAATATAAAAATTGTTTTAAACCGTTTTCAAACGTTCGACGCATAAATAAAACGCTAATATAATTTTTCCATTTGCAAAATTCGATAAAATAACGAATCGTCGGTAATTTCAAAGCAAAAAAATATTATTTCGGAATATCAAAAATAAGCGAAGCGCGAAAGTATCGATTTAGAATTAATTTTATTCTACGTGCATCAGCTAAATAGCTCGATCGAACGAGCAAAAAAAAAAATAATTAAGCGTTCGATAAAAATGAAAATTAAAACGGGCCTTTCAATTTCCTTTTGGCCCGAAACGATAAAAGCAGCAGCGTATTTATATAATATATCGCCGCTTGCGAAAAAACAATTTAAATTTTCAAATAAAATTTTGCACAGCTAATTCAGGTAATATTTCCGATACTACGACCTTATTATTATAAAAGCGCGTACGGCCGATTTTAAACCAAATTAAAGCAAAGTTTATACGTACAAAGCTCGTGCGTATTTAATAATAAAAAATCGGAAAATTATAAAACATAAAAAAAAATTTAAAATCCTTCCGAAAAAACATATCGGATATTTAATTAAATATAACGCTTTTAATATTTACAAAATCTGAATACTTTAGCTAATACGTATAATTACAAGCCGAAACGTAATATTTAACGAATCCAAGTTTTATTTTTCGAAAGCTGAAAATCCAAATCCTATAATTAAACTAAAGTTTTAAAAAACCGTAAAGTTTATCGAAAAAAACGCGAAAAACGAAAAAAAAAGCTTAAGACGCTGAATATTAAATATTAGCGGGCGGTTTTAATAGCGGCGCAAACCAGCAAAATTCGATATGTTAAAAAAAGAATAATACAAAAAAAAAACTATTATTATAAAACGAGCAATTTTTAGATTTTACAAAAAAAAAAATGAAAATCCTTTTTCACTGAAGCCGCTATCAGGACCAAGATTTATTTCAAGCCCCCTTAATAGACTTTTAAAGCCTACGGTGAAAAAAGAAAAACATTTTAATATTAATAAATTTAAATATTCCAAAAAAAACCAAATCTTCGAAAATAAAAAACTTAATAAAAGTCGAAGCGATCGAGCCTTTTTTTACGATTGATTCAAACGTTTAAAGCTCGGAAATAATAGTTTTTTATAAAAGCTTTTTCGACAAAACTATTACCGATCAATTTTAATTTTTAAAATTAATTATTAATCGAAAATATATAAAACATATCCGAAACATTTTAACCGACGCGATAAAAGCGTTAGAAAATTATAAAAATCTAAAAAAAAGTAATAAACTAGCAAAGCTTATTATTGCAAAACAGAATAAAACAGAGCAAAGCTTTAAAAAGTTTTTCGGCGCGGGCATAAAAATAGTCTTATACAAGAAAGCGCGCAATTTAACTTTTCAAATTATAATTAAAAGCTATCGCCCGGCAAATCAAGCGCCAAATCGATTTAAAATAAAACAGCTATTTAAACGCTTGCTTTTAAAAGCTTTTTTAAAGCTAATTACTAAGAAAAAAATATATATTCAGAAAAAATAAAAAAAAATAAATCGAAGTTTCCGATAAGCGATAAAAAGCAGTTGATTTTAAAAACTGCTAAACGAAATCGTACAGATTTTATTTTATATTAGCCGGATAGACCGAAAGTGTACGCTATAATATACGAAATCTTTTAATTAATAGCTTTATTTATCAAACAACAGATCGACGAATTCGTTTATACGTTTTAAACAAACGAGCCGATTTAAATAAATAAAAAAAACTTTTAGATTGTCCACGCAATAATAGCGGCTTCGATAGAAAAAAAATCGGTAAAAAATATTTAACTTTTCGATTAAAAACAATATCGAAATAATTTTTCGAAAGCTTTAAAAAACTGAAACGAATTAAAAAACCATTAAATAAAAAAGCAATTTAAAAAAAAAGCAAAAACCGAAATTAAAAACTTAAAAACCAGAAAATGCTGGAAGATTGTCAAAAAAAATAAAACCATAAAGCCTATTCCATTCAAATAAGTTTTTATATACAAAACGAACAGCTCAGGCGAATTACAGCGGTGCAAATCGAAACTAATCGTGAAAAAAGACTTTTAAAACGAAGCTTCAATTTTTTTTATATACGCAGCTATATTCGCAGCCCGTTTTTTCCGAACGGTTATAGCGCTAACGGCCTATTTCGACCTGAAAATCAAATAATTCGATATAATTAATACTTTCGTTAATACAAAACGAAACTTTAGAAGTAAGCTAATTACGTGCCATCTGCTTAATAAATTTAAATAACCAAATATAATAGTATAGCTAAACCGAGTTTTATATAAATTAAAAGATTTTTCAGCTTTATAATACGGCGAATTTGCTAATATTTTGAAAAAGCTGAAGCTCGAATTAATAGGCGAAAAGCTTTATATATTCGCCAACGAAGTACGAAACGTATACGTAGCGTTTTACGTCGACGATATTCAAATTTTATACTACGCTTCCTATTCGTTAAAAGCCGACGAAATTATTTTCGGTCTGAAAAAAGCCTACGAATTTATAAGTATAAAAAATCTGAATTATTTTCTCGAAATCCGTATTTTACGAAATAAACAAAAAAAAAAAATCTTTTTGTTTTACGATTCGTATATCGAAAAAATCGCTACGAAGTTTAATATATGCAAAAAGCGCTTTTCAAATACGCTTTTTCCAATCTGCGAATTTATTAAAAACCCAAGCGTAGCCACGCTTTCGCAAATTAAAAAGTATTAAAAAAAAATCGGTTTAATTTTGTATACGGCCATTATGCTTCGACCCGACGTGGCCTTCGCAGCCTTTCAGCTTTTTTACTTTCTAACCAACCTAAGTTTCCAATATTTCGAGGCAGCTAATTAAACGCTTCGATATTTTTATAAAATAAAATTTTTAAGAATCGTTTACAATCGGGAAAAGCGAAAAAACCAATTGATAATTTTTACCGATGCTTTTTTTGCCGACGACTCAGAAACTCGGAAATCCTTTTAAAATTATATTTTTTTTTTTTCGGAAATGCTATTTTGTAAAAAGCTATACGACAAAATATAATCACCACTTTTTTTATTAAAACGGAACTACTTGCTTATATAGCGATCGTAAAAAAAATAATAATATTCCAACGTTTTTTCAAAAAGCTTCGACTCGATATTATTTTTAAATAAAACGTATATTACGATAACTAGCAAACGATCAGACTAATCGTAAAAAACAAAAAAAAAATCTTTACGAAGCTTCGCTACGTCGATATAAACAATATATAAATTCGTTAAAAATATTAAAATAAAAGATTTAAAATCATATACCTTTTAATAAATAAAATATACGCAAACGGTTTTATTAAAAATCTGACCCGATAAAAGCACGAAAATTTCGTTAAACTTTTTAATTTACGAGATTTTCGGAACTTTATCGAAAAGCTCGATTAATCGAGCTAAAAAGCTTGCATTTTGCAAGCGTATATTTATTTAAATAAACTTTTATTAAAACTTAAAATAGCAAAAACTATTTTTTAAGCAAAAGAAATCCGAATCTTTCGCAAACCCAAAAACTCAAAACCAAACCGCTTAGCTTTATAAAAAATCAAAAATATAATTTGCTAAAATAATAATCCGCGCCCGACGCTTCGCGATAATCAAGCCTGAAATAAACTTTCCGATAAGCCTTTTAAAAACAGCTGCCGCCGGCTATGCAGCCGGAGCATTTTCTTTTTTTTACGAAGTTTTACCAAATTAAAAACCAGAAACGTTTAGCAGAAAAATCGCCGCGAAATTCTTTTTTAAATTTTTAAAAACGAAAGTATTCGTTAATAAATCGTGGCCAGGCTTTATTCCGCCAGCACGTAAAGCAGGCGTAAAAGTTTTCATTCGAAAAGCAGGAATTTAAAAAACCTTACGAGCCGCGGCGAGCTTCGCGTTAATAATACGCTTTATAATTATTAATTTTGCTTTTGAATTACGATCGATTTGAAAAGCTTACTTTTTTTTTATACTTTTAAAAGCCGCTTTAATCGTAAAATAAAAAATAACCGTTATATTTTAAAAATCGATCAGCAGAAACGATAAAGTTTTTTCGATAAAACTGATCGCTTTAATAATTTTATTAATCCGAATTTTAAAAACGGAAAACCACGCAGCTAAAACGTTCGCGTCGGCCGGAATGCATAACGTGCTAATTGCGTAGCATCGATAACAACGAGTTTTAATCAAATTCGATAAGCAATCGTAATTTAAATTTCCAATTGCTTCGCGAGCAATATAAATCATATAAAAAATAAAATTAAAAAGCCCAGAAATAGCAGGCTTTTTGGCTTTAATGCGAGCGCGTTTTAAAAAACGATTATCGTCGTTATTTCCATTTTTAATTTTTTCGCTTTAATAACCCTCGGCCGCTTTTTTTTCAAAGGCGTCAGTATTTTGCCCTTTTTTTTCGGAAATGCTATCAGAACCGAAACCACCGCTAATAGCTCCTTTACCGCCAGCAGCGTTTTTTTTACTTTCAGGCGCCATATCGGCATTTTCGAGGCCAAGCAAATATAAATTTTCGAAAAAACCGTTTAAAAACGAAACATCGAAAAGATCGCTTTTTTCGAAAAGGTCGAAAAAAAACGAATTAGCCGAAAAAGCCGATTAATTACGCAAAATAAACTTCGTAAAACTTCGATTACGCAAGCGCCGAAAACTGAAAATCCGAAAAGCTAGGCCAATTGGTCGCGTAAAGCCACGCGGACGACCTTTTTTAAATATGGAAAAAGCTATATCGATGTTTTTAATTAAAATAATAAAGCCTGAATTTATTAAAAAACTGGTGGGAAAATAAAAAAATTAAGATTTTCAAAAGCGACGAAACGCTTATTTAAGCTGAATTAGCTTTATTTACGCTTCGCAATAACAAAAAATATAAATAAGCTATATAAATATTGCAATATCGCGTTACGGCCGCATTCGAACGATAAAAAAACCTTTCCGCGCTTTAAAAATAACTGATCACCGGATTAGCAATTAATTAAAAAATATATTGCGCTATATTTATATTTTTTTATTTCTTTTTATTTTTTTTGTTTCAGATTTATTTTTTTTATACGCTTTCAGTAGTTAAATGTTTCTGAAGCTCGGAAAAGCTCGTAATCACGTAATAACGAGCCTTTTCGAAGATTAGTTTTTCCGAGCGACTGACTAAGCGAGCCCGAACCTTCCGTTTTCTGCGGAAAGCTCGCCAATTAAACTTAGAATAATACAAGTAACATTTTACTGCATATAATTCATCCGTCCCAGCCTCCGGTGAGGGTTCCTACCGACTATTCGGCTATGCACGACAGCTGCGAATTCGTTAATTACGTAAAGTCGTACAACGGAAAAAACGAATTACTGCTGTATTTTATAAAAAAAAAAAAATTATATATAAATATTATTTTCGATTAATTAAAATCCAAAAAGCGCTTACAGTTTTTTTCGCTAATATATTATATAATTTTATTTAACAAACTTTTAAAATACATTTCGGCTTTTATTTCGCTGCTTTAATTACTCGGAACTTTGGAAATTGCTATTTCGTAGCATATTTTAACGTTCCGATCGCTTTAAATCTCGCTGGTTCCGACCGGATTATAATTATAAAATTCGATATCGCCGATTTTTAAAAAAAAAAAAAGATCGAAAACCTTATCGACGCTATTTTCGACTATTACGTTTTGTTTGTATTCGTATATAATTCGGAAATAATCGAAGCTTATTTGTAATTATATCACGACGCTAAGCTAATTAAAACCATTTAAAAAAGCTCAGTTTTCTCGTATTTTAACGCGTTTAAAACAATAGCTTTAGCTATTTTATCGAATTACAAAACCGAAAGCTACGAAATAAAAAATAAAATAACTTTTATTAGCTTTTCGATTAAGCAAAAGGTTTTCGTTAAATTCAGAATCTAAAAAACCGACGGCGCAATATTAATTTATTCGAATAATTATACGGCGCAGAAATATAAAAATTATTTCGAAAACGACGCTCCGATAAACAATCTGATATTATTTATTTTGCGATAAAAGCAATTATAGCATTTTCGGTGATTTCGATTATAAACGACTACTTCCGAACTATTTCGTAAAATAATTTCTTTTATAAACTTCGAAGCTTTTTCAAAAATATTCGTCGGTAAATAATCGTAATCCGATTTATTAGTTTTACGCGAAGCAAAAGCGTTAATCGGTTTTAATTACGACGAATTAATCGATTACTTTTACGATTTTAATACAAAACTTTTTAGCGCTTTTTGCAAAGCGTAAAACTACGTTTAAAAACTGAAATTTATTATTTACGAAAAAAAGTCGTAAAAAGCATTCGTCGCGGCGATATTTAATAATATTATCGACGAAAAAGCTATAAAAACGTTCGTAAACTTAAACGATATTTCGATTGATATTTTATCGATTTATTTTTAAAAAAAGCAAAATAAACAAAATAATTTAAACGATAAGCGAAACGCTATTTTTCGCAAAAGCCAATTGCAAAAAGGCTAAAAACGGATTAAAAGACCGAAAAAGTATAAGGCTAAAAAGTTCGGTTTTTAATTAATTGGTTTTTAAATTAAATAAAATAAATTAAATTGTATTTATTAAAATTATATTTTTTTTTAATCGTAATTAAAAACGATTATATATATTATTTGGAACAGAATGTAAAACGGTAATACTTTGTATTAATAAAAATTAGTAATTTTAGCTATAGTCGAGGCATAGATCCTTCCGAAACCCTTTGCTATTAATTATTTTTAATAAGTATAAAAGCAAAGCATCCTTTTAGATAGTATTATAAGCACGCAGTCCAATTTATACCTTTACTTATTCTTTTTTTTTCTTTTTTTAGTTTTTTCTAAGAATTTCCTAGATTATCTTATTCACCGATATGTGGCCGTATCAGTCTGGTTTTCCTACCTACTTTTACATTAGCAGAGCTTTTTAGCTTCTGCTATTACATTTTAACTTTTCTTTTTTTAATCAGCGAAAAAGCAGCTTTTTTCAAAAGCTTTTTTTTTTAAAAAACAAGTTTTTTTTTTTTTCCGAGGAAAAAAAAACAAAAAAAAAAAAAGGCAGAGCGCCAACTATTTCGCCTGCCACTTTTTTTTTGCAGCTTAGCGCTGAAAGCGTTCAGTTGAGACTTTTGCAAAATCAATTGAAAAAAGCGCAAAAGCGTGAACGATAATTCCTGGAAATTATACGATTGCGATAAATTTTTCAATCAAAGCGTTTAGTAAAATCTATCGAACGTGCTTTTGCTAATCGCGAATCTGCTGCTTTTTTCTTTTTTCGCAACGTTTTATTTTAACTAACAAACGCTGTAAACCAATTTCTACGCTTTTCGCGAATTTTTTTTGGATTTTTTTTTAACGGCCAAAATTTTAGCGCGCTTTTTAAACGCTATGATTTTTATTTATTTGCTGATTCTCGACTAGTTCGTATAAAGCGCGTTCCGAATCTTAAGTTTAAATTAAATAATAGTAAAAATTACAAAGCACGCTATTAAAAAACTAAAGTTTTTAATAATTTCGAACTTTACTACGATTATTTCGCTGGCGATCGATTCCGTAAAAATTATATACTCGATCAGTGTGACGATCTAATCAGTCGGAGGGCTGGGAGATCAGTCAACTGGTCGCCGTGTCATATGATATAAGAAACGAGCCTTCGGTTTTGTAACAAAAATATTCATTTAGAATCAACAACTGCAAAAAGCAGAAGTTGCTAAAGGAAAAAAGCCTTATATACATGAATAGTTTCTATAATTAATAGAAAGACCCACCAGGAGACCAAAGAGCTTGCAGCTATACGTAATTGCTAAGATGATACGAGGAGCCAAAAAAGTGAATCGTCATACTACCCCCCCGTCCGAAAAAAGCGCGCCTTCGAGCTTTTATTTATTAGTACGTCGCTATTTAAATAATCGTACGAGTCCAAACCTTCGAAATACGCTTTCAGCCAATTTACAAGTTTTGCAAAAGGACCGGAAAGCTTTTTATGCGTCAAATAAAAGTCGCGCATTTTTAAAAAAGCATATATAAAATCAGACGCGGAGTATCACGTAAGATTTTTATTTAAGCTTATTTAAAAAGCTTTGTATTAAAAGGTTTTCCGCTGCATTCGACAAGCGATTAATTCTTCGATTTCGTATTTAAGCTTACTAATTATATTAATAAATTCAGAAGCTAAATTAATCTGACCTGGAAACGCGTCGTTAGCTGCTTTAACGCAGTCGATTAGCGTAAAAAACTAAATATACGTTTATAATATTAAAAAAGTCTAGCTTAAAAGCGTTGTCGAAAATTTTGGCTACAATTTTGAAAAGGCCGTTTATAAGATTGTCGAGCTTGCGAAAGGGCCGGAAAATCGGAAATAAACGCATATCGAGCTATACGTAGTCGCCGACGTCAAAATCGATCGCGCGGCGAGATTTCTTCGTATTTTTTTTTTATTTTGTCGTAGGCTTATTAAAAATGCGATTTGGCGAGGTTTCAGGCGTCGTAATGGCGGCGAACGTACGCACGAACTTCGTTTGCGTTTAATTTGTATAAAAAGTTAAAAAAAAAAAAAAATCGAGCTTTCAGTTTCAATTGATATAAAAAGTATAACCGTATACAATTTTAAAAAGTGAAAAGTTATTTAAATTCTCGTAAAAAAGAATTATTTAAGCGAAATCTATTATTAGGAAAAATTCGTTTTAATCGTTTTGATAAAAATTTACGAAAGGTCGAAAGCGTTTTTACAAATATTAGTTGTAAATTTCGGTTTGATCGTCGGTTTCAAAATAAACGGCTGTCGAAAGCTTTAATTGCGTACCGAATATTTTGTTTAATTCAGACCAGAAAATAAATTAATACTAAAAGCCACGATCGTTAATAATACTTTTTAAAAAGCCAAAATACTTGTATATATAAAATATATACAATTTGGCGAGACTTCGAACGTCGATATTTTTATAGCAAAAAATCGAAATAGCTTGTTTGGAAAAGCGATTTATTATTACGAATACGTTATTATAATCGTGTTTATTTTTATTAAAATTGCAATCCATTGTAACGTGCTTTTAAAAATGGTTAAAAACAAAAAAAAGCTGAAAAAGGCCGGAGCGCTTATTTCTAAAAACAAAACTTTTTCGATAAGCGTAGCAATTGCGATAATATTGTTTTACGAAAGCTGTTATACTTCGCTAATAATATTGGTCCGAAAGCAATTGCGTAATTTTGCGAGCGCTGGAATAAGCGGTAAAAATCTGGTCGTATATTTTTCGTATAAAAGCCAAACGAAAATAATCGACGTCTGATATTATTAAGCGACCGTAATATAACAGCAGATCGCGTTTAAGTGTATACGAAATATTATTAGCGTCGTTTCTTTTCGTAGCGTCTCGTACTGTTGGTATCACATAAGAGGGGGGTTGTGTTGTGTATACACAGGGTTGAGATATTGCAATAACTGGGGTTGTATTGCGAAAGAGATCTAAGAAGTAAACTAGCTACCGCACGGAGTATATATAAGTAGGGCTGCACGCTTGCAGCCTACCATCACGTGGTGTGATCATGTGATTGTGCGCATGATCAACCACCACCATATACCCACACTGGCAACTCTTTTATAAAAATCAACCATAGCTAAATAGTTAGCTAGACTTCTTTTAATTATACATATAATCGTCTCCTTTCTACTCTCTTTCTATCCAACCTTTTATTCTTACGTCAATTTCGTTTTTGTCAATAAAAGTAGTAAAAGCCTTATTAGGGTTTGCCTTCGTTATAGCATCCGCCGGATTGTTTTTTCCGTTAATCCATTTAACCTCTGATAACTCTTTCTTTTTATAGCTCTGGCGGAAAGTTATAATATCGATTATAAGGCGTTTCTTTTTTATTGTTTTTAATTTAACCAAACACTCGTATAAAAAGTATGAATCAATGCAAACTACTATTGGAATATCGGAAAGATTAAGCTTTTGAGTAATTATACGTAGAATTGTAGCGATGCAAATAGCGATATCTATCCCAGAGACTATTCCGTATATTTTTAAAGCTAGTACGCGTCGTATAACTCTTTAACACTTGGTTGAGCTTGCTGCAATTAGATTTCCTTTTATTTTAAATGAATTGTTAAGCTGCATTTTATTAGCTAGAAAGACCTCGTAGCTAATTTGCGAATTGCAATCTTTGTTATTAGCAAATAAGCCGTTAATAAATACAAATAACTTTGCAATAGCAAAATCGATTTATATAAATAAAAGTCTTCGATTTTAATTCTTTATTATTTATCGAATTCGCTTATTAATTGTATCGATATCTAACTGAACAAGGTTTTCCACTTGTATTTATGCAATTATTGAAAAGTCGAAAATAGCCTCGGATTAACACAGACTAGCAATATAAGCTTTTCGAGCGCGCTGGGCGAAATAATTGCTCCCATCGTCCTTAATTAGCTCGAGTTTTTTTGCTTGATTTTTCTGTTTGAGAAAAATAAAACCATTATTTAACTTATATAAAGCTTCTTTATTAAAGGTCAAAACGTTGCTTTTATTCAGTATATCCTTAAGCTTTGCATTAAAATCTGCTGCTTACAATTCGGCCTTTTTCAAAGCCGAGAAAACGTCGTCTGCTAGCTGCAACGTGTCGTCTGTTTGCATTTCCACGATTGCGAAAGCAAAAGTAATAAAAATAAATAAGCAAAGGTCGTATATTAACGTAGTTATATAAAGCTTGTTTTTATAATATTTATAATACGTATTTTATTAATGCGTGCCTGCTTTTGCTATACCGTATAAAAGCTTATAAATCAGCAAAATCGAACCTTCTGAATAGCTAAATCGTAGCTCTTTAGAAAAATTCGCTAAAATCTGTTTTTCTAAAAACCGATTGGCGCTTATATAAGCTTATATAATATTTCTCAAATGTAATATAACGTTGTAAATATATTCGAAAGTTGAAACGAAAGCTATAATCAATCTTTGGCTATTTCGCTAAATAATAAATAATTAAATGAAAATATCGTACTTTTTATCGTCGTTGTAAGCTTAAATTACCAATCTAGATTTCTCGAATAATATAGCTGTATTTTTGCTTTTGATTTTATTTATAATTCGTAAATTAAAAATTCGGCCGTGGTAAAAAATGGGATTGTATTATACAATTTCAAAAACGCTTTTTTCGATCAAACCTTTTACTTCCATTCTTCTAAAAGCTTCAAAAGGGTTTCGCCGGGGGTTATGATAATACCTTTTTGACGTAGCTTGACTAAGCATTCAGCGTCTGCTTTTTTTTTATGTATAAAGTAGCTTGCAATACAGTCGTCGAATAAGTTGATTTTAGTAATCTTTGTAAAAAACAATATGTTAATATTATTTTTTTTTAAATTTCTTCTTTTCAGTTCGTAAAACTCGTCAGTTATAAGTAACTGCTGTTGCTATTGCTTTTTAATCTTTCGGGAAAGAACGCGTATTTTGGTGCTTTGGCGAACTTGTGTAGTTTTTGGAAGTTGAATTAATGGTGCAATCAGCTTTGCAACAGGCTGTACAATTGCAATTGATGCAACAGGCTGTACAATTGCAATTGATGCAACAGGCTGTATAATTATAGCTAATGATGCAACCTTTTCCTTCTTAACAACTGATTCAGAAGGGGGTTTCATCGTTTTTAATTCGCTATAATAAGGCTTAATTGACGTAATTCGGAAATCTGAAGCTTTATCGTTGATTTAAACTTTGCAGATATTGCTATTTCTTAAAATGAGCTTATAAAAACCTGACCAATTTCTCTTTTTTTTGTATACGCGTACATTTGATTGCAAAAAGAGATTAAAAATGTTTTTAAAATATTCGGGCCGTTTTTAATGCGTAAGGCTTCGGAAACTTTGCGTTCGGCCTGAATTCGTCGAATTTCTTAAATTGCAAAACGTAATATATCACGTCTTTTCGTTATAAAAGCAAAAAAAAAAGCGTCTGTTTTTTGATAAACGGAGGTATGCATCGTATATTAGCAAAATGGATATAATACTATCTGGATTTGCAATATCGTTTATAATTTTAAAAGCTATTTTCAGGATTATATGCTTATCGAAGCTTTTATTTTTTAATTGCTTTTTCAAAATATTATAAATTCGTTTGAAAAGGCCGTGGTAACGTTCCATTTTGCTAATATTATTATAAGCTTCGACTGGAACGATTTTAATATCATATTTTATAAAACGTGCTTATTAACGAAATTCCTAGGAAATTAAATTGGTTTTTGAATTAACGATAATTACGTCGGGTGAATCTAAATAAAAATCGATTTAATGCAGCCGAAATATATCTTATACGTGTTTTGCAATTATATTTTTTAAAAAACCATCAGAGCTGTAAATGATAGCTAAATCCACGATATAAAAGACCGAGTCGCCGTTAATATATATAATATTCACAATTATTAAATAATTAAATTCGTAATCGTTTTTTAATAAAATCTTAAATCGGCGAAAAGCTTGCTCGTGTAATTAGCATTAAAAACAGTATTTTGCAATCTTTTTTAAAATAGCAATTTCGAATTTCTGCTTTGCTCGTTCCAAAATAGCTGCAAAGCGCTGTACAAAAAAATGTTTTTTATCGTTTGTAAATCTGGCGTAATTTCAGTTTTGTAAAATAGTAAAATAAGGTTTCTTGGGTATTAAGCAGCATAAATAGGTATTTCCATTTCCGAACTATTGGTACGCCAAAGCTATTTTTTTATATAAGCATATTATGCAAATTATCGAAATAAATATAAAAAGCATTTATATTTTTTAGACAAATCAAAAAAAAAGTATTAATATCAACGATATGGAACTTGATTTTGCCGATAAATATTGCAACAAAAACTGTTTTTTGAATATTTGCAAAAGTTATTCCAAAACTAATCGTATTTTTTTTCGAAAAAAAAGTTAAAAGCAAGCTAAAATAGCAATTTTTTAAAAGCTTTGAACTGAAATATACTATCTGAAAACTTGCCAGCTGCATCCGAATCTGAAAAAAAAAAAAAAAATCCTTGGAACTTATATAAAAAGTATTTCGAGCCTAAAATATACGTTTTTAATAAGAGTTTATCGTTCTTCTAAATGGAAAGATTTATAAGGTCAAGCTTTATAAAAGCGTGGTAAGCAGATCGTTTTTGTAAAATAGTCAAAACTTCGACTTCTACTATTTTGCCAGCTTTTATATAAAAAGTTTGAATAAAAAAAAAATTGTCGTTTTAATATTTATTCCCATCGTAATAGCCGTTTTCGGCGTTTCCATATGTTGTATTAACCGGAAAAGAAGGAAAAAGCGTCTTCCAATCCTTCGACGCTTTCGTATTGCGTAAGGAAGCTTGTGTATTATTATACAATCGAGAGAGCTCCAGTAAAATAAGCTTTATTAGCGCTGTATTCGTCGTATGCCTTTTTACGTTTTTCTAAGAAGTGTTTTATTAATCAGCAGTTTATCTTTTTGCATATCTAACATTTTTTAAATTGGGAAAAAAACTGCTAGAACTGCCTGAATAGCCTTCTCGGCCTCGTCCTTCTCTAAATGAGCTTTTGCTTTAGTAGCTTCTACCGAAACGTTCTTCGCGATTTTTTATTTTTGTAAATACGGTCTGTGTAATAGCTTTCATTTTGATTTGCAAAAGTTTGAAAAAGCTGGGGGGTGATAAGGGTCAACTTTCGCAGCTGAACTTCTCGTTTAATAATCCCAATTGCGTTGCGTAGCTGAAATGCGACGCCTTTATACGTATTTGCAAAATCTATTTAAACGTATCTGTATTTTTATACGCCATTGCAAGCGCTGATAACCTGATTTCGCAAATAATTGTCTGATTCGTACTTTTCGATAAAAGCTTGTTAATATAGCGCTAGTCTTTCGAAAATAATTTTTAAGCATTCCAAGCGCGACTTGCTAAGGTTTTCAGCCTGTATTCCTTTGTATATAATTGTACGCTATGCTGTTAAATAAAGCTTGCGATTTTTAATCGTTTCGAAATAAGCTTTTATAAGATTAATTATCACGCCAAACTAATAGTTTTTACGAATTATAATATTACAATAATAAGCGTCAGCTGCTTTTTTAAGCATATGCGGAAAAGCCTTTGCGTACAAGCTTTCGGAAAAATTGCATAAATCGCACAAACTGTAAAACTTTTTTAGCTTTACGTAAAATATATCCCATATTTTCACCATCGTATTTTATCTTATTTTTATAATACATCTTGCTGAGATTCAAAACTAGCTGTGCAAAATTATTTCTTTTGTAAAATCTGATTTCTGCTTTTTCGTCGTCGCTTTTATCGAAAAAATCAAAGTCGTTACTCTTAACCTTAAGAATCTTCGTTTTGTTTTTAAAATTATATAACGTTTTGCCTCGTATAAAAAGTATATTACGTACGCTATTATCGCTACTTTTAATAAGTATTTTAATTATTCGTAACGCATAAACGTTGGCTAAGCTGTTTTTTGCCTTTTGAAATCCACTTTTATTACTTTCGATATAAGCATTTCCATTACTATAATAATCTTCGCTTCCGGCAACTGATTTGAATAAAAAAAGCAAAAATGGATTTTTCTTTTTATTTTTGAAAGCCACCTCGTAGCTAAGCCTTTTAATCTTTATTTGTTGTCGCTTTTTATTTGCAAAAGTAAAAAAAATAGATTCAACTTTTTAAAATACCGCTGCCAAACGATTTGCATAGCTACCATTTCGGTCTTTAATAAATAGGGCCATATTAACTTTATAAATAAACAAATGGTTATAAAAATTACGTTTTAAAAAAACGTATACAATATTAAATAGATCGGCGTTCCAATTAGCAAAATCTTTTTAAAAAAGCTCCTATAAATCCTTTTTTTGAACGTATTTGTATTCTGTCTTATATCGCTTTTTAAAAAAAAATAGATCCATTTATTTACGGCAAAAGCGGTTTGATAAATAGCTGATTTTGATTTAAATTGCTTCAGCTAAAGGTCGGTATCGATTTCGAAATCTAAATCGAATAAAGGGTTTCGAATAAAATAAAAAAACATTCTCGATATCTTGGCTGTTTTTGCTTGCAAATTAAAAAGTTGCAAAGTCGAATTAAATTGAATTAAGTTGTTGCTGTTCTTGGTGCGCAAGCTGCAAGCTCGGGCTTGGCGCAAATAAATAGGTTTTTGTTAATTTTGGTTTTGATTGCGCAAGCTAGGCGCGAGCGTATAAAACGCGTATAATCAAAAGGTCACCTTCTAGTACCTGATCTCAGCTATTCCGAAAAAATCGTCGATCTTAGCGTAGCTTCAAATGCAGGAAAAGGTCGCCTTTTGCACCGTTTTGCTACCTTTTCTTTAGTAAACCTAACTGCTCTGTGGTTAACAGTAAAATCAACCACTGATCAGTATTGATATCACATAAAAAAAGGGTTATATTATATATATACAGGATTGAAATATTGCAATAACTAAGATTGTATTGCGAAAAAAATCTAAAAAGTAAACTAGCTACCGCACGAAGTATATATAGGTAGGACTGCACGCTTACAGCCTACCATCACGTGGTGTGATCATATGATTATGCGCATAATCAACCACCACCATATACCCACACGTACAGCTTTTTTCGGAAAGCTATCAGACTGCTAGCTGTGCGATTAGCGTAGAAAAGCTGGTTAACGATACGGAATGCGAAAGAAAAATCAGCTATTTTAACGATAAAAACAGCTGTTTCGGAGGCCGTAGAAAATCGAAGTTTTTCAGTCAAAAGGCGGTGATCGATCTGATCGGCTCGAAAAAAGGTTTGCAGGCGCTGAATGCGTTTAAAAAAGTTTTGGCGATCGAATTCGTTCGTACGACGTGTTAATGCGTTAGCCAAAAAATTGTATTTACCTGATTTGTACGTAATAAAAAAATTATAATCGGCGAAAAGCTCGGCCCAGCGTACTTATCGAACGTTTAAAAGTTTAAAAATTATAAAATATTCCAAAGCTTTATAATTAGTAATAATTTTAATCTGATAAATTAAGCTAGCTAATTCAGCACGAAAATTGCTTAAAGATTTTACGATTGCGAGCATTTTTTTATCGTATACGACGTAGTTTAGTTTTGCGAAAATTATGGTTTTGCTAAAATAAGCGATTAAAAGCCAATCGTCGCTATAAAATTGCGAAAGCATAAAAGTTATTACGCCGTCGAAAGCGTTAGTTTTTAATATGCAAAAAAGGTTTTGCTTATAATATTATAAAACTGGTATAATAATAAAAGCTAGTGTAAAAAGATCGAAACTTTTTTGATATTTAAAAATGAAATTGAAAAAAACGTTAGCTTTGATTAAATAAATCAAAAGCTTTGCAATTATATCGTAGTTTCGAATAAAACGTCGGTAAAAGTTACAAAAACCAAAAAAGCTTTATACATTTTTTACAATAGTAGAAGGCTTTTAGTAAGCGATTACGAAGACTTTTTCTGAATTTATTTTTAAGCTTTTAATCGAAATAATAAAACTTAAATAACGGATCCGAATAACGTTAAATTTAAATTTCCGAATATCGGCTTGTAATTCAGCGTTAGCGAGCTTTTAAAGCATTTTGCGAACGTATATAACGTATTTCAAAAGGTCGGACGAATAAATAAAAATATCATTTAAATATGCAATGCAAAAATCGTTTAAATAATCGAAAAAAACGTCGTTTATATAGCGTTGATAAATTGCGAGTTTATTAATAAAGCCAAAAAGTAGCATTTTGCATTATAAGCGCCGTAACGCGTACGAAACGTCGTTAGTTTTTTATTAGCGGAGTTTATTCGAATTTTGTAAAAGATTTGACGAATATCGAATTTCGTAAAAATTCGTGCTTTCGAAAAACGAGCAAAAGTTTTATCGATAAAAAAAAGAAGATAGCGATTTTTACGAATAACGTTATTAAAAGTTCGATAATCGATATAAAAACGCAATAAACCGTCGGGTTTTTTAGCGAAAAGCATTAAAACAGCGAAAAAAGCGGTAAAAGGTTCGATAAAGCTTTTATTAAGATTATTTTGCAAATAAGTTTTGATAATCTCGAGCTTTAAAATCGATATCTTATACAAAAAAGTGTATTTTAGTTTTTTTTTATTTATAATAAGCTCGATCTTATAGTCGTAAGGCCGGTAAAAGACTAGCTCGTTATTAACGGCTTTAGAAAACACGTATTCGAGGTTTTTGTATTTCGAGGAAAAAAATTCGAAGAAAAGTTTATTCGAAGTTAGCTTTGCTAAGCTAATTAAAAGGGTCGAAATCGATATTTCGTTGGTTTTAAAACGTTCGAAAAAATTGTAAAATTGGGTTTTGAGAAAAGTGTTGTACGTAAGGTCGTTTAGTATTTTGTCGATCTCGTATAAAAAGGTTGAAAACACTTCAATTGCTTGTTTTCTGAAAATCAGTTTAAAAGCATATGTAATAATTTAACAGATGGAAATTAGGTAAGCAGTAAGTTGAAAAATTCGTTTTCGAATTGGTTGTTTAAAAGGTTTAGGAAAAAGTTGTTTATTTAAATTATTAATTATATTAAACTGAAAGGCTATCGCGGCGAAAGTTTTCCTTCGGTTTTTAATATAACTGTTTTTCGTAAAACGAAAAAGCTGTTCTGACGAAGGGAAAAGAAAAAAAAAAGAAAAAGAAATAATAAAAAAGGAATCGGCAGCCTGGGAAAATGGTGTAATTTCTTGAATTATTTTACTAGCGTCGCTATCGAAATTAACACCGCGAATAAAATTCGATTTTTTCGCGTTTCGCATAGCGTCGTAAATTTTTTATAATTGGTTAAGGTTTTTGTTACGTTTTACAGCGTCGTTTTAATAGCGAAATTGAATTTTTCGGAAATGCAAATAAGAAATTTTAATATAACGAGCGTAAAAAGCTGTAGAAAAATAAAACTTTGGCTAATAAAACTTGCGTTTATTACAGTTTAATAAAATTTGGTATTCGGCCAACCAAGCTTTTTTTAAAATCATATTATAATTTCCGAAATTAGTAATTAAAAAAAAAATAAACGATTGTATTCGGTTGTTAATAATAAAATTGAAAAGCGTAAAATATATAATTAAATAGCTACGAGTTTTATTATACTTTTTTACAAAAAAAAAGCCGGGAAAAGTTGAATTAAAAGTTTTTAAAAAAAAAAAAAAAATTTAATCAGCGCCGAATCGATTAACGTATAACCGTTCGCTTTAGAGTCGGCGAGCGTTTTTATTTTGTACGAAAGGTTATTTTTAATAAATATAACGGAAATTGTTAATAAATCGCTATCAAAAAGCTTTCGAACGTTAAAATAACGCATATCGCGCAATACGCTTAAAAAAAAAGCTTTGCTTAGGCCTGGGCGTTTTCCCGATTAGCGGAAAAGCCTTCGAATTTCTTGTATACGTTTTGGAAATCGTTAAAAGAAAGTTTTCGTTTTTACTATTATTATTAAAAAGCGAATCTTCGGCCGGTTCGACCTCGTTTATATTTATTAGCTTAAAAAGACTTTTGAATAGAACCGAAAATCGGCTCGTAAAAAATCGTGCAAATTAGCTTCGAACTTTCTGATATAAAATAAAAAACGAACGTTGTCGTTGGTCCGATCGAAAAAAAAAAACGCTAAAAAAGGCGTTTTGGCGTAAAAAAAAAGGAAAAACAAAAGGCTAAAAAAAAGCTTATAAAGCATTAGAACGATTTTCGTACGTACGATTTGATTCGTAATACGCTTTGGTTAAAAACTTACTATTTTAATAAGTAATAGATTTGGTTAAAAAACGATTCGCGTATAAAATTCGTTTAGCCAATTGATTTTGTTTTTTTTGTCGAACGGCGGTAAGCCAATTTTTAAAAATCGTTATACGCGCTTATTTCAAATGCAGCTTTTTTCGTAAACGTTTTAATATTTTATCGCGGAAAGCGTTTCGAAACTGTTTATTAATTCGTATTTAAGCGTTCGCTGCGAAAATAGAAAATCGCAGGTAAAATCGCTAAAAATCGTCGTGCGTATTTATTACAAATATCTTAAATTCGTTTTCGGCTTTTTAAACGTCGGAAAAGTCGGCCAGGAAATCGGCGATTTTTTTTATTAATTTTTCGGAAAATATAAAATCGGAACGGTTTAAAATACGCGAAATTAAAAACTTTTTTGTTACGCTTTCGGTTTGATCGAATATATAATTTTTGCGAAATCGATCGTTAGCGAAATAATCGTAGTAAAGTTCGAAATTGTCGAGAATTTTAGTTTTTTAATAGCGTGCTTTGTAATTTTTACTATTATTTAATTTAAACTTAAAATTCGAAACGCGCTTTATACGAGCTAATCGAAAATTAGCAAATAAATAGGAATTATAACGTTTAAAAGGCGCGCTAAAGTTTTGGCCGTCAGGGGGAGATTTAAAAAAAGTTCGCGAAAAGCGTAGAAATTGATTTGCGGCGTTTGTTAGTTAAAATGAAACGTTGCGAGAAGAAGCAGCAGATTCGCGACTGGCAGAAGCACGTTCGATAGATTTTATTAAACGCTTTGATTAAAAAATCTGTCGCAATCGTATAATTTCCAGAAGTTATCGTTTACGCTTTTGCGCTTTTTTCAGTTGATTTTGCAAAAGTCTTAATTAAACGTTTTCAGCGCTAAATTGCAAAAAAAAAATAGCAAGCGAAATAATTAGCGCTCTGCCTTTTCCTTTGTTTTTTTTTCCTCGGGAAAAGAATTGTTTTTTAAAAGAAAAAGCTTTTAGGAAAGGCTGCTTTTTCGCTGATTAAAAAAAGGAAAGTTAAAATGTAATAGCAGGAGCTGAAAAGCTCTGCTGAAAAGGAAATCGTTAAACAAAAACTATTTTTCGCGAAATGCGAAAATAGATTTTTTTACGACCGGTCGATCATTTTAGTATAACCCGTAAGAAATTCGAAAAAAAGATAATTTACGCCGTCGCTAGCGTAAAAAAAGAATTGTTAATAATATAACGATTTAATTAATCGAAAGGCTGGAAGATTAATCAATTGGTCGCCGTGTTATATAATATAAAAAACGAGCCTTCGGTTTTGTAATAAAAATATTTATTTAAAATCAACAACTGCAGAAAGCAAAGGTTGCTAAGAGAAAAAAGCCTTATATATATGAATAGTTTTCACAGTTGATAGGGAGATCCATCAAAAGACCAGGGAGCTTGCAGCTACACGTAGTTGCTGGGGTGACACGAGGGGCCAAAAGAGTGAGTCGTCACAATCAGACCGAAAGCGTAGCAAAAGAGTTTCTTATCCCGCGTATCTTGGACCGTTTCGATCTTATATTTTTCGAAAAATTAATTAAAAAGATCGCCGATTTTCTGGCCGACCTTTCCGACGTTTAGCGGGCCGAAGACGAGTTTAAAATGCTTGCAATAAATACGCACGACGACTTTTAGCGATTTTATTTGCGATTTTTCATTTTCGCAGCGAACGGTTAAATACGAACTAATAAACAGCTTCGAAACGCTTTTCGCGATAAAATACTAAAGCGTTTACGAGAAAAGTTGCATTTGAAATAAGCGCGTACAACGATTTTTAAAAATTGATTTACCGCCGTCCGTTAAAAAAAACAAAGTCAATTGGCCGAACGAATTTTATACGCGAATCGCTTTTCAACCAAGTTTATCATTTATTAAAATAATAGGTTTTTAACCAAAGCGTATTACGAATCAAATCGTACGTACGAAAGTCGTTCAAATGCTTTATAAGCTTTTTTTTAATTTTTTGCTGTTTTTCTTTTTTTTCTACGCCAAAACGCTTTCTTTGGCGTTTTTCTTTTTCGATCGGACCAATAACAACGCTCGTTTTTTATTTTATATTAAAAAGTTCAAAAAGGCCAATTTGCACGACTTTTTACGGGCCGACCCTCGGTTTTACCCAAAGGCTTTCCTAGGCTAGTAAATGTAAACGAAATCGAGCCGGCCGAAGATTCGCTTTTTAATAATAATAATAAAAACGAATTTTTTTTTTTAAACGATTTCCAAAACGCATACGAAGAAATTAAAAACTTTCTCGCTAATCGAAAAAACGCTCAGGCCTAAGCAAAGCCTTTTTCTTAAGCGTATTGCGCGATATGCGTTATTTTGACGTTCGGAAGCTTTTTAATAGCGATTTATTAATAATCTTCGTTATATTTATTAAAAATGGCCTTTCGTACAAAGTGAAAGCGCTCGCCGACTTTAAAACGAACGGTTATGCGTTAATCGATTCGGCGCTGATCAAATCTTTTTTTTTTTCTAAAACCTTTGATTTAATTTCTTTCGGCTTTTTTTTTTGTAAAAAAGTATAATGGAGCTTGTGGCTATTCAATTATATATTTTACGCTTTTCAATTTTATTGTTAATAATCGAATATAATCGTTTACTTTTTTCTTAATTACCAACTTCGGAAATTATAATATAATTTTAGAAAAAGCTTGGTTGTGTCAGAGGGCACCGGCTGACCGATGAAGGAGCATGCTAGAAAGTACTAAGGCTAGAAGTAAACATCAGCATGCAGCATGCAGCCTTGGCCAGGATCAACCACTGAATCCCGAGGCAGGCCCGATCTGCCAACCCTCGGAATATAATCAAAAGGATTTCTTGTATTTTTATAATTTTTTAAAATTTAGTTTTACGAATAAATGCATTTTTGTTTTTTTGGTTTTGATTTTTAATTGTAATAATCTGAATCTTTTAAAAAACGAACCGGCCGATAAGTATTTAATTTTACGTTTTAAATCAGACCTCGCATATTTTAGGCTTTAAATTTCGGTAGAAAATCAGGCTTGATTATCGACCGCGAAAAGGAAAAAGAATTTAACAGGTTTTGAAAAAGAAAACAGGCAGAAACTCAAATCCAAAATATTAGCAACGCCGTATTATAAAAGACCGAAAATACAAATAATATAGCAAAACAAGCGGAAAACGATCGCGAAAATTAAACCGACGAAAGTTTTTTATTTTCCGATTCTTTTTTATTTCCGCAATTATTTTTACTTTTATTATTTTCCGCTATAAACAAGTTTATAAAAATTTTTCGCAAGCTTTTACGCTATTTTTTTTTTTTCATTTTATTATATTTTTCCGCGTAAAATTTTAATTAAAAGCCGAACGCGAAAGAAATAAAATTATAAAAGCTAGGCTTGCCGTTATAAAAGCTTAGCAAATAAAACTTCAACGCTTTCTAGCCAAAGCTTTAGCATTTTCCGAAATAAGTTTCGGAGTTTTCAACGCTAATTTTCCAGTTTTCAATTTAATATTAATAGCATTATTAATACTGCTTTTTCGCTCCGAACTTTTATAAAATCTTAAAAGCGAATTATTTATTTCAGAAATAAAACCCGCGATTTTTTTTTTTCGTAAATTATAACTTTCAGCGATTTAAAGACTTTCCGAAATCTAAAATATTCGTATTTTTCAATTTTTTTAAAAACGATATTCGATATTAGCTATTCGAAATAAAAGATTATTTCGCTAGAAAAAGAATTTTCCGCTTCGATTTATAAGTATTAACCGCCAGAAATTATTTATCGAATGCTATTAAAAAACGCATCGCATACGTTCGCATTTATTTTAAAAATCTTACGAACACCGATAAGTTTCTGATTTGGATTTTTTTAAAAGCTTAATTATATTAAAAATACGCTAAAATCGAAAATTTTGTAAAAATAAATAAAAAAATAAATCGGTATTAAATATTTTCTAATTAATTAATTATCGATTTTACGAATTATTTCGAAATAATATTTCAAAAGATTTTATAACGGTACGAAAAACAAGCGGTCTTATTACGCTTTCGGATAAAATTAACGCGACCGATTTTCAAAAGAATATATGATTTAATCAAAAGCGTTTTGCCAACAATTTACGCTTAAATAAAAAAATACGTTTTGCGAGCGGAAAAATATTTTCGAAGCGAATCGAATTTATTTTCGGAAAAAAAAAAAAAAAGTATATTTCGATTTCGAAAAAAGCAGCATAAAAAGCAACGACAGCGGATTTACCAAAGCTATAAATACAATTAATAAAAGCTTATATCCGTCACGATAATTATTAGCTATTATTTTCGATAATAAAAAAAAAACGCATTCGCTATTTAAATATAAACGCCGAAAAAAAAAAGAAATTACGAGCGACTAATTTTTGTTTTATCTGCGAAAATCCAGATTATATAACGTCGGAATATTTAAAAAACGAAAATTTTACTCGTCGTTAAAAGCGACGAAAAGCCCGGACAAAAACTCCGTTAAACAACATTTTTTGAAAAAGCTAGATAATTGAAAGCTTAAGATTATCAAAAACCTATTTATATTATTATTTAATAATTATAATATATTTTATTCGAACGATTTATTTAATATAATAAATATTAATTCTAACTTTTATTCGATAAATGTATTTGTTATAAACAAAAACGGTATTAAAAAGACTTTCACCGCTATTATAAATTACGAAGCTATTAAAAACTTTATTAGCAATATAATCTTTTTTCTGATTAATTATATTATTTAATATAGCTTTTGCTTTTTTGTTCGAAACGCATAAATGCGCGAGCTTGCACCGGCTTGCATAAACGGTATTACTTTTATATTTATTTATTGCTATATAATAAAAGAACCATTTATTTAACTTTTTAGAAAAATGGAAATTTATTCGGCAGATTTTATTTTTAAACGTTTTTGATTAAAAAAATATAATTTTTTTATCGATTGGAAATTTGAGATTTTTTATTAAAATTCTTTTCGCAACGGTTATGCAATTCCGAATATAATTGCAACAAAGATTTATTTAAGCCTGATTAAAAAAGTATTAAATTCAACGTTTTTTTTCAACGATATAAAAATAAAATCGGTAAAATATTACGAGTTTTTACAAATTAACAAAAGATTTTTTTAATTTTTACTACGAGCGAAAACGACGAAATCAAAATCAAAACGGTAATATTTTTTTAAAAATACGTTATATTTAAAAATATAATATTTAGCAAATTAAAATCTTAGTTTTTTTTTCCGCCTAAACGTTCCGATTATAATCACGAGATCGTTTTTCGTTCGGACGCCAAATTATTTTACGGCCTATTGTATAATTTTTCAAAAAACAAATTAAAAATGCTTAAAAAATATTTAAATTAAATGCAAGCTTAAGAATTTATACGTTCGTTAAAATCGGAAGCTGTCGCTTTATTTTTTTATATTATAAAAAAAAATAATGCATTACGTTTTTGCGTAGATTACCGGGGATTAAATGTTATAACAGTTTTTAATCGTTATTTCATTTTTTTTTAATTTCGGAAATTTTTAAACCGATTAAGCAAAGCGAAAATATTTACTAAATTAAACCTTAAATAAAATTTTAATTTAATTAAAATAGCGAAAAAGCATAAGTGGAAAACGGCTTTTAAAACTAAATTCGGTTTTTTCGAATATTTAATAATGCTTTTTAAAATATGCAACGCATTAGCAATTTTTTAAGCATATATCGATAGCATTTTTAAAGATTTTGTAAATATATTCGTCGTAATATATTTAAACGATATTTTGATTTATCTAAAAAATAAAGCTTTTTATATTAAGCACGTTATTAAGATTTTAAAAGTTTTTTTCAACGCAAAGTTGTTTTGCAAATTTGAAAAAAATGCGAATTCGATACCGATAACGTCGAATTTCTAAGTTTTGTCGTTTTTTTTTAGCCGGGAATTAATATAAATAAGAAAAAAATTGCAACGATTGCGAAATGGCTAATTTTAAGTATTATACGAAAAAAAAAAAAAAATTTTTTAAAGTTTTGCAATTTTTATCGCAGATTTATTTATTAATACAATTTTATCGCTACAAAAATAACCAAACTTTTGAAAAGCAAAAGACCGTTTTTATGAATAAAAAAAGCGATAATATTATTCCGAAGCTTGCAAAACGCATTTACCAAGATTTTATTATTAATACATTTTAATTTCGAACTAAAGATTTTTTTCGAATATAACGCTTTTATAATTGCATTCGCCGGAATAATTTCTCAGCGCTAATCCGATTTATATTTATATTTAATCGCATTTTATTTCCGAAAATTTATATCCGCGAAAATAAATTACACGATTTTCGATCAGAAATTTTTCTTAATTATTAAATCGGTTAAATATTAGAAATATTATTTCGAAAGCGTCCGGTATAAAATTATAATAATATCGGACTATAATAATTTTAAGTATTTTATAACTATTCGAATTTTAATCAAACGTTAAGCCAAATAAATAATAATTTTATTAATTATCGATTTCGAAATTATATATAAAGCTAATTCGAAAAACCTCGCCGACGCACCGTCGCGAAAATCAGATTATACTTAAAATCTCGTGCAATTAGCAAAACTATTTTTAAAACTGGCCTTAAGATAAATCCTGGACGAACTGCTGCTCGTAGACGGAAAAAAAAAAAACTTATTATATTTTATCGTCGTTTATATTTATAAATTAATTAAAAAAAAATATAAAAAGCGCGCGAGCCGAATTAAAAAACGATTGGCTCGATCGATTTTAAGAATTTGACAATTTGCTTATTACAGATTTCGACAACTAAAAATAATATAAAAATTTTAAAAAACACCGAATATTTTGTTATAATAAAATATTGCTTCGGAAATCAAGCAAGTATAAAACTTGCATAAAACGCTTTCGGATTCCGATTTTTTTTTAATTAACGATACTTAAATATATAAAAGCGTTAGGTTTTACGTTTTATTAAAATTTATTTTGAAAAAAAAAAGTTATTAAAAGAATTTTACGATAATTCGACCGCGGATTATTTCGGGCGAAACAAAACAACCGTTTTATTAAAACGCTTGTTTTATTGGCCGGAAATAACCGCGGATATAAAAAATTATATTTTATTTTGTATAATTTGCAAAAAAAAAAAAAAATTTTTAAAAATAAAAACGAACGGTAAATTTTGTTTTATTCCGATATTAAACCGATTTTAAAATAGCATTTTTTTGGATCTGATTACCGACTTTCCAAACGCTTTAAGCAATAACGATTTTTCGTATAATAAAATCGGTAAAACTTTTATTTACGACGCAATATTTATTATTGTTTATTATTTAACGAAACAATTTTATTTCGTTTTAATACGCAAAAATATAATTATTAATTAATTTGCTTATATTTTTTGCAAAATAGTTTTTTTTCGCTACGGCATACTAAACGATATCGTATTAAATCGCGGCTTTTTTTTTATTTTTGCATTCTGAATTATATTTACGATTATGCTTCGTATAAAACGCAAACTTTTAATTGCTTTTTATTTACAAACCGACGGATAAATAAAAAAAGCGAACGCGGTTTTCGAAATATATTTTCGGTTTTACGTTGATTTTAATTAAAACGATTAGTTAAATCTATTTTTTTTAACGAAATTCGCTATTAATATATATATTTTTTTTTTTATTAAAATGTTTTTTTTTAAGCAAACGGAATTAACGCAAAACTATTTGATTTAAAAAAAACTGTTAAATTCCGAATCCGAATCAGTAGCAGAATTTGCAAAAAGGCTAGAAATTATATATTAAAAATTGAAAAAAGCTTTGTTATATGCTTAAGATTTTTAAGCAAAATATTACGACAGAAAATATATTTAAACGAATTTCAAAAAATCGAAAAAAAAATATACTTAAACGTAAAAAACTTAAAAACAAAAAGATTTTGCAAAAAATTAAACGCTAAAAGATTTGGTTCTTTTTTAATTTTAAATAAAATTGGTTTTTAAATATACAAATTATAATTGCTCGATTTTTTTAAAAGCTATACGACGTTTTCCACGTGAATTTATTAAGCTTATATTATAAAATAACGAAAATGAATAAAAGCGAACAAAACGCCGAATTTCCGGGCCCCGATCTTATAGAAAACGACGCGGGAAATAAAAAGGAAAAAATAGAAAATGAATCAAATTTTTGATTTTGCGTTTAAAAAACGATAAAAGAAATTACATTTTCTGGTCCGATAAAAAGGCTGGTTTTTAAATTACGATTTTTGGCAGAAAGCAAAAGATTTGAAATACGTATTAAAATTAATAGCTTAATTTTTCAAAAACAATCTTTTTAAACTTGGCGCTGATAATTAATATTATTTGTATTTTACTTCGATATATTATTATACGAAACCGACTTTTTAAATAATTTTACCGTTAATTAACATTTTTTATCTTTTTAATTTTATAAAACCGACGTTTTTAAAAAATTTTTACCGTTAATTAACACTTTTTACTTTTCTAATTTTATAAAACCGACGTTTTAAAAAAACCTTACCGTTAATTAACACTTTTTACTTTTTCAATTTTATAAAACCGACGTTTTAAAAAAATCTTATCGTTAATTAATATTTTTTATTTTTTTAATTTTATAAAACCGACGTTTTAAAAGAACTTTATCGTTAATTAACACTTTTTACTTTTTCAATTTTACAAAACCGACGTTTTAACAGAACCTTACCGTTAATTAACACTTTTCATTCTTTTAATTTTACAAAACCGACGTTTTGAAAAAATCTGTTAATCCGGACTTGTTAATTTAAAAACTTTATCCTTTTTAATTACTAACAAAAGAAGGCTTTATCGAAAAAAAGGAAAAGTGTCAAAGGGCACCGGCTAACCGATAAAAAAGCATGTTAGAAAGTATTAAAACTAAAAGTAAATATCAGCATGCAGCATGCAGCTTTGGCCAGGATCAACCACTGAATCCCGAGGCAGGCCCGACCTGCCAACCTTCGGGATATAATCAGAAGGATCCTTTGTACTTTTATAGTTCCCTAAGATTCAGTCTTACGAATAAATGCATTTCTGTTCCCTGGTTCTGACTTCCAACTGTGACAGGTTGGCCGAATATTAAGTTTTTTTAAACTGTAATAAACGCAAGCTTTATTAGCCGAAGTTTTATTCTTTTACAGTTTTTTACGCTCGTTGTATTAAAGTTTTTCATTTGCACTTCCGAAAGATTTAATTTCGCTATTAAAACGACGCTATATGTCACAGCTAGCTTGAGGATGATCAGAAGGGTGATATAGACCAAAAGGTACGTATGTAAATTGAAAGAAAAACACCGAGCTAAAATGCTCGGGGTCGCGAATTTTATATACAATAGATTGCGTTTGTAGGTTACGTGACTTAGCGCAAGGCCTAATGGCCGAAAGGGTCCGTGTCCAAACCTTAATCCAATACTACCAGCATTTACTATTAGCAACCATACCACTGGCAGCCATACTATTAGCAATTATCATTAGCCAGGCCAAAATCGTAACACTATTTTTTTTCTCCGAAAAACTGCGTTTTCGCAATTGCAATTATAGATTTATCGTTTTTCAATTTAATGTAATTTTCCCTGCCTTCGTTATAAGTTTGCAATTATACGGAAAGCGCTCGTGAAAAGCTTTTGGCGGTGAAATATAATCGGTGGAATATTTAAAAAATATAAAAGGCCGTTATAGCGTCAAAACAAAAGTATTATTCGAGATTTTTATCAGCGCTTTTTTAATTAATTTAGTATTATAATACTTTTTTATACAATCTCGAATTTATTATTCTTTCGATTTTTTATTCCGTTTATTCGGAAAATAATTAAATAAAAGCTGGTTCGGAGCGGCGTTAGCCAAATAAAAGGTTGCTAATATGCTTTCGAAGCGAATATAAATAAAAAATTAAATAAATTGATCAATTTGCGAAAAAATCAAGTTTTTAACTTTTTTCTATTTTGTCGACGATTTTGATTAAGCCGTATTATTTATCCGAAAGCTTTTTGAAAAGTCGGTCGAGCTTTTAATTTTTGATATTTACCAATACTTCGTCGCTTATATTCTAATTTACCGGTCGTTTGTGCAAGTTAGCGAAGCGTTTTATTTTAGCTTATTATTACGCAATAAACGATTATACGTATTTTACAATCTTTTTAGCTCGAAAAGCCAAATGCAAAGCCTCGTCGCGATTAAGCTTTTCGATAGCCGAGCGAAAAAAACGGGAATTATTTATATTCCAGAATATGCGAGCTTTATATTTATTTAAAACTTAGAAAAAAAAAACGTTGCCGAAAGATTCGTGCGGCAAAATCAATTATGCAATATTTATCAAAAGTAAAAAACGTTTTTAATTATTTTGATAGTAAAAGCAAAAAAAACGGAAGCGTTGCTTAATATATTAGTTTATTATTTCGGTATGCCTATCGATATTAAAATTATACGCAATAATCAATTTAACTTTGGTTTTTAATATACGGCAGAGTTTTTGTTAAAAAACCGAAACAAACTGAGCTTTTCGGTCCGAAATAATTAAATTCGGCATGCCGAAATAACGCATTTAATAAACCAAAAACAAAACTGCCAGTCTTTTCGCTGTAATAATCTTATAGCAAAAAACTAACAAAAGCTTTTTAAACAAGCGATTTATTATTACGAAAGCGAAATCGTAATTATTTTCGTTTAATAAAAACTTCGTAAAATTTATCGTTAAATGTTAATAAAGCTTACTAAATATAAGCAAAAGCTTTAGAAAGCCCGGAATTTTGTCGCGTCTAGCTTTTATTCGTATACAACGACAATTCGAAACGTATTGCTGTATATCTGCTTTTATAGCCTTCCAATAGTATTTACGACCGACCAAAAGCTTTATTTTTTTTATTTTAACGTATACTACGCAAAGCTGTTCGTAAATATATCGGATCAAAAAAATTCGCAATTCGAAAGGTTTTAAAAGTATTATTAATCTGTTTTAAAAAAACAATTTGTTTTGTCGCAATTAATAATTAAAACTATAATTGCGGATTTGCATTCGTTGCGCTTCGAAAAAAAAATTTTTTTTATTAGCTTACAGCAAATCGTTTATAATTGTATAATCATATATATCGTATACGATTACGGAAATCGGATCTGCGGATTTTTTTATAAGCATTTTATCTTTTTCGTTTTCGCTATCTTTTTCGGAAAAAAATGCTATCGTTATCGTGCTTATCGAAAGCTATTTTTACAAGCGCCAGCGTGGTTATGCTTTTAGCAGCCATTTCCTTTAAAATCTAAAAATTCAATTTATCGTTTAAAAACATTTGCTGCTTCCGAACTGTTCGCTATCGTATTTTTAATAAAAAAATATTTTAATTTTTGCGAAAAAAAATATTAGCGAACGTATTAATAATTTCCGACCGGTATATAATTATAAAATAAAAATCGGCGAAAAACTCGGCTTATCGGATTTATCGAGCCGAAAATTTTTTAATTGTTAAAAAATATTTCAAAGCGCGATAATCGATATATATATATACGTTTTTTTAAGCGCTTAACAGCTCCGGCTTATAATTTTTAAAAAAGCGAAAAATAACGAAAAGCTTTTTATCGTAAATCGGATAATTAAGCTCGGCGTCGATTATAATTTTAAAAAAAAAACCGACCGAATAATAAAAGTTATTCTTTTGCAATTGCGATAATACGCCAGCTATTATTTTATTAAAAAAATCGGTTTTTAAGCGCGTTTGCTTATAAAAATCGTAATAGCATAAAATAAAAATACTTAGCAAAACCTTGCGCAATACTTCTTATGCGTTTTTCTGCTTTTTTTCGAATACGAAAAAAACGTTTTTATTTATAAAAACAGTGAAAAAGCGGCAAATGCGGCTGTAGCCGGCTATAAAACGTTTGTAAAAATTGCAAAAGCTTAGAAAGCTTTGTACGCTTCGCATATTCGCTGCATATTGCTAACCCTAAGCGATTTTTTCCGGATTTATTTTAATAATTTAAATATTAATAACGAAACTTAAAAATTAATTTTCGTAATATTAAATTCGCATTTTTTAATATTAATTTTTAAACCGTATTTTCTTAAAATCGATAAGATTTTTTTAACGTAGATTTTATATTTCAAATTATTCGCGAAATAAATAAAAATATCGTTAAAATACGCCGAACAGAAATCATTTAAATGCTTTATAAAAATATTATTAATAAAACGTTAAAATATAACGGGCTTATTAGTAAAACCGAACGAAAAGATTTTATATTTGTATATATCGTATCGGATACGGAAATTAATTAGTTTTTCAAATTTTTCGAATATCCGAACTCGATTAAATGCTTATTAAATATCAATTTTCGTAAATATTTTAGCTTTAATAATTCGCGCCAGCATTTCGTCGATTAAAAGCAAAAAATAAATATTTTTTTTCGTAAAATCGTTAAATTTGCGGTAATCGATATATAAACGCATAAAACCGTCTGATTTTTTAATAAATAAAATCGGAGCGGCGAAAAAAGCATAAAAAAATTTAATAAAACTTTTATGCAAATTGTCGAAAATATAACTTTTGATTTTTATAAGCTGTTTATTCGTAAAACGTTTGAATAATTTTATAAAAAGCGTATTTTTCGTAGCAAAATGTATTTTGTAATTTACACCGAAGCGGCGGAAAACGAGCTTATCGTTTTTTTATTTATAAAACAGTTTTTCGAACTTCGAATATTAAACTGAAAAAAGCTTTTTTATAAAAACCACGTTATCGTTATATTTGGCTTGCAAAACGTCGAAAACGGAAATACTTTTTATTGCCGCGAATTATATAACTTTTTCAAATTCGGCGATTTTCGCACGGCGAAAACGTTTTTTGTTTATATTATATATAAAAATAATAAACGTGTAATCGCTGAATAATAGCAATTCTTTTTTTTTTTACGATTCGCATTCGCTTTTCGTAACGTATTTGTAAAATACTAAATACAAAAGCGGAAATACAACTGATATTACAATTAAAAATAAAAAAAGTAGCAACTGGCCCGGTTAAAAAAAACCGGCTTGATCGGTTTAAAACTGCTAATAAAAAACTTTTTTATTTTATGCAAATTGCTTTTAAAATTTCGCATAAACGTAAAAGGTTTATCAGTTTTAAAACCTAAATAAGCTTTTTTAATTATTATAAAAATATTAGCAGAAATATAAAAAGCTTTTATTGCGCTGTTTCGTTTATTTACATTTTTTTAATATATACGACTAAGCATTTTAAGCTTTTTCGCTGATTAAAATCGACGAACAATTATTCGTTAAAATAAAAAATAACGAGCATATCGAATAGCCATTTTATCTTGTTTTTTCTTTGGCTATACGCTTATTTTAAATCGTAATGCTATAAAAATTTGCGATTAATAAAAACGTCGGTAAAACTAAGATTTATAATCAAAAAAAGAAAATTTATACGACGTCGGTCAATTATAAAAAAAAAAATAGCAAAAAAAACAAGCTTTTCCGGCTCGCTATTATAGCCGGTGAATATAATAAGTTTATACAGCCGAATAAAACTTATTCCGAAACGTTAAAAAAATTAATACGCTAAAAAAGTTTTAATCGCACCGAAAATATTAGCTCCGCTATCGATATATGCAAATGTTTTAATATATAATTTATTACGTATTAATTTTATAAAAACTAAAAACTATCGCTTTTTTATTAAAAAGCGCTAATCAAATTTTAAATTCTTTTACAAATCGAATTTTTTATTATAATAAAAGTTTTTGCTACGGCTTAAAAGTTTTTTAACAAATCGTTTTGCTTTTCGTCGATAATTATCTCGGCGATTTTGCGAATTAGCTTAGCGTCGGAGCAAACGTTTGCGAAATGGCCGAGTTTGCCGCAATTATAACAAGCATTAAAAAAACGCGCAGCCAAACGGAAAAAACCGGAAATAGCAAAAATAATAATTATACGCTCGTAAAGATCTTTGCTAAAAAAAAAAAAGCTATGCGAGCAAAAAAAGCTAAAAAGATAAAACGCTATAAAGCCTTAAAAATACCGGAAATACGCCTAAAATCCTGGTTAGCAAAAGCTATAACAAAAAAAAAAAAATTTATGCGACGGACAAAAGCTATTTTTTCAGCTCGGATATTACGTAACTTTTTATTCGCAACGGCCAAAAACTCGTTCAAAACAGTATAATTACTATTTATTTTATACTTTTCCATTCGAAAATCGTGCTTAAAAATAAAAATAATTTTTTCGCATATATTTTCAAACCAACGGTTTTTAGCAATTTTGCTAATAATTGCATAACAAATAAATAAAAAACGAAAATTATTATAAATCTGACCGTTGTTTATATAAAGTTTATTATATTACATTTTAGCAAACTAATCGCGGTTATAATTAAAAAAGCGCTGATTAAAAATGCGAAAAACGTTTCGGGCCGACTAAGCTTAATTATAAAACTCGGAGTTCAAATGCTTTAAAATAATAGTTTTTGCTTTTTCAATAATGCATTTAAAATATGCTTTGGCTTAATTTATACTTTATATAAAGTTTTTTAAATACTTTTTAATAAACAGTTTTATATTTATTTTTTATGCGTTATATTTATTTTTTTTTTAATAATCGCTGAAAACGTAGCGAAAGTATTTAATTTTAAATAATTCGATTCGAAAAATAGCTGGATCGAGGACGAAAAAATAATATTCGGGAATTAATTAGAAATCTGCGATAAAAACGCGCGAAGTTCGAAATAAAAAAAAAGCGTCGCGGACGATATTAATAAAAGCTAGAAAACGAACGGCGGCGATGATTTAAGCGATTATTTAAGCGATTTAAAACTGCTGGGCCGCAATAAATCCTTTAGCGTTAGCAAATATACTAAATAATCGATTTGAAAATATTCGTCGGTTTAAAAATACTAAAATGTCAGCGTCGTACAATTCGATTTTAAGTTCGATAATAAAACGAAAAAATTCAGCAAATAATTATGGTTTAATAAAAAAGTCGTAAAATAAAAACTCGCTGCTAAAATCGTCGAAAAAGCTTAAAACGAATAAAAATTCGGAAGCGCCAAAAGCAAAAGCAGAAAGTGGAAATGCTAATTCGAAGCCGAATCGTACGGATTGCGTTCGTTTTCGAATGCCACGTCGATTTATAAAAAAAGCATAAAATATTATAATATTAAAAAAAGGCGATTCGAATTGCAAAAGCAAATCGAATTAATAAAAAAAAAAACTTCAGCTTTTTTTAGAAACAAAATCAGTAAAAAAGAATTCTGATCAAAGCACCGATAAATAAACGTCGGTACGAACGGCCTGAAAAGAATTCGAATTGCAAAAGCAGATCGAATTTTTAATCGTAAATACAAAGCTTTTTAGCGAAAGTTATTTGGTTTTTTTTTATATTATAGCTAGCTTAAAAATAATCAAAAAAATAATATAAACCAAAAAGTACGCATATAAATTAAAAGAAAAACACCGAACTAAAATGCTCGGGATCGCGAACTTTATGTATAATGGGTTGCGCTTATGGGTCACGTGACTTAGAGCGAGGCCTAGTGGCCGAAGGGGTCCGTGCCCAAACCTTAATCCAACACCACCAGCATTTACCACTGGCAACCATACCACTGGCAGCCATACCACTGGCAACTACCACTAGCCAGGCCAGGATCGTAACACTATAAAACGTAACAAAAACCTTAATCAATTGTGACAGATTTACGACGTTGTGCGGAGCGCGAAAAAATCGAATTTCATTCGCGGTGCCAATTTCGATAGCGACGCTAATAAAATAATATAAAAAATTACATTATTTTTCCAGGCTGCCGATCTCTTTTTTATTATTTCTTTTTTTTCTTTTCTTTCTTCGTCAAAACAGCTTTCTCGTTTTACAAAAAACAGTTATATTAAAAACCGAAGAAAGATTTTCTCCGCGATAGCTTTTCAGCTTAATATAATCGATAATTCAGATAAGCCATTTCTTGAACTTTTTAAACGACCAGTTCGAAAACGAGTTTCTTAATTTACTGCTTATTTAATTTCTATCTGCCAAATTATTATATACGCTTTTAAGCTGATTTTTTAAAAAAAAACAGTTAAAATGTTTTTAATTTTTTTATACGAAATCGACAGAATATTAAACGACTTTACGTATAATACTTTTTTTAAAACCCAATTTCATAGTTTTTTCGAACGTTTCAGAATTAATAAAATATCGATTTCGACTTTTTTAATTAGCTTAGCAGAGCTAATTTCGGATAAATCTTTTTTCGAATTTTTTTTTTCGGAATACAAAAACTTCGAACACGTGTTTTTTAAAGCCGCTAATAACGAACTAGCTTTTTATCGGCTTTACGATCACAAAATCGAGCTTATTGTAAATAAAAAAAAGCTGAAATACACTTTTTTGTATAAAATATCGATTCTAAAGCTCGAGATTATTAAGATTTACTTGCAAAATAATTTTAATAAAAGTTTTATCGAATTTTTTACCGCTTTTTTCGCTGCTTTAATGCTTTTCGCTAAAAAACCCGACGGTTTATTACGTTTTTATATCGATTATCGAGCTTTTAATAACGTTATTTGTAAAGATCGCTATTTTTTTTTTTTTTCGATAAGATTTTTGCTTGTTTTTCGAAAGCGCGAATTTTTACGAAGCTCGATATTCGTTAAGTTTTTTATAAAATTCGAATGGATTCCGCTAGTAAAAAACTAACGACGTTTCGTACGCGTTACGGCGCTTATAAATGCAGGGTGCTACCTTTTGGCTTTATTAATAAATTCGCAATTTATCAACGCTATATAAACGACGTTTTTTTCGATTATTTAAACGATTTTTGCATTGTATATTTAAATAACATTTTTATTTACTCGTCCGATTTTTTAGAATATATTATATACGTTCGCAAAATACTTTAAAAACTCGCTAACGCTAAATTACAGGCCGATATTCGAAAGTTTGAATTTAACGTTATTCGGATCCGTTATTTAAGTTTTATTATTTTTATTAAAAGCTTAAAAGTAAATTCAGAAAAAGTTTTCGTAGTCGTTTATTAAAAGCTTTTTATTATTGTAAAAAGTGTACAAAGCTTTTTTGGTTTTTGTAATTTTTACCGACGTTTTATTCGAAACTACGATATAATTGCAAAGCTTTTGGTTTATTTAATTAAAGCTAACGTTTTTTTTTATTTTATTTTTAAATATTAAAAAAGTTTCGACTTTTTTATATTAGCTTTTATTATTGCATCAGTTTTATAATATTATAGGCAAGACTTTTTTTGCATATTAAAAACTGACGTTTTCGACGGCGTAATAGCTTTGTGCTTTCGCAATTCCATAGCGACGATTAGCTTTCAATCGCTTATTTTAGCAAAACTATAGCTTTCGCAAAGCTAAATTACGTCGTATACGATAAAAAAATGTTCGTAATCGTAAGATTTTTAAGCAATTTTCGTGCTGAATTAGCTAATTTAATTTATCAGATTAAAATAATTATTAATTATAAAGCTTTGAAATATTTTATAATTTCCAAACTTTTAAACGTTCGATAAGCACGCTGGGCCGAGCTTTTCGTCGATTACAACTTTTTTATTACGTACAAACTAAATAAACACAACTTTTTGGCTAACGCGCTGATACGTTGTACGAGCGAATTCGACCGCTAAAACTTTTTTAAACGCATTTAGCGCTTGCAAACTTTTTTCCGAGCAAATCAGATTAATCACCGTTTTTTAATTAAAAAATTGCGATTTTTTACGGTTTTCGAAATAATTGTTTTTATCGTTGAAATAACTGATTTTTTTTTCGCATTTCGTATCGTTGATTAAATTTTTTACGCTAATCGTATAGCTAGCAGCCTGATAGCTTTTCGAAAAAAAGCTGTACGAAACGCTACGAAAAAAAACGACGATAATAATACTTCGTATATATTTAAACGCGATCTGCTATTATATTACGGTCGCTTAATAATTTCAAACGTCGATTATTTTCGTTTGGCTTTTATACGAAAAATGCACGATCAGATTTTCACCGCTTATTTTAGCGTTCGCAAAACTACGCAATTGCTTTCGGATTAATATTATTAGCGAAGTATAACAGCTTTCGTAAAATAATATTATCGCAATTGCTACGCTTATCGAAAGAATTTTGTTTTAAAAAATAAGCGCTCCGGCTTTTTTCAGCTTTTTTCTGTTTTTAATTATTTTTAAAAACACGTTATAATAAACTTTTGCAGTTTTAACAAAAATAAACACGGTTACGATAACGTATTCGTAATAATAAATCGTTTTTCTAAGCAGGCTATTTCGATTTTTTGCTATAAAAATATCGACGCTCGAAGCTTTGCCAAATTATATATATTCCACGTATATAAGTATTTTGGCTTCTCGAAAAGTATTATTAGCGATCGTGGCTTTTAGTATTAGTTTACTTTTTGGTTTGAATTAAATAAAATATTCGGTACGCAATTAAAGCTTTCGACAGCCGTTTATTCCGAAACCGACGGTTAGACCGAAATTTACAATTAATATTTGCAAAAACGCTTTCGACCTTTCGTAAATTTTTATTAAAACGATTAAAGCGAATTTTTTTTAATAATAAATTTCGCTTAAATAATCTTTTTTTACGAGAATCTAAATGGCTTTTTATTTTTTAAAATTGCATACGGTTATACTTCTTATATTAATTGAAATTAAAAACTCGATATTTTTTTTTTTTAATTTTTTACACAAGCTAAACGCAAACGAAGCTCGTGCGTACGCTCGCCGCTATTACGACGCCTGAAACTTCGCTAAATTATATTTTTAATAAGCTTACGATAAAATAAAAAAAAGTGCGAATAAATTTCGCCGCGCGATCGATTTTAACGTTGACGATTACGTTTGGCTCGATATGCGTTTATTTCCGACTTTCCGGCTTTTTCGTAAGCTCGATAATTTTACAAACGGCTTTTTCAAAATTGTAGCCAAAATTTTCGATAACGTTTTTAAGCTAGACCTTTTTAGTATTATTATAAAACGGTAATACCTTGTATTAATGGGAGTTGGTAGTTTTAGCTATGGTTAAGGTATGGACCCCTCCGAGACCCCCTGCCACTGACTACTTTCAACAGGTATAAAAGCAAAGTATTTTTTTAGATAGTACCATAGGCACGCAGTTTAATTCATTTTTTTTTTTTTTTTTTTTTTTTTTTTTTTTTTTTTTTTTTTTTTTAAGGATTTCTTAAATTATTTTACTTACCGATATATGGTCGTATCAGTTTGGTTTTTTTATCTACTTTTACATTTGGTAATTTACGCAGGGATTTAAACTTCGGTGTTTCGTTTTTATATATTCGCCGATGTATTTTTTAAATTCACAATTAAAATCGATTTCGATATTTCGCTATTACGGCTTAAAAAATTTTTTATATGGTATTGTTCGCAGTTGTATTATATAAAAGACTTTTAATAGCTTTTTTTATTTTGCGTATAATTATTAAATTACAAAAATGCAATATATTTTAGAAACGTTTGAAATTACGGTTAGGCAATTCTGAACCGTGCGAAATTTAAAGTTCGAAAGTCGCTTTTTGTTTAAAAATAACAAATCGAATATTGGTTCGTACGCTTCGACCGCTGCGCTCGGCTTTTTTAAATTAAATTTATTTTGGTTAAACGCTTGGCGAAAACTTAATCTTTTGATTTTGCGTTTTATAATTATGGCAATTACAATTTGCGGCTTTTTATTAAAAATAGTAAAAAAATGGCTGTACGTGCATTGGTCTGAGCCACGGAATATCGAAATCGTAGATTATATAATAATATTATATTAATTTAATTAATTTATTAAAAAACAAGTTTTTTAATATATTATTTAAATATTTAAACGTAATTTTATTTTATTTAATTTTTTCAGAAAATACAAAAACCTTTTTAATAGCTCTTTTATTAAAAACGATTTTTTTTATATTAAAGATTTTTAATTTGCAATTTCAGAAAACATTTATTTATTTAATTCAAACTTTACTAACATTTTTATTAATATTATAAACAACGACGCTTTTCGTTTTTTTATGCGAGGCCGCATGCTTTTTTTTGGCTCTTTTGGTACATTTTTATTTAATGGCGCCAATATTACCGATTTTATCGAAAAATATAAAAAAACTTATAAGGATTTCGGAATTTTTGAAACTGAAATGTTCGATAAACTTTTTCGCTATTATAACTTAATTATTAAAAATATTATTAAATCGATATATAAATAAAAGGCTATTAGGGCTCGAGATTGGCGTAAGCTAGTTAAAGTTTTAAAATCGGAATTCCGAGATTACGATCGCTAGTAAATTCGCGATATTATCGCATTTTTTAAACAGTTTGTTATAACAATTCGCTAAGCTAAAAAATTCAAAGCTTATTATCGTATTTATATAAGGGTTTTTAACGTTTTCGTTAATAAAAAGGTCTTAAGCGAGATTAAGCAAGAAAAATTATTTTTACTTGGTTTTTTAACTAGCATTCGCAATAAAATTATTAAACATTTTAAAATTAATAAATAAAATCCTGAAATTTTCGATTAATATTTCAAATTTGTAAAGTTCGTTTTTAAACAAAATCAAAGCGAACGTATTATCGAAGCTATAAACTAAAAGAAATCTTTTTTTTTTATATATAAAAAAAACGTAGAAGCTTTGGTATAAAAATATGCCCAGCTATTAAAAGTTATCGAAATCGTTAAAAAACAATTAATTATTATATTATTTAATCGTTTTGCAGAATTTACAGGCTTGGAAAAGCTTGATAAAAATATCGAAATTTTCGTATTAAAATTTACCGATATTAAAATTTAAAAATTTTAAAGCAAAATCGAAGGTTTTATATAATAGCAAAAAAAACTTTTTTATATTATTTCGGATAATAAAAACGATTAAAATAGCTTTTATAACAATTATTTTTTTTAAAATGCGCGAAGCGATTAATTTCGCTAAGCTATCGTAGAAATAATAGCTGTTTAATAGCCACTTTTTCGTGCTAGCGATCAGAATCAGCGAAATATTAATTATAATAACGATTATCAAAAAAAAAAAAGAATTAACGCGAAAACTAAAATCGCGGTTATTAAAATAGTAAAAGTAATTATCAAAACAGATTCCGTGGCCTTAAGTGTGGATTTTGTAATAATAAAAAAATTTACTGCGAAAAATCTTATATTCGCTTAAAATGCAAAGTATTTAATTTTTGTATAAATAATAAAATCTGTTATATTAATAAATACAAAGCGATCTGCTTCGGACCGACGGAAGCAGAAATAAGCTTTTTTAATAAAATTGAAAATCAGAGCTGATTAAATATTATTCGCTTAAAAATAAAAAGTACGGAATGGAACGATTGCTTAGAAAACAGAAAAAATGCAAAAACGATTTTTACTAGTAAAAAAGAAAATATTCCCGAAAGCGTATTAATTAAAAAGAAAACTTTTATTTTAAATATAAATAAAGTTTAAATATATGGATAAAAAACAAATATATATTTTATTAATGCAATTATCGCATTTGCAGATATTATGGCTATATAATCAAATTAGCGAATTATAAAAAAGCAAAATGCTTTTATTTTATTCGCTAAATTAATTGGTGTGAAAAAAAACGTTAGAATCGAAAAAAAAAAAGATTTTGGAATTCGAGAAAAAACTGATAAAATTATTAAAAAAACTTTTATAATAAAAAAAATTAACGACGATATAAAAAATATCGATACCGATACTTCGGTTTAAATTATTCAAAAAGTACCAGCTTTTAAACGTTTATTATTAATGCGAAGCGAAAAATAGATCGATAAATATATCAGCTTCGAAGCCGTCGACGAAGCTATTTAAAAAAATTATAAAATAAAAAATTAAATTAAAATTCAGCGATTTATTTAATATAAAAGGAAGATTCGATAAAATTATTAATAAACAAATCTTTGTATTAAAAAAAAACGAAAAAGTTGAAATTATCCGAAAAAAAAGCGATTTTAAATTGGAAAAAGATCAGAAAGAAATTTATAATATTATAATTAATTTAGCGATAAAAAATTTTTTTCTGAAAAAGTCAGCTTTTTAATTTTCGTTATAAAAACTTAAAAATTAAAACGACGAAACTGCTTTTATACGGCTATAAAAGCGTTAAAAATAAAAATTATATTTGAGAAAAGTACGACCGCTTTTGTTTTATTCGATAGCGGAGCCGAAGTTAATTATATAAATCAGAAAACGGCCGAAGTTAATAATGTTTCGATTATTATCGATAAACGAATAATTTATACGACCGTTAATAGAAATATTATTAAGTTTGATAGAATTATACGAAATATAAAAGTCGACGTTAAAAGTATTATTATTTATAAAGACTTTTTAATAATTAAAAAATGCTTTTATTTTATTATTTTTGAAATGTTTTGGATTTTAAAAAGTTTCGTTAGTTTTAAATACACCGAGAACGGTTAGATAAAAGCTTTTTTTTGAAATTGAAACCGATTTTTTTAAAATTAAATTATCGTCGCCGGCGACAAAATCTTTTTAGTCGACGTTTTATCGAAAAACGAATAGCCGGCTTTGGTTTTAAAATAAACGCTGAGTTATAATAAAATTTAAAAAATATTCGGCTAAAAGTATTTACGTCGTTAATCGAAATGGCACCGCGAATAAAATTGGCCAATATTAATATTTTTGGCTATTAATTCGGAAATGAAAGTTTCGAAGATTTCGTTTTCGTATTAAACAAATCCGATTTATATATTTTACTTTTTTGTATTAATATTAGTATTTTTTATAAGCGCAAAGCTGATAAAATACGATTTGTGAATTTTAGCGAATCCGATGGGAATATTTTCGAAAGAATAAACGATTGGTTCGAAAAAAACGAAGTAACAAAACCATTTTAATTAATTATTAGCGAATTCGAAGGATTTATTATCGGCCGATTTTTCAGCTTATTATTTGGCAGCCGATTTATAAAAAAACGATTTGATAATTTAGCAATCGGAATTAAATTTTTGCTAAAAAAGAAAAAGATTTTATACGAAGTTTTACGGAACCGAAAAAAGGCTATAGCTTTCGATTTCACCGAAATAAGCTAATTTAATTTTAACGTTACGTTTTATATCGATATTAAAACCGTGTTTTACGAAGCTTGGTAAAAAAAGACTTTTTCAGTTTCTAGAGCTTTTTAAAATAAAATAGTCGAAATGTTAAAAAAACGAATTAAGCAAGGGATTTTCGAATTCTGCTACGGCTTATATAAAAATAAATGGTTTATCGTTGCGAAAAAAAAAAAAGCATTTATAGATTTATTACCGCAATCGTCGAAATAAACAAAATGACGATACGAAACGCTAACGTGCTATTTAACGTCGATTAATTTTCAAACGAATTCGTAGGATTAACGATCGCTTTTTTTTCGATTTGTTTTTCGGCTACGATTATTTAATATTTGATTTACGATTTCGAAATGTAATAGTAATTTAAATTTTAATCGGTTTGCTGCGTATAACCAGAATACTTATAAAAGCTATTAATTCAGTCGTTTAATTCGTGAAAATCGTATATAAGGTTTTTATAATTTGCATTTTTAATATTGCTTTTTTTTACGTTAACGACGTTGAAATAAAAGGCTTTAAATTATATTATAATAATAAAAAGATTTTTTTTAAAATTCGACGTTATATAATAAAATATATTTAAAACATCGATAAAATTATAATTTGCTTCGAAAAAGCTAAAGCTATTATTGGCCTTCGATTAAAATTTTGCATATTCGAAATAAATATCGTTGGTTATATAATTAACAGCGCTGGCCGCTATTTTTAACGAAAGAAAATTAAAAAGATTTGCGAATAAAAAAAGTGTAAAGATATTATCGAAGCCAAAGCTTTTATTAGCGTTATGATTTATTATCGCAATTAAATTAAAAACTTTTTTTAAAAAGCGGCATTTATTTACGCTATAATAAAAAAAAAAGTCGATTTCGTTTAAAAAGAAAAACAAAACAAAATTATGAAAATTTTTAAAAACGATTTTTTGTCGGCTTTATCGTTTATACGGATCGATTATAGCTTAGACGCAAAAAAAATTATTTTGATTATCGACGCTAATATTTTCGGTTAGAAAGCTGTATTGCAATAAATCGATAAAAACAAAAAACGGTATTTTTTACGATTCGAAAACGGCTTATAATTTTTCGCGGAAATACGCTACGATGCTATTAAACGAAAATATCGAAACGCTTTTAAAATAATAAAAAAAATAAAAAGCGAATTATACGGCGTATATTTTATTTTAAAAACAAACGCAAAAGTTTTTGTCGATTAATTAAATAAAAGAGCTAATGATTTATCAAAAGCGTTCGTTATTAATTGGATAATTTAAATGCGATTTATGGATTTCGAAATTAAATATATCAAAAAAATAATTAATATAGCGGCAAACGGTTTTTTTAAACGAAAACGTTTTTATTCGTTTGATTTCGCTAAATAAAGCGAATAAAATATCGACGAATAAATCGCTAACGAAATCGGCTATTTCGTTATTTGCGCTTTGGGTTTTATAAAGCCGAAACTATTCGCGTTGTTATTTCGGCTGGCATTGCGAATAAAAAATATTAATTTTCGGGCCGAAAAAGCATTCGCGTTATTATTTCGGCTGGCATCGCGAATGGATTTAATCGAAAACGATCGAAATAAGCCGATTAACGACGAAAATAAATTTTTGATCGATAACTACAAAACCGAGGATTTTTATTTAATCGTATATTATTTAATTATTTTGTTTAAATTATTTAGCGTATTAAATTATTAATTTAAATTATTTAAAAATCAAGCTTTCGATTATATTTTAGCCGATAAAAAGCTGTATAAAATAAAAAATAATATATATTAAAAACGTTTAATAATAAATTATAAAATCGATAAGTTTTAAATTATAAAAAAAACCTACGAAGAAATGTTTTATAAAAAAGCTAAAGCTATTTATTATCGAATCAAAAACGATTTTTAATAAAAAGAATGCTTTGAAAATTGCAAAGCTTTCGTTAAAAGTTGCATTTTTTGCTAAAAACGAAAGCTTGGCCGAAAAGAAATTTATTATATCCGACGTAGTTTTTTAAAATTTAAAAAAAAAAAAATTTCGACGTTATACGCGTATTAATTACCGATCGCGGTTATATGTTGTAAAAGTAGGTAGGAAAACCAGACTGATACGGCCATATGTCGGTGGGTAAAATAGTCTAGGGAATCCCTAGAAAAAACTGAAAAAAGAAAAAGAAAAATAAATAAAGATATGAATTAGACTGCGTGCTTATAATATTATTTAAAAGGATATTTTACTTTTATACCTGTTGAAAGTAATTAATAGCAGAAAGTTTCGAAAAAGTCTATGCTTTAATTATAGCTAAAACTATTAATTTTTATTAATACAAAATATCACCGTTTTATATTCTATTTTAAATAATATACGTAGTCGTTTCTGATTACGATCAAAAAAAAACATAATTTCAATAAGTACAATTTAGTTTATTTTATATAATTTAAAAACCAATTAATCAAAAACCGAACTTTTTAGCCTTATACTCCTTCGATTTTTTTAATCCGTTCTTAGCCTTTTTGCTATTAGCTTTTGCGAAAAAGTAGCGTTTCGCTTATCGTTTAAATTATTTTATTTATCTTGTTTTTTTGAAAAATAATTTAATAAAATGTTAATCGAAGTATCGTTTAAATCTACGAACGTTCTGATAGCTTTTTCGTCGATAATATTATTAAGCGTCGCCGCGACAAATGTTTTTCACGATTTTTCTTCGTAAATAATAAATTTTAATTTTTGAACGTGGTTTTACGCTTTGCAAAAAGCGCTGAAAAGTCTTATGTTGAAATCGTAGAAGTAATCGATTAATTCGTTGTAATTAAAACCGATTAACGCTTTTGCTTCGCGTAAAATTAATAAATCGGACCACGGTTGTTTACCGACGAATGTTTTTGAAAAGGTTCCGAGGCTTGTAAAAAAAACTATTCCACGGAATAATTCGAAAGTAATCGTTTGCAATCGAAACCACCGAAAATGCTGTGATTGCTTTCGCCGCAATACAAACAGTATTAAATTGCTTATTAAATTATCGTTTTCGAAGTAGTTTTTGTATTTTTGCGTTGTATAATTGTTCGAATAAATTAGCATCGCGCCGTCGGTTTTTTAAATCCTGAATTTAACGAAAATCTTTTGTTTAATCGAAAAGCTAATAAAAATTATTTTATTTTCTATTTCGTGGTTTTCGGTTTCGTAGTCCGATAAAATACCCGAGGCTACTGTTTTAAACGCGCTGAAATACGAAAAAGCTAAGCTTTTCTGAATGGTTTTAATTAATTTGGCGTCGTAGTATAATTGCAAATAGATTTCGATTATTTCCGAATTGTATGCGAAAGCAGGCAGAACGTAGTAATCGAAAATAGCGTCGATAAGATTTTCGATCTTTTTCTTTTTTTAAAAATCGGCGATATCGAACTTTATAATTATAATACGGTCGGAACCAGCGAAGCCTAAAGCGATCGGAACGTTAAAATAAGCTACGAAGCGGCAGTTTTCGGAATTCCGAATAATTAAAGCAGCGAAATAAAAGCCGGAATGCATTCTGAAAGCTTATTAAATGAAATTGTAAAACATATTAGCGAAAAAAGCTATAAGCGCTTTCTAGGTTTTAACCAATCGAAAATAATACTTATATATAATTTTTTTTTTTTTATAAAATGCAGCAATAGCTTGTTTTTTCCGTTATAAAATTCTACGTAATTAACGAATTCGCAATTTAATTCAAGTAAATTTTAAAATATACTTTCGGTCGAAAAGCCAAAAAAGTCGGCTTTTGGAAATACTCGTTGCTTTTACTTTTTTACGTTTTAATCGAGTTTTATAATCGCGCTGAAAACTTTAAAATCTGTTTTAAAATTTACGTAACCTAAATAAGCTTTAGCACGTGCTTAAGTAATTTTCGCAGTTTTTCGTCGAAATATAAATTAATTATTAAAATCAATTTCGAATACGTCGTAATCCGAATTTTTAATAGCAGCGAATCGATTAACGAAACCGATAACGTCGATTTCTTTTGTAATTAAATCGCAGTACGCCGCGTAATAGCATACGTAAAAATAACAGAATTTGCCGTTTTTTTTAGCGTTAACGTTATTTGTAAAAACTAAATTAAAAAATCGGAGTTTTTTAACGAAAAAAAGCTCGAGTAAAAACGGATTATCGTTTTTAAAAGTTTTTTTTATTTGCTTTAGCGTATTATATTTGCAGTTTTTCGAAAAAAGCTTGATTTAGTTTTCGTTCGAAGCAAAAAAAAAAAAGCTGACGGATTCATTTGATTTTTATATAAAAGTATCGAAATAAAACTTTTAAATTGTTTCGTCGTCGAAAACGAAAGTTTTAAATAAAATAATTTGATTTTATACTTTTTATATAATTTCTTCCGCGATAATTTCGATATTTTTTTCCAAGCCTTTTTGGTCGAAACGTATAATAATCGAAATTTTAAATACTTTTATTAAAATCTGAAATATTAGCGATAGCGGTACGACGTTTTTAAACGCAGCAAGCGTTTCTGATATTTGTATATTCAGTTTCGAAAAATCAAATTCCGAATCGTTTGGGTTTTTTCCTTTCGAAATGCCGGTGTTTTTTAAATTTGATTTCGTAGAATCGTCGCGTTTTTTATTAATTAGCTTAAAGCTTATGGCTCGGCGTCGATTTTCGGCTGTTTTTACTCGCGGTGCCTTTTTTGCTAACGACGTGAATAGTTTTTTCTTTCGAATAAAAAAGATTTCGAAAATATCGGCGCGCTTTTTTACGTTTTTTATTTTTTTTTTTTCCGAAATTGTTTTTACAAATATAATAAATTTTTTATATTCGAATAAGCGGTTGTTTGTTATTACGCTTTTGGTTTCGTTTTCGGATTCGTTTTAAATAATTGGAAATAAAAGTCGTCGAATTGTTTTAGCTGCTTTAAAAGTATTAATTGCCATCGCGTATGTTTTTTCGAACTAAACGAAAATAATATTAGCTTTTTCGTTTTTTTTGTCGTCGTAAATTTAAAATATCGAAATAGCGTCGTTTTTTTTTTCGGTATAAAAATGCCGCATTTGACGACGCTTAGTTTTTTGTTTTAAAAAAAAGTCAGATTTAAAATTTCGCAGCCGATTAAGATTTTTTCTGGCGATTGCATAACGTCGTCGACCAGTTTATAAACAGCTGTAAAAAAGCCTGTAAACCTGCGAACTTTTAAATTATTAGCTTTTAAAGCTTACGCCTTAAAAATATAAGCGTTTAATATTCAGATTTCTTTTTTCGTAAAAGTAATAGTTTCGAAAAAGCGAGCGAAATGCCGAAATAAAATAATACCGGTGATTTTGCTAAAAACGTATTTTTAAATATTTTTTTCTCGTTAATTTAACAAAAAGCGTAATATTCGGTTTGTTATCTTTTTTTTATTATTTCGAGCTTTTTTTGTTTCGGCAAAAGCTTTTAAAGCGTTATCGTAGTTTAATAAAAATTTGTCGTAATCAAAGCTTTTGCAAACGAATTCAGCTTTAATAAAGCTTTCGTAATCGAATAAAAATTCGTTGACGTTTTTAGTTATTATATCGAATTGCTTTATAAATATTTTTACGAAAGCTGTTTGTTAATTTAAAATAGCGGCATTGTATATTCGCTTAAATTCGGAAAAATTACGTATAATAATTCCGTTTTAAAATAAATTAAAAATAAGCTTGCTAGATTTAGCAACGCTTTGCTTAAGAAACGATATAATATCGATAGGTTTGTTAATTAAAAAAGTATATTATATTTATTAAAAAATAGTTGAGAAAAAGTATAGGAATTGTAAAGTATTTGTATTCAAAAGTCACGGGAATCCGCATGTTATTTTTTTAATAAATTATAATTGTTCAGATAAATATCCGTTTAAAACAACGAAAAAAGTGAATAATACAAAAAGTAGCAAATAATAAAATGCATAAAAAATAGTTTTCGTAAAATATGCGAGCGGTATAAATATATTAAATATGCGGCTTAAATATATACAAAGCTTTTGTTTTAATAAACAAAAAAACAGTTAAACAAAAAAAAGTATAATAGGTGTTTTAAATAATATAAAAAAAGGTTTTAAAAATAAACAGTATATATAAAACAAAATAATTAGGTTGTATATAAGCAAGCAAAACAAAAACAGTAAAATAATATATAATAAAAAAAAAACAATAAATAGCAAAAACAGTAAAACAGTTAGTAAACAATTTTATATGCACTTTTTTCCTTCTCGGTCATAAGTAAAATTACGATTTGAATTATGCTTTTAATAGCGGAGTTATCGTCCGGTTGTTTCTAGACTTTTCCAAAAGGATAGGCTTTTTTTTCAGAAATATAATCGCTTTGGTCGGAGTCGTCGTCGGATTCGCTAGAATCGGAATCGCTATTTAAATTAAAATTTAAGAAATAAACTTGCTGGTTTTTTCTGTAAAAACGCTTTAACCGATTGGCGGCGAACGTTTCTTTTAGTTTTGTTTCATCGAATTCCGCGAGCTTGTAATAGCTTTTATTTAATTCGGCCTTGCATATTTCGTAAGATTCGAGCTATTTATAATCAAATTTAATATCGGCCGATTTATTAATAGCGCGCTAAACGTCGTAAATTAAAATCAGATTTCTTTTTTTGATTAGCGTTTTTTTAAAAACCTTAGTTTTATTCCAGACTTTTTTAGCTGCTTTTTTATACTTTTTTTTTTTTAAAATTATTTTTTTTATATTTATATCGCGGTAATTCAGCTGTTTAAATTTTATTACTAATAAATTTGCTTTCGTTTTTATTTTAATTACGTTATAAAGCCTTTATACAAGCCATTTTGTTTTTAAAAGCAATCGAGCGTTTTTGCCGTACTAAATAAAAAATAAGATTATTTTAGTAAAAGCGTGTATGCATATGCGTATAATAAAAAGCATTTTCGAAAATTTCCGCGACCAACGCTTATAACCCTTTCGAATAGCTTTTAAAAAGCCGTCGAAAATATTCTTATAGCTTCGTTTAACAAATCCGTTGCTTTTCGAATTATAAGCTGAAATTTAAATACGCTGAATGCCGTATTTTTTTGTAAAAATCTCGATAACGCTTTTGTTTTCGGATTTATTATCGACGTTTAATTTGCTAAACAAATCGTATCGATATACAACGTTTTTTTAAAAAAAAATCGCTATAATTTCGGAAATAGCGTTTCGGAAAAATCGCTTTTCAGGCCATCTAGATAAATCGTTAATAGCGAATATAAAACATATATAACCGCGATTTGTAATTAGTACGCGTATAACGTCGAAATTGATTTTTTCCTAGATTTTAAAAAACTACGTCGGATATAATAAGTTTTTTTTTCGGCCAAGCTTTCGTTTTTAGCAAAAAATACAGTTTTTAACGAAGGCTTTGCAGTTTTCGAAGTATTCTTTCCATCAGAAATCGTTTTTGATTCGGTAATAAATGGCTTCAGCTTTTTTATAAAACACTTTTTCGTAGGTTTTTTTTATAATTTAAAATTTGTCAGCTTTATTATTTATTACTAAGCGTTTTTAATATATATTGTTTTTTATTTTATATAGCTTTCTGTCGGCTAAAATATAATCGAAAGCCTGGTTTTTAAATAATTTAAACTAATAGTTTAGCACGCTAAATAATTTAAATAAAATAATTAAATAATATGCGATTAAATAAAAATTTTCGGTTTCGTAATTGTTAATTAAAAGTTTATTTTCGTCGTTAATCGGCTTATTCCGATCGTTTTCGGTCAAATCCATTCGCGATGCTAGCCGAAATAATAACGCGAATGCTTTTTCGGCCCGAAAATTAATATTTTTTATTCGCGGTGCCAGCCGAAATAACAACGCGAATAATTTCGGCTTTATAAAACCTAAAGCGCAAATAGCGAAACAGCCGATTTCGTCAGCGATTTATTCGTCGATATTTTATTCGCTTCGTTTAATAAAATCAAACGGATAAAAACGTTTTCGTTTGGAAAGGCCGTCTGCCGCTGTATTAATTGTTTTTAATATGCCTGACTTCGAAGTTTATAAATCGCATTTAAGCTATTCAGTTAATAACGAGCGCTTTTAATAGATTATTAGCTTTTTTATTTAATTAATCGACAAAAACTTTTGCGTTTGTTTCCAAAATAAAATATACGCCGTACAATTCGCTTTTTATTTTTTTTATTACTTTAAAAACGCTTCGACATTTTCGTTTAATAATATCGTAGCGTGCTTTCGCGGAGAATTATAAGCCGCTTTCGAATCGTGAAAAATGCCGTTTTTTGTTTTCGTCGATTTATTATAATACAGCTTTTTAACCGAAAATATTAGCGTCGATAATTAAAATAATTTTTTCTGCGTTTAAATTATAATCGATCCGAATAAATAATAAGGCCGATAAAAAATCGTTTTTAAAAATTTCTATAACTTTGCTTTGCTTTTCTTTCTAAACGAAATCGACTTTTTTTTTTATCGTGGCGTAAATAAGTACGGCTTTCTGAAAAAAGTTTTTAATCTAATTGCGGTAGTAAATCACAACGCCAATAAAAGCTTTAGCTTCGGTAATATTCTTACATTTTTCTTATTCGCAAATCTTTTTAATTTTTTTTCGTTGAGAATAGCGGCCAGCGCTGTTAGTTATATAGCCAACGATATTTATTTCGGGCATGCAGAATTTTAATCGAAAGCTAATAATAGCTTTGGCTTTTTCGAAGCAAACTATAATTTTATCGATATTTTAAATATATTTTATTATATAGCGTCGAATTTTAGAAAGAATCTTTTTATTATTATAATATAATCTGAAGCTTTTTATTCCAACGTCGTCAACGTAAAAAAAAGTAATATCAGAAATGCAAATTATAAGAATTTTATACACGACTTTTACGAATTAAACTGTGACGATTCACTCTGTTGCCACCTCTCGTGTCATCCCAGCAACTACGTATAGCTGCAAGCTCCCTGGTCTTCTAGTGGGTCTTTCCATCAACTGTGGAGACTATTATGTATATAAGGCTCTTTTTTCTTAGCAATCTCTGCCTTTTGCAATTGTTGATTTTAAATGAATATTTTTGTTATAGAACCAAAGGGTCGTTTTTTATATTATATAAGCACGGCGACCAGTTGACTAATCTCTCAGCTTTTCGATTAATTAAATCGTTATATTATTAACAATTCTTTTTTTACGCTGTCGACGGCGTAAATTATCTTTTTTTTCGAATTTCTTACGGATTATACCAAAGTGATCGACCGGTCGTAAAAAGGCTTATTTCCGCATTTCGCGAAGAATAGCTTTTGTTCAACGATCCTCCCTTTAGCAGAGCTTTTCAGCTTCTGTTATTATATTTCAATCTTTTTTTTAATCAGCGAAAAAGCAGCCTTTCCCAAAAGTTTTTTTTTCTGAAAAACAGTTTTTTTCCCGAGGAAAAAAAAACAAAGGAAAAGGCAGAGCGCTAACTATTTCGCTTGCTATTTTTTTTTTACAGCCTAGCGCTGAAAGCATTTAGTTGAGACTTTTGCAAAATCAATTAAAAAAAGCGCAAAAGCGTAAACGACAATTTCTAGAAATTATACGACTACGATAAACCTTTTAATTAAAGCGTTTAATAGAATTTATCGAACGTGCTTTTGCTAATCGCGAATCTGCTGCTTTTTTTCCTTTTCGCAACGTTTTATTTTAATCAACAAACGCTGCAAATCAATTTCCACGCTTTTCGCGAATTCTTTTTGAATTTCTTTTTAACGGTCAAAACCTTAACGCGCTTTTTAAACGCTATAGTTTCCATTTATCTGCTGACTTTCGATTAGCTCGTATAAAACGCGTTCCGAATTTTAAATTTAAATTAAATAATAATGAAAATTACAAAGCACGCTATTAAAAAACTAAAGTTTTCGACAATTTCGAATTCTATTACGATTATTTCGCTGGCGATCGATTTCGCAAAAATTACATATTCGATCAGACCGAAAACGTAGCAAAAAAGTTTCTGACCTCGCGTATTTTAAACCGTTCCGATTTTATATTTTTCGAAAAATTAATAAAAAAGGTCGCCGATTTCTTGGCCGATTTTTCCGACGTTTAAAAAGCCGAAAACGAGTTTAAAATGCTTGCAATAAGTACGCACGACGATTTTTAGCGATTTTATTTGCGATTTTTCATTTTCGCAGCGAACGCTTAAATACAAATTAACAAACAGCTTCGAAACGTTTTACGCGATAAAATACTAAAGCGTTTACGAAAAAAGCTACATTTGGAATAAGCGCGTACAACGACTTTTAAAAATTGGTTTATCGCCGTTCGATAAAAAAAACAAAATCAATTAGCTAAACGAATTTTATACGCGAATCGCTTTTTAATCAAATCTATTATTTATCAAAATAATAAGTTTTTAATCAAAGCATATTACGAGTCAAATCGTACGTACGAAAGTCGTTTAAATGCTCCACAAGCTTTTTCTCAACCCTTGTTTTTTCTTCTTTTTTACGCCAGAACGCCTCTTTTAGCGTTTTTCCTTTTCGATCGGACCAACGATAACGCTCGTTTTTTATTTTATATCAAAAAGTTCGAAGCCAATTTGCACGACTTTTTACGGGCCGATCCTCGGTTTCATCTAAAAGCCTTTCTAGGCTAATAAATATAAACGAAATCGAGCCGGCCGAAAATTCGCCTTTTAATAATAATAATAAAAACGAAAACTTTTTTCCAAACGATTTTTAAAACGCATACGAAGAAATTAAAAGCTTTTCCGTTAATCGGAGAAACGCTCAGGCTTAAGCAAAGCTTTTTTTTTAAGCGTGTTGCGCGATATGCGTTACTTTGACGTTCGAAAGCTTTTTAATAGCGATTTATTAATAATCTCCGTTATATTTATTAAAAATAGCTTTTTATACAAAATGAAAGCGCTCGCCGATTTTGAAGCGAACGGTTATACGTTGATCGATTCGGCGCTGATTAAATCTTTTTTTTTTTTTTTTAAATCTTTGATTTAATTTTTCCCGGCTTTTTTTCTTGTAAAAAAATATAATAAAGCTCGTAGTTATTTAATTATATATTTTACGCTTTTTAATTTTATTATTAATAATCGAATACAATCGTTTATTTTTTTTTTAATTACTAATTTCGGAAATTATAATATAATTTTAGAAAGAATTTGGCTGGCCGAATATTAAGTTTTATTAAACTGTAATAAACGCAAGCTTTATTAACCGAAGTCTTATTCCCCTATAGCCTTTTACGCTCGTTGTATTAAAATCTTTTATTTGCATTTCCGAAAAATTTAATCTCGCTATCAAAACGACGCTGTAAAACGTAATAAAAACTTTGACTAATTATAGCAAATTTACAACGCTATGCGAAGCGCGAAAAGATCGAATTTTATTCGCGGTGCCAATTTCGATAGCGACGCCAATAGAATAATACAAAAAATTATACCATTTTTCTAGATTGCCGATTTTTTTTCCATTATTTCTTTTCTTTTTCTTTTTCTTTCGTCAGAACAGCTTTTTTGTTTTACGAAAAACAATTATATTAAAAACCGAAGGAAAACTTTCGCCGCGATAGCCTTTCAGCTTAATATAATCGATAGTAAATAAGCCATTTTTTAAATCTTTCAAACGACCAGTTCGAAAACGAGTCTTTTAACCTATTGCTTACTTAATTTCCATTTGTTAAATTATTGCATACGCTTTTAAGCTGATTTTCAGAAAAAAAGCAGTTGAAATATTTTCAATCTTTTTATACGAAATCGACAAAATATTAAACGACCTTACGTATAACACTTTTTTTAAAACCTAATCTTACAGTTTTTTCGAACGTTTCAAAACCAACGAAATATCGGTTTCGATTCTTTTAATCAGCTTAGCAGAGCTAACTTCGAATAAACCTTTTTTCGAATCTTTTCCTTCGGAATACAAAAACTTCGAACACGTGTTTTCTAAAGCCGCCAGTAATAAGCTAGCCTTTCACCGGCCCTACGATTATAAAATCGAGCTTATTATAAATAAAAAAAAGCTAAAATACACTTTTTTATATAAAATATCGATTCCAAAGCTCGAAATTGTTAAAACTTATTTGTAAAATAATTTTAACAAAAGCTTTATCGAACTTTTTACCGCTTTCTTCGCTGCTTTAATGCTTTTCGCCAAAAAACCCGACGATTTATTACGTTTTTGTATCGATTATCGAGCTTTTAATAATATTATTCGTAAAAATCGCTATTTCTTTTTTATCGATAAGACTTTTGCTCGTTTTTCGGAAGTACAAATTTTTACGAAGCTCGATATTCGTTAAGCTTTTTATAGAATTCGAATAGACTTCGTTAATAAAAAACTAACGACGTTTCGTACGCGTTACGGCGCTTATAAATGCAAGGTGCTACTTTTTGGCTTTATTAATAGATCCGCAATTTACCAACGTTATATAAACGACGTTTTTTTCGATTATTTAAACGATTTTTGCATTGTATATTTAAATAATATTTTTATTTATTCGTCCGACTTTTTGAAATACGTTATATACGTTCGCAAAATGTTTTAAAAACTCGTTGACGCTGAATTACAAGCCGATATTCGAAAGTTTAAATTCAACGTTATTCGGATCCGTTACTTAAGCTTTATTATTTTTATTAAAAGCTTAGAAGTAAATTCAAAGAAAATCTCCGTAATCGCTTATTAAAAGCCTTTTACTATTGTAAAAGGTGTACAAAACTTTTTTGGTTTTTGTAACTTTTACCGACGTTTTATTCGAAATTACGGTATAATTGTAAAGCTTTTGATTTATTTGACCAAAGCTAACGTTCTTTTTAATTTTACTTCTAAATATCAAAAGAGTTTCGACCTTTTTATACTAGCTTTTATTATTATATTAGTTTTATAATATTATAAGCAAGATTTTTCTTATATATTAAAAACTAACGCTTTCGACGACGTAATAGCTTTTGTGCTTTTGCAATTTTATAGCGACGATTGGCTTTCAATCGCTTATTTTAGCAAAACTATAACTTTCGCAAAGTTAAACTACGTTGTATACGATAAAAAAATGCTCGCAATCGTAAAATTTCTAGGCAATTTTCGTGCTGAATTAATTAGCTTAGTTTATTAAATTAAAATAATTATTAATTATAAAATCTTAGAATATTTTATAATTTTCAAATTTTTAAACGCTCGATAAGCATTCTGGGCCGAGCTTTTCGCCGATTACAACTTTTTTATTACGTATAAACCAAATAAACACAATTTTTTGACTGACGCATTAACACGTCGTACGAGCGAATTCGATCGCCAAAACTTTTTTAAACGCATTTAGCGCTTACAAACTTTTTTTCGAGCCGATCAGATCGATCACCGTTTTTTAATTAAAAAACTTCGATTTTTTACGGCTTTCGAAACAGCTGTTTTTATTATTGAAATAGCTGATTTTTCTTTCGCATTTCGTATCGTTAATCAAATTTTTTACGTTAATCGCATAGCTAGCAGCCTGATAGCCTTTCGAAAAAAAGCTGTACGAAACGCTACGAAAAGAAACGACGATAATAATATTTCGTATATATTTAAACGCGATCTGCTGTTATATTACGATCGTTTAATAATATCAGACGTCGATTACTTTCGTTTGGCTTTTATACGAAAAATGCACGACCAAATCTTTACCGTTTATTTCAGCGCTCGCAAAATTACGCAATTGTTTTCGGATTAATATTATTGGCGAGGTATAACAGCTTTCGTAAAACAATACTGTCGCAACTGCTACGTTTATCGAAAAAATTCTGTTTTAAAAAATAAGCGCCCCGGCTTTTTTCAGCTTTTTCCTGTTTCTGACTATTTTTAAAAGCACGTTATAATAAATTTTTGCAATTTTAATAAAAACAAATACGATTACGATAACGTGTTCGTAATAATAAATCGCTTTTTCAAATAGGCTATTTCGATTTTTTGCTATAAAAATATCGACGCTCGAAGCTTCGCCAAACTGTATATATTTTATATATATAAGTATTTTGGCCTTTTAAAAAGTATTATCAGCGATCGTAGCTTTTAATATTAATTTATCTTTTGATTTAAATTAAATAAAATACTCGGTACGCAACTAAAGCTTTCGACAGCCGCTTATTTTAAAACCGACGGTCAGACCGAAATTTACAACCAATACCTGCAAAAACGCTTTCGACCTTTCGTAAATTTTTATTAAAACGATTGAAACGAATTTCTTTTAATAATAAATTTCGCCCAAATGATTTTTTCTTACGAAAGTCTAAATGGCTTTTCACTTTTTAAAATTGTATACGATTATACTTTTTATATCAATTGAAACTGAAAGCTCGATATTTCCCTTTTTTTTAACTTTTTACACAAATTAAACGCAAACGAAGCTTATGCGTACGCTCGCCGCTATTACGACGTTTAAAATCTCGCTAAATCGCACTTTTAACAAACCTACGATAAAATAAAAAAAAATGCGAATAAGTTTCGCCGCGCGATCGATTTTAACGTTAGCGATTACGTTTGGCTCGATATGCGTTTATTTCCGACCTTTCGGCTTTTTCGCAAGCTCGATAATTTTACAAACGGCCTTTTTAAAATTATAGCCAAAATTTTCGATAACGCTTTTAAGCTAGACTTTTTTAATATTATAAACGTACATCCAGTTTTTCACGCTAATCGACTGCGTAAAGCAGCTAACGACGCGCTTCCAGGTCAGATTAATCCAGCTTTTAAATTTATTAATATAATTAATAAGCTTAAATACGAAATCGAAGAATTAATCGCTTATCGAATGCAGCGGAAAACTTTTTAATATAAAACTTTTTAAATAAGCTTAAATAAAAATCTCACGTAGTATTCCGCGTTTGATTTTATATACGCTTTTCTAAAAGTGCGCGACTTTTATTTGGCGCATAAAAAGCTTTCCGGTCCTTTTGCAAAACTTATAAACTGGCTGAAAGCGTATTTCGAAAGTTTGGACTCGTACGATCATTTGGATAGCGACGTATTAATAAATAAAAGCTCGAGAGCGCGCTTTTTTCGGACGGGGGGGTAATGTGACGATTTATTCTGTTGCTATTTTTCGTATCACCCCAGCAACTACGTATAGCTGCAAGCTTCCTAGCAACTACGTATAGCTGCAAGCTTTTTGGTCTTTTGATGGGTTTTTTCATCAACTGTGGAAATTATTATATATATAAGGCTTTCTCCTTTTAGCAACCTTTGCCTTTTGCAATTGTTGATTCTAAATGAATATTTTTGTTACAGAACCAAAGGCTCGTTTCTTATACCATGTGAGCACGGCGACCAGTTGACTGATCTTCCAGCCCTTCGACTGATTAGATCGTCATATAAACGACCGAATTAATAGCTTCTATAAATACTTTGGTTATACGCAGCAAACCGATTGGAATTTGAATTGCTATTATATTTCGAAATCGTAGATCAAGCATTAAATAATCGTAGCCGGAAAACAAGTCGAAAAAAAAAACGATCGTCAGTTTTGCGAATTCGTTTAAAAATTAATCGACGTTAAATAGCACGTTGGCGTTTCGTATCGTTATTCTGTTTATTTCGACGATTACGATAATAAGTTTGTAAATGCCTTTTTTTTTTTCGCAACGATAAACCATTTGTTTTTATATAGGCCGTGGCAAAATTCGAAAATCCTTTGCTTAATTCGTTTTTTTAGCATTTCGACTATTTTATCTTGGAAAGTTCTAAAAATTAAAAAAATCTTTTTTTGCCAGGCTTCGTAAAATACGGTTTTGATATCGATATAAAACGTAACGTTAAAGCTGAATTAATCTATTTCGATGAAATCGAAAACTATAGCTTTTTTTCGGTTGCGTAAAACTTCGTACAAAACCTTTTTCTTTTTTGACAAAAATTAAATTCCGATTGCTAAATTATTAAATCGTTTTTTTGTAAATCGGCTGTCAGATAATAAGCTGAAAAATCGGCCGGTAATAAATTCTTCGAATTCGCTAATAACTGGTTGAAAAGGTTTTATTGCTTCGTTTTTCTCGAACCAATCGTTTATTTTTCCGAAGATATTTCTACCGGATTCGCCAAAGTTTACGAATCGTATTTTATTAGCTTTGCGCTTGTAAAAAGTGCTGATATTAATATAAAAAAGTAAAATGTATAAGTCGGGTTTGTTTAATACGAAAACGAAATCTTCGGAACTTTTATTTTCGAATTAATAGCCAAAAATATTAATATTAGCCAATTTTATTCGCGATGCTATTTCGATTAGCGACGTAAATGCTTTTAGCTAAGTATTTTCCAGGTTTTATTATAGCTTAGCGTTTGTTTTGAAACCAAAGCCGGCTATTCGTTTTTCGATAAAACGTCGATTAAAAAAACTTTATCGCCGGCGACGGTAATTTGATTTTAAAAAAATCGGTTTCAGTTTTAAAAAAAAACTTTTATCTGGCCGTTTTCGGTGTATTTAAAACTGACGAAACTTTTCAAGATTCAAAGCATTTCAAAAATAATAAAATAAAAGCATTTTTTTATTACTAAAAAGTTTTTATAAATAATAATATTTTCAACGTCGATTTTTATATTTCGTATAATTTTATTAAATTTAATAGTATTTTTATTAACGGTAATATAAATCATTCGTTTATCGATAATAATCGGAATATTATTAATTTCGGCTGTTTCCTGATCTATGCAATTGACTTCGGCTTTATTATCGAATAAAACGAAAACGGTCGTATTTTTCTTAAGTATAGTTTTTATTTTTAATGCTTTTATAGCTGTATAAAAGCAGTTTCGTCGTTTTGACTTTTGAGTTTTTATAACGAAGGCCAAAAAGCTGATTTTTTCCGAAGATTCCTTTCTATCGGCTAAATTAATTGCGATATTATAAATTTCTTTCTAGTCTTTTTTCAATTTAAAGTCGTTTCCTTTTCGAATGATTTTAATTTTTTCGTTTTTTTTTAATACAAGGATTTGTTTGTTAATAATTTTGTCGAATCTTTTTTTTATACTAAATAAGTCGCTGAATTTCAATTTAATCTTTTGTTTTATAATCTTTTTAATAGCTTCGTCGACGGCTTCGAAGCTGATATATTTATCGATTTATTTTTCGCTTCGTATTAATAATAGGCGTTTAAAAGCTAATACTTTTTAAATAATTTAAACCGAAATATCGGTATCGATATCTTTTATATCGTCGTTAATTTCTTTTATTATAAGCGTTTTTCTGATAGTTTTATCGATTTTTTTTCGAATTTCAAAATCTTTCTTCTTTTCGATTTTAACGTTTTTTTTCACACCAATCGGTTTGGCGAATAAAATAAAAGCATTTTGCTTTCTTATAATTCGCTGGCTTGATTATACAGCTATAATATCTGCAAATGCGACAATTGCATTAGCAATATATATATTTGTTTTTTATTTATACATTTGAATTCTACTTACACTTAAGGTAAAGGTTTTCTTTTTAATTAGTACGCCTTTTGAGATATTTTTTTTTTATTAGTAAAAATCGTTTTCGCATTTTTTCTGTTTTTTAAGCAATCGTTCCATTCCGTACTTTTCACTTTTAAGCGAATAGTATTTAACCAGCTTTGATTTTCAGCTTTATTAAAAAGGCCCATTTCTGCTTCCGTCGGGCCGAAGCAAATCGCTTCGTACTTATTAATATAACAGATTTTATTATTTATACAAAAATTAAATGCTTTGTATTCAAAGCGAATATAAGATTCTTCGTAGTGAATTTTTCTGTTATTACAAAATTCGCACTTAGGGCCACGGGGTTTGTTTTAATAATTACTTTTACTATTTTAATAGCCGCGATTTTGATTTCCGCGTTGATTTCTTTTCCTCTGATAATCGTTATTATAATTAGTATTTCGCTGATTCTAATCGCTAGCACGAGGAGATTGCTATTAAGCAGCCATTACTTTTACGGTGGCTTAGCGAAGCTAATTATTTCGCGTATTTTAAAAAAAGTAGTTATTGTAAAAGCTATTTTAATCGTTTTTATTATCCGAGTTAACGTAAAAAAGTTTTTTCTGCTATTGCATAAAACCCTCGACTTTGCTTTAAAATCTTTGAATTTTAATATCAGTAAATTTTAATACGAGAGTTTCGATATTCTTATTAAGCTTTTTCAAGCCTGTAAGTTTTGCGAAACGATTAAATAATATAATAACTGATTGTTTTTTGGCGATTTCGGTAACTTTTAATAGCTGGATATATTCCTGCATTAAAGCTTCCACGTTTTTTTTATAAATAAAAAAAAAAGATTTCTTTTGGTTTATAGCTTTAATAATACATTCGCTTTGGTTTTGTTTAAAAACGAATTTTATAAATTTGAAATATTAATCGAAGATTTTAAAATCTTGTTTATTAATTTTAAAATGCTTAATAGTTTTGTTACGAATGCTAATTAAAAAGCCAAGTAAAAATAATTTTCCTTGCTTAACTTCGCTTAAAACTTTTTTATTAACAAAAACGTTAAAAACTTTCGTATAAATACGATAATAAGTTTTAAATTCTTTGGCTTAGCGAATTGTTATAACAAACTGTTTAAAAAAAGCGATAATATCGCGAATTTGCTAGCGATCGTAATTTCGGAATTCCGATTTCAAAGCTTTAATTAGCTTTCGCTAATCTCGAGCTTTAATAGCTTTTTATTTATTCATCGATTTAATAATATTTTTAATAATTGGGTTATAATAGCGAAAAAGCTTATCGAACATTTTAGTTTCAAAAACTCCGAAATCCTTATAAGTTTTTTTATATTTCTCGATAAAATCGATAACGTTGGCGCTATTAAATAAAAGTGCACCAAAGGAGCCAGGAAAGGGCATGCGGCCTCGCATAAAAAACGAAAAGCGTCGTTGTTTATAATATTAGCGAAAGTGTTAATAAGATTTGAATTAAATAAATAAATGTTTTTTGAAATTGCAAATTAAAAGTCTTTAATATAAAAAAAATCGTTTTTAATAAGAAAGTTATTAAAAAAGTTTTTGTGTTTTTTAAAGAAATTAAATAAAATAAAATTGCGTTTAAACATTTAAATAATATATTAAAAAACTTGTTTTTTGGTAGATTAACTGAATTAATATAATATTATTATATAATCTACGGTTTCGATATTCCGTGGCTCAGGCTAATACACGTACAATTATTTTTTTATTATTTTTAATAAAAAGCCGCAAATTGTAATTGCTATAATTATAAAGCGCAAAATCAGAAGATTAAGTTTTCGCTAAGCGTTTGACTAAAAAAGATTTAATTCAGAAGGGCCGAGCGCAGCGGTCGAAGCGTACGAACCAATATTCGATTTGTTATTTTTAAACAAAAGGGCGATTTTCGAGCTTTGAATTTCGTACGGTTCAGAATTGCCTAACCGTAATTTTAAACGTTTCTGAAATATATTGCACTTTTATAATTTAATAATTATGCGCAAAATAAAAAAAGCCATTAAAGGTCTTTTATATAATGCAGCTGCGAACAACACCATATAAAAAGTCTTTTAAACCGTAATAGCGAAATATCGAAATCGACTTTAACTGCGAATTTGAAAAATGCATCGGCGAACGTATAAAAACGAAATACCGAAGTTTAAATTCTTGCGTAAATTATTAAATATAAAAGTAGGTAGAAAAACCAGATTAATACGGCCATATATCGGTAGGTAAAATAATCTAAGAAATCCTTAGAAAAAACTAAAAAAAGGAAAAAAAAAATAAGTAAAAGTATAAATTGGACTGCGTACTTATAATACTATCTAAGAGGATGCTTTGCTTTTATACCTGTTGAAAATAGTCAGTGGCAGGGGGTCTCGGAGGGGTCCATGCCTCAACTATAGCTAAAACTACCAATTCCCATCAATACAAGGTATCACCGTTTTACAATATGCTTCGTATTTGCTATTAACGATTTATTTAAATAGTTTAAAAAACGATTTTTTCGAAATGCTATTTCCGAAGCTATAGCGATCTTTTTTCAAAAAAACGTTGTATATCGATACGGTTTGTTTAGCAAATTAAACGTCGATAGTAAATTCGAAAACAAAGGCGTTGTCGAGACTTTTATAAAAAATACGGGATTTAGCGCATTTAAATCTTAGTTTACAATTCGAAAAGCAACGGATCCGTTGAACGAAGTTATAAAAATATTTTCGACGGCTTTTTAAAAGTTATTCGAAAAAATTATAAGCGTTAATCGCGGAAATTTTCGGAAATGCTTTTTGTTATGCGTATATGCATATACGTTTTTATTGAAATAATTTTATTTTTTATTTAATACGGCAGAAACGCTCGATTGCTTTTGGAAATAAAATGGCTTGTGTAAAAATTTTATAACGTAGTTAAAATAAAAACGAAAGCAGATTTATTAGTAATAAAATTTAAGCAATTGAATTATCGCGATATAAATATAAAAAAAATAATTTAAAAAAAAAATATAAAAAAATAGCTAAAAAAGTCTGGAATAAAACCAAGATTTTAAAAAAAACGCTAATTAAAAAAGAAAATCTGGTTTTGATTTACGACGTTTAACGCGTTATTAATAAATCGGCCGATATTAAGCTTAATTATAAATGGCTCGGATTTTACGAAGTATGCGAGGCCGAATTAAATAAAAGTTATTATAAGCTTACGGAATTCGATAAAACAAAACTGAAAGGAACGTTCGCCGCTAACCGGTTAAAGCGATTTTATAAAAGAAATCAGTAAGTTTATCTTTTGGATTTTGAATTAAACAGCGATTTCGATTTTAGCGATTCCGACGACGATTCCGATTAAAGCGATTATATTTTTAAAAAAAAAGAAATCTTTGGAAAAATTTGAAAACAACCGAACGATAATTTTGCTGCTGAAAGCACAGTTTAAATCGTGATTCCATTTATAACCGAAAAGAAAAAAAATGCATATAAGATTGTTTATTAATTGTTTTATTGTTTTTGTTATTTATTATTTTTTTTTTATTATATACTGTTTTATTGTTTTTGTTTTGCTTTATTTGTATATAACTTAATTATTTTGTTTTATATATACTATTTATTTTTAAGATTTTTCTTTATATTATTTAAAATATTTATTATATTTTTTTTTGTTTGATTATATTTTTGTTTATCAAAACAAAAGTTTTATATATGTTTAAGCCGTATATTTAATATATTTATATTATTCGCATATTTTACGGAAACTATTTTTTATGCATTTTATTATTTGCTATTTTTTGTATTATATATTTTTTTCGTTGTTTAGAACGGATGCTTGCTTAAACAGTTATAATTTATTAGAAAAACAGCATGCGAATTCCCGTGATTTTTAAATATAAATATTTTACAGTTTTCGTATTTTTTTTTAATTATTTTTTAATAAATATAATATATTTTTTTAATTAACAAACCTATCGATATTATATTGTTTTTTAAGCAAAGCGTTGCTAAATTTAGCAAACTTATTTTTAATTTATTTTAGAACGAAATTATTATACGCAATTTTTTCGAGTTTAAACAAGCATATAATGCCGCTATTTTAAATTAATAAATAGTTTTTGTAAAAATATTTATAAAGCAATTCGATATAATAATTAAAAACGTTAACGAATTTTTATTCGATTACGAAAGCTTTGTTAAAGCTGAATTTGTTCGCAAAAACTTTGATTACGACAAATTTCTGTTGAATTACGATAACGTTTTAAAAGCTTTCGCCGGAGTAAAAAAAGCTCGGGATAATAAAAAAAAAGTGATAGACCGGGTTTTACGCTTTCTGCTAAATCAACGAAGGAAAAATATTCAGAAATACGTTTTTAGTAAAATCACCGGTATTATTTTATTTCGGCATTTCGCTCGCTTTTTCGAAACTATTATTTTTATTAAAAAAAGAATCTGAATACTAAACGCTTATATTTTTAAAACGCAAGTTTTAAAAGCTAATAATTCAAAAGCCCGCAGATTTATAGGTTTTTTTACAGCTGTTTGCAAATTAATCGACGACGCTATGCAATCGTTAAAAAGAGTTTTAATCGGTTGCGAAATTTTAAATCTGATTTTTTTTCAAAGCAAAAGATTAAGCGTTGCTAAATACGACATTTTTATACCGAAGGAAAAAAACGACGCTATTTCGATATTTTAAATTTACGATAACGAAAAAAACGAAAAAGCCAATATTATTTTCGTTTAGTTCGAAAAGATATACGCGGTGGCAATTAATATTTTTAAAGCAGCTAAAATAATTCGACGATTTTTATTTTTAATTATCGAAAACGAATTCGAAAACGAAATCAAAAGCGTAATAGCAAATAACTGTTTATTCGAATATAAAAAATTTATTATATTTATAAAAACGATTCCGGAAAAAATAAAAATAAAAAACGTAAAAAAGCGCGCCGATATTTCCGAAATTTTTTTTGTTCGAAAAAGAAAACCATTCGCGTCGCTATTAAAAAAGGCATCGCGAATAAAAACAGCCGGAAATCGACGCCGAATAACAGCTTTTAAGTTAATTAACAGAAAACGCGACGATTTTACGAAATTAAATTTAAAAAATTCCGGTATTTCGAAAAGAAAAAGTTTAAACGATTTTAAATTTGATTTTTCGAAATTAAATACGTAAATATCAAAAACGCTTGCTGCGTTTAAAAACGTTGTATTATTACCGTTAATATTTTAGATTTTAATAAAAGTATTTAAGATTTCGATTATTATACGATTCGATCGAAAAAGCTTAAAAAAAAATATCGAAATTATCGCGGAAAAAATCATATAAAAAGCATAAAATTAAATTATTTTGTTTAAAATTTTCGTTTTCGACGACGAAACGATTTAAAAGTTTTATTTCGATATATTTATACAAAAATCAAATAAATTCGTTAGCTTTTTTTTTTTGCTTCGAACGAAAACTAAATTAAATCTTTTTCGGAAAATTGCAAATATAATACGCCGAAATAAATAAAAAAAACTTTTAAAAATAATAATCCGTTTTTATTCGAGCTTTTTTTTGTTAAGAAACTTCGATTTTTTAATTTCGTTTTTACGAATAACGTTAATATTAGAAAAAACGGCAAGTTTTGCTATTTCTACGTGCGCTGTTACGCGTCGTATTGCGATTTGATTATAAAAAAAATCGACGTTGTCGGCTTCGCTGATCGATTCGCTGTTATTAAAAATTCGAATTACGACGTATTCGAAATTGATTTTAATAATTAATTTATATTCCGACGAAAAACTGCGAAAACTATTAAAACGCGTGCTAAAATTTATTTAAGCTACGTAAATTTTAAAATAGATTTTAAAGCTTTCAGCGCGATTATAAAGCTCGATTGAAACGTAGAAAAATAGAAGCAACGAGTATTTTCAAAAGCCGATTTTTCTGGTTTTTCGATCGAAAAAATGTTTTAGAATTTATTCCAACTAAGCTGCGAATTCGTTAATTACGTAGGGTCGTACAACGAAGAAAACAAATTATTATTGTATTTTATAAAAAAAAAAATAGTTATATATAAGTATTATTTCCGATTGATTAAAACCCAAAAAACGCTTATAACTTTTTTCGCTAATATGCTTTACAGTTTTATTTAGCAAGCTTTCAGAATGCATCCCGGCTTTTACTTCGCTGCTTTAATTATTCGGAATTTCGAAAACTGTTGTTTCGTGGCATATTTTAACGTTTCGATCGTTTTAGGTTTCGTTGGTTCCGATCGTATTACAGTTATAAAGTTCGATATCGTCGATTTTAAAAAAAAAAAAAAATCGAAGATTTTACCGACGTTATTTTCGATTATTACGTTTTGCTTATATTCGCATATAATTCGGGAATAATCGAAGCTTATTTGCAATCGCATCACGACGCTAAGCTAATTAAAACCATTTAAAAAAGCTTAGCTTTTTCGTATTTCAGCGCGTTTAAAATAATAGTTTCAGCTATTTTATCGGATTACGAAATCGAAGGCTACGAAATGAAAAATAAAATAATTTTTGTTAGCTTTTCGATTAAGCAAAAGGTTTTCGTTAGATTCAGGATTTAAAAAATCGACGGCATAATACTGATTTATTCGAATAATTATACGGCGCAGAAATACAAAAATCATTTCGAAAACGACGTTCCGATAAAGAATTTAACGCTGTTTGTTTTGCGACGAAAGCAATTATAGTATTTTCGGTAATTTCGACTGTAAACGATTATTTCCGAATTATTTCGTAGAATAATTTTTTTTACAAGCTTCGGAGCTTTTTTAAAAGCATTCGTCGGTAAACAACCGTAGTCCGACCTATTAGTTTTACGCGAAGCAAAAGCGTTAATCGGTTTTAATTACGACGAATTAATCGATTATTTTTACGATTTTAATATAAAACTTTTTAGCGCTTTTTGCAAAGCGTAAAACCACGTTTAAAAGCTGGAATTTATTATTTACGAAGAAAAATCGTAGAAAGTATTCGTCGCGGCGATATTTAATAATATTATCGACGAAAAAGCTATTAAAACGTTCGTAAATTTAAACGATACTTCGACTGATATTTTATCGAATTATTTTTCAAAAAAGCAAAATAAACAAAATGATTTAAACGATAAGCGAAACGCTATTTTTTCGCAGAAGCTAATAGCAAAAAAATTAAAAACGGATTAGAAGACCGAAAAAATATAAAGCTAAAAAGTTCGGTTTTTGATTAATTGGTTTTTAAATTATATAAAATAAACTAGATTATACTTATTGAAATTATGTTTTTTTTTGGTCGTAATTAAAAACGATTACGTATATTATTTGGGACAGGATGTAAAACGGTAATATTTTGTATTAATAAAAGTTGGTAATTTTAGCTATAATTAAGGCATGGACCTTTTCGAAACCTTTTGCTATTAACTATTTTCAACAGGTATAAAAGCAAAGCATTCTTTTAAATAATATTATAAGCACGCAGTCCAATTCATATTTTCATTTATTTTTCTTTTTTTTTTTTAATTTTTTCTAGGGATTCCCTAGACTATCTTACCCATCGATATGTGGCCGTATCAGTCTGGTTTTCCTACCTACTTTTACATTATAAACGTATATTTAGTTTTTTACGTTAATCGATTGCGTAAAACAGCTAACGACGCGCTTTTAAATCAGATTAATTCAGCTTTTGAATTTATTAATATAATTAATAAGCTTAAATACGAAGTCGAAAAATTAATCGCTTGTCGAATGCAGCGGAAAACCTTTTAGTACAAAACTTTTTAAATAAGCTTAAATAAAAATTTTACGTGATACTCCGCGTTTGATTTTATATATGCTTTTTTAAAAATACGCGATTTTCATTTGGCGTATAAAAAGCTTTCCGGTCTTTTTGCAAAACTTGTAAACTGGCTGAAAGCGTATTCCGAAGGTTTGGATTCGTACGATTATTTGAATAATAACGTATTAATGGATAAAAGTTCGAAAGCGCGCTTTTTTCGGACGGGGGAGTAGTGTGACGACTTATTCTTTTGCCACCTTTCGTATTATCCTAGCAATTACGTATAGCTGCAAGCTTTTTGGTCCCCTGGTAGGTTTTTCCATTAATTATAGAGATTATTCATGTAAATAAAACACTTTCCTTTTAGCACCTCTGCCTTCTGCAATTGTTGATTCTAAGTGAATATTTTTGTTACAGAATCAAAGGCTCGTTTTTCATACCATATGAATACGGCGACCAGTTGACTGATCTCCCAGCCCTCCGACTGATTAGATCGTCACATTTGCTTTTTCTTAGATTTTTTTTTAAAACGTTTAATTATAACGAAATTAAGCTATAAGCGTTCGATTGAATATCGCTACGATTTAGCTCGAAAGTTTATAGCGGAATCGATATTTCGCAATTAAAAAAACCTTAAAATAAATAAAACCCTTAGAATATTTATATCGCAAGACACGAAATCGCTTTGTATTTTTTTAATTATTTTATAATTATTAATAGCGCGAATAAGTTGCGTATACGTGCCGTAAATAATTTTTTTTTTCTTTAACCGTAAATAAATTAATACGTTTTTAAATTGGTTTTTATTTATATTTAATTAATATATTTTTAAATTACGCAGTTTTTTTTTCGCGCCGTAATCGATAAAAGCTCGTTTCGTACGAATTTTGTCACAGCTAGCTTGAAGGTGATCAAAAGGGTGATGTGGACCAAAAGGTACGCATATAAATTGAAAGAAAAACACCGAGCTAGAATGCTCGGGGTCGCGAACTTTATATACAATAGGTTGCGCTTATGGGTCACGTGACTTAGCGCGAAGCCTAGTGGCCGAGGTGGTCCGTGCCCAAATCTTAATCCAATATTATCAGCATTTATATTATTAGCAATTATATTTTTTAGCAATTTTTATTAGGCAGGCCAGGATCGTAATATTATTTTTCCTTTTCGAAAAACTGCGTTTTCGCAGTTGCAATTATAAATTTATCGTTTTTCAACTTAGTGTAATTTTTCCTGCTTTTGTTATAAGCTTGCAATTATGCGAAAAGCGCTTGTAAAAAGCTTTTGGCGGTGGGATGTAATCGGTGGAATACTTAAAAAATATAAAAGGCCGTTATAACGTTAAAACAAAAGTATTATTCGAGATTTTTATTAGCGCTTTTTTAATTAATTTAGTATTACAACACTTTTTTATGTAATTTCGAATTTATTATTTTTTCGATTTTTTATTCCGTTTGTTTAAAAAGTAGTTAAATAAAGGCTGGTTCGGGGCGGCGTTGGCCAAATAAAAGATTGCTGATATATTTTCGGAGCGAATATAAATAAAAAATTAAATAAATTAATTAATCTGCGAAAAAATCAAGCTTTTAACTTTTTTTTATTTTATCGACGATTTTGACTAAGCCGTACCATTTGTCCGAAAGCTTTCGGAAAAATCGGTCGAGCTTTTAATTTTTAATATTTATTAATACTTCGTCGCTTATATTCCAATTCACCGGTCGTTTATGCAAATTAACGAAGCGTTTTATTTTGGCTTGTTATTGCGTAATAAACGATTATGCGTATTTTATAATCTTTTTAGTTCGAAAGGCTAAATGCAAAGCTTCGTCGCGGTTAAGCTTTTCGGTGGCCGAGCGAAAAGAACGAAAATTATTTATATTTTAAAATATACGAATTTCGTATTTATTTAAGATTTAAAAAGAAAAAACGTTGCCGAAAAATTCGTGCGGCAAAATTAATTATATAATATTTATTAAAAATAAAAAGCGTTTTTAATTGTTTTAATAATAAAAGCAAAAAAAGCGGAAGCGTTGCTTAATATATTAGTTTATTATTTCGGTTTGTTTATCGATATTAAAGTTATACGCAATAATTAATTTAATTTTGGTTTTTAATATACGGCAGAATTTTTGCTAAAAGACCGAAACAAATTAAGCTTTTCGGTTCGAAACAATTGAATCCGGCATGCCGAAATAGCGTATTTAATAAATTAAAAACAAAATTACTTATTTTTTCGCTATAATAATTTTATAACAAAAATCTGATAAAAGCTTTTTAAATAAGCGATTTATTATTATAAAAGCGAAATCGTAATTATTTTCGTTTAATAAAAGCTTCGTAAAATCCATCGTCAAATATTAATAAAATTTGCTAAGTATAAGCAAAAGCTTTAAAAAGCCCGGGGTTTTGTCGCGCCTAGCTTTTATTCGTATATAATAATAATTCGAAACGTATTATTATATATCTGCTTTTATAGCTTTTTAATAATATTTGCGACCGATCAAAAGTTTTATTTCTTTTATTTTAGCGTGTATTACGCAAAGCTGTTCGTAAATATATCGGATTAAAAAAGTTCGCAGTTCGGAAAGTTTTAAAAATATTATTAATTTGTTTTAAAAAAACAATTTGTTTTGTCGCAATTAATAATTAAAATTATAATTGCGGATTTACGTTCGTTGCGTTTCGAAAAAAAAAAGTTTTTGTTTATTTGTAGCAAATCGTTTATAATTATATAATTATATATATCGTATGCGATTACGAAAATTAAATCTGCGGGTTTTTTTATAAGCATTTTATTTTTTTCGATTTCGCTGTTTTTTTCGGAAAAAATGCTATCGTTATCGTGCTTATCGAAAGCTATTTTCATAAACGCTAGCGTAATTATACTTTTAGCAGCCATTTTCTTTTAAAATTTAAAAATTTAATTTATCGTTTAAAAACATTTGCTGTTTTCGAGCTGTTCGCTGTCGTATTTCTAATAAAAAAATGTTTTGGTTTTTGCGAAAAAAAATATCAGCGAATATATTAGTAATTTCCGACCGATATATAATTATAAAATAAAAATCGGCGAAAAACTCGGCTTATCGGATTTATTAAACCGAAAAGTTTTTAATTATTATAAAATATTTTAAAACGCGATAATCGGTATATATATATATATTTTTTTAAGCGCTTAACAATTCCGGCTTATAATTTTTAAAAAAGCGAAAAATAGCGAAAAGCTTTTTATCGTAGATCGGATAATTAAATTCGGCGTCGATTATAATTTTAAAAAAAAAACCGATCGAATAATAAAAATTATTTTTTTGTAATTGCGATAATACGCTAGCTATTATCCCATCAGAAACATCGGTTTCCAGGCGCGTTTGTTTATAAAAATCGTAATAACACAAAATAAAAGCATTTAGCAAAGTTTTGCGTAATACTTTTTATACGTTTTTTTATTTTTTTTCGAATACGAAAAAAACGTTTTTGCTTGTAAAAGCAGTAAAAAAGCGGCAAATGCGGCTATAGCCGGCTATAAAACGTTTGTAAAAATTGCAAAAGCTTAGAAAGTTTTGTACGCTTCGTATATTCGCTGTATATTGCTAATTTTTAATAATAGCGATTTTCGGATTTATTTTAATATTTTAAATGCTAATAACGAAATTTAAAAATTTAATTTTCGTAATATTAAATTCGCATTTTTTAATATTAGCTTTTAAGCCGTGTTTTTTTAAAATCGACAAAGTCTTTTTAACGTAAATTTTATATTTTAAATTATTCGCGAAATAAATAAAAATATCGTTAAAATACGCCGAGCAGAAATCATTTAAATGCTTTATAAAAATATTATTAATAAAGCGTTGAAATATAACGGATTTATTAATAAAACCGAACGGAAAGATTTTATATTTATATATACCGTATCGAATACGAAAACTAATTAGTTTTTTAAACTTTTCGAATATCCGGATTCGATTAAATGCTTATTAAATATTAATTTTCGTAAATATTTTGATTTTAATAATTCGCGCTAGTATTTCGTTAATTAAAAGCAAAAAGTAAAGATTTTTTTTCGTAAAATCGTTAAGCTTGCGATAATCGATATATAAGCGTATAAAGCCGTTTGATTTTTTAATAAATAAGATCGGAGCGGCGAAAAAAGTATTAAAAGATTTAATAAAGCTTTTATGCAAATTGTCGAAAATATAACTTTTAATTTTTGTAAGCTGTTTATTCGTAAAACGTTTAAATAATTTTATAAAAAGCGTATTTTCCGTGGCAAAATGTATTTTATAATTTATATCGAAGCGGCTAAAAACGAGCTTATCGCTTTTTTGCTTATAAAACAGTTTTTCGAATTTCGAATACTAAATTAAAAAAAGCTTTTTCATAAAAACCACGTTATCGTTATATTTAGTTTGCAAAGCGTCGGGAATAGAAATGTTTTTTACTGCCGCGAATTATATAACTTTTTTAAACTCGGCGATTTTCGCACGACGAAAACGTTTTTTGTTTATATTATATACAAAAGCAATAAACGTGCAATCGTTAAATAATAATAATTTTTTTTTTTTTGCGGCTCGCATTCGTTTTTCGTAACGTATTTGTAAAACGTTGAATGTAAAAGCGGAAATACAACTGATATTACAATTAAAAATAAAAAGGATAGCAATTGGCCCGGTTGGAAAAACCGGCTTGATCGATTTAGGGCTGCTAATAAAAAACTTTTTTATTTTGTGTAAACTGTTTTTAAAATCTTGCATAAATATAAAGAATTTATTAGTTCCAAAATCTAAATAAGCTTTTTTAATCGTTGTAAAAATATTAGCAAAAATATATAAAGCTTTTATTACGCTGTTTCGTTTGTTTGTATTTTTTTAATATATACGACTAAGCATTTTAAGTTTTTTTCGCTGATTAAAATCGACGAATAACTGCTTATTAAAATAAAAAATAACGGGCATATCGAATAGCTATTTTATTTTGTTTTTTTTTTGGTTATACGCCTGTTATAAATCGTAGTGCTATAAAAATTTGCGATTAATAAAAACGTCGGTAAAGCCCAGGTTTATAATTAAAAAAAAAAATTTTATACGACGTCGATTAATCGTAAAAAAAAAAAATAGCAAAAAAAATAAGTTTCTCCGGCTCGTTATTATAACCGATAAATATAATAAGCTTATGCAGCCGAATAAAACTTATTCCGCACGTTAAAAAAGTTGATACGCTAAAAAAGTTTTGATCGCATCGAAAATATTAGCTTCGCCATCGATATATACAAATGTTTTAATATATAATTTATTACGTGCTAATTTTATAAAAACTAAAAACTATCGTTTTTTATTAAAAAGCGCTGATTAAATCTTAAATCTTTTTATAAATCGAATCTTTTATTATAATAAAAGTTTTTGCTACGGCTTAAGAATTTTTTAACAAATCGTTTTGCTTTTCGTCGATAATTATTTCGGCGATTTTGCGATTAAACTTAACGTCGAAGCAAACGTTTGCGAAATGGCCGGGCTTACCGCAGTTATAATAAGCGTTAAAAAAACGCGCAGCCAAACGGAAAAAACCGAAGGTGGCAGAAATAGCAGTTATACGTCTGTAAAAATCTTTGTCAAAAAAAGAAAAAACTATGCGAGCAAAAAAGGCTAAAAAAATAAAACGTTATAAAGCTTTGAAAATACCGAAAATACGCCTAAAATCCTGATTAGCAAAAGTTATAGCAAAAAAAAATAGCTTATACGACGGGCAAAAGCTATTTTTTCAGCTCGAATATTACGTAATTTTTTATTTACAACGGCCAAAAACTCGTTTAAAATAATATAATTATTATTTATTTTGTATTTTTTTATTCGAAAATCGTATTTAAAAATAAAAATAATTTTTTCGCATATATTTTCAAACCAACGGTTTTTAGCAATTTTGCTAATAATTATATAGCGAATAAATAAAAAACGAAAATTATTATAAGTTTGACCGTTGTTTATATAAAACTCATTATATTGCAATTTAACAAACTAAACGCGGTTGTAATTAAAAAAGCGCTGATTAAAAATGCGAAAAACGTTTCGGGTCGATTAGGCTTAATTATAAAACTCGGGGTTCAAATGCTTTAAAATAATAGTTTTTGCTTTTTTAATAATATATTTAAAATATGTTTTAGTTTAATTTATATTTTATATAAAATTTCTTAAATACTTTTTAATAAACAGTTTTATATCCATTTTTTATGCGTTATATTTAACTTTTTTTTAATAATCGCTGAAAACGTAGCGAAAGTATTTGATTTTGAATAATTCGATTCGAAAAATAGCTAGGTCGAAAACGAGAAAATAATATTCGGAAATTAATTAAAAATCTGCGATAAAAACGCGCGAAGTTCGAAATGAAAAAAAAGCGTCGCGAGCGATATTAACGAAAAAAGTTAAAAAGCGAGCGGCGATAATAGCTTAAGCGATTATCTGAGCGATTTAAAGCTGCTAAGCCGCAGTAAATCTTTCAGCGTTAGCAAATATGCTAAATAATCGGTTTAAAAATATTCGTCGGTTTAAAAGTATTAAAATGTCAGCGTCGTATAATTCGATTTTAAATTCGATAATAAAACGAAAAGATTTAGCAAATAATTGTAATTTAATAAAAAAATCGTAAAATAAAAACTCGCTGCTAAAATCGTCGAAAAAGCTTAAAACGAATAAAAATTCGGAAGCGCCAAAAGCAAAAGCAAAAAGTAGAAATGCTGATTCGAAGCCGAATCGTACGAATTGCGTTCGTTTTCGAATGCCGCGTCGATTTATAAAAAAAGCATAAAATATATTAAGAAAAAGCGATTCGAATTGCAAAAGCAAATCGAATTAATAAAAAAAAAAACTCCAGCTTTTTTTAAAAACAAAATCAATAAAAAAAAGTTTTGATTAAAACACCGATAAATAAACGTCGGTACGGGCGGCCTGAAAAAAATTCGAATTGCAAAAGCAAATCGAATCTTTAACCGTGGATACAAAGCTTTCTAGCGAAGGTTATTTGATTTTTTTTTATATTATAGCTAATTTAAAAATAATTAAAAAAATAATATAAACCAAAAGGTACGTATGTAAATTAAAAAAAAAACACCGAGCTAAAATACTCGGGGTCGCGAATTTTATATACAATGGGTTGCGCTTATGGGTCACGTGACTTAGCGCGAAGCTTAGTGGCCGAGGTGGTCCGTGCCCAAACCTTAATCCAACACCACCAGCATTTATACCACTGGCAACCATACCACTGGCAACTACCATTAGCCAGGCCAGGATCGTAACAAATTTCGCCTTTGGCTTTTTTAATTTCGACTGAAATTATTATTTTTTGCTTTTGTTAGCAGCGACGAAATTAAAATCGAACGGAAACTTTTCCCGAATTTTTAGATTTATTAGCTTCGGAGCAATTTAAAATTATATATTTTTTTTTATTACATTTATAATATTTAATTTTTAAATAATTAATTATACGATGCTTTGATTTTTGGCAGCGATTGCATTTCGGAAAGTAAAAAAAATCGTTAGAAATTTTAATATTTTAAAAGATTCTGTTAGAATTATCGTTTTTTCGCTTTCGTTTTTTTTTTATAACGTATTTTCGAATCGAAAACGGTATATATTTGTTTTAGCTTTTAAGCTTTAATCGTAAATATTTTTTTTTTTTTTTTTTTTTTTTTTGCGTTCGTTTCGTCGTTTATTATTTTTCGTTTCGTCGCTGATAATTTTATTAATACTTTCGATACGACGAGCGATTAATATTAATTTTTCGTACGAGCTTGTAATTATAATATTGCTTCGTTTGATAATTTTTTTTCGAAAAGTAAATCGGAGTTTTGCGAAAAGCATTTTTCTTTTAGTCGCATCGTTTATTATTTGTAATTATTATTCGAAATTATTTAAATAAGCAACGAAATTATTAATTAATTTATGCTTTTTTTGCTTCGCTTTATCGTATAAATTCGAAGCCGCGATTTTTCGATTTTCCGCATTTATTAAAAAATGTAATATTTATTTTTTAAAATCGTTTTATATAATTCGAATATTCGTAAAACGTCGTTCGTATCCGGTTTTTTTTTTTTTTTTTTTTTATCGTCGAAAGTTAAAACACAAGCGTTAATTTTCTTTTAATCGGTATAAAATATTATTTTTTTATTTTAGCGGAAATTTCGCTTTGCACGCCGAATAAAAAATTAAGCTTTTTTAATATTTTTTTTTCGATATATTAAAAAAATTTTTATTTTTAATATTTTTCGGCTCGAATTCGCTGTGTTTTTTACAAAAGGTATAATATGCTTAAAAAAAATGCTAGATCGTTTTTAATAAATATTATTATCGTAATACTTCGAAAATATTTTATAATAATCGCCGGCTTAAGTTATTTTTTGTTTTTTTTTAGTTGGGACGATATTAAAAAGTATAAAACTCTTTTTTTCGATATTTTCGAAAGCGTTAAGTTTTTGTTAAAATTGTTTAATTTTCTTTCGGAATTCGTTTCGGCGTCTTTTGGCTTTTTCGAGTTTTTTGATTATTTCGTAGATTTTTTTTTTAATTTTTTTTTGTTTTATTTTAGCTCGTATCTTTTTTACTTTCTTACGTTTATCGTTTTTTTTTGTTCGGCGCGGGTTCGTTTATTAGCCAAATAAATCAGAGTTTCGATAAAAAGTTTTTCCGAATCGCTTTAAGCGTGGCCTTTTTTAATAATCTTTTAAATAAAAAAAATTAAAAAATCGTCGCGCTTTGATAATAGGATATTTTCGACTTTTAGTAAAGCTGATAACGTCAGGGAAAACGATAATACGAGGTTTTTTTAAGCAGCCGAAAGCGCTGGGTTTTTTTAAATAGCTGAAAGTGCTTGTTCGCTGCGAATGCGAAAAGCTATAATATTAATAATAACGATATAAATGTAGTAATATAATAAAAGATTGTTTTAATAATATCGAACTGCCGTTTCGATAAATAAAAAAATTAAAATGTAAAAATTAAAAAGCAAAAAAACATTAGTTTAAATAATAAAGCTTAAATAAATTTGGATTAATAGTCAGACTGATTTTTACTTTTTATATTTTTAATAAAAAACGTATATAAATACAAAAAAAAAGATAGAACTTTCGAAAAAAGTATTTCTCAGGAAACCAAGCGAATTTTATTTAATATGCTTTTTCAGCTCTTATTCCGACCTTTTCTCAATCTTTTTTAATATAACTTTAATAACTGATTCTTTAGCAATCATTTTTATAAAATGTTTTATTTAAATATTATTTCCAACCTTTACAATATTATCCGGCCCCCACGGCCTATCCGCAGAAAATACTATTCGAGGGTTGGTAAAAGGCAGAGGGTTTTGGCGGATCACCTGACTTATACACGTGATATTGGTTCCTGACATCGAAGCTATAAACCAAAAGAAATTTTTTTTTTTTTTTTATAAAAAAAACGTGGAAGCTTTAATGCAGGAATATGTCTAGCTATTAAAAGTTACCGAAATCGCTAAAAGACAATTTGTTATTATATTATTTAATCGTTTTGCAAAACTTATTGGCTTGGAAAAGCTTAATAAGAATATCGAAACTTTCGTGTTAAAATTTACCGATATTAAAATTTAAAAATTGCAAAGCAAAGTCGAAGGTTTTATACAATAGCAGAAGAAACTTTTTTACGTTAATTCGAATAATAAAAACGATTAAAATAGCTTTTATAATAATTATTTCTTTTAAAATGCGCGAAGCGATCAGCTTCGTTAAGCCGCCGTAAAAGTAATAGCTGCCCAATGGCAATTTTTTCGTATTAGCGATCAGAATCAGCGAAATATTAATTATAATAACGATTATCAGAAGAAAAAAAGAAACTGTCAGAGGGCACGGTCCAAGTTCTCGGCCTTTGGCCGAGACCTTACCGAACGGCCTTCGGCCTTCGGCCTTAAGCCTTCGGCTTTCGGTCGGTGGCCCGAGCAGGCACGACCCAAATGGATCCAAAGATCTAACCAAACGGACCCTTTGTATCCTTTTAAATTTCTAAGATTCAGTATATTAATCAAATAAATGCTTTCGCTTTTTAATTTGTCTTTTAATGCATCGTAATATTCTAAATCTTTTTTTCAGGACCGGCCGGCAAGCATTTTTTCTTTTATTATTTACTCAATTCCGCATATCTCAAGCCTTAGATTTTTAATAAAAAACCGATCGGCCTTACGATTAATTCGCAACGAAAAAAGAAATTTAACAGGTTTTAAAAAAAAAACACTTTTCAAACCAAAACCTTAATTCTATTAATACTATGCTATTAAGCATTCGGACGTTAAATAATATAACGACCGAAGCAGACGATAATTACAAAAACCAAACCGACGATAGCTTTTTATTTTCCGACCTTGTTTCCTTTCCGCTTTAATTTATTTCGCAATTTTCTGCCGCTAACGAACGACCACGCAACTTTTTCTTTTTTCCGTTCCGAAACTTTTTTACGCATTAAAGCTTAATTAAAAGCAAAAACGCGAAAGAAATAAAATCATAAAAGCTAGATTCGCAGTTATAAAAGCTTAGGAAATAAAACTGCAACGATTTTTTTTGCTAAAGCTTTTATATTTTTCGAAACTAATCAAATTGCTTTTAATTTTTACCGCAATTTGCTTTTTCTTAGAAATCCGCTATTTAATAACCAGGCTTTCACAGCATTATTATTATTTCTATTTCGCTTTTAATTTTCATAAAATTCAAAAAAAACGAATTAATTATCTTAAAAGCCGAATTCGCCAACTTCTTTTTTATTAACTATGCATTATAACGATTTAAAAACTTTTTTTAAATCGAAATTATTATCAATTTTTATTTTTTTAAAAACAATATTAAATACTAGCTATTAGAAATAAAAAATTACGAAAAAAAAATTTTACTTTTTGCTTTTGATTAACTAACGAAATGTTGGCGCGAATTATTAAAACCAAAATATTTACGAAAATTAATATTTAATAAGCATTTAATCGAATTCGGATATTCGAAAAATTTGAAAAACTGATTAATTTCCGCATCCGATACGATATATATAAATATAAAGTTTTTCCGTTCGGCTTTATTAATAGGCCCGTTATATTTTAACGCTTTATTAATAATATTTTTATAAAACATTTAAACAATTTTTGCTCGGCGTATTTTAACGATATTTTTATTTATTCCGCGAATAATTTAAAATATAAAATTTATATTAAAAAAATCTTATCGATTTTAAAAAAACATAATTTAAAAATTAATATTAAAAAATGCGAGTTTAATATTACGAAAACTAAATTTTTAAGTTTCGTTATTAGTATTCAAAACATTAAAATAAATCCGGAAAAAATCGCTATTATTAAAAACTAGCAATATACAGCGAATATACGAGGCGTATAAAGCTTTTTAGGTTTTTGCAATTTTTACAAACGTTTTATAGCCGGTTACAGCCGTATTTGCCGCTTTTTTATTGCTTTTATAAGCAAAAACGTTTCGTATTCGAGAAAAAGCAGAAAAACGTATAAAAAACATTGCGCAAAGTTTTGCTAAATGCTTTTATTTTGTGCTATTACGATTTTTACAAGCAAACGCGCCTGGAAACCGACTTTTTTAATAAAATAATAGCTGGCGTATTATCGTAATTGCAAAAAATTAACTTTTATTATTCGGTCGGTTTTTTTTAAAAATTATAATCGACGCCGAATTTAATTATCCGATTTACGATAAAAGGTTTTTTGTTATTTTTCGCTTTTTTAAAAATTATAAGCCGAAGCTGTTAAGCGCTTAAAAAAACGTATATATATACACCGATTATCGCGTTTTAAAATATTTTATAATAATTAAAAACTTTTCGGCCCGATAAGCCCGATAAGCCGAGTTTTTCGCCGATTTTTATTTTATAATTATATACCGGTCGGGAATTATTAATACGCTCGCTGATATTTTTTTTCGCAAAAACCAAAATATTTTTTTATTAAAAGCACGATAGCGAACAGCTCGAAAGCAGCAAATGCTTTTAAACGATAAATTGAATTTTTAAATTTTAAAAAAAATAGCTGTTAAAAGCATAACCACGCTTGCGTTTATAAAAATAGCTTCCGATAAGCGCGATAACGATAGTATTTTTTTCGAAAAAAACAGCGAAAAAAAAAAAAAATGCTTATAAAAAAACTCGTAGATTTAATTTCCGTAATCGCATACGATATATATAATTATATAATTATAAACGATTTGCTGCAAGTTAACAAAAACTTTTTTTTTTTCGAAGCGCAACGAATGCAAGCTCGCAATTATAGCTTTAACTACCAATTGCAATAAAACAAATTGTTTTTCCAAACCAAATTAATAATATTTTTAAAACTTTCCGAATTGCGAATTTTTCTGATCCGATATATTTACGAACAGCTTTGCGTAGCATACGCTAAAATAAAAAAAATAAAGCTTTTGATCGGTCGCAAATATTATTAAAAAGTTATAAAAGCAGATATATAATAATACGTTTCGAATTATCGTTGCATACGAATAAAAACTAAACGCGATAAAACCCCGGGCTTTTTAAAGCTTTTGCTTATACTTAGCAAATCTTATTAATATTTAACGATAAATTTTACGAAGCTTTTATTAAACGAAAATAATTACGATTTCGCTTTCGTAATAATAAATCGCCTGTTTAAAAAGTTTTTGTTAGTTTTTTGCTATAAGATTATTACAGCGAAAAAACTGACAGCTTTATTTTTGATTTATTAAATGCGCTATTTCGGCATGCCGAATTTAATTATTTCGGATCGAAAAGCTTAATTTGTTTCGGTTTTTTAGCAAAAACTTTGCCGTATATAAAAAACCAAAATTAAATTAATTATTACGTATAATTTTAATATCGATAAACAAACCGAAATAATAAACCAATATATTAAGCAACGCTTCCGCCCCTTTTGCTTTTATTATTAAAACAATTAAAAACGCTTTTTACTTTTAATAAATATTACATAGCTGATTTTGCCGTACGAATTTTTCGGCAACGTTTTTTTTTTTAAATCTTAAATAAATACAAAGCTCGTATATTTTGAAATATAAATAATTTCCGTTTTTTTCGCTCGGCCATCGAAAAGCTTAATTGCGACGAGGTTTTACACCTGGCCTTCCGAGCTAAAAAAGTTATGAAATACGTATAATTATTTATTGCGTAATAATAAGCCAAAATAAAACGCTTCGCTAATTTGCATAAACGACCGATAAATTAAAATATAAGCGACGAAATATTAATAAGTATTAAAAATTAAAAGCTCGACCGACTTTTTCGAAAGCTTTTAAACAAATAGTACGGCCTAATTAAAATCGTCGACAAAATAAAAAAAAATTGAAAACTTAATTTTTTCGCAGATTGATTAATTTATTTAATCTTTTATTTATATTCGTTCCGAAAGCATATTAGCAATTTTTTACTTGGCCAACGCCGCTTCGAACCAGTTTTTATTTAATTATTTTCTGAATAAACGAAATGGAAAATCGAAAAATAATAAATTCGAGGTTATATAAAAAAGTATTGCAATATCAGGTTAATTAAAAAAGCGCTGATAAAAATTTCGAATAATATTTTTGTTTTAACGCTATAACGGCTTTTTATATTTTTTAAGTATTTCACCGATCGCATCCTATCGCCAAAGGCCTTTTACGAACATTTTCCGTATGATTGCAAGTTTACAACGAAAGCAGAAAAGATTATACTGAGTTGAAAAACGATAAACCTATGATCGCAACTGCGCGGACGCAGTTTTTCGGAAAGAAAGAATAGTGTTACGATCCTGGCTAGTAGTAGTTGCTAATAGTATAATTGCTAGTAATATGGTTGCCAATAGTATAATTGCTGGTGGTATTGGATTAAAGTTTGGGCACAGACCACGTCGGCCACTAGGCCTCGCGCTAAGTCACGTGACCTACAAGCGCAACCCATTGTATATAAAGTTCGCGACCCCGAGCATTTTAGCTCGGTGTTTTTTTTTTTCAATTTATATGCGTACCTTTTGGTCCATATCATCCCGATCACCCTTAAGCTAGCTGTGACAAATATTATCAACGCACGAAACATATTAATATCAAATACCACTACGTTCGTTCCGAAGTTGCTGCTAAGAAACTAGATCTGTACTACGTTCAAAGCAAAAACAATGCAGCTGACGGCTTTACAAAGCCATTTTCGGAAACTAACCACGTTGCATAATATAAACTGCTAGGCTTACAACTATTCGATTTAAAAGTCTAGTGCAAAATTGATGAAAAAAAGAGTGTATCATATGTACAAATATAAAAGATTTTACAGCGCTCTTTAAAAACGCTGAGTTTATTTTTAAAACATACAAAATAAGTAACGTACAAAATATATATGACGTTATAACTAGTTTTTCTACTGACAGGCGCACTGCAATCAGCTTTAAAGCTGCTACTGCACGCTGTCAAAAAGGTGTGTTGCTAGATTAAATGTCACGTGTTGCTCATATAACTGGTTGCCAAAACGACTAGTTCCCGAGTACCGTGCACGCCTCATAAGGGCGCACACCATACCTAGAATACTACTACAAGTCAACCAACCCTATCGTATGCACTCATTGCTCCCTCTGCCTACTAACTAGTCAAGATACTAGCAATAAAATATTATTTCCAGCCTTTATAATACTATCCGGCCCCCACGGCCTATTCGCAAAAAGTATTATTCGAGGGTTGGTAGGAGGCAGAGGATTTTGGCGGATCACCTGACTTATACACGTGATGTTGGTTCCTGACAGTTTTATCTTAGCTTAATATTACGTAATAAACGATTAAGCGTATTTCACAATCTTTTTAGCTCGGAAGGCCAGATGCAAAACTTCGTCGCGGTTAAGCTTTTCGATAGCCGAGCGAAAAAAGCGAAAATTATTTATATTTTAAAATATGCGAGCCTCGTATTTATTTAAAATTGAAAAAAAAAAAAAAAAAAAAAAAAACGTTGCCGAAAAATTCGTACGGCAAAATCAGCTGTATAATATTTATTAAAAATAAAAAGCGTTTTCAATTGTTTTAATAATAAAAGCAAGAAAAGCGGAAGCGTTATTTAATATATTAATTTATTACTTCGGTTTACTTATCGATATTAAAATTATACGTAATAATTAATTTGATTTTGGTTTTTAATATGCGATAAAATTCTTATTAAAAAACCGAAATAAATTAAGCTTTTCGGTCCGAAATAATTAAATCCGGCATGCCGAAATAGCGCATTTAATAAATCAAAAACAAAGCTGCCAGTTTTTTCGCTGTAATAGTTTTATAATAAAAAACTAACAAAAGCTTTTTAAATAAGCGATTTATTATTATAAAAGCGAAATCGTAATTATTTTCGTTTAAAAAAAGTTTCGTAAAATTTATCGTTAAATATTAATAAAGCCTGCTAAATATAAGCAAAGATTTTAAAAATCCCGGAGTTTTATCGCGCTTAGTTTTTATTTGTATGCAACGACAATTCGAAACGTATTATTATATATTTGTTTTTATAATTTTCTAATAGTATTTGCGACCGATCAAAAGCTTTATTTTTTTTATTTTAGCGTATATTACGCAAAACTGTTCGTAAATATATCGGATTAAAAAAGTTCGCAGTTCGGAAAATTTCAAAAGCATTATTAATTTGCTTTGAAAAAACAATTTGTTTTGTCGTAATTAATAATTAAAATTATAATTGCGAATTTGCATTCGTTACGCTTCGAAAAAAAAAGTTTTTATTAGTTTACAGCAAATCGTTTATAATTATATAACTTTGCATATCGTATGCGATTACGAAGATCGGATTTGCGAGTTTTTTTATAAGCATTTTATTTCTTTCGTTTTCGCTGTTTTTTTCGAAAAAAATGCTATCGTCATCGCGCTTATCGAAAGTTATTTTTATAAGCGCTAGCGTAAGTATGCTTTTAACAGCCATTTTTTTTAAAATCTAAAAATTGAATTTATCGTTTAAAAACATTTGCTGCTTTCGAACTGCTCGCTATCGTACTTTTAATAAAAAAATATCCTGGTTTTTACGAAAAAAAATATTAGCGAAAGTATTAATAATTTCCGACCGATATATAATTGTAAAATAAAAATCGGCGAAAAACTCGGCCTATCGAGCTTATTAAACCGAAAAATCTTTAATCGTTATAAAATATTTTAAAACGCGATAATCGATATATATATATACGCAGCTTTTTTTTAAACGTTTAACAGCTTCGGCTTGTAATTTTTAAAAAAGCGAAAAATAGCGAAAAGCTTTTTGTCGTAAATCGGATAATTAAGCTCGGCGTCGATTATAATTTAAAAAAAAAACCGACCGAATAATAAAAATTATTTTTTTATAATTGCGATAATACGCTAATTATTTTTTTATCAGAAAAATCGGTTTCCAGGCGCGTTTGCTTATAAAAATCGTAATAGCACAAAATAAAAACATTTAGCAAAGCTTTGCGCAATGTTTTTTATGCGTTTTTCTGCTTTTTCTCGAATACGAAAAAAACGTTTTTATTTATAAAAGCAGTAAAAAAGCGGAAAATACGGCTATAGCCGGCTATAAAGCGTTTGTAAAAATTACAAAAGCTTAAAAAGCTTAACACGCTTCGCATATTCGCTATATATTATTAATTTTTAACAATAGCGATTTTTTCCGGGTTTATTTTAATATTTTAAATGCTAATAACGAAATTTAGAAATTTAATCTTCGTAATATTAAATTTGTATTTTTTAATATCAGCTTTTAAGCCGTATTTTTTTAGGATCGATAAAATCTTTTTAATATAAATTTTATATTTTAAATTATTGGCGAAATAAATAAAAATATAGTTAAAATTGTTACGATCCTTACGATCCTCCCCTGGCTAGTGGTGGTTGCCAGTGGTATGGTTGCCAGTGGTATGGTTGCCAGTGGTATGGTTGCCAGTGGTATGGTTGCCAGTGGTATGGTTGCCAGTGGTATGATTGCCGGTGGTGTTGAAATAAGATTTAGGCACGGACCACCTCGGCCATTAGGCCTCGCGCTAAGTCACGTGACCCACAAGCGCAAATCATTGTATATAAAGTTCGCGACCCCGAGCATTTTAGCTCGGTGTTTTTTTTTTAATTTATATGCGTACCTTTTGGTTTATATTATTCTTTTGATTATTTTTAAGCTAGCTATAATATAAAAAAAAACCAAACAATTCTCGCTAAAAAGCTTTGTATCCACGGTTAAAAACTCGATTTGCCTTTGCAATTCGAACTTTTTTTAAGCCGCCCGTACCGACGTTTATATATCGGTGTTTTAATTAAAATTCCTTTTTATTAATTTTGTTTTTAAAAAAAGCTGAAATCTTTTTTTCCTATTAATTCGATCTGCTTTTGCAATTCGAATCGCTTTTTTTTAATATTATAACATTTTATGCTTTTTTTATAAATCGACGCGGCATCCGAAAACGAACGCAACCCGTACGATTCGGCTTCGAATCAGCACTTCCACCTTCTGCTTCCGCTTTTAGCGCTTTCGAATTTCTATTCGTTCCAGGCTTTTTCGACGATTCTGGCAGCGAGTTTTTATTCCACGACTTTTCTACCGAACCACAATTTTTATTCCACGACTTTTTTACCGAATCATAATCATCTGCTAAATCCTTTCGTTTTACGATCGAATCTAAGATCGAATTGTACGACGCTGATACCCTAGTACCTTCAAACCGACGAATGCCCCTACGACTGCCTAGCATATCTGCTAACGCTAAAGGATTTACTGCGGCCCAGCAGTTTCAAATCGCCTAAATAATCGTTTAAGCTATCGCCGCCGCTCGCTTTCCAGCTTTTTCCGCTAATATCGCCCGCGACGCTTTTTTTTTATTTCGAGCTTCGCGCGCTTTTACCGCAGATTTTTAATCAATTCTCGAATACTACCTTTCCGTTTTCGATCCAGCCATTTTCCGAATCGAATTATTTAAAATTAAATATTTTCGCCACGCTTTTAGCGATTATTAAAAAAAAATTAAATATAACGCATAAAAAATAAATATAAAATTGTTTATTAAAAAATACTTAAAAAACTTTATACAAAATATAAATTAAGCCAAAGCATATTTCAAATGTATTATTAAAAAAGTAAAAACTATTATTTTAAAATATTTAAACCTCGAGTTTTATAATTAAGCCTAATCGGCCCGAAACGTTTTTCGCATTTTTAATTAACGCTTTTTTAATTATAACCGCGTTTAATTTGCTAAATTGCAATATAATAAGTTTTATATAAATAACGGTTAAATTTATAATAATTTTCGTTTTTTGTTTATTCGTTACGTAATTATTAGCAAAATTGCTAAAAACCGTTGATTTAAAATATATGCGAAAAAATCATTTTTATTTTTAAATACGATTTTCGAATAAAAAAATATAAAATAAATAATAATTATATTGTTTTAAACGAGTTTTTAACCGTTGCGAATAAAAAGTCACGCAATATCCGAGCTAAAAAAATAGCTTCTGCCCGTCGCATAAGCCATTTTTTTTTATTATAACTTTTGCTAATTAAAATTCTAAGCGTATTCCCGGTATTTTTAAAGCTTTATAGCGTTTTATTTTTCCAGCTTTTTTTGCTCGTATAATTTCTTTTTTTTTTAGAAAAAATTTTTACGAGCGTATAACGGCCATTTTTGCCACCCCCGGTTTTCCCCGTTTAATTGCGCGTTTTTTTAGCGTTTATTATAATTACGGCAAGCTCGGCTATTTCGCAAACGTTTGCTTCGACGCTAAGTTCAATCGCAAAATCGCCGAAATAGCTATCGACGAAAAGCAAAACAATTTATTAAAAAACTTTTAAATCGTAGCAAAAACTTTTATTATAACAAAAAATTCGATTTGTAAAAAGATTTAAAATTTAATTAGCGCTTTTTAATAAAAAAGCGATAGTTTTTAATTTTTATAAAACTAGCACGTAATAAATTATATATTAAAACATTTGCATATATCGATAGCGAAGCTAATATTTTCGGTGCGATTAAAACTTTTTTAGCGTATTAATTTTTTTAACGTTTCGGAATAAATTTTATTCGGCTATATAAACTTATTATATTTACCGATTATAATAGCGAGCCGGAAAAGTTTATTTTTTCTGCTATTTTTTTTTTTTTTACGATTAACCGACGTCGTATAAATTTTTCTTTTTTAATTATAAATCTAAGCTTTACCGACGTTTTTATTAATCGCAAATTTTTATAGCATTATAATTTGAAATAAGCGTATAATCAAAAAAAAAAAAAAACAAAATAAAATGGCTATTCGATATGTCCGTTATTTTTTATTTTAACGAGCAATTATTCGTCGATTTTAATCAGCGAAAAAAGCCTAAAATGCTTAGTCGCATATATTAAAAAGATATAAACAAACGAAACAGCGTAATAAAAGCTTTATATATTTCTGCCAATACTTTTACGACGATCAAAAAGGCTTATTTAAGTTTTAAAGCTAATAAATTTTCTACGTTTATGCGAAATTTCAAAAGCAGTTTGCATAAAATAAAAAAGTTTTTTATTAGCAGCTTTAAACCGATTAAGCCGGATTTTTTAACCGGGCCAATTGCTATTCCGTTTACTTTCAATTGTAATATTAGCTGTATTTTCGCTTTTGCATTTAACGCTTTATAAACACGTTACGAAAAGCGAATGCGAATCGCAAAAAAAAAAATATTATTATTATCCAGCGATTGCACGTTTATTGCTTTTATATATAATATAAATAAAAAACGTTTCCGCCGTACGAAATTTCGCCGAATTTAAAAAAATTATATAATTCGCGGCAATAAAAAGTATTTCCGTTTCCGACGTTTTGCAAGCTAAATATAACGATAACGTAGTTTTTATAAAAAAGCTTTTTTTAATTTAGTATTCGGAATTCGAAAAACTGTTTTATAAGCAAAAAAGCGATAAGCTCGCTTTTCGCCGCTCCGGTATAAATTATAAAATATATTTTACTACGGAAAATACGCTTTTTATAAAACTATTTAAACGTTTTACGAATAAACAGCTTATAAAAATCAAAAGCTATATTTTCGACAATTTGCACAAAAGCTTTATTAAATTTTTTAATACTTTTTTCGCCGCTCCGATTTTATTTATTAAAAAGTCAAACGGCTTTATACGCTTATATATCGATTACCGCAAGCTTAACGATTTTACGAAATTTTTTTTTTATTTTTTGCTTTTAATCGACGAAATATTAGCGCGAATTATTAAAGCTAAAATATTTACGAAAATTAATATTTAATAAGTATTTAATCGAGTCCGGATATTCGAAAAATCTAAAAAATTAATTAATTTCCGTATCCGATACGGTATATACAAATATAAAATCTTTTCGTTCGGCTTTATTAATAAATCCGTTATATTTCAACGTTTTATTAATAATATTTTTATAAAGCATTTAAATAATTTTTATTCGGCGTATTTTAACGATATTTTTATTTACTTCGCGAACGATTTAAAATATAAAATCCACGTTAAAAAAATCTTATCGATTTTAAAAAAACACGGCCTGAAAGCTAATATTAAAAAATGCGAATTTAATATTACGAAAACTAAATTTTTAAATTTCGTTATTAATATTTAAAATATTAAAATAAATCCGGAAAAAATCGCTATTATTAAAAATTAGCAATATGCAGCGAATATACGAGGCGTGCAAAATTTTTTAAGCTTTTGCAATTTTTACAAACGCTTTATAGCCGGCTACAGCCGCATTTGCCGCTCTTTTATTGCTTTTATAAGCAAAAACGTTTTTTTTTTTCGTATTCGAGAAAAAACAGAAAAACGTATAAAAAGCATTGCGCAAAGCTTTATTAAATACTTTTATTTTATATTATTACGACTTTTACAAATAAACGCGCTTGAAAACAGATTTTTTTAATAAAATAATAGCTAGCGTATTATCGCAATTGCAAAAAAATAATTTTTATTATCCGGTCGGTTTTTTTTTCAAAATTATAATCGACGCCGAATTTAATTATCCGATTTACGATAAAAAGCTTTTCGTTATTTTTCGCTTTTTTAAAAATTATAAGCCGAAGCTGTTAAGCGTTTAAAAAAACATATATATATATACCGATTACCGCGTTTTAAAATATTTTATAATAATTAAAAACTTTTCGGCCCGATAAGCCCGATAAATCGAGTTTTTCGCCGACTTTTATTTTACAATTATATACCGGTCGAAAATTATTAATACGTTCGCTAATACCTTTTTTCGCAAAAACCAAAACATTTTTTTATTAAAAGCCCGACAACAAACAGCTCGAAAGCAGCAAATGCTTTTCGACGATAAATTAAATTTTTAAATTTTAAAAAAAATGGCTGCTAAAAGCATAATTACGCTAGCGCTTATAAAAATAGCTTTCGATAAGCACGATAATAACGGCACTTTTTCCGAAAAAAACAGCGAAAGCGAAAAAAATAAAATACTTATAAAAAAACTCGCAGACTTAATTTTCGTAATCGCATACGATATGCATAATTATATAATTATAAACGATTTGCTGTAAATTAACAAAAACTTTTTTTTTTTCGAAGCGCAGCGAGCGCAAACCCGTAATTATAATTTTAATTATTAATTGCGACAAAACAAATTGTTTTTCCAAAGCAAATTAATAATGCTTTTGAAATCTTTCGAATTGCGAATCTTTTTGATCCGATATATTTATAAATAGCTTTGCGTAGCATACGCTGAAATAAAAAAAATAAAACTTTTGATCGGTCGCAAATATTATTAAAAAGCTATAAAAGCAAATATATAACAATACGTTTCGAATTATCGTTGCATACGAATAAAAGCTAAACGCGACAAAACCCCGGGCTTTTTAAAACTTTTGCTTATATTTAGCAGGCTTTATTAATATTTAACGATAAACTTTATAAAGCTTTTATTAAACGAAAATAATTACGATTTCGCTTTTGTAATAATAAATCGCTTATTTAAAAAGCTTTTGTTAATTTTCTGCCATAAAATTATTACAGCGAAATAACTAGCAGCTTTGTTTTTGATTTATTAAATACGCTATTTCGGCATGCCGGATTTAATTATTTCGAACCGAAAAACTTAATTTGTTTCGGTTTTTTAATAAAAATTTTATCGTATATTAAAAACCAAAATCAAATTAATTATTACGTACAATTTTAATATCGATAAGCAGACCGAAATAATAAACTAATATATTAAGCAACGCTTCCGCCCCTTTTGTTTTTATTACCAAAACAATTAAAAACGCTTTTTATTTTTAATAAATATTATATAACTGATTTTGCCGCACGAATTTTTCGGCAACGTTTTTTTTTTTTAAATTTTAAATAAATACGAAATTCGTATATCCTAGGATATAAACAATTTTTGTTTTTTTCGCTCGGCTATCGAAAAGCTTAACCGCGACAAAACTTTACATCTGGCCTTCCGAGCTAAAAAAGTTATAAAATACGCGTAATCGTTTATTGCGTAATAATAAATTAAAATAAAACGCTTCGCTAATTTGCATAAACGATTAATAAATTGAAAAATAAACGACGAAGTATTAATAAGTATTAAAAATTAAAAGCTCGACCGATTTTTCCGAAAGCTTTTAAATAAATAATACGGCCTAATTAAAATCGTCGACAAAATAAAAAAGAATTAAAAGCTTGATTTTTCCGCAAATTGGTTAATTTATCCAATTTTTTATTTATATTCGTTCCGAAAGCATATTAGCAACTTTTTACCTGGCTAACGCCGCCTCGAATCAGTTTTTATTTAATTACTTTTTAAATAAACGAAATAAAAAATCGAAAAAATAATAAATTCGAAATTATATAAAAAAGTATTGCAATACTAAATTAATTAAAAAAGCGCTGATAAAAATCTCGAATAATACTTTTGTTTTAACGTTATAACGGCCTTTTACATTTTTCAAGCATTTCACCGATCGCATCCTACCGCCAAAAGCCTTTTACAAGCACTTTTCGCATGATTGCAAGCTTACAACGAAAGCAGAAAAGATTATATTAAATTGGAAAACGATAAACCCATGATCGCAATTGCGCGAACGCAGTTTTTCGGAGGGGGGGAATAGTATTACGATTTTTACGATCTTCCCCTGGCTAGTAGTAGTTGCCAGTAGTATAATTGCCAATGGTATGATTGCCAATGGTATGGTTGCCAATGGTATGGTTGCCAGTGGTATAATTGCCGGTGGTGTTGGAATAAGGTTTGGGCACGGACCACCTCGGCCACTAGGCCTCGCGCTAAGTCACGTGACCCATAAGCGCAACCCATTGTATATAAAGTTCGCGACCCCGAGCATTCTAGCTCGGTGTCTTTTTTTCAATCTATATGCGTACCTTTTGGTCCACATCACTCTTCTGATCACCCTCAAGCTAGCTGTGACAAAAATACGCCGAGCAAAAATCATTCAAATGTTTTATAAAAATATTATTAATAAAACGTTAAAATATAACGGACTTATTAATAAAACCGGACGAAAAAAATTTTTTTTATATATATCGTATCGGATGCGAAAACTAATTAATTTTTTAAACTTTTCGAATATCCGGACTCGATTAAATACTTATTAAATATTAATTTTCGTAAACATTTTAGCTTTAGTAATTTGCGCTAGTATTTCGTTAATTAAAAACAAAAATAAATTTTTTTTTTGTAAAATCGTTAAGCTTGCGGTAATGTTACGATTCTGGCCAGTAGTAAATTGCCAGTGGTAATTGCCAGTGGTAATTACCAGTGGTAATTGCCAGTAGTAATTGCTAGTGGTAGAATTAAGATTTGCGCACGGACCCCCACCAACCTGTATTTAATAGTTCAAAGCTCCCGTTTATCTTAAAGCTCTTCATCTTAGTATTGTGACGATCTAATCAGTCGGAGGGCTGGGAGATCAGTCAACTGGTCGCCGTATTCATATGGTATGAAAAACGAGCCTTTTGTTACGGTTGTGTTCGGGCATTACCGTAACCCTTATATAATGCATCGTGGAATAGATCCCAATCTATTCTTGTACCTTTTAGGTCAGTTGGCCTAATGGTAAAGCGATGCATCATTTGCTGGCCCGGGTGATTACCGGGCCGTCACAGAAGAATAGATTAACCTGATAGCGTATTTTTTGAGATTTGTGCGGCAGTACAAGCGAGGACACGTGATTTAAATTCCTTAGAGTCTGAGATTCCCCTGCTTTGAAAGCTTAGTAATCGCTAGGCTTCGCAATGGAACGAGGCGTTGGCTTTACCCTGACACGGTAGTCGGAATTATGTCGGCTATATGAGTTTCAGAAGCTTTTCGAAAAAACGTAGTAGCGAGCCTACCGGTTGCCGGGGACGGAACCGATTTTTAGAAAAGAGTAATGTTACGGTTGTGTTCGGGCATTACCGTAACCCTTATATAGTGCATCGTGGAATAGATCCCAATCTATTCTTGTACCTTTTAGGTCAGTTGGCCTAATGGTAAAGCGATGCACCATTTGCTGGCCCGGGTGATTACCGGGCCGTCACAATAATACGACGTTTTTAAACGCAGTAAGCGTTTTTAATATTTGCGTATTTAATTTCGAAAAATTAAATTCAAAATCGTTTAAATTTTTTTTTTTCGAAATGCCGAAGTCTTTTAAATCTGATTTTATAAAATCGTCGCGTTTTTTATTAATTAATTTAAAAGTTGTAGCTCGGCGTCGATTTTCGGCTGTTTTTATTCGCGGTGCCTTTTTTGCTAGCGACGCGAATAATTTTCTTTTTCGAACAAAAAAAGTTTCGAAAATATCGGCGCGCTTTTTTGCGTTTTTTGTTTTTATTTTTTCCGGAATCGTTTTTATAAATATAATAGATTTTTTATATTCGAATAAGCGATTGTCTGCTATCACGCTTTTAATTTCGTTTTCGGATTCGTTTTCGATAATTGAAAATAAAAATCGCCGAATTATTTTAATTGTTTTAAAAATATTAATTATTACCGCGTATATCTTTTCGAATTAAACGAAAATAATATTAGCTTTTTCGTTTTTTTTATCGTCGTAAATTTAAAATATCGGAATAGCATCGTTTTATTTTTTCGATATAAAAATGCCGCATTTAACGACGCTTAATTCTTTGCTTTAAAAAAAAGTCAGATTTAAAATTTCGTAGCCGATTAAAACTTTTTTTAGCGATTGCATAGCGTCGTCGACTAGTTTATAAACAGCTGTAAAAAAGTTTGTAAATCTACGGGCCCTTAAATTATTAGCTCTCAAAGCTTGCGTTTTAAATGTATAAGCGTTTAATTGTAAGAATTGAAAGGCAGGGAAACACTAGTTCAGATAATAGAGCTCAGATAAGGTTGGGTTGATAGTCAGACTGATTTCTACCTTCTACATTTCTAATAAAAGGCGTGTATAAGTACAAAAGGAGGGGTGGAGCCCTCGAAAAAAGTATTTCCCAGGAAACCAGGCGAACCCCATTTAGTATGCTTTTCCAGCCCCTATCCCGATCTTTTTTTATCTTTTTTAATATAATTCTAATAACTGGTTTCTTAGCAATTACTTTTATAAAATATTTTATTTAAATGTTATTTTCAGCTTTTATAATATTATCCGGCCCCTACGGCCTATCCGCAGAAAGTATTATTCGAGAGTTGATAAAAGGCAGAGGTTTTGGCGGATCATCTGACTTATATACGTGATATTAGTTCCTGATATTATTTTCTTTTCTAGGCCTTTGGTTTTCAAAAGCGACTGATTTTTTTATGCGTATGCTTCCGTATATGGCGTGCGTTACGCCTTCGAAATAACGTGCGGTTTCTTCCGCTTTCGGTCGTAAATTGTAGCTGTTCTGCTGTTCTGTTTTCTTTGTTTTCGGTAGCGCTCGCATTTTCGTTTGAAAAAGCCTTTTTCCTTAAAATGGCCGCAATCTTCCTGCTCAACTTTTTTTTCTTTTTCATTTTCATTTTCTTATCAGCTTTTTTTTACTTTAATTAACTGCTTTTCGCCGCGTTCGCCGCGAATTTTCAAAATGCCTTTAATTTCTATCTGCCTTCGGTATATCCGCCTGATTTTACGCGAAAGCATTATAACGGCCTTTTTGCTTTTTTGCGTTTTCGAGCTTTTTAGCGTGAAATGCAACCGCTGCAAAGCTTCGCATATTTAATGCTTTTTTATAAATCTTTTAAACTTTTATTCGGATTTGCTTTTAATTAGCTACAGGTTTTTGCCGCACGCGCTATCGAAACGCAAATTTTTTTCGCGGACTTTAACGATTTTATAAATCGTTTCGATGCTGCTATCGCCGCTGCCGCTTTTTTTCTTTTTATTGCCGAAGCCAAAGCTTTTGCTAAAACTTTTATCGATTTTATTATTTACGACGCTTATATAAATCGTTTAAAAAAAAATAACGCTTCGGCTTTTATAATAATCGAAGATCGTGCGAATCGCGCCGCGGCTCGGGCTGCCGCTGCCGTTGCTGCTGCTGCGTTCGTTTCTGTCGGTTTGGCGGCTGCTGCTATTTTAAAAGCTTTGGCTGCGCCGGTCCTTTTATTTAACGACGCTAATATAAAACGTATTTTCCGACGTTTCGAAAACGTCGCTCGGATTTATTTTAATTAATTAAATTAAATTTTGAATTTCTACGAAAATATCGTAATTGCAATTCAGAATTCGATTACGGCTATCGTAAAAACCTTAATTAAAATAAATCGAATATTTTGCGAATTCGTTTAATATTAATTTTTTTTAGTTTGCCGCTGCTTTTCAATCTGAAAGAAATAGCGATAAAAATAAGAAACAAGATAACGATAATAAAAATAAATTAGTTTAACGGCGGTTCTGAGGTTTTTTAAATGTTTTTATTTTTTTTTTTTTGTTTTTACGACGCGCATTTGTTACTGCTCCGTTGTTATTATTTATCGTATTTTTTAAGTATTTTTTTACAATTTTTTTTGCGTTCGTAAAATGGTTTTTTGGCTTTTAAAAGTTTTCGCTTAATAAATAACTTTTTTATCGTATTAAATAATATCGGCTTTTTTTTGTATTTTTGTAAGCTTATATTAATTTAACTTTGTATTTTTCGGGTTTTTAAAATTTTATTATATTATTTTTCGGTTCGGTGTCGTTTCGATTTTGCTAAGGTTTTAATAAAAAAACGTGGAAAATATCGTAAATACGATATTAAAAAAAAAGCTCGAATTAATAAGCTTGGCCGTACTCGTATATAATTCGCTTGATTTTAAAAAGCTTTAGATATTTATTTAAAAGCTTTCGAAAAAATCGCAGCTATCGAAGGTTTTTGGTCGATAATAGTATTTTATCGCTTATTTAAAATCTAATTTTTTTATGTTTAGCGTCGTAAAGCCTTTTATAATTCGCGTTAGCTTTTTTTAGCTTTTTATTAAATACTTTTTTTTTTGTAATATTTTAATTCGTTTTTCCGCTGACGATACTTTTTTATTTACGACGTCGCTTTCGACGTTGCTGCTAAATTTTAAATAAAAGTCGTATAATATACGAAAAAGAATAAAATCCGTAAAAGCGTATATCGAGTTGTTATACGTAAACTCGGCTAAAGCAAGCTTCGTAGCTTAATTGTTTTGTCGATAATCGCAATACGTGCGAAAATAAAATTTTAAAATTTGATTTTAACGTTTCGTTTGGCTATTTGTTTAAAAATAAAAAGCGGTGCTTAATCGACGTTGTATTTGTAAATGAAATATTATTAAAAATTAGAATTTATTAATAAAAACTAATTTTTTATTTGTAATAATTTTTTTAAAACAGCTAAAACTTTTGTAAACGTATTATATAAATATTTTAGTTAAATTTAAGATTGAAATCGTTTTTTGTATCGGTATATATTTCGACAGCTTTGTATATCGGTTTATTATAACGAATATCGAATCGTAAATACAATTTCGTTTTTTGCTAAAAGGTAAATTCGTAATAAAATTTATGGTTATTTTTTTTTTAAGGTTTTGTAAAAATCGAAAAAAAGGCTGATTCGCTATAGGGTCGGTATTTTCTAGATTTGCTTTTTTAGCATTTTTTATACGTATTAACGTAACGTTTTACGTCGCTTCGTAAACCAGGCCAGAAATACTTTTTTTCGACCAGTTTTAGCGTTCGCCGAAAGCTTTAATAGCCGGCGGTCGGATCGTCGTAATTAATTTTTAATATTTCGTTTTTAATAACGCTTTTATTCGAAATATACGCACGTTTTTTGTAACGTAATAATTTATTTTGATTTATACGCTAATATTTTTCGGATCCGGCTCGATTGCTTTGCGAAACCGATTCGTACGTTTTTTATAATACAAAAAAATCAGATTTTTGCAATTTAAAAATAGTTTTGTAAATCGGTTTTGCTAGTTCGTTATTAACCGTTTCGGATTATAATAATATAGCGGCTACGCTTCGTAATATATATTGTTTGCAATTAATAATATTAATAAAAGATAATCCGGCGAAAAAGCTTTTTATTTAGCTTTTTCCCGTTTGCTTTTTATTTTTTGATTCTGTTAATAAAAGTTTCGAATATTTATCGGCGCGAAATGGTTTATGCTTCGATTTTAGGCGTGTTTTTATTACGGAAAACATTTTAGAATTTTTCAAATAAGCTAGTTTTAGCTTACGATACAGCGTAGGCAGCTGTTCGTTATTTTTTTTAAAATTTTTTTTTAAATTTGGCCGGCGGGAAAGATTATCCGCCGGATTAGAAACTTTTGTTTTATATTCGATTGCAAAATCGTATTTAATTAGTTCGTCGGCCTATTTTGCTTGGCGTCCGTTTAAACGTTTTTTCGTAAAAAAGTATTTTAAATTGTAATAATTTATACGTATAATAATAACGTCGGAAGCGCTACGTAGATATTAGTTCTATTGTTTGAAAACGTAAATTATAGCTATTAGCTTAGCGTCGTGAATCTTGTATTTTTGTTTTATAAAAGAAAGCTTTTTCGAATAATATACGATAGGATGCTAACGTGCCCTTGTATTTTCTTCGAATAATTAAAATAATATTCCGTTTATAACGAATTTCGAAGCGTTTGTTTCGATTTGAATTTTCAATCGAAAATCGAAATAGCGTAGAATCGGTGTTTGGCAAAACTTTTCTTTTAAAAGTAAAAAAGCAACTTTCGCTTCGAATAAAAAACGAAAAGGGCCCGATATCTTTTTTCGTTGCATTTTTTTTAAAAGATTTGTAATAGATCGGCAAAGCTTAGCGTAGTTTTTAATAAAACGTTTGTAAAAATTAGTAAAACCCAAAAACATTTGAATATTTCGCTACGTAATAAAAAAAAGCTATTTCCGAATATTATTTACTTTTCTTAGGTTTATTTCAATTCTCGTAAAAATAACGACGAAGCTTAGGAATTTAATCGTATTCGTATCGAAAGTATATTTTTTCAGATTTTCGTAAAGTTTATTAATACGAAGTTTTTCGAAAAAAAATTTTACCGCGTTTATATAATCGTCGGAATTTTCGGAAAATATTAAAATATCGTCGAGGTAAATTATATACGTAATATTTATTAAACCGATTAAAACTTGATTAATATACGTTTGGAAGGTTGCTAATGCGTTCGAAAGGCCGAAAGGTAATACGCAGTATTCGAAGTGTCCGTAACGAATACGAAACGCAGTTTTTTATTTATTTTTCTTTTTTATTCGAAAGCGGTGGTACGTTCAAATAAGATTTAGCTTAATAAATATTTTAGCTTTTTTTAAACGATTCAAAATTTCGCTTATAAAAAATAAGAAAATTCGATTTTTAATCGTAATTGCGTTTAGACTTTTATAATCGACGTATAATCGTAAACTTCCGTTTTTTTTCGGTATAAATATTATCGGTGCGTCGGCAAAGCTAATAGATTTTTTTATTTAGCTTTTTTCTAAGCTCGAATCGAAATATTCGCGTAATTCGATAAATTCAGATTTCGACAAAAAATAAATTAATTTTCAAAAAAAGTTTTTTTTCTCCGCGAAATTTATTCGATGTTTTATAAAATAATAAAAAGCTAGGATAACCGCGGCGGTATCGTTAAATACGTCGGCGTAGTCGTCGTATTTAAAAGGTAATTAATATTGTTTTTCAGTAGTTTTTTTAAAACGATATAAAACGCTTGCTTTTTTTTGGATTTTTTTTTAAAACGTTTAATTATAACGAAATTAAATTATAAGCGTTCGATTAGGTATCGTTACGATTTAGCTCGAAAGCTTATAACGGAATCGATATTTCGCAACTAAAAGAATTTTAAAATAAATAAAACTTTTAAAATATTTATATCGCAAATTACGAAATCGCTCTGTATTTTTTTAATTGTTTTATAATTATTAATAGCGCGAATAAATTGCGTATACGTGCCGTAAATAATTACTTTTTTTTTTTTAATCGTAGATAAATTAATACGTTTTTGAATTGGTTTTTATTTATATTTAATTAATAACTTTTGAATTACGCAATTTTTTTTCGCGCCGCAATCGATAAAAGCTCGTTTTGTGACGATTCACTCTGTTGCCACCTTTCGTATCACCCCAGCAACTACGTATAGCTGCAAGCTCCCCAGCAACTACGTATAGCTGCAAGCTCCCTGGTTTTCTGATGGGTCTTTTTATTAACTGTAAAAACTATTTATATATATAAAACTTTTTTTTTTTAGTAACTTCTGCTTTTTGCAATTGTTGATTTTAAATAAATATTTTTGTTATAAAACCAAAAGCTCGTTTTTTTATATTATATGAATACAGCGACCAATTGATTGATTTTCTAACCTTTCGATTAATTAAATCGTTATATTATCAACAACTTTTTTTCTACGCTAGCGACGGCGTAAACTATCTCTTTTTTCGAATTCTTTACGAATTATACCAAAATAATCGACCGGTCGTAAAAAAGCTTATTTTCGCATTTCGCGAAAAATGGCTTTTGTTCAACGATTTCTCTTTTAGCAAAGCTTTTCAGCTTCTGCTATTACATTTTAATTTTTCTTTTTTTCTCAATCAGCGAAAAAGCAGCTTTTCTTAAAAGCTTTTTTTTCTGAAAAACAGTTCTTTTTCCGAAAAAAAAAAAAAAACAAAAAAAAAAGCAGAGCGCTAATTATTTCGCCTGCTATTTTTTTATAACTTAGCGCTAAAAGCGTTTAGTTAAGACTTTTGCAAAATCAATTGAAAAAAGCGCAAAAGCGTGAACGACAACTTTTAAAAATTATACGACTGCGACAGACCTTTTAATTAAAACGTTTAATAAAATCTATCGAACGTGCTTTTGCCAGTCGCGAATTTGCTGCTTTTTTTCGCAACGTTTTATTTTAATTAACAAACGCTGCAAATCAACTTCCACGCTTTTCGCGAACTTTTTTTAAATCTCCTTTTAACGGCCAAAACTTTAGCGCGCTTTTTAAACGCTATAATTTCTATTTATTTGCTAACTTTCGACTAGCTCGTATAAAGCGCGTTCCGAACTTTAAGTTTAAATTAAATAATGGCGAAAATTATAAAGCACGCTATTAAAAAACTAAAATTTTCGATAATTTCGAACTTTACTACGATTACTTCGCTAGCGATCGATCTCGCAAAAATTATATATTCGATCAGACCGAAAGCGTAGTAAAAAAGTTTTTTATCCCGCGTATTTTGGACCGTTCCGATTTTATTTTTCTCGAAAAATTAATTAAAAAAGTCGCCGATTTCTTAGCCGATTTTTCAAACGTTTAAAAAATCGAAAACGAATTTAAAATGCTTGCAATAAATACGCACGACGACTTCTGGCGATTTTACTTGCGATTTTCCATTTTCGCAGCGAACGCTTAAATACGAATTAACAAACAGCTTCGAAACGCTTTTCGCGACAAAATACTAAAGCGTTTACGAGAAAAGCTGCATTTGGAATAAGCGCGTACAACGATTTTTAAGAATTGGCTCACCGCCGTCCGTTAAAAAAAATAAAATCAATTGGCTAAACGAATTTTATACGCGAATCGCTTTTTAATTAAGTTTACCATTTATTAAAATGGTAGATTTTTAATCAAAGCGTATTACGAATCAAATCGTATATACGAAAGTCGTTCAAATGCTTTACAAGCTTTTTTTTAGCCTTTTGTTTTTTCTTTTTTTTCCACGCTAAAACGCTTTTTTTAGCGTTTTTCTTTTTCGATCGGACCAACGACAACGCTTATTTTTTATTTCATATCAGAGAATTCAAAAAAGCTAATTTGCAAGACTTTTTACGGGCCGACTTTCGATTTTATTCAAAAGCTTTTTTAAGCTGATAAATATAAACGAGGTCGAACCGGCCGAAGATTCGCTTTTTGATAATAGTAATAAAAACAAAAACCCTTTTTCAAACGATTTTCAAAACGCATACGAGAAAATTAAAAGCTTTCCCGTTAGTCGAGGAAACGCCCAGGCTTAAGCAAAGCTTTTTTTTTAAGCGTGTTGCGCGATATGCGTTATTTTAACGTTCGGAAGCTTTTTGATAGCGATTTACTAACAATTTCCGTTACATTTATTAAAAATAGTTTTTCGTATAAAATAAAAACGCTCGCCGACTTTAAAGCGAACGGTTATGCGTTGATCGATTCGGCGCTGATCAAATTTTTTTTTTTTTTTTTAAAACTTTTAATTTAATCTTTTTCGGCTTTTTTTTTGTAAAAAAGTATAATAAAGCTCGTGGCCATTTAATTATATATTTTACGCTTTTCAATTTTATTATTAACAACCGAATATAATCGTTTATTCCTTTTTTAATTATTAATCTCGGAAATTATAATATAATTCTAAAAAAAGCTTGGCTGGCCGAACACCAAGTTTTACTAGATTATAATAAACGCAAGCTTTATTGGCCGAAGTTTTACTTTTTCACAGCCTTTTACGCTCGTTGTATTAAAATCTTTTATTTGCATCTCCGAAAGATTTAATCTCGCTATCAAAACGACGTTGTGAAACGTAACAAAAACCTTGATTAATTGTGGCAGACCTACGACGCTATGCGAAGCGCGAAAAAATCGAATTTCATTCGCGATATCAATTTTAATAGCGACGCCAATAGGATAATACAAAAAATCACACTATTATTTTCTTAGACTAACGATCTTTTTTTTATTATTTTTTTTTTTTCTTTTTTTTTTTCGTTAAAACAGCTTTTTCGTTTTACGAAAAACAATTATATTAAAAACCGAAGAAAAGCTTTCGCCGCGATAGCTTTTTAGTTTAATATAATCGATAATTTAAATAAGCAATCATTTTTTAAATCTTTTAAACGACCAGTTCGAAAACGAATCTTTTAATCTATTGCTTATTTAATTTTTATCTGCCAGATTATTGCATACGTTTTTAAGCTGATTTCCAAAAAAAAAGCAGTTGAAATGTTTTCAATCTTTTTGTACGAAATCGACAAAATATTAAACGATTTTACGTATAACGCTTCTTTTAAAACTTAATTTTATAATCTTTTCGAACGTTTCAAAACTAACGAAATATCGATTTCGATTTTTTCAATTAGCTTAACAAAGCTAACTTCGAATAAACTTTTTTTCGAATCTTTTTTTCCGAAATACAAAAACTTCGAACACGTGTTTTTTAAAGCCGCCAGTAACGAGCTAGCTTTTTACCGGCCTTACGATTATAAAATCGAGCTTATTATAAATAAAAAAAAGCTGAAATATATTCTTTTATATAAAATATTAATTTCAAAGCTCGAAATTATCAAAACTTATTTGCAAAACAATTTTAACAAAAGCTTTATCGAACCTTTTACCGCTTTCGTTATTTTAATGCTTTTCGCTAAAAAACCCGACGGTTTATTGCGTTTTTGTATCGATTATCGAGCTTTTAATAACGTTACTTATAAAAACCGCTATTTTCTTTTTTTTATCGATAAGACTTTTGCTTGTTTTTCGAAAGCGCGAATCTTTACAAAGCTCGATATTCGTTAAGCCTTTTATAAAATTCGAATGGATTCTGCTAGTAAAAAACTAACGACGTTTCGTACGCGTTACGGCGTTTATAAATGCAAAATGCTATCTTTTAGCCTTACTAATAAATCCGCAATTTACCAACGCTATATAAACGACGTTTTTTTCGATTATTTAAACGATTTTTGCATTGTATATTTAAATAATATTCTTATTTACTCGTCCGACCTTTTGAAACACGTTATATACGTTCGCAAAATGCTTTAAAAGCTCGCTAACGCTGGATTACAGGCCGATATTCGGAAGTCTAAATTCAACGTTACTCGGATCCGTTATTTAAACTTTATTATTTCGACTAAAAGCTTAAAAATAAATTCAGAAAAAGTTTTCGTGATCGCTTATTAAAAACCTTCTACTATTGTAAAAAATATATAAAGCTTCTTTGGTTTTTGTAACTTTTATCGACGTTTTATTCGAAACTACGGTATAATTGCAAAGCTTTTGGTTTATTTAACCAAAGTTAACGTTTTTTTCAATTTTATTTTTGAATATTAAAAAAGTTTCGACCTTTTTATATTAGCTTTTATTATTGCATCAGTTTTATAATATTACAAGCAAAACCTTTTTTGCATATTGGAAATTAACGCTTTCGACGGCGTAATAGCTTTTATGCTTTCGCAATTTTATAATAACGATTGGCTTTCAATCGTTTACTTCAGCAAAACTATAGCTTTCGCAAAGCTAAATTACGTCGTATACGATAAAAAAATGCTCGCAATCGTAAGATTTTTAAGCAATTTTCGTACTAAACTAGCTAGCTTAGTTTATCAGATTAAAATTATTATTAATTACAAAACCTTAAAGTATTTTATAATTTCTAAACTTTTAAACGCTCGATAAGCACGTTAGGCCGAGCTTTTCGCCGATTACAATTTTCTTATTACGTACAAATCAAATAAACACAACTTTTTGGCTAACGCACTAATACGTCGTACGAGCGAACTCGACCGCTAAAACTTTTTTAAACGCACTCAGCGTTTGCAAACTTTTTTCCGAGCAAATCAGATCGATCACCGCCTTTTAACTAAAAAACTTCGATCTTTTACGGCTTTCGAAATAGCTGTTTTTATCGTTAAAATAGCTGATTTCTTTTTCGCATTCCGTATCGTTAATCAAATTCTTTACGCTAATCGCATAATTAGCAGCCTGATAGCCTTCCGAAAAAAAGTTATACGAAACGCTACGAAAAAAAACGACGATAATAATATTCCGTTTTCGTATATATTTAAACGCGATTTGCTATTATATTACGGTCGTTTAATAATATTAAACGTCGATTACTTTCGTTTGGCTTTCGTACGAAAAATGCACGACCAGATTTCCACCGCTTATTTTAGCGCTCGCAAAATTACGCAATTGCTTTCGGATTAATATTATTAGCGAGGTATAACAGCTTTTGTAAAATAATATTATCGCAATTGCTACGCTTATCGAAAGAGTTTTGTTTCAAAAAATAAACGCTCCGGCTTTTTTTAACCTTTTTCTGTTTTTAACCATTTTTAAAAGCATATTATAATAAACTTTTGCAATTTTAATAAAAATAAATACGGTTACGATAACGTATTCGTAATAATAAATCGTTTTTCCAAGTAAGCTATTTCGATCTTTTGCTATAAAAATATCGACGTTCGAAGCCTCGCCAAATATATATATTTTACGTATACAAGTATTTTGGCCTTTCAAAAAGTATTATTAGCGATCGTAGCTTTTAATATTAGTCTACTTTTTGGTCTGAATTAAACAAAATACTCGGTACGCAATTAAAGCTTTCGACAGCCGCTTATCTTAAAACCGATAATCAGACCGAAATTTACAACTAATATCTGCAAAAACGCCTTCGACCTTTCGTAAATTTCTATTAAAACGATTAGAGCGAATTTCTTTTAATAATAGATTTCGCTTAAATAATTCTTTTTCACGAAAGTCTAAGTGGCTTTTTACTTTTTAAAATTGTATACGGTTACACTTTTTATATTAATTAAAACTGAAAGCTCGATATTTCCTTTTTTTTCAATTTTTTATACAAGCTAAACGCAAACGAAGCTCGTGCGTACGTTCGCCGCTATTACGACGCTTAAAACTTCGCTAAATCGCATTTTTAATAAGCTTACGACAAAATAAAAAAAAATGCGAATAAATCTCGCCGCGCGATTGATTTTAACGTTGGCGATTACGTATAATTCGATATGCGTTTATTTCCGATTTTCCGGCCTTTCCGCAAGCTCGACAATTTTACAAACGGCTTTTTCAAAATTATAGCCAAAATTTTCGATAACGTTTTTAAGCTAGACCTTTTTAGTATTATAAACGTATATTCAGTTTTTCACGCTAGTCGACTGCGTAAAACAGCTGACGACGCGTTTTCAAGTCAAATTAATCTAGCTTTTGAATTTATTAATATAACTGATAAGCTTGAATACGAAATCGAAAAATTAATCGCTTATCGAATGCAGCGAAAGACTTTTTAATACAAAGCTTTTTAAATAGGCTTAAATAAAAATCTTACGTAGTACTTCGCGTTTGATTTTATATACGCTTTTTTAAAAGTACGCGACTTTTATTTAGCGTATAAAAAGCTTTTCGGTTTTCCTGCAAAATTTGTAAATTAACTAAAAGCGTATTCCGAAGGTTTGAAATCGTACGATCATTTGGATAATAACGTACCAATAGATAAAAGCTCGAAAGCGCGCTTTTTTCGGACGAAAAGATAATATAACGATTTACTTTGTTATTATTTCTCGTATTATCCTAGCAATTACGTATAGCTGCAAGCTTTTTAATAACTACGTATAGCTGCAAGCTTTCTGGTCTCTTGGTAGGTTTTTCCATCAATTATAAAAATTATTTATATATATAAGGCTTTTTTTTTTTAGCAACTTCTGCTTTTTGCAATTGTTAATTTTAAGTAAATATTTTTGTTATAAAACCAAAGGCTCGTTTTCTTATATTATATGAACACGGCGACCAGTTGACTGATCTCCCAGCCCTTCGACTGATTAGATCGTCACACGTTTCGTACGAATTTCGCTTTTGGCTTTTTTAATTTCGACCGAAATTATTATTTCTGCTTTTTTTTTTCGTTCGATTTTATTAGCAATAACGAAATTAAAATCGAACGGAAACTTTTCCCGAATTTTTAAATTTATTAGCTTCGGGGCAGTTTAAAGCTATATATTTTTTTTTGTTGCATTTATAATATTCGATTTTTAAATGATTAATTATACGGTGCCTTTTTTTTTGGCAGCGATTGCATTTCGAAAAATAAAAAAAATCGTTAAAAATTTTAGGATTTTAAAAAATTTTATTAAAATTATTGTTTTTTCGCTTTCGTTTTTTTTTTTATAACGTATTTTCGAATCGAAAACGGTATATATCTGTTTTAGCTTTTAAGCTTTAATCGTAAATATAAATTTTTTCCTTTTTTTTTTTTTTGCGTTCGTTTCGTCGTTTATTATTTTTCGTTTCGTCGTTAATAATTTTATTAGCATTTTCGATACGACGAACGATTAATATTAATTTTTCGTGCGAGCTTGTAACTGCAATATTACTTCGTTTAATGATTTTTTTTTCGAAAAATAAATCGGAGTTTTGCGAAAAGCATTTTTTTTTTAATCGTATCGTTTATTATTTGCAACTATTGTTTTAGATTATTTAAATAAGCAACGAAATCGTTAATTGATTTATATTTTTTTTGCTTCGTTTTATCGTATAAATTCGAAGCCGCGATTTTTCGATTTTTCGTATTTATCAGAAAATCCAATATTTATTTTTTAAAATTGTTTTATATAATTCGAATATTCGTAAAACGTCGTTCGTATCCGGTCTATTTTTTTTTTATTTTATCGTCGAAAGCTAAAACACAAGCGTTAATTTTCTTTTAATTAATATAAAATATTATTTTTTTATTTTGGCGAAAGCTTCGCTTTGCACGCCGAATAAAAGATTAAGCTTTTTTAGTATTTTTCCTTCGATATATTGGAAAGTTTTTTATTTTTAATGCTTTTCGGCTCGAATTCGTTGTATTTTTTATATAAGATATAATATGCTTAAAAAAAATATTAAATCGTTTTTAATAAATATTATTATCGTAGTGCTTCGAAAATACTTTATAATAATCGTTAGCTTAGGTTATTTTCTGTTTTTTCTTAATTGGGACGGTATTAAAAAGTATAAAAACCTTTTTTTCGATCTTTTCGAAAGCGTTAAGTTTTTGTTAAAATTGTTTAATTTTTTTTCGGAATTCGTTTCGGCGTTTTTTGGTTTCTTCGAATCTTTTGATTGTTTCGTAGATCTTTTTCTCGGTTTTTTTCTGTTTTATTTTAGCTCGTATTTCTTTTACTTTTTTACGTTTATTATTTTTTTTTTATTCGGCGCGGATTCGTTTATTAGCTAAATAAATTAGGGTTTCGGTGAAAGGTTTTTCCGAATCGCTTTGAGCGTGGCCTTTTTTAATGATTTTTTCGATAAAAAAAGTTGGGAAGTCGTCGCGCTTTGATAATAAAATATTTTCGACCTTTAGTAAAACTGGTGACGTTAGAAAAAACGATAATACGGGGTTTTTCTGAGTAGCCGAAAGCGCTGGGTTTTTTTAAATAATTAGAAATGTTTATTCGCTGCGAATACGAAAAGCTATAATATCGATAGTAACGATATAAATGTAATAGTATAATAAAAGATTGTTTTAGTAATATCGAATTGCCGTTCCGATGGATAAAAAAATCAGAATATAAGAATTAAAAAGCAGGAAAATATTAATTTAAATAATAAAACTTAAATAAAATTAAGTTAATAATCAGATTGATTTTTACTTTTTATATTTTTAATAAAAGGCGTGTATAAGTACAAAAGGAAGGGTGGAGCCTTCGAAAAAAGTATTTCCCAGAAAACCAGGCGAACCTTATTTAGTATGCTTTTTCAGCCCCTATTCCGACCTTTTTTCATTTTTTTTAATATAACTTTAATAACTGGTTTTTTAGCAATCATTTTTATAAAATGTTTTATTTAAATATTATCTCCAGTCCTTATAGCACTATCCGGCTCCCACGGCCTATCCGTAGAAAGTATTATTCGAGGGTTGGTAGGAGGCAGAGGGTCTTGGCGGATCACCTGACTTATACACGTGATGTTGGTTCCTGACATTAATACCCAGATTTTTTTTTTCGTAAAAATAATAGTTTCGAAAAAGCGAGCGAAATGCCGAAATAAAATAATACCGATAATTTTATTAAAAACGTATTTTTAAATATTTTTTTTTCGTTGATTTAATAAAAAGCGCAAAACCCGATTTGTTATCTTTTTTTTATTATTTCGAACTTTTTTGCTCCGGCGAAAGCTTTTAAAACGTTGTCGTAATTTAGCAGAAATTTGTCGTAATTAAGGTTTTTGCGAACGAATTCAGCTTTAACGAAATTTTCGTAATCGAATAAAAATTCGTTAACGTTTTTAATTATTATATCGAATTATTTTATAGATATTTTTACGAATGCTGTTTATTAATTTAAAATAGTAATATTATATGCTTATTTAAACTCGGAAAAATTGCGTATAAGAATTTCGTTTTAAAATAAATTAAAAATAAATTTGCTAAATTTGGCAACGTTTTGCTTAAAAAACGATATAATATCGATAAGTTTATTAATCAAAAAAATATATTATATTTATTAAAAAGTAATTGGAAAAAAATACGAAAATTATAAAATATTTATATTTAAAAGTTACGGGAATTCGCATGCTGTTTTTTTAATAAATTATAATTATTTAAGCAAGCATTCGTTCAAAACAACGAAAAGAGTAAATAGTGCAAAAAATAACAAATAATAAAATGCATAAAAAATAGTTTTCGTAAAATATGCGAGCAATATAAATATATTAAATATGCGGCTTAAATATATATAAAGCTTTTGTTTTAATAATCAAAAGTATAATCAAACAAAAAAAAGTATAATAAATATCTTAAATAATATAAAAAACCATCTCAAAAATAAATAATATATTTAAAACAAAATGATTAAATTGTATATAAGTAAAACAAAACAAAAACAATAAAACAGTATATAATAAAAAAAAACAATAAATAACAAAAACAATAAAACAATTAATAAACAATTTTGTACATATTTTTTTTCTTTTCGGTTATAAATAAAATCACGATTTAAATTATATTTTCAGCAGCGAAGTTATCGTTCGGTTGTTTCCAAACCTTTCTAAAATGTTTTTTTTTAAAATATAATCGCTTTAATCGGAATCGTCGTCGAAATCGCTAAAATCGAAATCGCTATTTAAATCAAAATCTAAAAGATAAATTTGCTGATTTCTTTTATAAAATCGTTTTAACCGGTTGGCAGCGAACGTTTTTTTTAATTTTGTTTTATCGAATTTCGTAAGCTTATAATAGCTTTTATTCAACTCTGCCTCGCATATTTCGTAAAATCCGAGCCATTTATAATTAAATTTAATATCGGCCGATTTATTAATAACGCGCCAAACGTCGTAAATTAAAACCAAATCTTTTTTTTTAATTAACGTTTTTTTTAAAACTTTGGTTTTATTTTAGATTTTCTTAACTGCTTTTTTATACTTTTTTTTTTAAATTATTTTTTTTATATTATTTTTTTTATATTTATATCGCGGTAATTTAATTATTTAAATTTTATTACTAATAGATTTGCTTTCGTTTTTATTTTAATTACGTTATAAAACTTTTACATAAGCTATTTTATTTTCAAAAACAATCGAGCGTTTTTCCCGTATTAAATAAAAAATAAACTTATTTTAATAAAAGCGTGTATATATATACGCATAACAAAAAGCATTTTCGAAAATTTTCGCGACCAACGTTTATAGTTTTTTCGAATAGCTTTTGAAAAGCCGTTAAAAATATTTTTATAATTTCGTTCAACGGATCCGTTGCTTTTCGAATTATAAACTGAAATTTAAATGCGTTAAATGCCGTATTTTTTTGTAAAAGTTTCGATAACGCTTTTGTTTTCGAATTTATTATCGACGTTTAATTTGCTAAATAAATCGTATCGATATACAACGTTTTTTTAAAAAAAAGTCGTTATAACTTCGAAAATAACATTTCGAAAAAATCGCTTTTTAAATTATTTAAACAAATCGTCGATAGCGAATACAAAATATATATATCCGCGGTCGGTAATCGGTACGCGTATAACGTCGAAATTAACTTTTTTTTAGATTTCAAAAAACCACGTCGAATATAATAAGTTTTTTTTTCGGCCAAGCTTTTGTTTTTAGCAAAAAATACAATTTTTAACGAAAGCTTTGCAATTTTCGAAATATTTTTTTTATTAAAAATCGTTTTTAATTCGATAATAAATAGTTTTAGTTTTTTTATAAAACACTTTTTCTTAGGCTTTTTTTATAATTTAAAACTTATCGGCTTTATTATTTATTACTAAGCGTTTCTAATATATATTATTTTTTATTTTATACAGCTTTCTGTCAGCTAAAATATAATCGAAAGCTTGATTTTTAAATAATTTAAATTAATAATTTAATACGTTAAATAATTTAAACAAAATAATTAAATAATATACGATTAAATAAAAATCTTCGGTTTCGTAATTATCGATTGAAAGTTTATTTTCGTCGTTAATCGACTTATTCCGATCGTTTTCGATTAAATTTATTCGCGATACTAGCCGAAATAATAACGCGAATGTTTTTTCGGCCCGAAAATTAATGTTTTTTATTCGCGATGCTAATCGAAATAGCAACGCGAATGATTTCGGTTTTATAAAACTCAGCGCGCAAATAGCGAAACAGCCGATTTCGTTAGCGATTTATTCGTCGATATTTTATTCGCTTTGTTTAGCGAAATTAAACGAATAAAAACGTTTTTGTTTAAAAAGGCCGTTTGCCGCTATATTAATTATTTTTTTAATATGCTTAACTTCGAAATTTATAAATTTTATTTAAGCTATTTCATTAATAACGAACGCTTTTGATAAATCACTGGCTTTTTTATTTAATCAATCGACAAAAACTTTTGCGTTTGTTTTTAAAATAAAATATACGCCGTATAATTCGCTTTAACTTTTTTATTGTTTTAAAAACGCTTCGATATTCCCGTTTAATAGCATTGTAACGTGCTTTCGCGAAAAATTATAAGCCGCTTTCGAATTGTAAAAAATGCCGTTTTTTGTTTTCGTCGATTTATTATAATACAGCTTTTTAACCGAAAATATTAGCGTCGATAATTAAAATAATTTTTTTTGCGTCTAAATTATAATCGATTCGCATAAGCGATAAAACCGATAAAAAGTCGTTTTTAAAAACTTTTATAATTTTGCTTTTGTTTTTTTTTTAAACGAAATCGACTTTTTTTTTTATTATAGCGTAAATAAATACAGTTTTTTAAAAAAATTTTCTAGTTTAATTGCGATAATAAATCACAACGTTAATAAAAGCTCTGGCTTCGGTAATATTTTTACATTTTTTTTATTCGCAAATCTTTTCGATTTTTTTTCGTTGAAAATAACGGCCAGCGCTGTTAATTATATAGCCAACGATATTTATTTCGGATATATAAAATTTTAATCGAAAGCCAATAATAGCTTTAGCTTTTTCGAAGCAAATTATAATTTTATCGATATTTTAAATATATTTTATTATATAGCGTCGAACTTTTTAAAAAATCTTTTTATTATTATAATATAATTTAAAGCTTTTTATTCCGACGTCGTTAACGTAAAAAAAAGGAATATCGAAAATGCAAATTATAAAAACTTTATATACGGTTTTCACGAATTAAGCGACTAAATTAATAGCTCCTATAAATACTTTCGTTATACGCAGCAAACCGATTAATATTTAAATTGCCGTTATATTTCGAAATCGTAAATTAAGCATTAAATAATCATAGCCGAAAAACAAATCGAAAAAAAAAGCGATTATTAATTTTGCGAATTCGTTTGAAAATTAATCGACGTTAAATAATACGTTAGCGTTTCGTATCATTATTTTGTTTATTTCGACGATTGCAATAATAAATTTGTAAATTTCTTTTTTTTTTTCGCAACGATAAATTATTTATTTTTATATAAGCCGTAGCAAAACTCGAAAATCTTTTATTTAATTCGTTTTTTTAGCATTTCGACTATTTTATTTTAAAAAGCTTTGAAAATTAAAAAAATCTTTTTTTATTAAGTTTCGTAAAGCACGGTTTTAATATCGATATAAAACGTAACGTTAAAGCTAAATTAGCCTATTTCGGTAAAATCGAAAGTTATAACCTTTTTCCGGTTGCGTAAAACTTCGTATAAAACCTTTTTATTTAGCAAAAATTAAATTCCGATTGCTAAATTATCAAATCATTTTTTTGTAAATCGGCTGTTAAATAATAAGCTGGAAAATCGGCCGGTGATAAATCTTTCGAATTCGCTAATAACTGATTAAAATAATTTTATTACTTCGTTTTTTTCGAATCAATCGTTTATTCTTCCGAAAATATTCTTAACGGATTTACTAAAATTTACGAATCGTATTTTATCAGCTTTGCGCTTATAAAAAATACTGATATTAATACAAAAAAGTAAAGTGTATAAATCGGGTCTGTTTAATACAAAAACGAAATCTTCGAAGCTTTTATTTCCGAATTAATAATTAAAAACGTTAATATTAGCTATTTTTATTCGCGGTGCCATTTCGATTAACGACGTAAATGCTTTTAGCCGAGTATTTTCTAAGTTTTATTATAACTCAGCGTTTATTTTAAAACCAAAGCCGGCTATTCGTTGCCCGATAAAACGTCGATTAAAAAAACTTTATCGCCGGCGACGGTAATTTGATTTTAAAAAAATCGGTTTCAGTTTTAAAAAAAAGACTTTTATCTAACCGTTTTCGGTGTATTTAAAACTAACGAAACTTTCCGAGATTTAAAGCATTTCAAAAATAATAAAATAAAAGTATTATTTTATTATTAAAAAATCTTTATAAATAATAATATTTCCAACGTCGATCTTAACGTTTCGTACAATTCTATCAAACTTAATAATATTTCTATTAACGGTCGTATAAATCATTCGTTTATCGGTGATAATCGGAATACTATTTGTGACGATTTAATTAATCGAAGGGCTGGGAAATCAGTCAACTGGTCGCCGTGTTTCTATAATATAAGAAAACGAGCCTTTGGTTCTGTAACAAAAATATTCATTTAAAATCAACAATTGCAACAGGCAGAGATTGCTAAAGAAAAAAAGTCTTATATATATAAATAATTTCCACAATTGATAAAAAAACTTATCAAAAGACCAGGGAGCTTGCAGCTACACGTAATTGCTGAGATAACGCGAAAAGCAAAAAAGTGAGTCGTTATACTATTTCTCCGTCCGAAAAAAGCGCGCCCTCGAGCTTTTATTTATTAATACGTCGCTATTTAAATAATCGTACGAATTTAAACCTTCGGAATACGCTTTCAGCCAATCTATAAGTTTTGCAAAAGGACCGGCAAGCTTTTTATGCGCTAAATAAAAGTCGCGCATTTTTAAAAAAGCGTTTATAAAATCAAACGCGGAGTACCACGTAAGATTTTTATTTAAGCTTATTTAAAAAGCTTTGTATTAAAAGGTTTTCCGCTGTATTCGATAAGCGATTAATTTTTCGATTTCGTATTTAAGCTTATCAGTTATATTAATAAATTTAAAGGCTAAATTAACCTGACCTAAAAGCGCGTCGTTAGCTGCTTTACGCAATCGACTAGTGTTACGATCCTGGCCTGGCTAGTAGTAGTTGCCAGTGGTATGGCTGCCAGTGGTATGGTTGCCAGTGGTATGAATGCTGGTGGTGTTGGATTAAGGTTTGGGCACGGACCACCTCGGCCACTAAGCCTCGCGCTAAGTCACGTGACCTATAAGCGCAATCCATTGTATATAAAGTTCGCGACCCCGAGCATTCTAGCTCGGTGTTTTTTTTTCAATTTATATGCGTACTTTTTGGTTTATATTATTCCGATTATTCTTAAGCTAGCTGTGATATAAAGAAAGACTAAACAATTTTCGCTGGAAAGCTTTGTATCCACGATTAAAAACTCGATTTGCCTTTGCAATTCGAACTTTTTTTAAGCCGTTCGTACCGACGTTTATTTATCGGTGTTTTAATCAAAACTCTTTTTTATTAATTTTGTTTTCAGAAAAAGCTAAAGTTTTTTTTTTTTTTTAATTCGATTTGCTTTTGCAATTCGAATCGCCCCTTTTTAATACTACAATATCTTATGCTTTTTTTATAAATCGACGCGGTATTCGAAAACGAACGCAACCCGTACGATTCGGCTTCGAGTCAGCATTTCTACTTTTTGCTTTTGCTTTTGGCGCTTCCGAATTTTTATTCGTTTTAAGCTTTTTCGACGACTTTGGCAGCGAGTTTTTATTTTACGACTTTTTTATTAAATTATAATTATCTGCTGGATCTTTTCGTTTTATTATCGAACCTAAGGTCGAATTGTACGACGCTGACATTTTAATACTTTTAAACCGACGAGTATTTTTAAACCGATTACCTAGCATATCTGCCAACGCTAAAGGATTTACTGCGGCCCAGCAGCTTTAAATCGCTTAGATAATCGCTCAAGCTATCGCCGCCGCTCGTTTTCCAGCGTCCGCCAATATCGTCCGCGACGCTTTCCTTTTATTCCGAGCTTCGCGCGCTTTTATCGCAGATTTTTAATTAATTCCCGAATATTACTTTTTCGTTTTCGACCTAGCTATTTTCCGAATCGAATTATTTAAAATCAAATACTTTCGCTACGCTTTTAGCGATTATTAAAAAAAGATTAAATATAACGTGTTACGATCCTGGCTAGTGGTAGTTGCCAGTGGTATGGCTGCCAGTGGTATGGCTGCCAGTGGTATGGTTGCCAGTGGTATAAATGCTAGTGGTGTTGGATTAAGGTTTGAGCACGGACCACCTCGGCCACTAGGCCTCGCGCTAAGTCACGTGACCCATAAGCGCAACCTATTGTATATAAAGTTCGCGACCCCGAGCATTTTAGCTCGGTGTTTTTCTTTTAATTTATATGCGTACCTTTTGATTTATATTACTTTTCTGATCACTCTTAAGCTAGCTGTAATATAAAAAAAAACCAAACAATCTTCGCTGGAAAGCTTTATATCTACGGTTAAAAACTCGATCTGCTTTTGCAATTCGAACTTTTTTCAGGCCGTTCGTACCGACGTTTATTTATCGGTGTTTTAATTAAAACTTTTTTTTATTAATTTTGTTTTCAAAAAAAACTGAAATTTTTCTTTTTTATTAATTCGATTTGCTTTTGCAAAATCGCCGAATCTGAAAAAAATATATAATTCGCGGCAATAAAAAGCATTTCCGTCCCCGACGCTTTGCAAGCCAAGTATAACGACAACGTAATTCTTATAAAAAAGCTTTTTTCAGTTTAATACTCGAAATTCGAAAAACTATTTTATAAACAAAAAAGCGATAAATTCGCTTTCCGCCGCTTCGGTATAAATTACAAAATACATTTAACCACGGAAAATACGCTTTTTATAAAATCATTCAAACGCTTTACGAATAAACAGCTTATAAAAATTAAAAGTTATATTTTCGATAATTTGCATAAAAGCTTTATTAAACTTTTTAATATTTTTTTCGCCGCTCCGATTTTATTTACTAAAAAATCAGACGGCTTTATACGCTTGTATATCGATTACCGCAAATTTAACGATTTTGCGAAAAAGAATTTTTATTTTTTGCTTTTGATTAACGAAATGCTAGCGCGAATTATTAAAGCCAAAATATTTACGAAGATTAATATTTAATAAATATTTAATCGAATTCGAATATTCGAAAAATTTAAAAAACTAATTAGTTTTCGCATTCGATACGGCATATATAAGTATAAAATCTTTCCGTTCGGCTTTATTAATAAGCCCGTTATATTTCAACGTTTTATTAATAATATTTTTATAAAGTATTTAAATAATTTTTGCTCGGCGTATTTTAACGATATTTTTATTTATTTCGCGAATAATTTAAAATATAAAATCCACGTTAAAAAAATTCTGTCGATTTTAAAAAAACACGGCTTAAAAGCTGATATTAAAAAATACGAATTTAATATTACGAAAATTAAATTTTTAAGTTTCGTTATTAGCATTTAAAATATTAAAATAAATCCGGAAAAAATCGCTATTATTAAAAATTAATAATATACAGCGAATACGAGTCGTATAAAGCTTTTTAAGCTTTTGCAATTTTTACAAACGTTTTATAACCGGCTATAGCCGCATTTGCCGCTTTTTCACTGTTTTTATAAGCAAAAACGTTTTTTTCGTATTCGAGAAAAAGCAGAAAAACGTATAGGAAACACTGCGCAAAGCTTTGCTAAATGCTTTTATTTTATGCTATTACGACTTTTATAAGCAAACGCGCTTGGAAACCGATTTTTTTAATAAAATAATAGCTGGCGTATTATCGCAATTGCAAAAAAATAATTTTTTTTATTCGGTCGGTTTTTTTTTTTAAAATTATAATCGACGCCGAGCTTAATTATCCGATTTACGATAAAAAGCTTTTCGTTATCTTTCGCTTTTTTAAAAACTATAAGCCGGAATTGTTAAGCGCTCAGAAAAACGTATATATATATATCGATTATCGCGTTTTAAAATATTTTATAATAATTAAAAATTTTTCGGCTCGATAAGCCCGATAGGCCGAGTTTTTCGCCGATTTTTATTTTACAATTATATACCGGTCGAAAATTATTAATACGCTCGCTGATATTTTTTTTCGCAAAAACCAGAATATTTTCTTATTAAAAGCACGATAGCGAACAGCTCGAAAGCAGCAAATGCTTTCCGACGATAAATTAAATTTTCAAATTTTAAAAAAAATGGCTGTTAAAAACATAATTACGCTAGCGTTTATAAAAACAGCTTTCGATAAATATAATAACAACGGTATTTTTTTCGAAAAAAATAACGAAACCGAAAAAAATAAAATATTTATAAAAAAATCCGCAAATTTAATTTCCGTAATCGCATACGATATGCATAATTATATAATTATAAACGATTTGCTGCAAGCTAACAAAAACTCTTTTTTTTTTCGAAGCGCAACGAATGCAAGCTCGTAATTATAATTTTAATTATCAATTGCGATAAAACAAATTATTTTTCCAAAGCAAATTAATAATGCTTTTGAAACCTTCCGAATTGCGAACCTTTTTAATCCGATATATTTACGAATAGTTTTGCGTAGCATACGCTAAAATAAAAAAAATAAAGCTTTTAATCGGTCGTAAATATTATTAAAAAGCTATAAAAGCAAATATATAATAATACGTTTCGAATTATCGTTGCATACGAATAAAAGCTAAGCGCGATAAAACCCCGGGCTTTTTAAAATTTTGCTTATATTCAGCAGATCTTATTAATATTTAACGATAGATTTTACGAAGTTTTTATTAAACGAAAATAATTACGACTTCGCTTTCGTAATAATAAATCGCTTATTTAAAAAACTTTTGTCAGTTTCCTGCTATAAGACTATTACAGCGAAAAAACTGGCAGTTTTGTTTTTAATTTATTAAATGCGCTATTTCGGCATGCCGGATTTAATTATTTCGGACCGAAAAACTTAATTTGTTTCGGTTTTTTAGCAAAAACTTTATCGCATATTAAAAACCAAAATCAAATTGATTATTACGTACAATTTTAATATCGATAGGCAAACCGAAGTAATAAACTAATATATTAAGCAACGCTTTCGTTTTTTTTGCTTTTATTACCAAAACAATTAAAAACGCTTTTTATTTTTAATAAATATTGCATAGCTGATTTTGCCGCACGAATTTTTCGGCAACGTTTTTTTTTTTCAAATTTTAAATAAATATAAAACTCGTATATTTTAAAATATAAACAATTTTCGTTTTTTTTGCTCGGCCATCGAAAAGCTTAACCGCGACGAAGCTTTGCATTTGGCTTTCCGAGCTAAAAAAATTGTAAAATATATATAATCGTTTATTGCGCAATAACAAGCCAAAATAAAACGCTTTGCTAATTTGCATAAACGACCGGTGAATTAAAATATAAACGACGAAATATTAATAAATATTAAAAATTAAAAGCTCGACCGATTTTTCCGAAAGCTTTCGGACAAATAATACGACCCAATCAAAATCGTCGATAAAATAAAAGAAAATTAAAAGCTTAACCTTTCCGCAAACTAATTAATTTATTTAACTTTTTGTTTTTATTCGTTCCGAAAGCATATTAACAATCTTTTATCTGGCCAACGCCGTTCCGAACCAGTTTTTATTCAATTATTTTCCGAGCAAACGAAATAAAAAATCGAAAAAATAATAAATTCGAAATTGCACAAAAAAGTTTTGCAATATCAAATTAATTAAAAAAGCGCTGATAAAAATTTCGAATAATACTTTTGTTTTGACGCTATAACGGCTTTTCATATCTTTTAAATATTTCACCGATCGCATCCCGCCGCTAAAAGCTTTCCACGAGCGCTTTCCGCATGGCTGCAAGCTTACAACGAAAGCAGGAAAAATTATATTAAATTAAAAAACGATAAACTTATAACTGCAATTGCGAAAACGCAGTTTTTCGGAAGGGAGGGATAGTGTTACGATCTTGGCTAATAGTAGTTGCCAATAGTATAGCTGCCAATGGTATGGCTGCCAATAGTATGGTTGCCAGTAGTATAAATGCTGGTGGTGTTGAATTAAGATTTGAGCACGGACCACTTCGGCCATTAGGCCTCGCGCTAAGTCACGTGACCCATAAGCGCAACCCATTGTATATAAAGTTCGCGACCCCGAGCATTCTAGCTCGGTGTTTTTCTTTCAATTTACATGCGTACCTTTTGGTTCATATCACCCTTCTGATCACCCTTAAGCTAGCTGTGACATAACGTATAGAAAATAAATATAAAGCTGTTTATTAAAAAGTATTTAAAAAAATTTATATAAGATATAAATTAAGCTAAAGCATATTTTAAATGTATTATTAAAAAAGCAAAAATTATTATTTTGAAACATTTAAATTTCGAATTTTATAATCAAGTCTAATCGGCCCGAAACGTTTTTCGCATTTTTAATCAGCGCTTTTTTAATTATAACCGCGTTCAGTCTGCTAAATTGCAATATAATAAGCTTTATATAAACAACGGTCAAATTTATAATAATTTTCGTTTTTTATTTATTCGTTATATAATTATTAGCAAAGTTGCTAAGAATCGTTAATTTAAAAATATATACGAAAAAGTTATTTTTATTTTTAAATACGATTTTCGAATAAAAAAGTGTAAAATAAATGATAATTATATTGTTTTAGACGAGTTTTTAACCGTTGCGAATAAAAAGTTACGTAATATCCGAGCTGAAAAAATAGCTTTTGCCCGTCGCATAAATTATTTTTTTTTTGCTATAGCTTTTGCTAATTAAGATTTTAGGCGTATTTCCGGTATTTTTAAGATTTTATAACGTTTTAATTTTTCAGCTTTTTTTGCTCGCATAATTTCTTTTTTTTTTAGCAAAACTTTTTACGAGCGTATAACTGCTACTTTTGTTATTTCCGGTTTTTTCCGTTTAGCTGCGCTTTTTTTTAGCGCTTATTATAATTGCGGCAAATCCGGCTATTTCGCAAACGCTTGCTCCGACGCTAAGCTTAATCGCAAAATCGCCGAAATAGCTATCGACGAAAAGCAAAACGATTTGTTAAAAAACTTTTAAGCCGTAGCAAAAACTTTTATTATAGCAAAAAATTCGATTTATAAAAAAATTTGAAATTTAACCAGCGTTTTTAAAAAAAGGGCGACAGTTTTTAGTTTTTATAAAAATAATACGCAATAGATTATATATTAAAATATTTATATATATCGATAGCGAAGCTAATATTTTCGATGCGATTAAAACTTTTTTAACGTATTAATTTTTTTAACGTTTCGAAATAAGTTTTATTCAGCTGCATAAGCTTATTATATTTACCGGCTATAATAGCAAGCCGGGGAAGCTTATTTTTTCTGCTATTTTTTTTTTTTACGATTAATCGATATCGTATAAATTTTTTTTTTTAATTATAAACCTGAGCTTTACCGACGTTTTTATTAGTCGTAAATTTTTACAACACTACGATTTAAAGCAAGCGTATAATTAAAAAAAAAACAAAATAAAATGGCTATTCGATATGCCCGTTATTTTTTATTTCAACGAGCAATTGTTCGTCGATTTTAATTAGCGAAAAAAGCCCAAAGTGCTTAATCGCATATATTAAAAAAATTCAAACAAACGAAACAGCGTAATAAAAGCTTTATATATTTTTGCTAATATTTTTACAACGATTAAAAAAGCTTATTTAGGTTTTGGAATTAATAAACCTTTTATATTTATGCGAAATTTAAAAAACAGTTTGCACAAAATAAAAAAGTTTTTATTAGCAGCTTTGAACCGATCAAGCCGGTTTTTTCAACCGTGCTAATTATTTTTTTTATTTTCAATTGCAATATTAATTTTATTTCCGCTTTTGTATTTAGCGCTTTACAAACACGTTACGAAAAGCGAATGCGAGCCGTAAAAAAAAAAAGAATTATTATTATTTAGCGATTGCACGTTCGTTGCTTTTGTGTATAATATAAATAAAAAACGTTTTCGCCGTGCGAAAATCGCCGAATTTAAAAAAGTTATATAATTCGCGGCAATAAAAAGCATTTCCGTTTCCGACGCTTTATAAGCCAAATATAACGATAACGTGGTTTTTGTGAAAAAGCTTTTTCCAATTTAATATTCGGAATTCGAAAAACTGTTTTATAAATAAAAAAGCGATAAGCTCGCTTTTCGCCGCTTCGGTATAAATTATAAAATATATTTTGCCACGGAAAATACGCTTTTTATAAAACTATTCAAACGCTTTACGAATAAACAATTTACAAAAGTCAAAAGTTATATTTTCGATAATTTGCATAAAAGCTTTATTAAATTTTTTAATGCTTTTTTCGCCGTTCCGATTTTATTTATTAAAAAGTTAAACGGCTTTATGCGCTTATATATCGATTATCGCAAGTTTAACGATTTTACGAAAAAAAAAATTTATTTTTTGCTTTTGATCGACGAAATGCTAGCGCGAATTATTAAAGCTAAAATATTTACGAAAATTAATATTTAATAAGCTTTTAATCGATCCGGATGTTCGAAAAATTTGAAAAATTAATCAGTTTTCGCATTCGATACGGCATATATAAATATAAAGTTTTTTCGTTCGGCTTTATTAATAGGCCCGTTATATTTTAACGCTTTATTAATAATATTTTTATAAAGTATTTAAATAATTTTTGCTCGGCGTATTTTAACGATATTTTTATTTATTTCGCGAATAATTTAAAATATAAAATTTACGTTAAAAAAATCTTGTCGATTTTGAAAAAACACGGCCTGAAAGCTGATATTAAAAAATACGAATTTAATATTACGAAAACCAAATTTTTAAGTTTCGTTATTAGTATTTAAAATATTAAAATAAATCAAAAAAAAATCGCTATTATTAAAAATTAGTAATACGCAGCGAATATGCGAAGCGTATAAAGCTTTTTAAACTTTTGCAATTTTTACAAACGTTTTATAGCCGGCTATAATCGTATTTGCCGCTTTTTTATTGCTTTTATAAGCAAAAACGTTTTTTTCGTATTCGAAAAAAAGCAGAAAAACGCATAAAAAGCATTGCGCAAAACTTTGTTAAATACTTTTATTTTGTGTTATTACGACTTTTATAAACAAACGCGCCTGAAAACCGACTTTTTTAATAAAATAATAATTGGCGTATTATCGCAATTGCAAAAAAATAACTTTTATTATTCGGTCGGTTTTTTTTTTAAAATTATAATCGACGCCGAATTTAATTATCCGATTTACGATAAAAAGCTTTTCGTTATTTTTCGCTTTTTTAAAAATTACAAGCCGAAGCTGTTAAACGCTTAAAAAAACGTATATATATACACCGATTACCGCGCTTTGAAATATTTTATAATAATCAAAAACTTTTCGGCCCGATAAGCCCGATAAATCGAATTTTTCGCCGATTTTTATTTTATAATTATATACCGGTCGAAAATTATTAATACGCTTACTGATATTTTTTTTCGCAAAAATTAAAATATTTTTTTATTAAAAGCACGATAGCGAGCAGCTCGAAAGCAGTAAATGTTTTCCGACGATAAATTGAATTTTTAAATCTTAAAAAAAATAGCTGTTAAAAGCATAATCACGCTGGCGCTTATAAAAATAGCTTTCGATAAATACGATAACGACGGCATTTTTTTTTTCCGAAAAAAAAACAGCGAAAGCGAAAAAAAAAAAAAAAATACTTATAAAAAAATCCGCAAACTTAATTTCCGTAATCGCATACGATATATATAATTATACAATTATAAACGATTTGCTGCAAAATAATAAGAATTTTTTTTTTTTCGAAACGCAACGAATGCAAGCCCGTAATTATAGCTTTAATTACTAACTGCGACAAAACAAATTGTTTTTTTAAAGCAGATTAGTAATGCTTTTGAAACTTTTCGAACTGCGAATTTTTTTGATCCGATATATTTACGAATAATTTTACGTAGCATACGCTAAAATAAAAAAAATAAAACTTTTAATCGGTCGCAAATATTATTAAAAAATTATAAAAGCAAATATACAGCAATACGTTTCGAATTATCGTTGCATACGAATAAAAGTTAAGCGCGATAAAATCCCGAGCTTTTTAAAGCTTTTGCTTATATTTAACAGGCTTTATTAACATTTGACGATAAATTTTACGAAGCTTTTATTAAACGAAAATAATTACGATTTCGTTTTCGTAGTAATAAATCGCTTGTTTAAAAAGCTTTTGTCAGTTTTTTGTTATAAAATTATCATAGCAAAAAGGCTGGCAGCTTTGTTTTTGGTTTATTAAATGCGTTATTTCGGTATGCCGGATTTAATTGTTTCGGATCGAAAAGCTTAATTTGTTTCGGTTTTTTAGCAAAAATTCTGCCGCATATTAAAAACCAAAATCAAATTGACTATTGCGTACAATTTTAATATCGATAAGCAGACCGAAGTAATAAACCAGTATATTAAGCAACGCTTCCGCTTTTTTTGCTTTTATTATCAAAACAATTGAAAACGCTTTTTATTTTTAATAAATATTATATAATTGATTTTGCCGCACGAGTTTTTCGGCAACGTTTTTTTTTTCCAAGTTTTAAATAAATACGAAGCTCGCATATTCTGAAATATAAATAATTTTCGTTTTTTTCGCTCGGCCATCGAAAAACTTAATCGCGACGAAGTTTTGCATTTGGCCTTTCGAATTAAAAAGGTTATAAAATACGCGCAATCGTTTATTGCGCAATAATAAACCAAAATAAAGCGCTTCGCTAATTTGCATAAACGATTAATAAATTAAAATATAAGCGACGAAATATTAATAAGTATTAAAAATTAAAAGCTCGACCGACTTTTCCGAAAACTTTTAAATAAATAATACGGCCTAGTTAAAATCGTCGATAAAATAAAAAAAAATTTAAAGCTTGATTTTTCCGCAGATTGATTAATTTATTTAATTTTTTATTTATATTCGCTTCGAAAACATATTAGCAATCTTTTACTTGGCCAACGCCGCTTCGAACCAGCTTTTATTTAATTCTTTTTTAAACAAACGGAATAAAAAATCGAAAAAATAATAGATTCGAAATTATACAAAAAAGTATTGCAATATCAGATTGATTAAAAAAGCGCTGATAAAAATTTCGAATAATACTTTTGTTTTAACGCTATAACGGCCTTTTATATTTTTTAAATATTTCACCGATCGCATCTTACCGCTAAAAGCTTTTTACGAGCGCTTTCCGCATAATTGCAAGCTTATAACGAAAGCAGGAAAAATTACACTAAATTAAAAAACGATAAACTTATAACCGCAACTGCGCGGACGCAGTTTTTCGAAGGGGAGGGATAATGTTACGATTCTGGCCTGGCTAGTGATAATTGCTAATAGTATAATTGCCAGTGGTATAATTGCCGGTGGTGTTGAAATAAGGTTTGGGCACGGACCACCTCGGCCACTAGGCCTCGCGCTAAGTCACGTGACCCATAAGCGCAACCCATTGTATATAAAGTTCGCGACCCCGAATATTCTAGCTCGGTGTTTTTCTTTTAATTTACATGCGTACCTTTTGGTCCACATCACCCTTCTGATCATCCTCAAGCTAGCTGTGACAGTCGGCGAGAAGCTCGGCCCAGCGTATTTATCGAGCGTTTAAAAATTTGAAAATCATAAAATATTCCAAAGCTTTATGATTAATAATAATTTTAATTTAATAAATTAAGCTAATTAATTTAATACGAAAGTTGCTTAAAAATCTCACGATTGCGAATATCTTTTTATCGTAAACGATATAATTTAGCTTTGCGAAAATTATAATTTTGCTAAAATAAGCGATTGAAAGCTAATCGTCGTTATAAAATTGCGAAAGCACAAAAGCTATTACGCCGTTTAAAGCGTTAGTTTTTAATATGCAAAAAAAGTTTTACTTGTAATATTATAAAATTAATGCAGTAATAAAAGCTAATATAAAAAAATCGAAACTTTTCTGATATTTAAAAATGAAATTGTAAAAAACGTTAGCTTTGGTTAAATAAACTAAAAGTTTTGCAATTTTATCGTAGTTTCGAATAAAACGTCGGTAAAAATTACAAAAACCAAAAAAGCTTTATACTTTTTTTATAATAATAAAAAGCTTTTAGTAAGCGACCACGAAGACTTTTTTTAAATCCATTTTTAAACTTTTAATAAAAATAATAAAACTTAAGCAACGGATCCGAATAATATTAAATTCAGACTTTCGAATATCGGCCTGTAATTCAGCGTCAGCGAGCTTTTAAAATACTTTGCGAACGTGTGTAGCGTATTTCAAAAAATCGAACGAATAAATAAAAATATTATTCAGGTATATAATACAAAAATCGTTAAATAATCGAAAAAAACGTCGTTTATATAACGTTGATAAATTGCGGATTTATTAATAAGGCCAAAAAATAGCATTTTGCATTTATAAGCGCCGTAACGCGTACGAAACGTCGTTAGTTTTTTATTAACGGAGTTTATTCGAATTTTATAAAAAGCTTAACGAATATCGAGCTTCGTTAAAATTCGCGCTTTCGAAAAACAAGCAAAAGTCTTATCGATAAAAAAAAAAAATAGCGATTCTTACGAATAATATTATTAAAAGCTCGATAATCGATATAAAAACGTAATAAACCGTCGGGTTTTTTAGCGAAAAGCATTGGAACAGCGAAAAAAACGATAAAAAGTTCGATAAAACTTTTATTAAAATTATTTTGCAAATAAATTTTAATAATTTCGAATTTTAAAATCGATATTTTATATAAAAAAGTGTATTTCAGCTTTTTTTTTTTTATAATAAGCTCGATTTTATAATCGTAAAGCCGGTAAAAAGCTAGCTCGTTATAAGCGGCCTTAGAAAATACGTGTTCGAAGTTTTTGTATTCCGAAGAAAAAGATTCGAAAAAAAATTTATTCGAAGTTAGCTTTATTAAGCTGATTAAAAAGGTCGAAATCGATATTTTATTGATTTTGAAACGTTCGAAAAAACTGTAAGATTAGGTTTTAAAAAAAGTATTATACGTAAAATCGTTTAGTATTTTGTCGATTTCGTACAAAAAGATTAAAAACATTTCAACTGCTTTTTTTCTGGAAATCAGCTTAAAAGCGTATATAATAATCTGGCAGATGAAAATTAAGCAAACAGTAAATTAAAAAACTCGTTTTCGAATTAGTCGTTTGAAAAGTTTAGAAAATGGCTTATCTGAACTATCGATTATATTAAGCTGAAAGGCTATCGCGGCGAAAGCTTTCCTTCGGTTTTTAGTATAACTGTTTTTCGTAGAACGAAAAAGCTGTTCTGACGAAAAGAAAAAAAAAAAAAATAATAATAATAAAAAAAGAATCGGCAGCCTGGGAAAGCGGTGATATGATTTTTTGTATTATTTTATTAGCGTCGCTATCGAAATTAGCACCGCGAATAAAATTCGATTTTTTCGCGCTTCGTATAGCGTCGTAGATCTGCCATAATTAATTAAGATTTTTGTTGCGTTTTACAGCGTCGTTTTAATAACGAAATTAAATCTTTCGAAAATGCAAATAAAAGATTTTAATACAACGAGCGTAAAAAGCTGTAAAAAAATAAAACTTCGGCCAATAAAGCTTGCGTTTATTATAATTTAATAAAACTTAATGTTCGGCCAACCAAGCTTTTTTTAAAATCATATTATAATTTCCGAAATTAGTAATTAAAAAGAGTAAACGATTGTATTCGGTTGTTAATAATAAAATTAAAAAGCGTAAAATATGTAATTAAATAGCCACGAGCTTTATTATATCTTTTTACAAAAAAAAAGCCGGGAAAAATTAAATTAAAAGTTTAAAAAAAAAAAAAGAATTTAATTAACACCGAATCGATCAACGTATAACCGTTCGTTTTAAAATCGACGAGCGTTTTTATTTTATACGAAAAGCCATTTTTAATAAATATAACAGGAATTGTTAATAAATCGCTATCAAAAAGCTTTCGAACGTTAAAATAACGCATATCGCGCAATACGCTTAAAAAAAAGGCTTTGCTTAAATTTAAGCGTTTTTTCGATTAGCGGAAAAGCTTTTAACTTTTTTATATGCGTTTTGGAAATCGTTTGAAAAAAAGTTTTCGTTTTTATTATTATTATCAAAAAGCGAATTTTCGGCCGGTTCGATTTCGTTTATATTTATTAGCTTAGAAAAGCTTTTGGATAGAACCGAGGGTCGGCCCGTAGAAAATCGCGCAAATTAGCTTTTCTGAACTTTTTGATATAAAATAAAAAACGAGCGTTGTCGTTGGTCCGATCGAAAGGAAAAAACGCCAGAAAAGGCGTTTTGGCGTGGAAAAAAAAGAAAAACAGCAGAGGGCTGAAAAAAAGCTTATAAAGCATTTAAACGATTTTCGTACGTACGATTTAACTCGTAGTACGCTTTAGTTAAAAATTTATTATTTTAATAAATAATAAACTTGGTTAAAAAGCAGTTCGCGTATAAAATTCGTTCAGCCAATTGATTTTATTTTTTTTAACGAACGGCGGTAAGCCAATCCTTAAAAGTCGTTGTACGCGCTTATTTTAAATGCAGCTTTTTTCGTAAACGCTTTAGTATTTTATCGCGAAAAGCGTTTCGAAGCTGTTTATTAATTCGTATTTAAGCGTTCGCTGCGAAAATAAAAAATCGCAAATAAAATCGCTAAAAATCGTCGTGCGTATTTATTATAAGTATTTTAAATTCGTTTTCGGCTTTTTAAACGTTTAAAAAGTCGGCCAGAAAATCGGCGACTTTTTTTAATTAATTCTTCGGGAAATATAAAATCGGAACGGTTTAAAATACGCGGGGTAAGAAACTTTTTTGCTACGCTTTCGGTCTGATCGAATATGTAATTTTTGCGAAATCGATCGCCAGCGAAATAATCGTGGCAAAATTCGAAATTGTCGAGAATTTTAGTTTTTTAATAGCGTGCTTTGTAATTTTTACTATTATTTAGCTTAAACTTAAAATATACGAGCTAATCGAAAGTCAGCAAATAAATAAAAATCATAGCGTTTAAAAAGCGCGCTAAGATTTTGGCCGTTAATGTCACAGCTAGCTTGAGGGTGATCAGAAGGGTGATATGAACCAAAAGGTACGCATGTAAATTGAAAGAAAAACACCGAGCTAGAATGCTCGGGATCGCGAACTTTATATACAGTAAATTGCGCTTATGGGTCACGTGACTTAGCGCGAGGCTTAATGGCCGAAATGGTCCGTGCTCAAACCTTAATCTAACACCACCAGCAATTATACCACTGGCAATTATATTATTAGCAATTATTATTAACAATTATTATTAAACAGGCCAGGATCGTAATACTATTCTTTTTTTTCGAAAAACTGCGTCCGCGCAGTTGCGGTTATAAGTTTATCGTTTTCCAATTTAATATAATCTTTTCTGCTTTCGTTATAAGCTTGTAATTATACGAAAAGCGCTTGTAAAAAGTTTTTAGCGGTGGGATGCGATCGGTAAAATGTTTAAAAAATATAAAAGGCCGTTATAGCGTTAGAACAAAAGTATTATTCGAAATCTTTATTAACGCTTTTTTAATTGATCTGATATTATAATATTTTTTTATACAATTTCGAATTTATTATTTTTTCGATTTTCTATTTCGTTTATTTAAAAAGTAATTAAATAAAAGCTGGTTCGGAAAAGCGTTGGCCAAATAAAAAATTGCTAATATGCTTTCGGAGCGGATATAAATAAAAAATTAAATAGATTAATTAGTTTGCGGAAAAGTTAAATTTTCAATTTTCTTTTATTTTATCGACGATTTTAAATAAGCCGTATTATTTATTTAAAAACTTTCGGAAAAGTCGGTCGAGCTTTTAATTTTTAATATTTATTAATATTTCGTCGCTTATATTTTAATTTACTGGTCGTTTATGTAAATTAGCGAAACGTTTTATTTTGGCTTGTTATTGCGTAATTAACGATTGCGCGTATTTTACAATCTTTTTAGCTCGAAAAGCCAAATGCAAAGCTTTGTCGCGGTTAAGCTTTTCGATGGCCGAGCGAAAAAAACGGAAATTATTTATATTTTAAAATATGCGAGCCTCGTATTTATTTAAAACTTAAAAAAGAAAAACGTTGCCGAAAAACTCGTACGGCAAAGTCAATTATACAATATTTATTAAAAATAAAAAGCGTTTTTAATTGTTTTAATAATAAAAGCAAAAAGGGCGGTAGCGTTATTTAATATATTAATTTATTATTTCGATTTGTTTATCGATATTAAAATTATACGCAATAATTAATTTAATTTTGATTTTTAATATACGGCAAAGTTTTTGCTAAAAAACCGAAATAAACTAAGCTTTTCTGTTACGATCCTGGCCAGTGGTATGGCTGCCAGTGGTATGGCTGCCAGTGGTATGGCTGCCAGTGGTATGGCTGCCAGTGGTATGGCTGCCAGTGGTATAATTGCTGATGGTGTCGGATTAAGGTTTGGACACGGACCACCTCGGCCATTAGGCCTCGCGCTAAGTCACGTGACCTACAAGCGCAACCTATTATATATAAAATTCGCGATCCCGAGCATTTTAGCTCGGTGTTTTTTTTTTTATTTATATGCGTATTTTTTAGTTTATATTATTCTTCTGATTATTCTTAAGCTAGCTGTGATATAAAAAAAAACCAAACAATTTTCGCTAAGAAACTTTGTATTTACGATTAAAAACTCGATTTGTTTTTGCAATTCGAACTTTTTTCAGGCCGCCCGTACCGACGTTTATTTATCGGTGCTTTAATTAAAACTTTTTTTTACTGATTTTGTTTTTAAAAAAAGCTGGAGTTTTTCTTTTTTATTAATTCGATTTGCTTTTGTAATTCGAATCGCTTTTTTTTAATATTACAACATTTTATGTTTTTCTTATAAATCGACGTGGTATTCGAAAACGAACGCAATTCGTACGATTCGGCTTCGAGTCAGCACTTTTACTTTCTGCTTTTGCTTTTAGCGCTTCCGAATTTTTATTCGTTCTAAGTTTTTTCGACGATTTTAGCAGCGAGTTTTTATTCCACGACTTTTCCATCGAATTACAATTATTTGCAGCCGATTTATTTATTAAATTCCTTCGCTTTACGATCGAATTTAAAATCGAATTGTACGACGCTGACATTTTAGTATTTTCAAACCGACGAATATCTTTACGACTGCTTAGCATATTTGCTAACGCTGAAAAATTCATTACGGTCTAGCAGCTTCAGATCGCTTAGATAATCGCTTAAACTATTGCCGCCGCTCGTTTTTCAGCTTTTTCCGTTAATATCGTCCGCGACGCTTTTTTTCCATTCCGAATTTCGCGCGCTTTTACCGCAGATTTTTAATTAATTCCCGAGTATTACCTTTTTGTTTTCGATCCAGCTATTTTTCGAATCGAATTATTTAAAATCAAATACCTTCGCTACGCTTTTAGCGATTATTAAAAAGAAATTAAATATAACATATAAAAAATAAATATAAAATTGTTTATTAAAAAGTATTTAAAAAACTTTATACAAAATATAAACTAAGCCAAAGCATATTTTAAATATATTATTAGGAAAATAAAAACTATTATCTTAGAGCATTTAAATTTCGAATTTTATAATTAAGCCTAATCGGCCCGAAACGTTTTTCGCATTTTTAATCAGCGCTTTTTCGATTATAACCGCGTTTAGGTTGCTAAATTGCAATATAATAAGTTTTATATAAACAACGGTTAAATTTATAATAATTTTCGTTTTTTATTTATTCGTTACGCAGTTATTAGCAAAATTGCTAAAAACCGTTGATTTAAAAATATATACGAAAAAAATATTTCTATTTTTAAATACGATCTTCGAATAAAAAAGTATAAAATAAATGGTAATTATACTGCTTTGGACGAGTTTTTTTAATCGTTGCGGATAAAAAGTCACGTAATATCCGAGCTGAAAAAATAGCTTTTGCTCGTCGCATAAGTTATTTTTCTTTTGTTATAGCTTTTGCTAATTAAAATTTTAAGCGTATTTCCGATATTTTTAAAATCTTATAGCGTTTTATTTTCCCAGCTTTTTTTGCTCGCATAGCTTTTTTTTTTTTTAGCAGAAATTTTTACAAACGTATAGCTGCTACTTCTGCCATTTCCGGTTTTTTTCGCTTAACTGCGCGTTTTTTTAACGCTTATTATAACTGCGGCAAATCCGGCTATTTCGCAAACGTTTGCTCCGACGCTAAGCTTAGTCGCAAAATCGCCGAAATAGCTATCGACGAAAAGCAAAACGATTTGTTAAAAAACTTTTAAGCCGTAGCAAAAACTTTTATTATAATAAAAGATTCGATTTGTAAAAGAATTTAAAATTTAATTAACGCTTTTTAATAAAAGGGCGACAGTTTTTAGTTTTTATAAAATTAATACGCAATAGATTATATATTAAAATATTTGCATATATCGATAGCGAAGCTAATATTTTCGGTGCGATTAAAACTTTTTTAACGTATTAATTTTCTTAACGTTTCGGAGTAAGTTTTATTCGGCTGTATAAGCTTATTATACCTACCGGCTATAATAGCGAACCGGAAAAGTTTATTTTTTCTGCTATTTTTTTTTTTTTTACGATTAACCGACGTCGTGTAAATTTTTCTTTTTTGGTTATAAACCTAGGCTTTACCGACGTTTTTATTAATCGTAAATTTTTATAGCATTACGATTTAAAGCAAGCGTATAGCTAAGGAAAAAACAAAATAAAATAGCTATTCGATATGCTTATTATTTTTTATTTTAACAAGCAGTTGTTCGTCGATTTTAATCAGCGAACAAAATTTAAAATGCTTAGTCGTATATATCAAAAAAATGCAAACAAACGAAACAGCGTAATAAAAGCTTTATATACTTTTGCCAGTATTTTTACAACGATTAAAAAAGCTTATTTAAGTTTTAAAACTGATAGATTTTCCACGTTTATACGAGATTTTAAAAGCAGTTTAAACAAAATAAAAAAGTTTTTTATTAAAAGCGCTAAACCGATTAAGCCGGTTTTTTTAACCGGGCCAATTGCTATTTTTTTTATTTTTAATTATAATATTAGCTGTATTTCCGCTTTTGCATTCAGCGCTTTATAAATACGTTACGAAAAACGAATGCGAGCCGCAAAAAAAAAAAAGGTTACTATTATTCAGCGATTGCACGTTTATTGCTTTTATATATAATATAAATAAAAAACGTTTTCGCCGTGCGAAAGTCGCCGAATTTAAAAAAGTTATACAATTCGCGGCAGTAAAAAGCATTCCCGTTCCCGACGTTTTGCAAGCCAAGTACGACGACAACGTGATTCTTATGAAAAAGCTTTTTTCAGTTTAGTATTCGAAATTCGAAAAATTGTTTTTATAAGCAAAAAAGCGATAAGCTCGCTTTTCGCCGCTTCGGTATAAATTACAAAATATATTTGGCTACGAAAAATACGCTTTTTATAAAACTATTCAAACGCTTTACGAATAAACAGCTTACAAAAATCAAAAGCTATATTTTCGACAATTTGCATAAAAGTTTTATTAAACTTTTTAATATTTTTTTCGCCGTTCCGATTTTATTTATTAAAAAATCAAACGGTTTTATACGCTTGTATATCGATTATCGCAAGCTTAACGATTTTACGAAAAAAGATTTTTACTTTTTGCTTTTGATTAACGAAATGCTAGCGCGAATTATTAAAATTAAAATGTTTACGAAAATTAATATTTAATAAGCATTTAATCGAATCCGGATATTCGAAAAGTTTGAAAAACTAATTAGTTTCCGTATTCGATACGGCATATACAAATATAAAATTCTTTCGTTCGGTTTTACTAATAAACCCGTTATATTTTAACGTTTTATTAATAATATTTTTATAAAATATTTAAATAATTTTTGCTCGGCGTATTTTAACGATATTTTTATTTATTCCGCGAATAATTTAAAATATAAAATCTACGTTAAAAAGATTTTATCGATTTTAAAAAAACACGGCTTAAAAGCTAATATTAAAAAATGCGAGTTTAATATTACGAAAACCAAATTCTTAAGTTTCGTTATTAATATTTAAAATATTAAAATAAACCCGGAAAAAATCGCTATTATTAAGAATTGGTAATATGCAACGAATATACGAAACGTGCAAAGCTTTTTAGGCTTTTGCAATTTTTACAAACGTTTTATAGCCGGCTACAGCCGTATTTGCCGCTTTTTTACTGCTTTTATAAGCAAAAACGTTTTTTTCGTATTCGAAAAAAAGCAGAAAAACGCATAAAAAGCATTGCGCAAAACTTTGCTAAGCGCTTTTATTTTATATTATTACGACTTTTATAAGCAAACGCGCTTGGAAACCGACTTTTTTAATAAGATAATAGCTAGCGTATTATCGCAATTGCAAAAAAATGATTTTTATTACCCGGTCGGTTTTTTTTTTAAAATTATAATCGACGCCGAGTTTAATTATCCGATTTACGATAAAAAGCTTTTCGCTATTTTTCGCTTTTTTAAAAATTATAAGCCGGAGCTGTTAAGCGTTTAAAAAAACGTATATATATATATCGATTGTCGCGCTTTGAAATATTTTATAATAATTAAAGATTTTTCGGCCCGATAAGTCCGATAAGCCGAGTTTTTCGCCGATTTCCATTTTACAATTATATATCGGTCGGAAATTATTAATACGCTCGCTAATATTTTTTTTCGCAAAAACCAAGATATTTTCTTATTAAAAGCGCGACAGCAAGCAGTTTAAAAGCAATAAATGCTTTTAAACGATAAGTTGGATTTTTAGATTTTAAAAGAAATAGCTGTTAAAAGCATAATTACGCTGGCGTTTGTAAAAACAGCGTTCGATAAGCGCGCGACAACGACATTTTTTCCGAAAAAAACAGCGAAAACGAAAAGGATAAAATGCTTATAAAAAAATTCGCAAACTTAATTTTCGTAATCGCGTACGATATATATAATTACATAATTATAAACGATTTGCTGCAAGCTAACAAAAACTCTTTTTTTTTTCGAAGCGCAACGAGCGCAAATTCCAATTTTGATTATCAATTACGATAAAATAAATTGTTTTTCTAAAGCAGATTAATAATGCTTTTGAAACTTTTCGAATTGCGAATTTTTTTAATCCGATATATTTACGAACAGCTTTGCGTAGTATACGCTGGAATAAAAAAAATAAAGCTTTTAATCGGTCGCAAATATTATTAAAAAGCTATAAAAGCAAATATATAATAATACGTTTCGAATTATCGTTGCATACGAATAAAAGCTAAGCGCGATAAAACCCCGGGCTTTCTAAAGCTTTTGCTTATATTTAACAAATTTTATTAACACTTAACGATAGATTTTACGAAGCTTTTATTAAACGAAAATAATTACGATTTCGCTTTCGTAATAATAAATCGCTTATCCAAAAAACTTTTGTTAATTTCTTGCTATAAGATTATTATAGCGAAAAAACTGGCAGTTTTGTTTTTGATTTATTAAATGCGCTATTTCGGCATGCCGGATTTAATTATTTCGGACCGAAAAATTTAATTTGTTTCGGTTTTTTAACAAAAACTTTGCCGCATATTAAAAACCAAAATTAAGTTGATTATTGCGTATAATTTTAATATCGATAAGCAAACCGAAATAATAAATTAATATATTAAGCAACGCTTCCGCTTTTTTTGGTTTTATTATTAAAACAATTGGAAACGCCTTTTATTTTTAATAAATATTGCATAACTGATTTTACCGCACGAGTTTTTCGGCAACGTTTTTTTTTTTTAAATTTTAAATAAATACAAGGCTCGTATATTTTAGAATATAAACAACTCTCGTTCTTTTCGTTCGGCCATCGAAAAGCTTAATCGCGACGAAGTTTTGCATTTGGCTTTTCGAGCTAAAAAGGTTGTGAAATACGCATAATCGTTTATTACGTAATAATAAGCCAAAATAAAACGCTTCGTTAATTTGCACAAACGATCGGTGGATTAAAATATAAACGACGAAATATTAATAAATATTAAAAATTAAAAGCTCGATCGATTTTTCCGAAAGCTTTCGGATAAATGGTACGGCTTAATTAAAATCGTCGATAAGATAAAAAAGAGTTGAAAACTTGACTTTTCCGTAAATTAGTTAATTTATTTAATTTTTCATTTATATTCGTTTCGAAAGCATATTAGCAACTTTTTATTTGGCTAACGCCGCTTCGAACCAGCTTTTATTTAATTACTTTTCGAACAAACGGAATAAAAAAAGATCGAAGAAATAATAAGTTCGAAGTTGTATAAAAAAATATTGCAATATTAAATCAATTAAAAAAGCGCTGATAAAAATCTCGAATAATACTTTTATTTTAACGCTATAACGGCCTTTTATATTTTTTAAGCATTCCACCGATTACACCTTATCGCCAAAGGTTTTTTACGAACGCTTTTCGCATAATTGCAAGCTTATAACGAAAACAGAAAAGATTATACTAAGTTGAAAAACGATAAACCTATGATTGCAATTGCGAAAACGCAATTTTTCGGAAAAAAAAAATAGTATTACGATCCTGGCCAATAATATAACTGCTAATAATATAATTGCCAATAATATAGCTGCCAATGGTATGGCTGCCAATAGTATGATTGCCAGTGGTATAAATGCTGGTGGTGTTGAATTAAGATTTGAGCACGGACCACCTCGGCCATTAGGCCTCGCGCTAAGTCACGTGACCCATAAGCGCAACCCATTGTATATAAAGTTCGCGATCCCGAGCATTTTAGCTCGGTGTTTTTCTTTTAATTTACATGCGTACCTTTTGGTCCATATCATTCTTCTGATCACCCTCAAGCTAGCTGTAACATTTTCGGTCCGAAATAATTAAATCCGGCATGCCGAAATAGCGCATTTAATAAATCAAAAATAAAGCTGTCAGCCTTTTCGTTATAATAGTCTTATGGCAAAAAACTAACAAAAGCTTTTTAAATAAGCGATTTATTATTACGAAAGCGAAATCGTAATTATTTTCGTTTAATAAAAGCTTCGTAAAATTTATCGTTAAATATTAATAAAGCCTGCTAAATATAAGCAAAAGTTTTAAAAAGCCCGGAATCTTATCGCGCCTAGCTTTTATTCGTATGCAACGATAATTCGAAACGTATTATTATATATCTGCTTTTATAATTTTTTAATAATATTTGCGACCGATTAAAAGTTTTATTTTTTTTATTTCAGCGTATATTACGCAAAACTATTCGTAAATATATCGGATTAAAAAAATTCGCAATTCGGAAAATTTCAAAAGTATTATTAATTTGCTTTGGAAAAACAATTTGTTTTATCGCAATTAATAATTAAAATTATAATTGCGGATTTGTATTCGTTGCGCTTCGAAAAAAAAAGAGTTTTTATTAGCTTGAAGCAAATCGTTTATAATTGTATAATTATATATATCGTATACGATTATAAAAATTAAATCTGCGGATTTTTTTATAAACATTTTATTTTTTTCGCTTTCGCTGTTTTCTACGGAAAAAATGCCGTTGTTATTATATTTATCGAAAGCTATTTTTATAAGCGTCAACGTAATTATGCTTTTAGCAGCCATTTTCTTTAAAATTTAAAAATTTAATTTATCGTCGGAAAGCATTTGCTGCTTCCGAGCTGTTCGCTATTATGCTTTTAATAAAAAAATATTTTGGTTTTTGCGAAAAAAAATATCAGCGAGCGTATTAATAATTCCCGACCGGTATATAATTATAAAATAAAAATCGGCGAAAAACTCGGCTTATCGGGCTTATCGGGCCGAAAAGTTTTTAATTATTATAAAATATTTTAAAACGCGATAATCGGTATATATATATACGTTTTTTTAAGCGTTTAACAGCTTCGGCTTATAATTTTTAAAAAAGCGAAAAATAGCGAAAAGCTTTTTGTCGTAAATCGGATAATTAAACTCGGCGTCGATTATAATTTAAAAAAAAAACCGACCGAATAATAAAAATTATTTTTTTGCAATTGCGATAATACGCTAATTATTATTTTATTAAAAAAATCGGTTTCCAAGCGCGTTTATTTATAAAAATCGTAATAAGATAAAATAAAAGCGCTTAAAAAAGCTCTGCGCAATGTTTTCTATACGTTTTTCTGCTTTTTCTCGAATACGAAAAAAACGTTTTTACTTATAAAAGCAATAAAAAAGCGGTAAATACGATTGTAGCCGGCTAAAAAACGTTTGTAAAAATTGCAAAAGCTTAAAAAGCTTTACACGCTTCGTATATTCGTTGCATATTATCAGTTTTTAATAATAGCGATTTTTTCCGGGTTTATTTTAATATTTTAAATGCTAATAACAAAACTTAGAAATTTAATTTTCGTAATATTAAATTCGCATTTTTTAATATCAGCTTTTAGGCCGTATTTTTTTAAAATCGACAGAATCTTTTTAACGTAGATTTTATATTTTAAATTATTCGCGAAATAAATAAAAATATCGTTAAAATACGCCGAGCAGAAATTATTTAAATGCTTTATAAAAATATTATTAATAAAACGTTGAAATATAACGGGCCTATTAATAAAGCCGAACGAAAAGATTTTATATTTATATATATTATATCGGATACGAAAGCTGATCAGTTTTTCAGATTTTTCGAATATCCGGATTCGATTAAATATTTATTAAATATTAATTTTCGTAAATATTTTGGCTTTATTAATTCGCGCTAGCATTTCGTTAATTAAAAGCAAAAAATAAATTTTTTTTTTCGTAAAATCGTTAAGCTTACGATAATCGATATATAAACGCATAAAGCCGTTTGACTTTTTAATAAATAAAATCGGAGCGGCGAAAAAGCATTAAAAAATTTAATAAAACTTTTATATAAATTATCGAAAATATAATTTTTAACTTTTGTAAGCTATTTATTCGTAAAGCGTTTAAATAATTTTATAAAAAGCGTATTTTTCGTAGCAAAATATATTTTATAATTTATACCGAAGCGGCGGAAAGCGAGCTTATCGCTTTTTTATAAAAAAGTTTTTCGAATTTCGAATACTAAGTTAAAAAAAGCTTTTTTATAAAAACTACGTTATCGTTATATTTGGCTTGCAAAGCGTCGGAAACGAAAATGCTTTTTACTGCCGCGAATTATATAACTTTTTCCGATTCGGCGATTTTCGTACGGCGGAAACGTTTTTTGTTTATATTATATATAAAAATAATAAACGTGCAATCGCTGAATAATAATAACTTTTTTTTTTCGCGATTTGCATTCGCTTTTCGTAACGTGTTTATAAAACGCTGAATACAAAAGCGGAAATACAGCTGATATTGCAATTAAAAATAAAAAAAGTAATTAGCACGGTTGAAAAAACCGGCTTGGTCGGTTTAAAACTGCTAATAAAAAACTTTTTTATTTTGTGTAAACTGGTTTTGAAATCTCGCATAAATATAAAGAATTTACCAGTTTCAAAGTTTAAATAAGCTTTTCTAATCGTTGTAAAAATATTAGCAAAAATATATAAAGCTTTTATTACGCTGTTTCGTTTATTTGCATTTTTTTAATATATGCGATTAAGCATTTTAGGCTTTTTTCGCTAATTAAAATCGACGAACAATTGCTTATTAAAATAAAAAATAACGGGTATATCGAATAGCTATTTTATTTTGTTTTTTCCTTAGCCGTACGCTTGCTTTAAATCGTAATATTATAAAAATTTGCGATTAATAAAAACGTCGATAAAACCTAGGTTTGTAATCAGAAAAAGAAAATTTATACGACGTCGATTAATCGTAAAAAAAAGAAAAATAACAAAAGAAATAAGTTTTTCCGGCTCGCTATTATAGCCGGTGAATATAATAAGCTTATGCAACCGAATAAAACTTATTCCGAAACGTTAAGAAAATTAATACGCTAAAAAAATTTTAATCGCATCGAAAATATTAACTCCGTTATCGATATATGCAAATGTTTTAATATATAATTTATTGCGTATTAGTTTTATAAAAATTAAAAACTGTCGCTTTTCTATTAAAAAGCGCTAATTAAATTTTAAATTCTTTTATAAATCGAATCTTTTATTATAATAAAAGTTTTTGCTACGGCTTAAAACTTTTTTAATAAATCGTTTTGCTTTTCGTCGATAATTATTTCGGCGATTTTGCGATTAAGCTTAGCGTCGAAGCAAACGTTTGCGAAATAGCCGGGCTTGCCGCAGTTATAATAAGCGCTAAAAAAAACGCGCAATTAAGCGGAAAAAAACCGAAAATAGCAAAAATAGCAGTTATACGCTCGTAAAAAAATCTTTGCTAAAAAAAAAAAAAAACTGTGCGAACAAAAAAAGCTAAAAAAGTAAAACGTTATAAAGTTTTAAAAATACCGAAAATACGCTTAAAATTCTGATGAGCAAAAGTTATAGAAAAAAAAAAATAGCTTATGCGACGGGCAAAAGCTATTTTTTTAGCTCGGATATTACGTGATTTTTTATTCGCAACGGCCAAAAACTCGTTTAAAACAATATAATTATTATTTATTTTATACTTTTCCATTCGGAAATCGTATTTAAAAATAAAAGTAATTTTCTCGTATATATTTTTAAATCAACGGTTTTTAGCAATTTTGCTAATAATTGCATAACGGATAAATAAAAAACGAAAATTATTATAAATCTGACCGTTGTTTATATAAAATTTGTTATATTGCAATTTAGTAAACTAAACGCGGTTATAATTAAAAAAACGCTAATTAAAAATACGAAAAACGTTTCGGACCAATTAGGCTTGGTTATAAAACTCGGAGTTTAAATGCTTTAAAATAATAGTTTTTGCTTTTTTAATAATATATTTAAATCATACTTTAGCTTAATTTATATTTTATATAAAATTCCTTAAAAACTTTTTAATAAACAGTTTTATATTTATTTTTTATACGTTATATTTAACTTTTTTTTAATAATCGCTGAAAGCGTAACGAAAGTATTTAATTTTAAATAATTCGATTCGAAAAATAATTAAATCGAAAACGGAAAAATAATATTCGGAAATTAATTAAAAATTTGCGGTAAAAGCGCGCGAAACTCGGAATAAAAAAAAGCGTCGCGAGCGATATTAGCGGAAAAGGCTGGAAAGCGAACGGCGGCAATAGCTTAAGCGATTATTTAAGCGATTTAAAGCTGCTAGGCCGCAGTAAATTTTTTAGCGTTAGCAAATATGCTAAGTAATCGGTTTAAAAGCATTCGTCGATTTGAAAGTATTAAAATATTAGCGTCGTACAATTCGATTTTAAATTCGATAATAAAACGAAAAAATCCAGCAAATAATTATAATTCGATAAAAAAGTCGTAAAATAAAAACTCGCTTTTAAAATCGTCGAAAAAGCTTAAAACAAATAGAAATTCGAAAGCGCTAAAAGCAGAAGCAAAAAATAAAAATGCTGATTCGAAGCCGAATCGTACGGATTGCGTTCGTTTTCAAATGCCGCGTCGATTTATAAAAAAATCATAAGATATATTAAAAAAAACGATTCGAATTGCAAAAGCAAATCGAATTAAAAAAAAAAAAACTTTAGCTTTTTTTAAAAATAAAATCAGTAAAAAAAAGTTTTAATTAAAGCACCGATAAATAAACGTCGGTACGAGCGGTCTGAAAAAAGTTCGAATTGCAAAAGCAGATCGAGTTTTTAACCGTAAATATAAAGCTTTTTAGCGAAAGTTGTTTAGTCTTTTCTTATATTATAACTAGCTTAAAAGTAATCAAAAAAATAATATAAACCAAAAGGTACGCATATAAATTGAAAAAAAAACACCGAGCTAAAATGCTCGGGGTCGCGAATTTTATATATAATAAATTGCGCTTATGGGTCACGTGACTTAGCGCGAGGCCTAGTGGCCGAGATGGTCCGTGCCCAAACCTTAATCCAACACCACCAGCAATCATACCACTGGCAACCATACCACTGGCAACCACCACTAGCAACTACCACTAGCCAGGCCAGGATCGTAACAGTTAAAAGAAAATCCAAAAAAAAATCGCGAAAAGCGTAGAAGTTGATTTGCAGCGCTTATTAATTGAAATAAAACGTTGCGAAGAAAAAAAGCAGCAGATTCGCGACTAGCAGAAACACGTTCGATAAATTTTATTAAACGCTTTAATTAAAAAGTTTGTCGCAATCGTATAATCTTTAGAAGTTGTCGTTTACGCTTTTGCGCTTTTTTCAATTGATTTTACAAAAGTCTTAATTAAACGCTTTTAGCGCTAGGCTGCAAGGAAAAAGTGGCAAGCGAAATGGTTAATGCTCTGCCTTTTCCTGTTTTTTTTTTCTCGAAAGAAAAACTGTTTTTTTAAAAAAAAAGCTTTTGAGGGAGGCTGCTTTTTCGCTGATTAAAAAAAGGGAAATTAAAGTGTAATAGCAGAAGCTGAAAAACTCTGTTAAAAAGAAAATCGTTGAACAAAAGCCATTTTTCGCAAAGTGCGGAAATAAGCTTTTTCACGACCGGTCGATTATTTTAATATAACTCGTAAGAAATTCGAAAAAAATAGTTTACGCCGTCGTCAGCGTAGAAAAAAAGTTGTTAATAATATAACGATTTAATTAATCGAAAAACTAAAAGATTAATTAATTAGTCGCCGTATTTATATAATATAAGAAAACAAGCCTTTGGTTTTGTAACAAAAATATTTATTTAAAATCAATAATTGCAAAAGGCAGAGGTTGCTAAAAGAAAAAAGCCTTATATATATAAATAATTTCTACAGTTGATGGAAAGACCCATCAGGAGACCAGGGAGCTTGCAGCTACACGTAGTTGCTGGGGTGACGCGAGAGGCAAAAGAGTGAGTCGTCACACTATTACCTTCGGCTATTTTCTGATTTATGCAATTAACTTCGGCTTTATTATCGAATAAAGCGAAAGCGGTCGTACTTTTCTTAAATATTATTTTTATTTTTAACGCTTTTATAGACGTATAAAAGCAGTTTCGTCGTTTTGACTTTTAAGTTTTTATAGCAAAAGCCAAAAAGCTAATTTTTTCCGATAATTCTTTTTTATCGGCTAAATTAACCGCGGTATTATAAATTTTTTTTTAATCTTTTTCCAATTTAAAATCGTTTTTTTTTTTTCGAATAATCTTAATTTTTTCGTTTTTCTTTAATGCAAAAATATATTTGTTAATAATTTTATCGAATCTTTCTTTTATGCTAAATAAATCGCTAAATTTCAATTTAATCTTTTATTTTATAATTCTTTTAATAATTTCGTCGACGGCTTCGGAGCTAATATATTTGTCGATTTATTTCTCGCTTCGCATTAATAATAAGCGTTTAGAAACTGGTATTTTCTGAATGATTTAAATCGGAATATCGAAATCGATATTTTTTATATCGTCGTTAATTTCTTTTATTATAAACGTTTTTTTAATAATATTATCGGTTTTTTTTCGAATTCCAAATTTTTTTTCTTTTTCGATCTTAACGTTTTTTTTTCATACCAGTCGGTTTAGCGAATAAAACAAAAACACTTTACTTTTTTATAATTCGCTGGTTTAATTATACAGCTATAATATTTGCAAATGCGATAATTGTATTAGTAATATATGTATTTGTTTTCCATTTATATACTTAAACTTTATTTATATTTGAAATAAAAAGTTTTTTTTTAATTAATACACTTTCGGAAATATTTTCTTTTTTACTAATAAAAATTATTTTCGTATTTTTTTTATTTTCCAAGCAATCGTTTTATTTCGTACTTCTCATTTTTAAACGAATGATATTTAATTAGCTTTGATTTTTAGGTTTATTAAAAAAGCTTATTCCTATATTCACCGGTCCGAAACAAATTGTTTCATACTTATTAATATAACAAATTCTATTATTTATACAAAAATTAAACGCTTTGCATTTTAAGCGAATATAAAGTTCTTCGCAGTAAATTTTTTTATTATTATAAAATCCGCATTTAAAACCACGGAATCTGTTTTAATAATTATTTCTATTATTTTAATAGCCGCGATTCTGATTCCCGCGTTGATTTTTTCCTTTTTTTTAATAATCGTTATTATAATTAGTATTTCGTTGATTCTGATCGCTAATACGAAAAGATTGCCATTGGGTAGCTATTACTTTTACGATAGCTTAGCGAAATTAATCGCTTCGCGCATTTTAAAAAAAATAATTGTTATAAAAATTATTTTAATCGTTTTTATTATCCGAGTTAATATAAAAAAGTTTCTTTTATTATTGCATAAAATCCTCGATTTTGCTTTAAAATCTTTAAATTTTAATATCGGTAAATTTTAATACGAAAGTTTCGATATTTTTATTAAGCTTTTCTAAGCTAATAAGCTTTGCTAAACGATTAAATAATATAATAATTGATTATCTTTTAGCGATTTCGATAACTTTTAATAGCTAAGCATATTTTTATACTAAAGCTTCCACGTTCTTTTTGTAAATAAGAAAAAAGATTTCTTTTAATTTATAGCTTTAATAATACGTTCGCTTTGGTTTTGTTTAAAAACGAATTTTATAAATTTGAAATATTAATCGAAGGTTTTAAAATCTTATTTATTAATCTTAAGGGTTAGTTTTAACCCTAATTTCCACAGGCGTCAGCGTGATTATGCTTTTAGCAGCCATTTTTTTTAAGATCTAAAGATTTAATTTATCGTTTGAAAGTATCTGCTGCTTCCGAGCTGCTCGCTGTCGTGTTTTTAATAAGAAAATGTTTTGGTTTTTGCGAGAAAAGATATCAGCGAGCGTATTAATAATTCCCGACCGGTATATAATTGTAAAATAAAAGTCGGCGAAAAACTCGGCTTATCGGGCTTATCGAATCGAAAAGTTTTTAATTATTATAAAATATTTTAAAACGCGATAATCGGTGTATATATATACGTTTTTTTAAACGCTCAACAGCTCCGGTTTATAATTTTTGAAAAAGCGAAAAATAGCGAAAAGCTTTTTATCGTAAATCGGATAATTAAGCTCGGCGTCGATTATAATTTTAAAAAAAAAACCGACCGAATAATAAAAGTTATCTTTTTGCAATTGCGATAATACGCTAGTTATTATTTTATCAAAAAAGTCGGTTTCCAGGCGCGTTTGCTTGTAAAGGTCGTAATAGCACAGGATAAAAGCATTTAGCAAAGTTTTGCGCAATGCTTTCCATGCGTTTTTCTGCTTTTTTTCGAATACGAAAAGAACGTTTTTGCTTGTGAAAGCAGTGAAAAGACGGCAAATGCGGCTGTAGCCGGCTATAAAACGTTTGTAAAAATTGCAGAAGCTTAAGAAGCTTTGCACGCCTCGCATATTCGCTGCATATTGCCAGTCTTTGATGATAGCGATCTTTTCCGGGTTCATTTCAATGCTTTGAATATTGATAACTGTTACGATTCTGGCCGGTGGTAATTGCCAGTAATAATTGCCAGTGGTAATTGCTAATAGTAATTGCCAGTGGTAGGATTAAGATTTGCGCACGGACCCCCACCAACCTGTATTTAATAGTTCAGAGCTCCCGTTTACCTTAGAGTTCTTCACCTTAGTATTCAACGTATACGCGTACCTTTCGGCCCATATCATCATGATCACCCCTAAGTCAGCTGTCATAATAACGAAACCTAGAAATTTGGTCTCCGTAATATTAAACTCGCATTTTTTGATGTCAGCTTTCAGGCCGTGTTTTCTCAGGATCGACAAGGCTTGGTTATGGAACTCGGAATTCAGATGCTCCAAAATGATGGTTTTTGCCTTTCCAGTGGTGCATTTGAAATATGCTTTGGTTTGGTTTATGCTTTATATAAAATTCCTTAAGTATTTTTTAATAAACAGTTTTTATATTTATTTTTTATGCGTTATATTTAATTTTTCTTTAATAGTCGCTGAAAACGTAGCGAAAGTATTTGATTTTGAATAATTCGATTCGAAGAATAGCTGGGTCGAGAACGGAAAGGTAATACTCGGGAATTGATTAAAAATCCGCCGTAAAAACGCGCGAAGCTCGAAATAAAAAGAAGGCGTCGCGGGCGATATTAACGGAAAAAGTTGAAAAACGAGCGGCGGCGATAATTTAAGCGATTATTTGAGCGATTTAAAGCTGCTAGGCCGCAGTGAATCTTTTAGCGTTAGCAGATATGCTAGGCAATCGGTTTAAAAGTATTCGTCAATTTAAAAGTATTAAAATATCAGCGTCGTACAATTCGATTTTAGATTCGATAATAAAGCGAAAGGATTTAGCAGTTAAATCGGCTGCAAATAACTGTAATTCGGTAGAAAAGTCGTGAAATAAAAATTCGCTGCCAAAATCGTCGAAAAAGCTTGAAACGAATAGAAATTCGGAAGCGCTAAAAACGGATGCAAAAAATAAAAATGCTGATTCGAAGCCGAATCGTACGAATTGCGTTCGTTTTCGGATGCCGCGTCGATTTATAAGAAAAGCATAAGATATATTAAAAAAAGGCGATTCGAATTACAAAAGCAGATCGAATTACTAAAAAAAAAAGACTCCAGCTTTTTTTGGAAATAAAATTTACAAAAAAAAGTTTTGATTAAAACACCGATAAATAAACGTCGGTACGGACGGTCTGAAAAAAGTTCGAGTTGCAAAAGCAGATCGAGTTTTTAATCGTGGATACAAAGCTTTTCAGCGAAAATTGTTTGGTTTTTTTTTATATTACAGCTAGCTTAAAAATAATCAGAAAAATAATATAAACCAAAAGATACGTATATAAATTAAAAAAAAAACACCGAGCTATAATACTCGGGGTCGCGAATTTTATATATAATAAATTGCGCTAATAAATCACGTAACTTAGCGCGAGGCTTAATGGCCGAGATGGTCCGTGCCCAAACCTTAATCCAACACCACCAGCAATTATACCACAGGCAATCATACCACTGGCAATTATACCACTGGCAACTATACCACTGGCAACTATCAGTAGCCAGGCCAGGATCGTAACAGTTTTTAATTTTTATAAAATTAATACGCAATAAATCATATATCAAAACATTTGCATATATCGATAGCGAAGCTAATATTTTCGATGCGATTAAAACTTTTTTAGCGTATCAACTTTTCTTAACGTTTCGAAATAAGTTTTATTCGGCTGTATAATCCTATTATATTCACCGGCTATAATAGCGAGCCGGAAAAACCTATTTCTTTTGCTATTTTTTTTTTTTTTACGATTAATCGACGTCGTATAAATTTTCTTTTTTTAATTATAAACCTCAGTTTTACCGACGTTTTTATTAATCGCAAATTTTTATAGCATTACGATTTAAAATAAACGTATAGCCAAAAAAAAAAACAAAAAAAATAATTATCCGATATACTTATTATTTTTTATTTTAACGAACAATTATTCGTCGATTTTAATCAGCGAAAAAATCTTAAAATGCTTAATCGCATGTATTAAAAAAATACAAACAAACGAAACAGCGCAATAAAAGCTTTATATACTTTTGTCAACACTTTTACGACGATTAAAAAAGCTTATTTAAGCTTTGGAACTGATAAATTTTTTACGTTTATGCGAAATTTTAAAAATAATTTGCATAAAATAAAAATTTTTTTATTAGCAGTTTTAAACCGATCAAGCCGGTTTTTTCAACCGGGCCAATTGCTATCTTTTTTATTTTTAATTGCAATATCAGTTGTATTTTCGCTTTTGCATTCAGCGCTTTACAAATACATTACGAAAAGCGAATACAAGCCGTAAAAAAAAAAATTATTATTATTTAGCGATTATACGTTTATTGCTTTTATATATAATATAAACAAAAAACGTTTTCGCCGTGCGAAAATCGCCGAATCGAAAAAAATTATATAGCTCGCGGTAATAAAAAGCATTTCCGTTTCCGACGCTTTGCAAACCAAGTATAACGATAACGTAGTTTTTATGTTGTGCATAGCCGAATAGTCGGTAGGAACCCTCACCGGAGGCTGGGTCGGATGAATTGTATGCAGTAAGATATTACTTGTATTATTCTAAGTCTGACTGGCGAGCTTTCCGCAAAAGACGGAAGGTTCGGGCTCGCTTAGTCAGTCGCTCGGAAAAACTAGTCTCCGAAAAGGCTCGTTATTATATAACTACGAGCTTTTCCGAGCTTCAGGAACATTTAACTACTAAAAGCGTACAGGAAAAATAAATCTGAAACAAAAAAAATAAAAAAAAATAAAAAAATATAAATATAACGCAACACATTTATTAGCTAATTGCCAATCCGGTGATTAGCTACTTTTAAAGCGCGGGAAAATCTTTTTGTCGTCCGAATGCGGCCGTAACGCGATATTGCAATATTTATATAATTTGTTTATATTTTTTGTCGTTGCGAAGCGTAAATAAGGCCAATTCAGCTTAAATAAGCGTTTCGTCGCTTTTAAAAACCTAAACTTTTTTATTTTTTTACTATTTTTTTAATAAATTCAAGCTTTATTATTTTGATTAAAAATATCGATATAGCCTTTTCTATATCCAAAAAAAATCGTCCGCGTGATTTTACGCGATTAATTAATTCAGCTTTTCGGATTTTCAATTTTCGGCGCTTGCGTAATCGAAGTTTTGCGAAATTTATTTTACGCAATTAATCGGCTTTTTCGGCCAATTCGTTTCTTTTCGACTTTTTCGAAAAAGGCGACCTTTTCGATGTTTCGTTTTTAAAAACGGTTTTTTTCGGAGATTTATATTTACCTGGCTTCGAAAATGCCGATATAACGCTTAAAAAAAATAGCGGAAACGCTGCTAGCGGTAAAAACGCTATTAGCGGTGATTTCGGTTCTGATAGCATTTCAAAAAAGAAAAGGCAGAATACTAGCGCTTTTGGAAAAAAAGCGGCCGGGAGTTATTAAAGCGGAAAAAATAAAAATAAAAATAACGACGATGGTCGTTTTTAAAACGCGCTTGCATTAAGGCCAGAAAGCCTGTTATTTCTAAGTTTTTCAATTTTATTTTTTGTATAACTTATATTATTCGCAAAGCAATTAAAAACTTAAATTACGACTATCTGTCGAATTTGGCTAAAGTTCGTTGTTATCGGTGCTACGCAATTAACACGTCGTGTATTTCGGCCGACGCGAACGTTTTAATTATATGGTTTTTCGTTTTCAAAGCTCGGATTAATAAAATTATTAAAACGGTCAGTTTTATCGAAAAACTCTATCGTTGCTGATCGATTTCTAAGATATAACGGTTATTTTCTATTTTACGATTAAAACGGTTTTAAAAATGCAAAAAAGTAAGCTTTTAAGTCGATCGTAATTTAAAAGCAAAACTAATAAATACAAAGCGTATTATTAACGCGAAGCTCGCCGCGGCTCGTAAGGTTTTTTAGACTTTTGCTTTTCGAATGGAAATTCCTACTTTTGCTTTACGTATTAGCGGAATAAAGCCTGGCTACGATTTATTAAAAAATGCTTCCGTTTTTAAAAATCCAGAAAAAAATTTCGCGGCGATTTTTTTGCTAAACGTTTTTGGTTTTTAGCTTAATAAAGCTTCGCAAAAAAAAAAAAATGCTTCGGCTGCATAGCCGGCGGCAGCTGTTTCTGAAAAGCTTATCGAAAAGTTTATTTCAAGCCTGATTATCGCGAAGCGTCGGGCGCGAGTTATTGTTTTGGCGGGTTATATTTTTGACTTTTTGCAAAGCTAAACGGTTTGGTTTTGAGTTTTTAAATTTGCGAAAAATTCGGATTTTTTTTGCTTAAAAAATAATTTTTGCTATGTTTTAAGTTTTAATAAAAGTTTGTTTAAATAAATATACGCCTGCAAAATGCAAGCTTTTTAGCTCGATTAATCGAGCTTTTTAATAAAATTCCGAAAATTCCGTAAATTAAAAAGTTTAACGAAACTTTCGTATTTTTATCGGATTAAATTTTTAATAAAACCGTTTGCGTATATTTTATTTATTAAGAAATATATGATTTTGAATTTTTTATTTTGATACTTTTGGCGAATTTATATATTATTTATATCGACGTAGCGAAGCTTCGTAAAGATTTTTTTTTTGTTTTTTACGATTAATTTAATAATTTGCTAATTATCGTAATATACGTTTTATTTAAAAACAATATCGAATCGAAGCTTTTTGAAAAAACGTTGAAATGCTATTATTTTTTTTACGATCGTTATATAAGCAAATAGTTCCGCTTTAATAAAAAAAATAATAATTATGTTTTGTCGTACAGCCTTTTACAAAATAGCATTTCCGAAAAAAAAAAAATATAATTTTAAAAGGATTTTCGAGTTTTTAAATCGTCGGCGAAAAAAGCGTCGGTAAAAATTATTAATTGATTTTTCCGCTTTTTCCGATTGTAAACGATTTTTAAAAACCTCGTTTATAAAAATATCGAAGCGTTTAATTGGCTGCTTCGAAATATTAGAAATTTAAATTGGTTAAAAAGTAAAAAAGCTGAAAAGCTGCGAAAGCTACGTCGGGTCGAAGTATAATAACCGTATATAAAATTAAACCGACTTTTTTTTAATACTTTTTAATCTGCGAAAGCGTGGCTACGATTGGGTTTTTAACAAATTCGCAAGTTGAAAAAAGCGTATTTGAAAAGCGCTTTTTATATGCATCAAACTTCGTAGCGATTTTTTCGATATACGAATCGTAAAGCAGAAAGATTTCTTTTTTTTGTTTGTTTCGTAAAATACGAACTTCGAAAAAATAGTTCAGATTTCTTATACTTATAAGCTCGTAAGCTTTTTTTAAACCGAAAATAATTTCGTCGGCTTTTAACGAATAAAAAACGTGGTATAAAACTTAAATATCGTCGACGTAAAACGCTACGTATACGCTTCGCATTTCGTTAGCGAATATACAAAACTTTTCGTTTATTAATTCGAGCTTTAGCTTTCTTAAAATATTAGCGAATTCGCCGTATTATAAAACTGAAAAGTTTTTCAATTTATATAAAGTTCGGTTTAGCTATATTATTATATTTGATTATTTAAATTTATCAGGCAAATAGCACGTAATTAGCTTACTTTTAGAATTTCGTTTTGTATTAACGAATATATTAATTATATCGAATTATTTGATTTTCAAATCGAAATAAGCCGCCAGCGTTATAACCGTTCGGAAAACGAACTGCGAATATAGCTGCGTATATAAAAAAGATTAAAGCTTCGTTTTAAAAATCTTTTTTTACGATTAATTTCGATTTGCATCGTTGCAACTCGCTTAAGCTGTTTGTTTTGTATATAAAAACTTATTTAAATAAAATAAGTTTTATAGTTTTATTTTTTTTAACAATCTTTTAACACTTTTTGGTTTTCAAGTTTTTGATTTCGGTTTTTGCTTTTTTTTTAAACTGCTTTCCTATTTGATAGTTTTTCAATTCGTTTTAGTTTTTTAAAACTTTCGGTAAATTGTTCCGATATTGTTTTTAATCGGAAAGTTAAATGTTTCTTACCGATTTCTTTTTTATCGAAGCCGCTATTATTACGTAAATAGCCTGAAGGTTTTTTCTATTTATCTAAATCGGCTCGTTTATTTAAAACGTATAAACGAATTCGTCGATTTGTTATTTAATAAATAAAGCTATTAATTAAAAGATTTCGCATATCGTAGCGTATATTTCCGGTTTATCCGGCTAATATAAAATAAAATTTATACGATTTCGTTTAGCAATTTTTGAAATCAGCTGCTTTTTATCGCTTATCGGAAATTTCGATTTATTTTTTTTATTTTTTTTAAATAATGCTTTTTTTTTAATAATCAGCCTTAGAAAAGCTTCCAAAAATAAGCGTTTAAATAGCTGTTTTATTTTAAATCGATTTGGCGTTTAATCTGCCGAGCGATAGCTTTTAATTATAATTTAAAAAATTAAATTGCGCGTTTTCTCGTATAAAGCCATTTTTATGCCCGCGCCGGAAAATTTTCTAAAGCTTTGCTTTGCTTTATTTTGTTTTGCAATAATAAACTTTATTAATTTGTTAATTTTTTTTTAATTTTTATAATTTTTTAACGCTTTTATCGCGTCGGTCAAAGTGTTTCGAATATATTTTGCATACTTTCGATTTATAATTAATTCTGAAGATTAAAACTGGTCGGTAATAACTTTGTCGAAAAAGCTTTTATAAAAAATTATTATTCCCGAGCTTTAAACGTTTAAATCGATCGTAAAAAAAAATTCGATCGCCTCGATTTTTATTAGGTTTTTTATTTTCGAGGATTTGGTTTTTTTTGGGATATTTAAATCTATTAGTATTAAAATGTTTTTTTTTTATCGTAGATTTTGAAAGTTTATCAAAAAAATCTGAAATCGGTTTTGATTTTGATAGCGGCTCCGATGGAAAAAAACTTTTTTTTTTTTTGTAAAATCTGAAAATTGCTCGTTTTGTAATAATAGCTTTTTTTTTATATTATCCCTTTTTTAGCATACCAAGTTTTGCTGGTTTGCGCCGCTATTAAAACCGTCCGCTAATATTTAATATTCAGCGTTTTAAGCTTTTTCGTTTTCCGCGTTTTCGATAAACTCCACGATTTTTTAAAATTTTAGTCTAGTTATAAAACTTGAATTTTCAGCTTTCGAAAAATAAAATTTGGACTCGTCAAACATTACGTTTCGGTTCGTAATTATACGCATTAACTAAAGCATTTAAATTTTGTAAATATTAAAAGCGTTATATTTAATCAAATATCCGATATATTTTTTCGAAAGAATTTTAAATTTTTTTTGTGTTTTATAACCTTCCGATCTTTTATTATTAAATACGCACGAGCTTCGTACGCATAAACTTTGCTTTAATTTGATTTAAAATCGGCCGTACGCGCTTTTACAATAGCAGAGTCGTAGTACCGGAAATATTGCTTAAATTAATTATATAAAATTTTATTTGAAAATTTAAATTGTTTTTTCGTAAGCGGCGATATATTATATAAATGCGTTGCTGCTTTTATCGTTTCGGGCTAAAAAAAGATTAGAAGGCCCGTTTTAATTTTTATTTTTATCGAACGTTTAATTATTTCCTTTTCTGCTCGTTCGATCGAGCTATTTGATTAATATACGTAAAATAAAATTAATTCCAGATCGATATTTTCGCGCTCCGCTTATTTCTAATATTTCAAAATAGTGTTTTTTTGCTTTGAAATTACCGACGATTCGTTATTTTATCGAATTTTGCAAATGGAAAAGTTATATTAGCGTTTTACTTATACGTCGAACGTTTGAAAACGGTTCAAAACGACTTTTATACTTTTCGTTTTAATAGCGGAAGCTCAAATTTTTTTATTATATTCGTTTTTTATTAAAAATATTTACGTCGAGCCGTTGTAAGCTTTTCTACGATTTTTAAAATAATCGTAAAAATCCCATGCGAAAAAAAAGCTTGAAAAATTTGTTTTTTAATATTATTTTTAAAATCATTTGTTTTAAATGCGTAATAATATATTTTTCGCATTTTATTCTGGTTAAGCCCTTGATTTTTATTCCACGAGTATTTTCGATCAGTTTTTCGAACGCGTTTTTGCTTAAATAGCCCGAACGAAAATATTATAAGCGCGCATCGTTATCTCGATCGTACGTAAATACGCTGTTTTTTTTAAATTTATAACGCGTACGACGTTTCGAAATTATATAAATTATCAAACCGAACGAATCACGTTTTAAAAAGTTTAAATTGTTATATAGAAAATGCGAATAAAAAAAACAATTAATTTTAATATATTTAAACATATAAAAATCGGCGATCGTTTAATATTAACGTTTTAAAATAAAGCTTTCAGGATTTTCAAAACGAAAAGTATTATTTAACTTTTGAAACCAGTAATTCTTTTTAGCCAAAAAACTAACGGAAATAATATTAATAATAAAATCTAAAACGAACGCCACGTTATTAAAAACTATATTTTAAAGCTTTTTATTTTTTTTGCGAAAAGCTTTTTTTATCAAACGACTTTTTTTCCCGACGATTAAAAAACTTTATATATTTTTATAAACGCTGTTAATAAAATTATTAATCTTTTTATAAAACCTTTCGATAAAAAGGTTTTTATCGTTTATTAAATAAATTTCAAAGCAATTATCAAAAAAAGTACTTTTGTTTAAAAAGTAATATTAACCAAGCTTTAAAACTAAAACGTTGATTCCGAAATGCTTTTTGATCGCATTAAAACAAGGAAAACAGAAAGTTGCGATAAAAGATTTTTTTTAATCGTTTTTAAAAGTTGATTTTAGAATCTGTTTTGGCTTAATTATTAAAATTTTAAAGATTTTGTTAATTGCGATTATTTAAATACCTTTTTTATTTAAAGTTTTCAAAGCTTTTTTATAATTAAAAAACAGTTTTTTTCGTATTTCAGCGATTTTTTGCTTATTTAAAAAATTGGAAAAAGTCTTTTTTTTACGACGACCATTTATTACTTACAAAAGCTTTTTACAATCGGTTAAGAAATAAAAATGGCGCTTTTTAAAAATGTCGTATAAGCAGTTATATCTTTTTCCTTTTTCTTTTTTACTTTTTCCTTTTTTTTCTCCACGACCTTTCGAAGTATCGTTGTTTTTAATATCGAAAAGAAAAATAGCGAAAACTCCGACTTTTCGGTCTGAATTATCGAATCCTCGATTGTTTTTTAAAAAAAAGATTATAAAACTTAATTCGATTAAAGTCTTTTTTATAAAAAGGCCGGTAAATTCGTTTTCCAGATACTTAGCTTTTTTACCGTTCGTTCATTATAAATTAATATATGCGGCGATTGCGTCGAAAAAATCGATAGCAGCGTAGCGGCTATTTATATCAGAAATCTTATATTCGATAGCTGCTTTGTAAACGGTCTGTTATTTTTTTATTTATTCGGTCATATTTATCCTTCCGCTATACGCTTTACGAAAAGTATTCTTGTAATCAGATCTGACGAAGCTAACTACGGAAAAGTATGCAAAAGCAATATCTTTTTTTAAAATACGAACAAATATTTAAAATGATTTTTGCTTTTTTTTATAATATAAATTTTTAACTTTACGCATATTTCCATTTATTAAAAAATCTTTTTGCAAATCAATATAAAAAGTGGCGTACGCTTTTTTATTATTAATAGCGTTGATTTCCGATTGAGAAATTGCAAAATTTATCAAACTGGTTTTTACAATTGAAAAAACTCAATCGAGCAATTTCTGATAAGCAATAACGTACTTTTGCCATTTTTTAAATTTTTTAAATAGTTTTTAAAAAAATAATCGATTTTATTTTTCAAATAGTCGAAAATCAGATTGGCTGGTCGAAGCTTATCGAAAAGATTATTAATCGTAACGGCGGCCTTTTTTGCTTTGGTTATGCCGTTGTATTCGGCGCATTTTTTATCGTAGTCTGCTTAGCGCTTTTTGTTTTTTTAATCGATAAACTAATATAGCGATTGTTTTTGTAATCGTTTATTAATAAAAAAGCGAAATGAAAGATTAAAATCGGTATATTCGAAAAAAAAAATCCCTGATCGGTGAAATTTATACGCTTTTAACTAAAAAATCTACGATTTTGAATCGTAAAAAAAAACCTTCTTTTTCGTAAAAGCCGATATATTATTTTCGTTATGAAAAATCGATTAACTGGATTGAAAAAAGTAAAAAAATAAAAATAAGATTTGTAAGTTAAAGAAATCGAAAAATTAATGTTTTCCGCATTTTTAATAGCTTTTTATCGATTCGTAGTCTTTTGCTAAATAAAAAAAACTTTGCAAAATATAATCTTTTACGAATTCTTTTGATAATTCGAATAAATTGACCGGTAAAAGCTTCTAACGAATCTCTTAGCGTATGCATTGCAAAAAAAAGCTTATTAATTAGCTTCGGGGCTTATAACTGTTGTATATAGCCGAATAGTCGGTAAAAACTTTTACCGGAGGCTGGGTCGGATAAATTGTATGCAATAAAATATTACTTATATTATTTTAAATCTGATTAGCGAGCTTTCCGCAGAAAACGAAAGATTCGGGCTCGCTTAGTTAGTCGCTCGGAAAAACTAGTCTCCGAAAAGGCTCGTTATTACGTAACTACGAGCCTTTCCGAGCTCCAGAAACATCTAACTACTGAAAGCGTACAGAAAGAATGAATCTGGAACAAAAGAAATGAAAGGAAATAAAGAAATGTAAATATAGCGCAACATTTTATAAAAAAGCTTTTTCCAGCTTAATATTCGAAGTTCGAAAAAAAAATTTACAAATAAAAAAGCGATAAGCTCGCTTTCCGCCGCTTCGATGTAAATCACAAAATACATTTTACCACGGAAAATACGCTTTTTATAAAATTACTTAAACGTTTTACAAATAAACAGCTTACAAAAATTAAAAGTTATATTTTCGACAATTTGCATAAAAGCTTTATTAAACCTTTTAATACTTTTTTCGCCGCTCCGATCTTATTTATTAAAAAATCAAACGGCTTTATACGCTTATATATCGATTATCGCAAGCTTAACGATTTTACGAAAAAAAATCTTTACTTTTTGCTTTTAATTAACGAAATACTAGCGCGAATTATTAAAATCAAAATATTTACGAAAATTAATATTTAATAAGTATTTAATCGAATCCGGATATTCGAAAAATTTAAAAAACTAATAAATTTTCGCATCCGATACGATATATATAAATATAAAATCATTTCGTTCGGTTTTATTAATAGGCCTGTTATATTTCAACGTTTTATTAATAATATTTTTATAAAATATTTAAATAATTTTTGCTCGGCGTATTTTAACGATATTTTTATTTATTTCGCGAATAATTTGAAATATAAAATCTACGTTAAAAAAATCCTGTCGATTTTAAAAAAACACAGCTTGGAAACTAATATTAAAAAATGCGAATTTAATATTACGAAAATCAAATTTCTAAATTTTATTATTAATATTTAAAATATTAAAATAAATTCGAAAAAAATCGCTATTATTAAAAACTGGCAATATACAGCGAATATACGAAGCGTATAAAACTTTCTAAGCTTTTGCAATTTTTACAAACGTTTTATAACCGGCTACAATCGCATTTGCCGCTTTTTCACTGTTTTCATAAGCAAAAACGTTTTTTTCGTATTCGAAAAAAAGCAGAAAAACGCATAAAAAACACTGCGCAAAACTTTATTAAATGTTTTCATTTTATATTATTACGATTTTTATAAGCAAACGCGCCTAAAAACCGATTTTTCTAATAAAATAATAACTGGCGTATTATCGCAATTGCAAAAAAAATATTTTTTATTATCCGATCGGTTTTTTTTTTTAAATTATAATCGACGCCGAATTTAATTATCCGATTTACGACAAAAAGCTTTTCGCTATTTTTCGCTTTTTTAAAAATTATAAGCCGAAGTTATTAAGCGTTTAAAAAAACGTATATATATATATCGATCACCGCGCTTTAAAATACTTTATAATAATCAAAAACTTTTCGGCCCGATAAATCCGATAAGCCGAGTTTTTCGCCGATTTTCATTTTACAATTATATACCGGTCGGAAATTATTAATACGTTCGCTAATATTTTTTTTCGCAAAAACCAAAACATTTTTTTATTAAAAACACGATAGCAAGCAGCTCAAAAGCAACAAATGCTTTTAAACGATAAATTAAATTTTTAAATTTTAAAAAAAATAATTGCTAAAAGTATAATTACGCTAGCGCTTGTAAAAATAGCTTCCGATAAACACGATAACGGTAGTATTTTTTTCGAAAAAGACAGCGAAAACGAAAAAGATAAAATATTTATAAAAAAACCCGCAAATTTAATTTCCGTAATCGCATACGATATATATAATTATATAATTATAAATGATTTGCTGCAAACTAATAAAAACTTTTTTTTTTCGAAGCGCAACGAATATAAGCTCGCAATCACAGTTTTAATTATTAACTGCGATAAAACAAATTGTTTTTCCAAAACAGATTAATAATGCTTTTAAAACTTTCCGAATTACGAACTTTTCTGATTTAATATATTTACGAACAGCTTTGCGTAGCATACGTTAAAATAAAAAAATAAAACTTTTAATCGGTCGCAAATATTATTAAAAAACTATAAAAGCAAATATATAATAATACGTTTCGAATTGTCGTTGCATACGAATAAAAGCTAGGCGCGATAAAATCCCGGGCTTTTTAAAGCTTTTGCTTATATCCAGCAAGTTTTATTAATATTTAACGATAAATTTTACGAAGCTTTTATTAAACGAAAATAATTACGACTTCGCTTTCTGTCGTGCATAGCCGAATAGTCGGTAGGAACCCTCACCGGAGGCTGGGACGGATGAATTGTATGCAGTAAGATGTTACTTGTATTGTTCTAAGTCTGACTGGCGAGCTCTCCGCAGAAGACGGAAGGTTCGGGCTCGCTTAGTCATTCGCTCGGAAAAACTAGTCTCCGAGGAGGCTCGTTATCACGTGACTACGAGCCTTTCCGAGCTCCAGGAACATCTAACTACTGAAAGCGTACAGGAAGAATGAATCTGGAACAAAAGAAATGAAAGGAAATAAAGGAATGTAAATATAGCGCAACACTTTCGTAATAATAAATCGCTTATTTAAAAAGCTTTTGTTAGTTTTTTGCCACAAAACTATTATAGCGAAAAAACTAACAGCTTTGTTTTTAGTTTATTAAATACGTTATTTCGGCATGCCGGATTTAATTATTTCGGACCGAAAAGCTTAATTTGTTTCGGTTTTTTAGCAAAAACTTTGCCGTATATTAAAAATCAAAATCAAATTAATTATTACGTACAATTTTAATATTAATAAAAAAACCGAAATAATAAATTAATATATTAAACAACGCTTCCGCCTTTTTTACTTTTATTACTAAAACAATTAAAAACGCTTTTTACTTTTAATAAATATTATATAATTAATTTTATCGCACAAATCTTTCGGCAACGTTTTTTTTTTTAAATTTTAAATAAATATAAAACTCGCATATTTTAAAATATAAACAATTTCTGTTTTTTTCGCTCGGCTATCGAAAAGCTCAATCGCGACGAAGCTTTGCATTTAGTTTTCCGAGCTAAAAAAATTATAAAATACGCATAATCTTTTATTACGCAATAACAAGCCAAAATAAAACGTTTCGCTAATTTATATAAACGACCGGTAAATTAAAATATAAGCGACGAAGTATTAATAAATATTAAAAATTAAAAGTTCGACCGACTTTTCCGAAAGCTTTTAAACAAATAATACGGCCTAATTAAAATTGTCGATAAAATAAAAAAAAATTAAAAGCTTAATCTTTTCGCAGACTGATTAATTTACTTAATTTTTTATTTATATTCGTTCCGAAAGCATATTAGCAATCTTTTACCTGGCCAACGCCGATCCGAACCAGCTTTTATTTAATTATTTCTTAAATAAACGAAATAAAAAATCGAAAAAATAATAAATTCGAAATTGCATAAAAAAGTATTGCAATACCAAATTAATTAAAAAAACGCTAATAAAAATCTCGAATAATACTTTTGTTTTAACGTTATAACGGCTTTTTATATTTTTAAATATTTCACCGATCGCATTCCACCGCTAAAAGCTTTTTACGAGCGCTTTCCGTATAATTGCAAATTTACAACGAAAGCAGAAAAGATTATACTAAATTAAAAAACGATAGACTTATAACCGCAACTGCGCGGACGCAGTTTTTCGGAAGGGAAGGATAATGTTACGATCCTGGCCTGGTTACTGATATAATTGCTAATAGTATGGTTGCCAATGGTATAATTGCTGGTGGTATCGGATTAAAATTTGGGCACGAACCATTTCGGCTATTAGGCTTCGCGCTAAGTCACGTGACCCATAAGCGCAACCCATTGTACATAAAGTTCGCGACTCCGAGCATTTTAGCTCGGTGTTTTTTTTCAATTTACATGCGTACCTTTTGGTCCATATCACCCTTCTGATCATCCTCAAGCTAGCTGTGACAATTCCGCGTTTAATTTTATTATAAAAGTAGGTAGGAAAACCAGACTGATACGGCCATATGTCGGTGGGTAAAATAGTCTAGGGAATTCCTAGAAAAAACTGAAAAAAGGAAAAGAAAAATAAATGAAGGTATGAATTAAATTGCGTACCTATGGTACTATTTAAAAAGGTGCTTTGCTTTTATACCTGTTAAAAGTAGTCAATGGCAAGGGGCTTCGAAAAGGTCCATGCCTCGATTATAGCTAAAATTATCAATTTTTATTAATACAAAATATTATCGTTTTATATTTTGTTTCAAACAATATACGTAGTCGTTTCTAATTACGACCAAAGAAAAACATAACTTTAATAAATGCAATTTAGTTTATTTTATATAATTTAAAAACCAATCAATTAAAAACCGAACTTTTTAATTCCACGCTTCTTTGGTTTTTTAACCCGTTTTTGGCCTTTTTACTGTTAGCTTCTGCGAAAAAGTAGCGTTTCGCTTATCGTTTAAATCATTTTGTTTATTTTGCTTCTTTGAAAAATAGCTTAATAAAATATTAGTCGAAGTATCGTTTAAACTTATAAACGTTCTGATAGCTTTTTCGTCGATAATATTATTAAATATCGCCGCGACGGATGCTTTTTACGATTTTTCTCCGTAAATAATAGATTTTAGTTTTTGAACGTAATCCCACGCTTTGCAAAAAGCGCTGAAAAATCTTATATTAAAATCGTAGAAATAATCGATTAGTTCGCCGTAATTAAAACCGATTAACGCTTTTGTTTCGCGTAAAACTAATAGGTCGGACTACGGTTGTCTACCGACGAATACTTTTAAAAAGGCTCCGAAGCTTATAAAAAAGATTATTTTACGAAATGGTTCGAAAATAATCGTTTGCAATCGAAACCACCGAAAATGTTATAATTGTTTTCGTCGCAATACAAATAATATCAGATTGCTTATCGGATTATCGTTTTCGAAATAGTTTTTGTATTTCTGCGCTGTATAATTGTTCGAATAAATTAATATCGCGCCGTCGATTTTTTGGGTTTTAAATCTGACGAAAACCTTTTGCTTAATTGAAAAGCTGATAAAAGTTATTTTATTTTTTATTTCGTAGCCTTCGGTTTTATAATCCGATAAAATAGCCGAGGCCACTGCTTTAAACGCGCTGAAATACGAAAAGGCTGGACTTTTCTAGATGGTTTTAATCAGCTTGGCGTCGTAGTATAATTGCAAATAAGCTTCGATTATTTTCGAATTATATGCGAATATAAGCAAAACGTAATAATCGAAAGTAGCGTCGGTAAAATCTTCGATTTTTTTTTTTTTTTGAAAATCGGCGATATCGAATTTTATAATTATAATACGGTCGGGGCCAGCGAAACCTGAGGCGATCGGAACGTTAAAATATGCTACGAGGCGGTAGTTTTCAAGATTCCGAGTAATCAAAACAGCGAGGTAAAAGCCGGAATGCATTCTGAAAGCTTATTAAATAAAATTATAAAACATATTAGCGAAAAAAGCTGTAAACGCTTTTTGGATTTTAATTAATCGGAAATAATGCTTATATATAGCTACTTTTTCTTTTATAAAATGCAGCAATAGTTTGTTTTCTCCGTTGTGAAATCTTATATAATTAACGAATTCGCAGTTTAATTCAGATAGATTTTAAAATATATTTTCGGTCGAAAAATTAAAAAAATCGGCTTTTAAAAATACTCGTTGTTTTTATTTTTCTACGTTTTAATCGAGCTTTGTAATCGCGCTAAATGCTTTAAGGTTTGCTTTAAAGTTTGCGTATTCCAGGTAAGCTTTAGCACGTGCTTAAGTAATTTTCGCAATTTTTCGTCGGAATATAAATTAATTATTAAAATCAACTTCGAATACGTCGTAATTCGAATTTTTAATAACAGCGAATCGATTAGCGAAGCCGATAACGTTAATTTTTTTTATAATTAAATTGCAATACGCCGCGTAACAGCGTACGTGAAAATGGCAGAATTTGCCGTTTTTTTTAGCGTTAACGTTATTCGTAAAAACGAAATTGAAAAATCGGAGTTTTTCAGCGAAAAAAAGCTCGAATAAAAACGGGTCACCGTTTTCAAAAGTTTTTTTTATTTGTTTCGGCGTATTATATTTGCAATCTTCCGAAAAAAGCTTGATTTAGTTTTCGTTCGAAACAAAAAAAAAAAAACTGACGGATTTATTTAGTTTTTATATAAAAGTATCGAAGTAAAACTTTTAAATCGTTTCGTCGTCGAAAGCGAGAATTTTAAATAAAATAATCTGATTTTGTGTTTTTTATATAATCCTTTCCGCGATAATTTCGATATTTCTTTTTAAGCTTTTTCGATCGAATCGTATAATAATCGAAATTTTAAATGCTTTTATCAGAGTTTCGAATATTAGCGGTAATAATACGACGTTTTTAAACGCAGCAAGCGTTTCTGATGTTTGCGTATTTAATTTCGAAAAATCAAATTCAAAATCGTTTAAATTTTTCTTTTTCGAAATGCTTGCGTTTTTTAAATCTGATTTCGTAAAATCGTCGCGTTTTTTATTAATTAACTTAAAACCTATAGCTCGGCGTCGATTTCCGGCCGTTTTTATTTGCGATGCTTTTTTTGCTAGCGACGCGAATGGTTTTTTTCGCCGAATAAAAAGGGTTTCGAAAGTGTCGGCGCGCTTTTTTACGTTTTTTGTTTTTATTTTTTTCGGAATCGCTTTTACAAATATAATAGATTTTTTGTATTCGAATAAGCGATTGTTTGCTATTACGCTTTTGATTTCGTCTTCGGATTCGTTTTCGACAGTTAAAAATAAAAGTCGCCGAATTGTTTTAGCTGTTTTAAAAATATTAATTGCTACTGCGTATGTTTTTTCGAATTATACGAAAATAATATTAGTTTTTTCGTTTTTTTCGTCGTCGTAAGTTTGAAATATCGGAATAGCGTCGTTTTTTTCGTTCGGTATAAAAATGCCGCATTTAGCGACGCTTAGTTTTTTGCTTTGAAAAAAGATCAGATTTAGGATTTCGCAGCCGATTAAAATTTCTTTTAGCGATTATATAATATCGTCGATTAATTTGCAAACAGCTGTAAAAAAGCTTATGAACCTGCGGGCTTTTAGGTTATTAGCTTTCAAAGCTTGCGTTTTAAAAATATAAGCGTTTAATACTCAAACTCCTTTTTTCGTAAAAGTAATAATTTCGAAAAAGCGAGCGAAATGCCGAAATAAAATAACACCGATAATCTTGTTAAAAACGTATTTTTAAATATTTTTTTTTCGTTGATTTAGCAAAAAACGCAAAACTCGGTCTGTTATTTTTTTTTTGTTATTTCGAGCCTTTTTTGCTCCGGCGAAAACTTTTAAAGCGTTGTTGTAATTCAGCAGGAATTTGTCGTAATCAAAGCTTTTACGAACGAATTCAGCTTTAACGAAGCTTTCGTAATCGAATAGAAATTCGTTAACGTTTTTAGTTATTATATCGAATTGCTTTATAAACGTTTTTACGAAAGCTGTTTGTTAATCTGAAATAACAGTATTATATGCTTGCTTAAATTCGGAAAAATTACGTATAATAATTTCGTTCCAAAGTAAATTAAAAATAAGTTTGCTAGGTTTAGCAACGCTTTGCTTAAAAAACGATATAATATCGATAGGTTTATTAATTAAAAAGATATATTATATTTGTTGAAAAGTAAATAGAAAAAAGTACGGAAATTATAAAGTATTTGTATTTAAAAGTTACGAAAAGCCGTATGCTGTTTTTTTAATAAATTATAATTATTCAGGCAAGCATCCGTTTAAAACAGCGAAAAAAATAAATAATGCAGCAAATAGCAAATAATAAAATATATAAAAAATAGTTTTCGTATAATATGCGAATAATATAAATATATCAGATGTGCGGCTTAAATATATACAAAGCTTTTGTTTTGGTAAACAAAAATATAATTAAATAAAAAAAAGTATAATAAGTGTTTTAAATAATATAAAAAAAAGTTTTAAAAATAAACAGCGTATATTAAGACAAAAATAATAAAATAGCATATAATAAAAAGAAAAACAATAGATAACAAAAATAATAAAACAATTAATAAACAATTTTGTATATACTTTTTTTTTTTTCGGTTATAAATGGAATTACGATTTGAATTGTGTTTTCAGCAGCGGAATCGTCGTTCGGCTGTTTCCAAACCTTTTTAAAGGGTTTTTCTTTTTTAGAAATATAATCGTTTTGATCGGAATCGTCGTCGGAGTCGCTGAAATCGAAGTCGCTTTCTGATTCAGAATCTAAAAGATAAATTTGCTGGTTTCTTTTGTAAAATCGCTTTAACCGGTTGGCGGCGAATATTTCTTTCAGTTTTGTTTTATCGAATTTCGTAAGTTTATAATAGCTTTTATTTAACTCGGCTTCGCATATTTCGTAAAATCCGAGCTATTTATAATTAAGTTTAGTATCGGCCGATTTATCGATAGCGCGTTAAACGTCGTAAACTAGAATCAAATCTTTTTTTTTAATTAGCGTTTTTTTTAAAACCTTAGTTTTATTTCAGATTTTTTTAGCTGCTTTCTTATACTTTTTTTTTCTTAAGATTATTTTTTTTATATTTATATCGCGGTAATCGAGCTGCTTAAATTTTATTATTAATAAGTCTGCTTTTGTTTTTATTTTAATTACGTTATAAAACTTTTATACAAGCCATTTTGTTTCCAAAAGCAATCGAGCGTTTCTGTCGTATTAAATAAAAAATAGAATTACTTTAATAAAAGCGTATATGCATATACGCATAGCAAAAAGTATTCCCGAAATTTCCGCGATCAACGTTTATAACCTTTTCGAATAGCTTTTGAAAAGCTGTTAAAAATATTTTTATAGCTTCGTTCAACGAATCCGTTGCTTTTCGAATTGTAGGCTAAGATTTAAATACGCTGAATGCCGTATTTTTTTATAAAAGTTTTAATAACGTTTTTGTTTTCGAATTTACCGTCGACGTTTAATTTGCTAAATAAACCGTATCGATATATAACGTTTTTTCAAAAAAAAATCGTTATAGCTTCGAAAATAACGTTTCGGAAAAGTCGCTTTTTAAGCCATCCGGATAAATCGTTAATAGCGAACACAAAGCATATATAACCGCGATCGGTAATTAATACGCGTATAACGTCGAAATTGATTTTTTTTCAAATTTTAAAAAACCACGTCGGATACAATAAATTCTTTTTTCGGCCAGGCTTTCGTTTTTAGCAAAAAATGCAGTTTTAACGAAAGCTTTGCAATTTTCGAAACATTTTTTTTATTAAAAATCGTTTTTAGTTCGGTGATAAATAGCTTCAGCTTTTTTATAAAACACTTTTTCGTAAGTTTTTTTTATAATTTAAAATTTATCGGCTTTGTTATTTATTATTAAGCGTTTTTAATATATATTATTTTTTATTTTATACAGTTTTCTGTCGGCTAAAATATAATCGAAGGCTTGGTTTTTAAATAATTTAAACTAATAGTTTAATACGCTAAATAATTTAAATAAAATAGTTAAATAATATGCGATTAAATAAAAATCTTCGGTTTCGTAATTATCGATTAAAAGTTTATTTTCGTCGTTAATCGGTTTATTCCGATCGTTTTCGGTCAAATCCATTTGCGATGCCAATCGAAATAGTAACGCGAATGCTTTTTCGGCTCGAAAATTAATGTTTTTTACTCGCAATGCCAGCCGAAATAATAACGCGAATAGTTTCGGATTTATGGAATTTAAAACGCAAATAGCGAAGCAGCCGATTTCGTTAGCGATTTATTCGTTAATATTTTATTCGTTTTATTTAGCGAAATCAAACGAATAAAATCGTTTTCGTTTGAAAAAGCCGTTTGCCGCTGTATTAATTGTCTTTTTGATATATTTGATTTCGAAGTTTATAAATCGCATTTAAGCTATTTAATTAATAACGAATGTTTTTAGTAAGTTATTAGCTTTTTTATTTAATTGGTCGATAAAAACTTTTGCGTCCGTTTTTAAAATAAAATATACGCCGTATAATTCGCTTTTTATTTTTTTTATTATTTTAAAAGCGTTCCGATATTTTCGTTTGATAGCATTATAACGTGCTTTCGCGAAGGATTATAAGCCGCTTTCGAATCGTAAAAAATGCCGTTTTTTGTTTTTATCGATTTATTGCAATACAGCTTTCTAACCGAAAATATTAGCGTCGATAGTTAAAATAATTTCTTTTGCGTTTGAATTATAATCGATTCGCATAAACGATAAGACCGATAAAAAGTCGTTTTTAAAAACTTTTATAGCTTTGCTCTGCTTTTTTCCTTAAACGAAATCGATTTCTTTTTTTATCGTGACGTAAATGGATGCAGCTTTCTGAAAAAAGTTTTTAATTTAATTGCGATAATAAATCACAACGCTAATAAAAGCTTTGGCTTCGGTAATATTTTCGCATTTTTTTTATTCGCAGATCTTTTTAATTTTTTTTCGTTAAAAATAACGGCCAGCGCTGTTAGTTATATAACCGACGATATTTATTTCGGATATACAGAATTTTGATCGAGGGCTAATAATAGCTTTGGCTTTTTCGAAGCAGATTATAATTTTGTCGATATTTTAAATATATTTTATTATATAGCGTCGAATTTTAAAAAAAATCTTTTTATTATTATAATATAATTTAAAGCCTTTTATTCCGACGTCGTTAACGTAAAACAAAGTAATATCAGAAATGCAAATTATAAGAATTTTATATACGATTTTTACGAATTAAGCGATTAAATTAATAGCTTTTATAAATACTTTCGTTATACGCAGTAAACCGATCGGTATTTAAATTGCCGTTATGTTTCGAAATCGTAAATTAAATACCAAATGATCGTAGTCGGAAAATAAATCGAAAAAAAAAGCGATTATTAATTCCGCGAATTCGTTTAAAAATTAGTCGACGTTAAATGGCACGTTAGCGTTTCGTATCGTTATTTTGTTTATTTCGACGATTGCGGTAATAAGTTTGTAAATGCCTTTTTTTTTTTTCGCAACGATAAACTATTTGTTTTTGTATAAGTCGTAGCAGAATTCGAGGATTTTTTGCTTAATTCGCTTTTTTAGCATTTCGATTATTTTATTTTAAAAAGCTTTAGAAACTGAAAAAATCTTTTTTTGCCAAGCTTCGTAAAATACGGTTTTAATATCGATATGAAGCGTAATATTAAAGCTGAATTGGCCTATTTCGGTGAAATCGAAAGCTATAATCTTTTTTCGGTTGCGTAAAACTTTGTATAAGATTTCTTTTTTTTTTAACAAAAATTAGGTTCCGATTGCCAAATTATCAAATCGTTTTTTTATAAATCGGCTGCCAGATGATAAATTAAAAAATCGGCCGGTAATAAATTTTTCGAACTCGCTAATAATTAATTAAGATGGTTTTGTTGCTTCGTTTTTTTCGAATTAATCGTTTATTTTTTCGAAGATATTTTCACCGGATTCGCTAAGATTTACGAATCGTATTTTATCAGTTTTACGCTTGTAAAAAATGCTGATATTAATATAAGAAAATAAAATATATAGATCGGGTTTGTTTAATACAAAAACGAAATTTTCGGAATTTTTATTTCCGAGTTAATAGCCAAAAATATTAATATTGGCTAATTTTATTCGCGGTGTTATTTCGATTAATAACGCGAATGCTTTTGGCTGATTATTTTCCAAGTTTTGTTATAGCTTAGCGTTTGTTTTAAAACCAAAGCCGGCTATTCGTTTTCCGATAAAACGTCGATTAAAAAGACTTTGTCGCCGGCGACGGTGATTTAATCTTAAAAAAATCGGTTCCAGTTTCAGAAAAAAGCTTTTATTTGGCCGTTTTCGATGTATTTGAAGCTGACGAAACTTTCCAAGATCTAGAGCATTTTAAAAATAATAGAATGGAAGCATTTTTTTATTATCAAAAAGTTTTTATAAATAATAATACTTTTAACGTCGATTTTAATATTTCGTACAATTTTATTAAATTTAATCGTGTTTTTATTAACGGTAGTATAAATTATTCGTTTGTCGATAATAATCGGAATATTATTAGCTTCGGCTGTTTTTTGGTTTATGCAATTGACTTCGGCTTTATTATCGAATAAAGCGAAGGCGGTCGTATTTTTTTTAAGCATTGTTTTTATTTTTAATGCTTTTATAGCCGTATAAAAGCAGTTTCGTCGTTTTGATTTTTGGGTTTTTATAGCAAAAGTTAAAAAGCTGATTTTTTCCGAGGATTTTTTTTTATCGGCTAAATTAATTGCGGTATTATAAATTTCTTTCTGATCTTTTTCTAATTCAAAATCGTTTTTTTTTCGAATAATTTTAACTTTTTCGTTTTTTTTTAATGCAGGGATTTGTTTATTAATAACTTTATCGAATCTTTTTTTTATATTAAATAAGTCGTTAAATTTCAATTTAATCTTTTGTTTTATAATTCTTTTAATAGCTTCGTCGACGGCTTCGGAATTAATATATTTGTCGATTTATTTCTCGCTTCGCATTAATAATAAGCGTTTAGAAGCTGGTACTTTCTAAATAATTTGAACCGGAATGTCGGTATCGATATCTTTTATATCGTCGTCAATTTCTTTTATTATAAGCGTTTTTTAATAGTTTTATCGGTTTTTTTTCGAATTCCGAAATCTTTTTCCTTTTCGATTTTAACGTTTTTTTTCATACCAGTCGGTTTGACGAATAAAACAGAAGCATTTTATTTTTTTATAATTCGCTGGCTTAATTATATAGTTATAATATCTGCAGGTGCGATATTTGCATTGGCAATATATATATTTGTTTTTCATTTATATATTTGAATTTTACTCACGCTTAAGGTAAAAGTTTTCTTTTTGATTAATACGCTTTTTGGAATATTTTCTTTTTTATTAGTAAAAATCGTTTTTGCATCTTTTCTGTTTTCTAAGCAATCGTTCTATTCCGTACTTTTTATTTTTAAGCGAATAGTATTTAATCAGCTCTAATTTTTAGTTTTGTTAAAAAAGCTTATTTCTGCTTTTGTCGGTCCAAAGCAAATCGCTTCGTATTTATTAATATAGCAGATACTATTGTTTATACAAAAATTAAATGCTTTGTATTTTAAGCGAATATAAGGTTTTTCGCAATAAATTTCTTTATTATCACAAAATCCATACTTAAAACCACGGGATCTGTTTTAATAATTACTTTTACTATTTTAATAACCGCGATTTTGGTTCTCGCGTTAATTTTCTTTTTTTTAATAATCGTTATTATAATTAGTATTTCGCTAATTCTGATCGCTAGCATAAAAGGGTTGCTATTAGGCAGCTATTATTTTTACGATAATTTAGCGAAGTTGATCGCTTCGCGCATTTTAAAAGAAATAATTATTGTAAAAGCTATTTTGATCGTTTTATCGTTCGAATTAACGTAAAAGAGTTTTTTCTGCTATTGTATAAGACTTTCGACTTTGCTTTAAAATTTTTAAATTTTAATATCGGTAAATTTTAATACGAAAATTTCGATATTTTTGTCAAGCTTTTCCAAGCTAATAGATTTTGCAAAACGATTAAATAATATAATAATTAATTATCTTTTGGCGATTTCGATAATTTTTAATAGCTGGGCATGTTTTTGCATTAAAGCTTTTACGTTTTTTTTATAGGTAAAAAAGGAAAATTTCTTTTGGTTTATAACTTCGATAATACGTTCGCTTTAGTTTTGTTTAAAAACGAATTTTATAAATTTGAAATATTAATCGAAGGTTTCAGAGTTTTGTTTATTAACTTTAAAATGCTTAATAGTTTTGTTGCGAATACTAATTGAAAAGCCAAGTAAAAACAGTTTTTTCTGCTTAATTTCGCTTAAAACCTTTTTGTTAACGAAAACGTTAAAAACTTTCGTATAAATACGATAATAGACTTTAAGTTTTTTGGCTTGGCGGATTATTATAATAAACTGTTTGAGAAAAGCGATAGTATCGCGAATTTGCTAGCGATCGTGGTTTCGGAATTTCGATTTTAAAGCTTTAATTAGCTTACGTCAGTTTCGAGCCTTAATAGCTTTTCATTTATTTATCGATTTAATAATATTTTTAGTGGTTGGGTCGCAGTAGCGAAAGAGTTTATCGAACATTTCAGTTTTAAAAACTTCGAAATCCTTACAGGTCTTTTTATATTTCTCGATAAAGTCGGTAATATTAGCGCTATTAAATAAAGGTGCACCAAAGGAGCCAGGGAAGAATATGCGGCCTCGCATAAAAAAACGAAAGGCGTCGTTATTTATAATATTAGCGAAAGTATTGGTAGAATTTGAATTAGACGAATAAATGTTTTCTAAAATTGCAGGTTGGAAGTTTTTAGTATAAAAAAAATCGTTTTTAATAAAAAAGCTATTAAAAAAGTTTTTGTGTTTTTTAAAGGAATTAAATAAAATAAGATTGCGTTCAGATATTTAAATAGCGTATTAAAAAACTTGTTTTTTAATAAATTGATTAGATTAATATAATATTGCTATATGATTTACGGTTTCGATATTCCGTGGCTCAGGCCAATATACGTACAGCTATTTTCTTATTACTTTTAATAAAAAGCCGCAAATTGTAATTGCTATAATCATAAAGCGTAAAATCAAAAGATTGAATTTTCGCTAGGCGTTTGATTAAAAGAAATCTAGTTTAGAAAGGCCGAGCGCAGCGGTCGAAACGTACGAATTAATATTCGATTTGTTATTCTTAAACAAAAAAGCGATTTTCGAGCTTTAAACTTCGCACGGTACAAAATTGCCTGACCGTAATTTCAAACGTTTCTGAAATATATTGCATTTTTGTAATTTAATAACCGTACGTAAAATAAAAAAAGCTATTAAGAATCTTTTACATAATGCAGCTGCGAACAACATTATATAAAAGGTTTTTTAAGCCGTAATAGCGAAATATCGAAGTCGATTTTAATTATGAATTTAAAAAACGCATCGGCGAATATATAAAAACGAAATACCGAAGTTTAATTTTTGCGTAAATTATCAAATGTAAAAGTAGATAGGAAAACCAGACTGATACGGCCATATATCGGTAGGTAAAATAATTTAAAAAATCTTTAAAAAAAACTGAAAAAAGGAAAAGAAAAATAAATAAAGGTATAAATTGGACTGCGTGCTTATGGTACTATCTAAGGGGATGCCTTGCTTTTATACCTGTTAAAAATAGTCAATGGCAGAGGGCCTCGGAGGGGTCTATGCCTCGACTATAGCTAAAACTACCAACTTCTATCAATATAAGGTATCACCGTTTTACATTATACACGTTTTTTTGAAAATACGCGATTTTTATTTGGCGTATAAAAAGCTTTCCGGTTTTTTCGCAAAATTTATAAATTGGCTAAAAGCGTATTCCGAAAGTTTAAATTCGTACGATTATTTGAATAGCGACGTACTAATAAATAAAAGCTCGAAGGCGCGCTTTTTTAGGACGGGAAAGTAATATAACGATTTATTCTTTTGCTATTTTTCGTATTATTTTAGCAACTACGTATAATTGAAAGCTTTCTGGTTTTTTGATAGGTCTTTTATTAATTATGGAAATTATTTATATATATAAAACTTTCTTTTTTTAGCAATTTCTGCTTTTTGCAAATGTTGATTCTAAATGAATATTGTTGCGATTCTGGCCGGTGGTAAATTGCCGGTGGTAATTGCCAGTAGTAATAGCCAGTGGTGGGATTAAGGCTTGCGCACGGATCCCTACCAACCTGTATTTAATAGTTCAGAGCTTCCGTTTATCTTAGAGCTCTTGTCTTTTTTTATGTCACAGCTAGCTTGAGGGTGATCAGAAGGGTGATGTGGACCAAAAGGTACGCATGTAAATTGAAAGAAAAACACCGAGCTAGAATACTGTCAGGGGTGTGAACGAGCAGAAGGTTCGTGGATGAATTGCATTGATTACGAGGTTCTAAGTTAGAAGTGTCGCGAAATCTAAGATACAATATGTGCGGGCTCCGATGTCACGTGATAATAACGTGACCTTCGGACCACGTGATTAACGAACTGACGTTTTATTTTTTTATATATAATCTTTTTTTCTATTTTTTCATTTAATTTTTTCGTCGTCGGAATTTATTTTTATAAATCGAGTTTCGTTCGCGAAGCGTTTTTGTAAACGAGTGCGAGGTTTAGCTGAAATAATAAAAGAAATGGTAAAAAAGGCAGGCTTTTTTAATTTCGGAAGCAAAACAATTGATTTTTGTGTAATAAAAAAGAAATTGGTAGCAGTTTTTTTGTGTTTAGTAACGGTTGTAAAAGCTTTTTTTGGTAATAAAAGCTCGTTTTCGTTATTTATCGATTTGGCACGTTTTCTATTAGCAATTCTGGCTTTAGCTAGTTCTGCTTGAGTCGGATAAAGTTTTTAAGAAAAACGTATAACGAATTCAATTATAAAATTGTATGCGTTAATAACGTTTTTTAATAATTTTCAAAACTGGTCTTCGGCGTTGTAATCGCGTTATTATATAAAATAAAAAAAATTAAGATTTCGTTTAAAATCGAAAATAGCGTTTATAGTTTATAACAAGCTGCCGTCGGCGTCGATAAAAACAAATAATAAGAAAAAGTTTTTTTGCCCTGGAAAAAAGTCGTTGTAAGCAGATTTAAGCAAATTGGTATAAAAAACGAAGTATAATAATTTTTGCTCGAAAAATAGTTTCAATTTATAATTATAAAAGCTTAAAACTTCGGCGATTTTGTACGAACCGTAAAACTTATTATCGAACTTTTTAATTAATCTGATAAAAATAATATTGCGTTTATTAAAAAACACGCTATCTTTTATTCGGTAAGCAAAAGCTGATTAGCGGTGTCGGTTAAAATAATGTTTTTGGTCGGCCAGCGCTAAAATCAGATTCGTGCGTAAAAATAGTTTTATTTTTTTTATTTTATCGGCAAAATCGTTTTCTTTCGCGTTTGCTATTTGTAACGTGCGAAAAATCGAAGCTAAAATAAATTTGAATAAAAAAAAGCTTAGTCGGAAATAAAAACTTTTATTAGCGTAAAAAAAGAAAACTCCGGTAAAAGCGTTTACAGCGTTATTTGCTGCGAATTCGGCTAAAAAAAGCCAGTTTTCCCAGTTTTTTTAAGCGTATTCGACAAATTATTTTAAATAAAAAAGTAGGTAAACGTTTGCGTTTTCGGTTTGGCCATTTGTTTCAAAATAAAAACTGGTAGATAGCGTAATATTAATTTCGAAACGATAATTAATAGCTTTTTAAAATTGTAAAACGAACAAAAAGCTTCGGTTTAAAATTATAAAATCGGAAAGGCTATATAAGCGCCAGATATTTTTATAAAACAGCTTGGCTAGATTTGACGCTTTTATAGCTAAATAGCAAATTATATAATATCGTTTTTTAATAAAGCGATATATTATTATTATAATCAGATTGTTTCGACTTTTGTGTTTTTTTACGAAAAAAAAGCTTATAAAATCGATTGATATATAGCTTCAACGGCGTAAAAGAATAAACAAAGATTTGAAAAATCTTTAATAGCGTTAATTAATGCTTGTATTGCGAAAACAGCCGTTGCAATTGCGCATAAATCTTTTGCAATTTTTAAAAATCAATGGCCAATAATAATTTCTGCTGATAATTTCGTACAATTTGTTTTTTCCGGAATAATCTGTTTTTATTAAATTATAAGCTATTTGCAAAAGCTAAATGCGAATAAAAATATTTAAATTCGATATGTTTAAAACGTATAATCGGTTTCGAAAATACAATTTGTTATTGCGTATAAAACATTCGAAAAATTGTAAGTTTTTTAATTTCGAAATACTTTTTGGTTTAAGCATTTCTTTTTTAATAGCAATCCACAGCTTGTTAATAAAATAATATTCGTTTAATAATCGTGAAAGCTTTTCGTCGTTTGCTTCGGGTATTTATTTAAGCAAAGCTGGAAAAGCGTTTAAAACTTTAATTAAATAATGCTTTTTAAAAAAAGCTTGATTTTGGAACTGGATTTTTTCGTTTAAAAATTTTTAAAAAAGGTTTTAAAAACGTCGGATTAAAAAATCAGATTTGCTATTTTGTTTTTTAAATTTAAATATAACTACGAAGTCAAAACCAGCTAAAAACTCGCTTTAGCGTATTTGACGTCGATTGAATTATTTAATTATTATAAAATATTTCAGGTTTCGGTGGTTTGTAAATATACGAATTAAATAAGCAGCTTTTTGTAATTCGGCTCGCTAATTTTCGAAGCAACGTATAATAGCGAAAAGTTTTTTATTATAAATCTCGTAATTGCATTCGACTAAATCGAACTTTTTTAATATAAACGCGATTGAATAAAGCATTTTTATATCGTTTTTTTTGAAAAAGGATTTTTAAAAAAACGTAATCAAAAGCGTCGGTTTTAACGAAAATCTTTTTATTAAAATTAAAATAAAATAGTATAAGTGCAATAATAAAAGCTGATTTAAGAAATTCGAAAGCCTTAATACAATTATTATTAAAATCTTATTTAATGTTTTTTTTCGTTAGATTTATTAAAGGAATAACGATGCGAAAAAAACTTTTGATAAAGCGTCGGTAAAAATTTGCAAAATTTAAAAACGCTTATACGTTTTTAACGTTGAATAAAAAGTTTTAGCTAATAATAGTTTCCAATTTTTTAAAATTCATTTTGACTTTAATAGTAAAAATGATTATTTTTAAATAAACGATTTTTTAAATTTTAAATTCGCATTTTTTTATATTTAATTACAGGCCAGCGTCGGAAAAAGCTTAAAAAACGAAATTAACGTGTTTTTTGTATTTTTAAAAATCGTTTAAATAAACTAAAATATCGTTTATATAAGCTGTGCAAAAAATATTTAAATAAAATCGTAAAATATCGTTTATGCGAAATTGAAAAATAGCAAAAGCGTTGCATAAACCGAAAAGCATAATCAACGATTCGAATAAACCGTATCTTGTATTAAACGCAATAAGTTATTTATAGCCTTTTTTTATTCGAATTTTATTAAAAGCGGCAAAAACGTTAAATTTAATATAGAATTTCGCTTTATTTAATCGAAAAAATGTTTTTTAAATTAATAATAAAAAATATTGGTTTTTGATTATAATAGCGTTGAAAGCTTTGTAATCGACGCAAAAACGTAATCCGCTTTTTGGTTTTTTCGTAAATAAAATAAAAAAAGCGGCGAGAAAAAAACTAGCTCGAATTCAGCTTTTTTCGAGGTTTTCTTTTAAAAAACTTACGTAAAATTTAAAATTCGTTAATTAATATATTATATAAAAAACCGTATAAAAGTATTGCGCTAAAACGGAATTTTATCGTATAATCAACGCTTTTTTTATAAAACGCAAGTTTATTAGCTTTAATAAAATCGAAAGCGGCCAAATAGTAATAATAGTATTAAAAAAGTTTTATTCGGGAATCGATTAATAATTTAATTTAAAAAGCCAAACGAATATTTTTCAAAAAAGCTTCAGCGAAGTAAAATTCAGCTGATAAATATTATCGTTTAGCTTAAAAGAATTTTTGTCGTAACTGGTTTACTTTTAATAATGCAGAATTAAGGTCGTTTTTAATTATAGCGCCGAGTTTTTGTAAACGTTGATCGATTTCGTATAATAAGGCTGAAAATATTTCGATTCCGGGCTGAAAAAATAAAGTATTAAAAGCAGCAGCTTTTGTACGGCGAGAAAAAGCTAATTAAACGATTGATTTGTAAAAATAGCGTTTTTAAATTAAATTTAAAACAGTTAATTAATAAAAGTTTTGAAATAAATCATTCGAACGGCAAAAGTCTGAATTAAAGCAAAAAGTATTCGTAATTTAATTAATATAAGAATTATATATTTTAAGCCAAGGTTTGCCCAAAATAAAATCGTATTTTTTTAGTGTTATAATAAAAGTTGTAATTCGTTCGGTATGGCGGACGATATTGATTTGAAAAAAGATTTAATAAGTAACGTCGCCGTAAATGGAAAAACGTTCGATAACTACGGTAAGTTTACGTGGATTAATAAGTAAAACAAAAGTTAATTCGTAGTATTATACGAAAGTATAATTAATAAAATTATCGGTAGCTTCGGAATCGTTTAAAAAGTAAGTTTTAATATATGTATTATTAGCAGTTATAATACAAAGCAATATCAAATATAATTCCGGAACGCTATTTAAAGCAAATAGTTTTAATTTATTTTTCAAAAGTTTTTAATAATAATAATTATTAAAAATAGTTAGTTTCCCGATTTTTTTGCTTCGGCTTTAGCTTTTTTGATTTAAAAAAAGTCGGAGCAGTTAGCAGCTCGGTGTTTATCGCTAGTATATTATAAGCAAAAGTTATTAGCAAAAAAATAAATTCGGCGAACTAGCTTTTCGGCGTTACCGATTGAGCGTTTGTTTTTTGTTATATTAGCTACGGTTTATATAATTGCTTTGGTTTAAATAGCGCTGAGGTTTATAAAATCGCTTTAAATAATAATCGTAATAGCAGTTTTAAATATAATAGCGGAAAAAATGATTTTCGTATTGCGGCTTCCGGTTTTATAATAATTAGGATTTAATTATCGAAAAACGATATCGGTTTCGCGCATTTAAGCGCAAAAACTAATAAAATCGGTTTTTAAATCGAAAAAGTTAATATACGATAAACGAATAATTATATTAAAATAAAAAGCTTTGCGCAGAATAGCGATAGCGGCTTCGTTATTAAATTTAATATAATTTTTAATTTCTAGCCAAATAAAAAAAAAAGTGGATAGAAATTAATTGCTTTGTTTAAAAAACAAATTTTTTAAATGCATCTGCTTATTAATTAAAAATACCGAACGATTGTTAAAAGATTTAAATTATTTTTGCAATAATCAAATAGAAAAAAATGCCGTCCGTACGTAAACTTTTTTGTAAAACGCTTTTGGCTGTATCGGAAAAGCGAAAAAAAAAGTAACTTATGCGATTTTGTTCGGTCGCATATTAATCCTTGTAACGATCTAATCAGTCGGAGGGCTGGAAGATCAGTCAACTGCTCGCCGTGTTTATATAATATAAGAAACGAGCCTTTGGTTTTGTAACAAAATATTTATTTAAAATTAACAACTGCAGAAAGCAGAAGTTGCTAAAAAGAGAAAGCCTTATATATATAAATAGTTTTTACAATTGATAGGGAGATCCACCAGAAAACCAGAGAGCTTGCAATTATACGTAGTTGCTAGGATAACGCGAAAGGCCAAAAAAGTAAGTCGTTATATTATCTCCCCGTCCGAAAAAAGCGCGCCTTCGAGCTTTTATTTATTAATACGTCGCTATCCAAATAATCGTACGAATTCAAACCTTCGGAATACGCTTTCAGCCAGTTTATTAGTTTTGCAGAAAAACCGGAAAGCTTTTTATACGCCAAGTGAAAATCGCGCACTTTTAAAAAAGCATATATAAAATCAGACGCGGGATATTACGTAAGATTTTTATTTAAACTTATTTAAAAAGCTTTGTATTAAAAGGTTTTCCGCTGTATTCGATAAGCGATTAATTCTTCGATTTCGTATTTAAGCTTATCAATTATATTAATAAGTTCAAAAGCTGGGTTAATCTGATTTAAAAACGCGTCGTTAGCTGTTTTACGCAATCGATTAGCGTGAAAAACTGAATATACGTTTATAATACTAAAAAAGTTTAATTTAAAAGCGTTGTCGAAAATTTTGGCTATAATTTTAAAAAGGCCGTTTGTAGGATTGTTGTTACAGCTAGCTTAAGGGTGATCGGAATGATATGGACCAAAAGGTACGCATGTAAATTGAAAGAAAAACACCGAGCTAGAATGCTCGGGGTCGCGAACTTTATATATAATGGGTTGCGCTTATAGGTCACGTGATTTAGCGCGAGGCCTAGTGGCCGAGGTGGTCCGTGCCTAAACCTTAATCTAATACCACTAGCATTTATATTATTGGCAACTATACTACTGGCAGCTATATTATTAGCAGCTATATTACTAAATTAGCAGCCAGGATCGTAATACTACCTCCCCCTTCCGAAAAATTGCGTCTTTGCAATTGCAATTATAGGTTTATCGTCCTTTAATTCAGTATAATTTTTCCTGCCTTCGTTGTAAGCTTACAGCTATGCGGAAAGCGCTCGTAAAAAGCTTTTAGCGATAAAATATAATCGGTGAAATATTTAAAAAATATAAAAGGCCGTTATAACGTTAAAACAAAAGTATTATTCGAAATTTTTATCAGCGCTTTTTTAATTAACTTGGTATTACAATACTTTTTTATGCAACTTCGAACTTATTATTTTTTCGATCTTTTATTCCGTTTGCTTAAAAAGTAATTAAATAAAAGCTGGTTCGAAGCGGCGTTGGCCAGATAAAAGATTGCTGATATGCTTTCGAAACGAATATAAATGAAAAATTAAATAAATTAACCAATCTGCGGAAAGATTAAGCTTTTAATTTTTATTTATTTTTTCGACGATTTTAACTAGGCCGTATTATTTATTTAAAAGCTTTCGGAAAGATCGGTCGAATTTTTAATTCTTAATATTTATTAATATTTCGTCGCTTATATTTCAATTTATTGGTCGTTTGTGCAAATTAGCGAAGCGCTTTATCTTGGCTTATTATTACGCAATAAACGATTACGCGTATTTCACAACCTTTTTAGCTCGAAAAGCCAAATGCAAAGCTTCGTCGCGATTAAGCTTTTCGATGGCCGAGCGAAAAAAACGAAAATTATTTATATTTCAAAATATACGAGCCTCGTATTTATTTAAGATTTAAAAAAAAAAAACGTTGCCGAAAAATTCGTGCGGCAAAATCAATTATATAATATTTATTAAAAGTAATAGGCGTTTTTAATTGTTTTAATAATAAAAGCAAAAAAAACGGAAGCGTTGCTTAATATATTAATTTATTACTTCGGTTTATTTATCGATATTAAAATTATACGCAATAGTCAACTTAACTTTGGTTTTTAATATACGGCAGAGTTTTTATTAAAAAACCGAAACAAATTAAGCTTTTCGGTCCGAAACAATTAAATCCGGCATGCCGAAATAACGCATCCAATAAATCAAAAATAAAACTGTTAATTTTTTCGCTATAATAATTTTATAACAAAGAATTGACAAATGTTTTTTAAACAAGCGATTTATTATTACGAAAACGAAATCGTAACTATTTTCGTTTAATAAAAACTTCGTAAAATTTATCGTTAAATGTTAATAAGGCCTGCTGAATATAAGCAAAAGCTTTAAAAAGCCCGGAATCTTGTCGCGTCTAGTTTTTATTCGTATACAACGATAATTCGAAACGTATTATTATATATTTGTTTTTATAGCTTTTTAATAATATTTGCGACCGACCAAAAGCTTTATTTTTTTTATTTTAGCGTATGCTACGCAAAGCTGTTTGTAAATATATCGGATTAAAAAGATTCGCAATTCGGAAAGTTTCAAAAGTATTATTAATCTGCTTTGGAAAAACAATTTGTTTTATCGCAATTAATAATTAAAGCTATAATTGCGGGCTTGCATTCGTTGCGCTTCGAAAAAAAAAAATTTTTATTAGCTTATAGCAAATCGTTTATAAATATATAACTATATATATCGTATGCGATTACGAAAATTAAATCTGCGGATTTTTTTTATAAACATTTTATTTTTTTCGCTTTCGCTGTCTTTTTCGAAAAAAATGCCGTCGTTATCGTGCTTATCGAAAGCTATTTTTATAAGCGTCAGCGTAATTATGTTTTTAGCAGCTATTTTTTTTAAAATCTAAAAATCTAATTTATCGTCGGAAAACATTTGCTGCTTTCGAGCTGTTCGCTGTCGTATTTCTAATAAAAAAATATTTTAGTTTCTGCGAAAAAAGATATCAGCGAGCGTATTAATAATTTCCGACCGATATATAATTATAAAATGAAAATCGGCGAAAAACTCGGCCTATCGGGCTTATCGGGCCGAAAAGTTTTTAATTATTATAAAATATTTCAAAGCGCGATAATCGGTATATATATATACGTTTTTTTAAGCGCCTAACAGCTCCGGCTTATAATTTTTAAAAAAGCGAAAAATAACAAAAAGCTTTTTATCGTAAATCGAATAATTAAGCTCGGCGTCGATTATAATTTTGGAAAAAAAACCGACCGAATAATAAAAATCATCTTTTTGCAATTGCGATAATACGCCAGTTATTATTTTATCAGAAAAATCGGTTTTCAGGCGCATTTGCTTATAAAAGTCGTAATAGCATAAAATGAAAACATTTAGCAAAATCTTGCGCAATACTTTTTATGCGTTTTTCTGCTTTTTTTTCGAATACGAAAAAAAAAACGTTTTTACTTATGAAAACAGTAAAAAAAGCGGCAAATACGGCTATAACCGGCTATAAAAACATTTATAAAAATTGCAAAAGCCTAAAAAGCTTTGCACGCTTCGCATATTCGCTATATATTGCCAATTTTTAATAATAGCGATTTTTTCCGAATTTATTTTAATATTTTAAATGCTAATAACGAAATTTAAAAACTTAATTTTTGTAATATTAAACTCGCACTTTTTAATATCAGCTTTTAAGCCGTACTTTTTTAAAATCGACAAAATCTTTTTAACGTAAATCTTATATTTTAAATTATTCGCGAAGTAAATAAAAATATCGTTAAAATACGCCGAGCAAAAATCATTCAAGTATTTTATAAAAATATTATTAATAAAACGTTGAAATATAACGGGCTTATTAATAAAGCCGAACGAAAAAACTTTATACTTATATATGTCGTATCGAATGCGAAAACTAATCAGTTTTTTAAACTTTTCGAACATCCGGATTCGATTAAAAGCTTATTAAATATTAATTTTCGTAAACATTTTGATTTTAATAATTCGCGCCAGCATTTCGTTAATTAAAAGCAAAAAATAAAAATTCTTTTTTGTAAAATCGTTAAGCTTACGGTAATCGATATATAAACGCATAAAGCCGTTTGACTTTTTAATAAATAAAATCGGGGCGGCGAAAAAAATATTAAAAAGTTTAATAAAATCTTTGTGCAAATTATCGAAAATATAGCTTTTGACTTTTATAAGCTGTTTATTCGTAAAACGTTTGAATAATTTTATAAAAAGCGTATTTCTCGTAGTAAAATATATTTTATAATTTATACCGGAGCGGCGAAAAACGAGCTTATCGCTTTTTTGCTTATAAAACAGTTTTTCGAACTTCGAATACTAAATTAAAAAAAAACTTTTTTATAAAAACCACGTTATCGTTATATTTGGCTTGCAAAGCGTCGGAAACGGAAATGCTTTTTATTGCCGCGAATTATATAACTTTTTCAAATTCGGCGATTTTCGCACGGCGAAAACGTTTTTTATTTATATTATACACAAAAGCAACAAACGTACAATCGTTGGATAATAATAATTTTTTTTTTTTTGCGATTCGCATTCGCTTTTCGTAACGTATTTGCAAAACGCTAAATGCAAAAGCGGAAATACAACTGATATTGCAATTGAAAATAAAAAAAATAACAATTGTTCCGATTAAAAAAACCGGCTTGATCGGTTTAAAGCTGCCAATAAAAAACTTTTCCATTTTATACAAACTGCTTTTAAAATCTCGTATAAATATAAAAAGTTTATCAGTTCCTAAGCTTAAATAAGTCTTTTTAATCGTTATAAAAATACTGGCAGAAATATATAAAGCTTTTATTGCGCTGTTTCGTTTATCTGCATCTTTTTAATATATGCGATTAAGCATTTTAAGTTTTGTTCGCTGATTAAGATCGACGAATAACTGTTCGTTAAAATAAAAAATAATAAATATATCGAATGGCCATTTTATTTTGTTTTTTCTTTGGCCGTACGCTTATTTTAAATCGTAATGCTATAAAAATTTGCGACTAATAAAAACGTCGGTAAAACCCAGGTTTATAACCAGAAAAAAAAAATTTATACGACGTCGGTCAATCGTAAAAAAAAAAAAAATAACAAAAGAAATAAGCTTTTTCGGCTCGCCATTATAGCCGGTGGATATAATAAGCTTATGCAGCCGAATAAAACTTATTTCGAAACGTTAAAAAAGTTAATACGCCAAAAAAGTTTTAATCGCACCGAAAATATTAGCTTCGCTATCGATATATGCAAATGTTTTAATATATAATTTATTGCGTATTAATTTTATAAAAACTAAAAACTATCGCTTTTTTATTAAAAAGCGTTGATTAAATTTCAAATCCTTTTACAAATCGAATTTTTTGCTATAATAAAAGTTTTTATTACGGCTTAAAAGTTTTTTAACAAATCGTTTTGCTTTTCGTCGATAGCTATTTCGGCGATTTTGCGATTAAGCTTAGCGTCGAAGCAAACGTTTGCGAAATGGCCGGATTTGCCGTAATTATAACAAACGCTAAAAAAACGCGCAGTCAAACGGAAAAAACCGGAAATAGCAAAAATAGCAGTTATACGCTCGTAAAAATCTTTATTAAAAAAAAAAAAAACCGTGCGAACAAAAAGGGCTGAAAAAGTAAAACGTTATAAAGCTTTAAAAATACCGAAAGTACGTTTAAAATCCTGATTAGCAAAAGCTATAGCAAAAAAAAAAATGGCTTATGCGACGAGCAAAAGCTATTTTTTCAGTTCGGATATTACGTAACTTTTTATCCGCAACGGCCAAAAACTCGTTTAAAGCAATATAATTACCATTTATTTTATATTTTTCTATTCGGAAATCGTATTTAAAAATAAAAACAATTTTTTCGCATATATTTTTAAATTAACGATTTTTAGCAATTTTGCTAATAACTGCGTAGCGAATAAATAAAAAACGAAAATTATTGTAAATCTAACCGTTGTTTATATAAAGCTTGTTATATTGCAATTTAGCAAACTAAACGCGGTTATAATCAAAAAAGCGCTGATTAAAAATGCGAAAAACGTTTCGGGCCGATTAGGTTTGATTATAGAATTCGGAATTCAAATGTTTTAAAATAATAGTTTTTGCTTTTCCGATAATGCATTTAAAATATGTTTTAGTTTAATTTATATTTTATATAAAATTCCTTAAGTACTTTTTAATAAACAATTTTATATTTATTTTTTATACGTTATATTTAATCTTTTTTTAATAATCGTTGAAAGCGTAGCGAAAGTATTTAACTTTAAATAATTCGATTCGAAAAATAATTAAGTCGAAAACGGAAAAATAATATTCGGAAATTAATTAAAAGTCTGCGATAAAAGCGCGCGAAGCTCGAAGTGAAAAAAAAGCGTCGCGAACGATATTAGCGAAAAAAGCTGAAAAACGAGCGGCGGCAATAGCTTAAGCGATCATCTGGGCGATCTGAAGCTGCTAGGCCGCAGTAAATTTTTCAGCGTTAACAGACATGCTAAGTAATCGGTTTAAGGGCATTCGTCGGTTTAAGAGTACTGGGATGTCAGCGTCGTACAACTCGACCTTAGATTCGATAATAAAGCGAAAAAATCTAACAGCAGATAATTGTGATTCGATAGAAAAGTCGTAAAATAAAAACTCGCTGCCAGAATCGTCGAAAAAGCCTGAAACGAATAAAAATTCGAAAGCGCCAGAGGCAAAAGCAGAAAGTAGAAGTGCTGACTCGAAGCCGAATCGTACGAATTGCGTTCGTTTTCGGATGCCGCGTCGACTTATAAAAAAAACATAGAATATATTAAAAAAAAGCGATTCGAATTGCAAAAGCAAATCGAATTAATAAGAAAGAAAAACTCCAGCTTTTTCTAGAAACAAAATCAGTAAAAAGAAGTTCTGATCAAAGCACCGATAAATAAACGTCGGTACGGGCGGCCTGAAAAAAGTTCGAGTTGCAAAAGCAGATCGAATCCTTAATCGTAGATACAAAGCTTTCCAGCGAAAATTGTTTAATCTTTTTTTATATTACAGCTAGCTTAAGAATAATCGGAATAATATAAACCAAAAGATACGCATATAAATTGAAAAAAAAACACCGAGCTAAAATGCTCGGGGTCGCGAACTTTATATACAATGGATTGCGCTTATGGGTCACGTGACTTAGCGCGAGGCCTAATGGCCGAGGTGGTCCGTGCCCAAACCTTAATTCAACACCACCAGCATTCATACCACTGGCAACCATACCACTGGCAGCCATACCACTGGCAGCCATACCACTAGACTAGCAGCCAGGATCGTAACAATTGTCGAGCTTGCGAAAAGGCCGGAAGGTCGGAAATAGACGCATATCGAGCCAAACGTAATCGCTAACGTTAAAATCGATCGCGCGGCGAAACTTATTCGCATTTTTTTTTATTTTGTCGTAAGCTTGTTAAAAATGCGATTTGGCGAGGTTTCAGGCGTTATAATAGCGGCGAGCGTACGCGCGAGCTTCGTTTGCGTTTAGCTTATATAAAAAGTTAAAAAAAAGGAAAGTATCGAGCTTTTAGTTTTAATTAATATAAAAAGTATAACCGTATATAATTTCAAAAAATAAAAGGCTATCTAGACTTTCGTAATAAAAAATTATTTAAGCGAAATTTATTATTAAAAGAAATTCGCTTTAATCGTTTTAGTAAAAATTTACGAAAGGTCGAAAGCGTTTTTGCAGATATTAATTGTAAATTTCGGTTTGACCGTCGGTTTTAAAATGGACGGCTATCGAAAGCTTTAATTGCGTACCGAATATTTTGTTTAATTCAAACCAGAAAGTAAATTAATATTAAAAGCTACGATCGCTAATAATATTTTTTAAAAGGCCAAAATACTTATATACGTGGAATATATACAAGTTAGCGAAGCTTCGAGCGTCGATATTTTTATAGCAAAAAATTAAAATAGCTTATTTAAAAAAGCGATTTATTATTATAAATACGTTATCGTAATCGTGTGTTTTTGTTAAAATTGCAAAAATTTATTATAACATGCTTTTAAAAATGATTAAAAACAAAAAAAAGCTAAAAAAAACCGAGGCGCTTATTTTTTAAAACAAAACTTTTTCGATAAGCGTAATAATTACAATAATATTATTTTACGAAAGCTGTTATACTTCGCTAATAATTTTAATTCGAAAGCAATTGCGTAGTTTTGCGAGCGCTGAAATAAACGATGGAAATCTGGTCGTGCATTTTTCGTACAAAAACCAAACGAAAGTAATCGACGTTTGATATTATCAAACGACCGTAATATAACAGCAAATCGCGTTTAAATATATACGGAATATTATTAGCGTCGTTTTTTTTCGTAGCGTTTCGTACAGCTTTTTTTCGAAAAGCTATTAGGCTGCTAGCTATGCGATTAGCGTGGAAAATTTAATTAACGATACGAAATACGAAAAAAAAATCAATTATTTTAACGATAAAAATAGCTGTTTCGAAAGCCGTGGAAAATCGAAGTTTTTCAGTTAAAAAGCGGTGATTAATTTAATCGGCTCGGAAAAAAGTTTGCAAGCGCTGAATGCGTTTAAAAAAGTTTTGGCGGTCGAATTCGCTCGTACGACGTATTAATGCGTTAGCTAAAAAATTGTGTTTATTTAATTTGTATATAATAAAAAAGTTGTAATCGGCGAAAAGCTCGGCCCAGCGTATTTATCGAACGTTTAAAAATTTAAAAGTTATAAAGTATTCCAAAGCTTTATAATTAATAATTATTTTAATTTAATAAATTAAACCAGCTAATTTAGCACGAAAGTTGCTTAAAAATTTTACGATTGCGAATATTTTTTTGTCGTATACGACGTAGTTTAGCTTTGCGAAAGCTATGATTTTGCTAAAATAAGCGATTAAAAGCCAGTCGTCGCTATAAAATTGTAAAAGCATAAAAGCTATTACGCCGTCGAAAGCGTTAGTTTTTAATATGCAAAAAAGATTTTGCTTGTAATATTATAGAATTGATGCAATAATAAAAGCTAGTATAAAAAGATCGAAACTTTTTTGATATTTAAAAATGAAATTGTAAAAAACATTAGTTTTGGTCAAATAAATTAAAAGTTTTGCAATTATATCGTAGTTTCGAATAAAACGTCGGTAAAAATTATAAAAACCAAAAAAGCTTTGTATATTTTTTATAATAATAAAAAGTTTTTAATAAACGACCACGGAAACCTTTTTTAAATTTACTTTTAGGCTTTTAGTAAAAATAATAAAATTTAAGTAACGGATCCGAATAACGTTGAATTTAAACTTTCGAATATCGGTTTGTGATTCAACGTTAGCAAACTTTTAAAGCATTTTGCGAACGTATATAGCGTGTTTTAAAAGGTCGGACGAATAAATAAAAATGTTATTTAGATATATAATATAAAAATCGTTTAAATAATCGAAAAAAACGTCGTTTATATAACGTTGGTAAATTGCGGATTTATTAATAAAATCAAAAGATAGCATTTTGCATTTATAAGCGCCGTAATGCGTACGAAACGTCGTTAGTTTTTTATTAACGAAATCCATTCGAATTTTATAAAAAGCTTAACGAATATCGAGCTTTGTAAAAATTCGCGCTTTCGAAAAACGAGCAAAAGTTTTATCGAAAAAAAAAAAAAGTAGCGATTTTTATAAATAATATTATTAAAAGCTCGATAATCGATATAAAAACGCAGTAAACCGTCGGATTTTCTGGCGAAAAGCATTGAAACAGCGAAAAAAGCGATAGAAAATTCGATAAAACTTTTATTAAAATTATTTTGCAAATAAGTTTTGATAATCTCGAGCTTTAAAATCGATATCTTATATAAAAAAATATATTTTAGCTTTTTTTCATTTATAATAAGCTCGATCTTATAGTCGTAAAGCCGGTAAAAAGCTAGCTCGTTATTAACGGCTTTAAAAAACACGTATTCGAAGTTTTTGTATTTCGAAAGAAAAAATTCGAAAAAAAGTTTATTCGAAATTAGCTTTGCTAAGCTGGTTGAAAAGGTCGAAATCGATATTTCGTTGGTTTTAAAACGTTCGAAAAAACTGTAAAATTAAATCTTAAGAAAAATATTATACGTAAAATCGTTTAGTATTTTATCGATTTCGTATAAAAAAATTGAAAACATTTCAATTGTTTTTTTTCTGAAAATCAGCTTAAAAGCGTATGCAATAATTTAGCAAATAAAAATTGGATAAGCAGTAAGTTAAAAGATTCGTTTTCGAACTGGTCGTTTGAAAAATTCAGAAAATGATTTGTTTAAATTATCGATTATATTAAACTGAAAAGCCATCGCGGCGAAAATTTTCCGTCGGTTTTTGGTATAATTGTTTTTCGTAAAACGAAAAAGCTGTTTTAACGAAAGAAAAAGAAAAAAAAAAGAAATAATAAAAAAAGGATCGGCAGCCTGGGAAAATAATGGTATGATTTCTTATATTATTTTATTAGCGTCGCTATCGAAATTAGCACCGCGAATAAAATTCGATTTTTTCGCGCTTCGCATAGCGTCGTAAATCTGCTATAATTAATTAAGGTTTTTGTTACGTTTTACAACGTTGTTTTAATAGCGAGATTAAATTTTTCGAAAGTGCAAATAAAAAATTTTAATATAACGAGCGTAAAAGGCTGTAAAGGAATAAAACTTCGGCTAATAAAGCTTGCGTTTATTACAATTTAGTAAAACTTGGTATTCGGCCAATCAAATTCTTTTTAGAATTATATTATAATTTCCGAAATTGATAATCAAAAAAAAAATAAACGATTATATTCGGTTGTTAATAATAAAATTAAAAAGCGTAAAATATATAATTAAATAGCCACGAACTTTATTATACCTTTTTACAAAAACCGAAAAAAGTTAAATCAAAGGTTTTAAAAAAAAAAAAAAGATTTAATCAGCGCCGAATCGATTAACGTATAATCGTTCGTTTTAAAATCGGCGAACGCTTTTATTTTGTACGAAAAGCTATTTTTAATAAATATAACGGAAATTGTTAATAAATCGCTATTAAAAAGCTTTCGAACGTTAAAATAACGCATATCGCGCAATTCGCTTAAAAAAAAGGCTTTGCTTAAGCCTAAGCGTTTTCCCGATTAGCGGAAAAGCTTTTAATTTTTTCGTATGCGTTTTGAAAATCGTTTGAAAAAAGATTTTCGTTTTTACTATTATTATTAAAAAGCGAATTTTCGGCCGGTTCGACCTCGTTTATATTTATTAATTTAAAAAGGCTTTTGGGTAAAACCGAGGGTCGGCTCGTAAAAGATCGTGCAAATTAGTCTTTTTAAACTTTTTAATATAAAATAAAAAACAAGCGTTGTCGTTGATCCGATCGAAAAAAAAAAACGCTAAAAAAAGCGTTTTGGCGTAGAAAAAAAAAAAGGAAAAACAGCAAAGGGCTAAGAAAAAGCTTATAAAACATTTAAACGACTTTCGTACGTACGATTTGACTCGTAATACGCTTTAGTTAAGAATTTATTATTTTAATAAATAATAAACTTAATTAAAAAGCGATTCGCGTATAAAATTCGTTTAGCCAATTGATTTTATTTTTTTTAACGAACGGCGGTAAGTTAATTTTTGAAAATCGTTGTACGCGCTTATTTCAAATGCAGCTTTTTTTGTAAACGCTTTAGTATTTTGTCGCGAAAAGCGTTTCGAAGCTGTTTGTTAGTTCGTATTTAAGCGTTCGCTGCGAAAATGGAAAATCGCAAATAAAAGCGCTAAAAGTCGTCGTGCGTATTTATTATAAGTATTTTGAATTTGTCTTCGGCTTTTTAAACGTTTGAAAAATCGGCCAGAAAATCGGCGATTTTTTTTATTAATTTTTCGGAAAATGTAAAATCGGAACGGTTTAAAATACGCAGAATCAAGAACTTTTTTGCTACGCTTTCGGTCTGATCGAATATATAATTTTTGCGAAATCGATCGCTAGCGAAATAATCGTAGTAAAATTCGAAGTTATCGAAAATTCTAGTTTTTCAATAGCGTGCTTTATAATTTTTATTATTATCTAATTTAAATTTAAAATTCGGAACGCGTTTTATACGAGCTAGTCGAAAATCAGCAAATAAATAAGAATTATAGCGTTTAAAAAGCGCGCTAAAATCTTGGCCGTTATAAAAAAATCCAAAAAAAGTTCGCGAAAAGCGTAAAAGTTAATTTGCAGCGTTTATTAATTAAAATAAAACGTTGCGAAAAAAAAAAAAACAGCAAATTCGCGATTGGCAAAAGCACGTTCGATAAATTTTATTAAACGCTTTAATTAAAAAGTCTATCGCAGTCGTATAATTTCCAAAAGTTATCGTTTATATTTTTGCGCTTTTTTCAGTTGATTTTGCAAAAGTTTCAATTAAACGCTTTTAGCGCTAGATTGCAAAAAAAAAGTGGCAGGCGAAATGATTAGCGCTTTGCCTTTTCCTTTGTTTTTCTTTCTTCGGGGGAAAGACTGTTTTTCAGAAAAAAAAGCTTTTGGGAAGGCTGCTTTTTCGCTGATTAAAAAAAAAAAGATTGAAATATAATAGCAGAAGCTGAAAAGCTCTGCTAAAAAAGAGATCGTTGAACGAGAGCTATTTTTCGCGAAGTGCGGAAATAAGCTTTTTTACGACCGGTCGATCATTTTGGTATGACCCGTGAGAAATTCGAAGGGAAAAATAATTTACGCCGTCGCTAGCGTAAAAAAAGAATTGTTAATAATATAACGATTTAATTAATCGGAAGGCTAAAAGATCAGTCAACTAATCGCCGTATTTATATAATATAAAAAACGAGCCTTTGGTTCTGTAACAAAATATTTATTTAAAATCAACAACTGCAAAAAGCAGAAGTTGCTAAAAAGAAAAAGCCTTATATATATGAATAGTTTCCACAGTTAATGGGAAGACCCACCAGGAGATCAGGGAGCTTGCAATTATACGTAGTTGCTGGGGTGACGCGAGGGGCCAAAAGAGTGAGTCGTCACAATCCTGATTAAAACGGAGCTTTAGAATTATATTTTAAAAAAAAATGGTAAAATGCTTCGTAACGTTGCCGATGCTATCCGAATTTATAAATTTATCGGGGTCGGGAAAGGCAGGTGTTTTTTTTTCTGCGTTTAAAATGTTCGGTGTATTTTAACTGGTAAAAGCTTGTTTTCGGAGATTAGTAAGCTCGGCTTCGCGGTTTTAAATCATTTTTTTTTTAAAGGCTTTTTTTTCTTAGTATTATACCGTCTGAATATTTAGCTTTTAAACGAAATTATTTAGTTTAGTTTTAAATAATATTATTATATCGTTTTGCTTTATCGCGTAAGCGGAAATATCGAAAATTTCTTAAAAGCAGACTTTCGTATTAGCGATCAGAGCGGCGACGATTTGGTCGGAGTATTCAAAATGCCTCAAAATAGAACAATTGAAAAGTTCCGACAATTTAAAATGGTCCGATATAATTCGTTAAAAAAAAAGCGTAAAATATATTTTGTTTCGAAATATAAGCAAAAGCAAAACGGAATTTTTTAAATATAGGTTTTGTATTAAAAAAGTTGTCGTTTCGTAGTTTCGTATCGTAAAAGTTATTTTTAAAAAATCGTAAAAGTTATTATCGCGATAAAATTTGTTTATTTTTTGTATGCGCAAAAGCAAAATAAAATTGGCAAGCTTTTTCAGCTCGAAAGCTAAATAAAAGTATTAAAAAGATTTGGTAATTAATATGTCAAAGGTGTGAACGAGCAAAAGGTTCGTGGATGAATTGCATTGATTACAAGATTTTAAGTTAAAAGTGTCGCGAAGTCTAAGATACAATGTGTGCGGGCTCCGATGTCACGTGATAACAACGTGACCTTCGGACCACGTGACCAACGAACTGACGTCTTATTCTTTCACAAATACTCGGGGTCGCGAATTTTATATACAATGGGTTGCGCTTGTGGGTCACGTAATTTAGCGCGAGGCTTAGTGGCCGAAGTGGCCCGTGCCCAAATCTTATTCCAACAACACCAGCAATTATACCATTGGCAATTATACTATTGGCAATTATACCATTGGCAATTATATCATTGGCAATTACCACTAGCCAGGCCAGGATCGTAACACTAACCCCCTTTTCCGAAAAACTGCGTCCGCGCAGTTGCAATTATAAGTCTATCGTTTTTCAACTTAATGTAATTTTTTCTGCTTTCGTTATAAGCTTATAGCTATACGAAAAGCGTTCGTAAAAAGCTTTTAGCGGTGGGATGCGATCGGTAAAATGCTTAAAAAATATAAAAAGCCGTTATAGCGTTAAAACAAAAGTTTTATTCGAGATTTTTATTAGCGCTTTTTTAATTAATCTGATATTATAATATTTTTTTATACAATTTCGAATTTATTATTTATTCGATTTTCTATTCCGTTTGTTTGAAAAATAGCTAAATAAAAGCTGGTTCGAAATATCGTTGGCCAGGCAAAAGATTGCTAATATGCTTTCGAAGCGAATAAAAATAAAAAATTAAATAAATTAATTAATCCGCGAAAAGATCGAGCTTTCAATTTTTTTTATTTTATCAACGATTTTAACTGGACCGTACCATTTGTTTAAAAGCTTCCGAAAAAATCGGTCAAGCTTTTAATTTTTAATATTTACTAATATTTCGTTATTTATATTTTAATTTATCGGTCGTTTATATAAATTAGCGAAACGTTTTATTTTGGCTTATTATTGCGTAATAATCGATTGGGCGTATTTTATAATCTTTTTAGCTCGGAAGGCCAAATGCAAAGCTTCGTCGCGGTTAAGCTTTTCGATGGCCGAGCGAAAAAAACGGAAATTGTTTATATTTTAAAACGTACGAGCTTTGTATTTATTTAAGATTTTAAAACGGAAAAACGTTGCCGAAAAATTCGTACGGCAAAATCAATTGTATAATATTTATTAAAAATAAAAAGCGTTTTTAATTGTTTTAATAATAAAAGCAAAAAAAGCGAAAGCCTTATTTAATATATTAATTTATTACTTCGGTTTGCTTATCGATATTAAAATTATACGTAATAATTAATTTAACTTTGGTTTTTTATATACGGCAGAATTTTTATTAAAAAACCGAAACAAACTAAGCTTTTCGGTCCGAAACAATTAAATCCGGCATGCCGAAATAGCGTATTTAATAAATCAAAAACAAAACTGCCAGTTTTTTCGCTATAATAATTTTATAATAAAAAACTAACAAAAGCTTTTTAAATAAGCGATTTATTATTACGAAAGCGAAATCGTAATTATTTTCGTTTAATAAAAGTTTTGTAAAATTTATCGTTAAATATTAATAAAATTTGCTGAATATAAGCAAAAGCTTCAAAAAGCTCGGGGTTTTATCGCGCTTAGTTTTTATTTGTATGCAACGACAATTCGAAACGTATTATTATATATTTGTTTTTATAGCTTTTTTAATAATATTTGCGACCGACTTAAAGTTTTTTTTTTTTTTTTTAGCGTATGCTACGCAAAGCTATTTGTAAAAATATTAAATTAAAAAAAATTCGCAATTCGAAAAATTTCAAAAGTATTATTAATCTGTTTTAGAAAAACAATTTATTTTATCGCAATTGATAATTAAAATTATAATTGCGAATTTGCATTTATTGCGTTTCGAAAAAAAAAGTTTTTGTTAGCTTATAACAAATCGTTTATAATTTTATAATTTTGCATATCGTATGCGATTACGAAAATCGAATCTGCGGATTTTTTTATAAATATTTTATTTTTTTCGTTTTCGCTATTTTTTTCGAAAAAAAATGCTATCGTTATCGCGCTTATCGGAAATTATTTTTATAAGCGCTAGCGTAATAATGTTTTTTAATAGCCATTTTTTTAAAAAATTTTAAAGTTTAATTGATTATTTAAAAGCATTTATTACTTTCGAACTGCTTGCTATCGTGCTTTTAATAAGAAAATATTTTGATTTTTGCGAAAAAAAATATCAGTATAATTGTAAAATAAAAATCGGCGAAAAACTCGGATAATCGAGCTTATCGGGCCGAAAGTTTTTTTTTATTTATTATAAAATATTTTAAAACGCGATAATCGGTGTAAATATATACGTTTTTTGAAGCGTTTAACAGTTTCGGTTTATAATTTTTAAAAAAGCGAAAAACAACGAAAAGCTTTTTATCGTAAATCGGATAATTAAACTCGGCGTCGATTATAATTTTGAAAAAAAAACCGATCGAATAATAAAAGTTATTTTTTGCAATTGCGATAATACGCTAGCTATTATTTTATTAAAAAAATCGGTTTCCAGGCGCGTTTGCTTATAAAAATCGTAATAATATAAAATAAAAGCATTTAGCAAAGCTTTGCGCAATATTTTCCATGCGTTTTTTTGCTTTTTTTCGAATACGAAAAGAACGTTTTTGCTTATAAAAGCAATAAAAAAGCGGTAAATGCGATTATAGCCGGGTATAAAGCGTTTGTGAAAATTGCAAAAGCCTAAAAAGCTTTACACGCTTCGGATATTTGCTGCATATTATTAATTTTTAATAATAACGATTTTTTCCGGATTTATTTTAACATTTTAAATGCTAATAACGAAATTTAGAAATTTGATTTTCGTAATATTAAATTCGCATTTTTTAATATTAGTTTCCAAGCTGTGTTTTTTTAAAATTGACAGGATTTTTTTAACGTAGATTTTATATTTCAAATTATTCGCGAAATAAATAAAAATATCGTTAAAATACGCCGAGCAAAAATTATCTAAATATTTTATAAAAATATTATTAATAAAACGTTGAAATATAACAGGCCTATTAATAAAGCCGAACGAAAAGATTTTATATTTGTATTTATCGTATCGAATGCGAAAACTAATTAGTTTTTCAGATTTTTCGAATATCCGGACTCGATTATATGCTTATTAAATATTAATTTTCGTAAATACTTTGGCTTTAATAATTCGCGCTAATATTTCGTTAATTAAAAACAAAAAATAAAAATCTTTTTTCGTAAAATCGTTAAGCTTGCGATAATCGATATATTATAACGATTTAATCAGTCGAAGGGCTGGAAGATCAGTCAACTGGTCGCCGTATTTGTATAATATAAAAAACGAGCTGTTGATTTTATAACAAAGATATTTACTTAGAATTAACAATTGCAAAAAGCAGAAGTTGCTAAGAAAAAAAAGCCTTATATATATAAATAATTTTTATAATTAATAATAAGATTTATCAAAAAACCAAAAAGCTTGTAACTATACGTAATTGCTAAGATAATAAAAAAAGTGGCAAAAAAGTGAGTCGTCATATTACTTTTCCGTTCGAAAAAGCGCGCCCTCAAGCTTTTATCTATTAATACGTCGCTATTTAAATAATCGTACGAATCTAAACCTTCGGAATACGCTTTTAGCCAATTTATAAGTTTTGCAAAAAAACCGGAAAGCTTTTTATACGCCAAATGAAAATCGCGTATTTTTAAAAAAGCATATATAAAATCAAACGCGGAATACTACGTAAGATTTTTATTTAAGCTTATTTAAAAAGCTTTATATTAAAAAGTTTTCCGCTGCATTTGATAAGCGATTAATTCTTCGATTTCGTATTTAAGCTTATTAATTATATTAATAAATTTAAAAACTAAATTAATTTAATTTAAAAGCGCGTCGTCAGCTGCTTTACGCAATCGATTAGCGTAACAAATTAAATGTACGTTTATAATACTAAAAAAATCTAGCTTGAAAACGCTATCGAAAATTTTGGCTACAATTTTAAAAAAGCCGTTTGTAAAATTGTCGAGCTTGCGAAAAGGCCGGAAAATCGGAAATAAACGCATATCGAATTATACGTAATTGTTAACGTCAAAATCGATCGCGCGGCGAAACTTATTCGCATTTTTATTTATTTTATCGTAAGCTTGTTAAAAGTGCGATTTGGCGAAATTTCAAACGTCGTAATAGCGGCGAGCCTACGCACGAGCTTTGTTTGCGTTTAGCTTGTATAAAAGATTAAAAAAAAAATATCGAGCTTTTGATTTTAATTAGTATAAAAAATATAATCGTATATAATTTCAAAAAATAAAAAGCCATTTAAATTTTCGTAAAAAAAACCCATTCAAGCGAAATCCATTATTAAAAAAAATTCGCTTTAATCCTTTAATAAAAATTTACGAAAAGTCGAAAGCGTTTTTGCAAATATTAATTGTAAACTTCGATTTGACCGTCGGTTTTAAAATAAACGACTGTCGAAAACTTCAATTGCGTATCGAATATTTTGTTTAATTCAAATCAAAAAGTAAATCAATACTAAAAGCTACGATCGCTAATAATATTTTTTAAAAAGTCAAAACATTTGTATACGTAGAATATATACAATTTGAAGAAGCTTTGAGCGTCGATATTTTTATAGCAAAAAATCGAATTAATTTATTTGAAAAAGCGATTTATTATTATAAACACGTTATCGTAATCGTATTTGTTTTTATTAAAACTGCAAAAATCTATTATAACGTGCTTTTAAAAATGGTTAAAAACAGAAAAAAGCTAAAAAAAGCCGGAGCGCTTATTTTTTAAAACAGAATTTTTTCGATAAACGTAGCAATTGCGATAATATTATTTTACGAAAGCTATTATACTTCGCTAATAATATTAATTCGAAAGCAATTGCGTAGTTTTACGAACGCTAAAATAAACGGTAAAAATCTGGTCGTACATTTTTCGTACGAAAGCCAAACGAAAATAATCGACGTCTGAAATTATTAAGCGACCGTAATATAACAGCAAATCGCGTTTAAATATATACGAAATATTATTATCGTCGTTTTTTTTTATAACGTATCGTACAGCTTTTTTTCGAAAGACTATTAAGCTGTTAGCTGTGCGATTAACGTAGAAAATTTAATCAACGATACGAAATACGAAAAAGAAATTAGCTATTTTAACGATAAAAACAGCTGTTTCGAAAACCGTGGAAAATCGAAGTTTTTTAATTAAAAAGCGGTGATCGATTTAATTTGCTCGAAAAAAAGTTTATAAGCGCTGAATGCGTTTAAAAAAGTCTTAGCGGTCGAATTCGTTCGTACGACGTGTTAATACGTCAGTCAAAAAGTTATGTTTATTTGGTTTATACGTAATAAAAAAATTGTAATCGGCGAAAAGCTCGGCTCAGCGTACTTATCGAGCGTTTAAGAATTTGAAAGTTATAAAATATTCTAAGACTTTATAATTAATAATAATTTTAATTTAATAAACTAAGCCAGCTAGTTTAGCACGAAAGTTGCTTAAAAATTTTACGATTGCGAATATTTTTTTATCGTATACGATATAATTTAGCTTTGCGAAAGCTATAGTTTTGCTAAAGTAAGCGACTGAAAGCCAGTCGTCGCTATAAAATTGCGAAAAAACAAAAGCTATTACGCCGTCGAAAGCGTTAGTTTTTAATATGCAAAAAAAATTTTGCCTGTAATATTATAAAATTAATACAATAGTAAAAACTAATATAAAAAAGTCGAAATTTTTTTGATATTCAAAAGTGAAATTATAAAAAACGTTAGCTTTGGTGTAAAAGTAGGTAGGAAAACCAGACTGATACGGCCATATGTCGGTGGGTAAGATAGTTTAGGGAATTTCTAGAAAAGACTGAAAAAAGGAAAAGAAAAATAAATAAAAATATGAATTGAATTGCGTGCTTATGGTATTATTTAAAAGGATGCTTTGCTTTTATATCTGTTGAAGATAGTCAGTGGCAAAGGGTTTCGGAAAAGTTTAAGCTTCGATTATAGCTAAAATTATTAATTTTTATTAATATAAAATATCACCGTTTTATATTTTATTTTAAATAATATACGTAATCGTTTTTGATTACGATCAAAAAAAACATAATTTTAATAAATGTAATTTAGTTTATTTTATATGGTTTAAAAACTAATTAATTATAAACCGAATTTTTCAGTTTTATATTTTTTTAGTTTTCTAACCCGTTTTTGGCCTTTTTACTGTTAGCTTCTGCGAAAAAGTAGCGTTTCGCTTATCGTTTGAATTATTTTATTTATTTTGCTTTTTTAAAAAATAGCTCGATAAAATATCGGTCGAAGTATCGTTTTGATTTACGAACGTTTTAATAATTTTTTCGTCGATAATATTATTAAGCGTCGCGGCGACGAATGCTTTTTACGATTTTTCTTCGTAAATGGTAGATTTCAGCTTTTAAACGTGGTTTTACGTTTTGCTAAAAGCGTTAAAAAGTCTTGTATTGAAATCGTAGAAATAGTCGATTAGTTCGTTATAATTAAAACCGATTAACGCTTTTGCTTCGCGTAAAACTAAAAGGTCGGATTACGATTATTTACCGACGAATGCTTTTGAAAAAGCTTCGAGATTTGTAAAAAAAAATATTTTACGAAATAATTCGGAAGTAATCGTTTGCAATCGAGATTACCGAAAATGCTATGATTACGTTTCGTCGCAAAACAAATAATATTAAATTGTTTATCGGAGCGTCGTTTTCGAAATGATTTTTGTATTTTTGCGCCGTGTAATTGTTCGAATAAATCAGCATCGCGCTGTCGGTTTTTTGGATTTTAAATTTAACGAAAATCTTTTGCTTAATCGAAAAGCTAATAAAAGTTATTTTATTTTTTATTTCGTAGCTTTCGGTTTTATAATCCGATAAAATAATTAAAGCTATTATTTTAAACGCGCTGAAATATAAAAAAGCTGGGCTTTTCTGAATGGTTTTAATTAGCTTAGTGTCGTAGTGTAATTGCAGGTAGGTTTCGATTATTTCCGAATTATATATAAATGCAAGCAAAACGTAATAATCGAAAATAGCGTCGGTAAGGTTTTCGATTTTTTTTTTTTTTTAAAAATTAGCGATATCGAATTTTATAATTGTAATACGGTCGAGATCAGCGAAGCTTAAAACGATCGGAACGTTAAAATAAGCTACGAAGCAGCAGTTTCCGAAATTCCGAATAATCAGAGCAGCGAAATAAAGGCCGAAATGCATTTTAAAAGCTTATTAAATAAGACTGTAAAATATATTAGCGAAAAAAGCTATAGGCGCTTTTTGGGTTTTAATCAATCGAAAATAGTATTTATATATAACTATCTTTTTTTTTATAAAATGCAGCAGTAATTTGTTTTTTCCGTTATACGATTTTACGTAATTAACGAATTCGCAGTTTAATTTAAATAGATTTTAAAATATATTTTCGGTCGAAAAATTAGAAAAGTCGGCTTTTGGAAATTTTCGTTGCTTTTTTTTTTTTTTGTTTTAGTCGAGTTTTATAATCGCGCTAAAAACTTTAGGATTTGCTTTGAAATTTGCGTAGCCCAGGTAAACTTTAGCACGCGCTTTAATAGTTTTCGCAATTTTTCGTCGGAATATAAATTAATTATTAAAATCAATTTCGAATACGTCGTAATTCGAATTTTTAATAGCAGCGAATCGATTAGCAAAGCCGATAATATCGATTTTTTTTATAATTAAATCGTAATACGCCGCGTAATAACGCACGTAAAAATAGCAGAATTTGCCGTTTTTTTTGGCGTTAACGTTATTCGTAAAAACGAAATTAAAAAATCGGAGTTTTTTAACGAAAAAAAGCTCGAGTAAAAACGGGTTATCGTTTTCAAAAATCTTTTTTATTTATTTTAGCGTATTATATTTATAATTTTTCGAAAAAAGCTTGATTTAGTTTTCGTTCGAAACAAATAGAAAAGCTAACGGATTTATTTGATTTTTATATAAAAGTATCGAAATAAAACTTTTAAATCGTAACGTCGTCGAAAGCGAAAATTTTAAGCAAAATAATTTGATTTTGTACTTTTTATATGATTTTTTCCGCGATAATTTCGATATCTTTTTTTAAGCTTTTTCGGTCGAATCGTACAATAATCGAGATTTTAAATGCTTTTATTAAAATTTAAAATATTAGCGATAATAATACGACGTTTTTAAACGTAGCAAACGTTTTTAGTATTTGCGTATTTAATTTCGAAAAATCAGATTTAAAATCGTTTAAATTTTTTTTTCGAAATGCCGGAGTTTTTTAAATCTGATTTTGTAAAATCGTCGCGTTTTTTATTAATTAACTTAAAAATTATAGCTCGGCGTCGATTTCCGGCTGTTTTTATTCGCGGTGCTTTTTCTGCTAGCGACGCGAATATTTTTTTTTTTCGAATAAAAAAGATTTCGGAAATATCGGCGCGCTTTTTTGCGTTTTTTATTTTTATTTTTTCCGAAATCGTTTTTATAAATATAATAGGTTTTTTGTATTCGAATAATCGGTTGTTTGCTATTACGATTTTGATTTCGTTTTCGAATTGGTTTTCGATAATTAAAAATAAAAATCGTCGAATTATTTTAGCTGTTTTAAAAATATTAATTATTACCGCGTGTATTTTTTCGAACTAAACGAAAATAATATTAGCTTTTTCGTTTTCGTCGTCGTAATTTTAAAATATCGGAATAATATCGTTTTTTTTTTAATATAAAAATTTCGTATTTAGCGACGCTTAGTTTTTTGTTTTGAAAAAAAGTTAAGCTTAAATTTTCGCAGCCGATTAGAATTTTTTTTAGCGATTGCATAGCGTCGTCGATTAGTTTGCAAACAGTTGTAAAAAGGTTTGTAAATCTGCGGGCTTTTGGATTATTAACTTTTAAAACTTGCGTTTTAAAAATATAAGCGTTTAGTATTCAGACTTTTTTTTTCGTAAAAATAATAATTTCGAAAAAGCGAGCAAAATGCCGAAATAAAATAATACCGGTAATTTTGCTAAAAACGTATTTTTAAATATTTTTTTTTCGTTGACTTAGCAAAAAGCGTAAAATTCGGTCTGTTATCTTTTTTTTATTATTTCGAGCTTTTTTTGCTTCGGCGAAGGCTTTTAAAACGTTGTCGTTGTGACGATTCACTCTGTTGCCACCTCTCGTGTCACCCCAGCAACTACGTATAGCTGCAAGCTCCCCAGCAACTACGTATAGCTGCAAGCTCCCTGGTCTTTTGGTGGGTTTTTCTATTAACTGTGGAAACTATTTATGTATATAAGGCTTTCTTTTTTTAGCAATTTCTGCCTTTTGCAGTTGTTGATTTTAAATAAATATTTTTGTTATAAAACCAAAGGCTCGTTTTCTTATATTATATGAATACGGCGACCAGTTAATTGATTTTTTAGCCTTTCGATTGATTAGATCGTTATATTATTAACAACTTTTTTTCTACGCTGGCGACGGCGTAAATTATTTTTTCTTTCGAATTTCTTACGGATTATACCAAAATGATCGACCGGTCGTAAAAAGGCTTATTTCCGCACTTCGCGAAAGATGGCTTTTGTTTAACGATCCTTTTTTTAGCAGAGCTTTTCAGCTTCTGCTATTACACTTTAACCTTTCTCCTTTTTTTAATCAGCGAAAAAGCAGCTTTTTCCAGAAGCTTTTTTTTCTGAAAAACAGTTTTTTTTTCGAGAAAAGAAAAACAAAGGAAAAAGCAGAGCGCCAATTACTTCGCCTACCACTTTTTTGCAGCCTAGCGCTGAAAGCGTTCAGTTGAGACTTTTGCAAAATCAATTGAAAAAAGCGCAAAAGCGTGAACGATAACTTTTAAAGATTATACGACTGCGACAGATCTTTTAATCAAAGCGTTTAGTAAAATCTATCGAACGTGCTTTTGCCAGTCGCGAATTTGCTGCTTTTTTTCGCAACGTTTTATTTTAATTAACAAACGCTGCAAATTAACTTTCACGCTTTTCGCGAATTCTTTTTGGATTTTTTTTTAACAGCCAAGACTTTAGCGCGCCTTTTGAACGTTATAATTTTTATTTATCTGCTAACTTTCGATTAGCTCGTATAAAGCGCGTTCCGAATCTTAAATTTAAATTAAATAATGGCGAAGATTACAAAACACGCTATTAAAAGATTAAAATTCTCGATAACTTCGAATTTTACTACGACTATTTCGCTAGCGATCGATTTCGCAAAAATTATATATTCGATCAGACCGAAAGCGTAGCAAAAAAGTTTTTTACCCCGCGTATTTTAAATCGTTCCGATTTTATTTCTTCCGAAGAATTAATTAAAAAGGTCGCCGATTTCCTAGCCGACTTTTCAAACGTTTAAAAGGCCGAAGACGAATTTAAAATGCTTGCAATAAATACGCACGACGATTTTTAGCGATTTTATTTGCGATTTTCCATTTTTGCAGCGAACGCTTAAATACGAACTAACAAACAGCTTCGAAACGCTTTTCGCGATAAAATACTAAAGCGTTTACGAAAAAAATTGCATTTGAAATAAACGCGTATAACGATTTTTAAAAATTGGCTTACCGCCGTTCGTTAAAAAAAATAAGATCAATTGGCTAAACGAATTTTATACGCGAATCGCTTTTCAATTAAGTCTATTATTTATTAAAGTAATAAGTCCTTAACTAAAGCGTATTACGAATCAAATCGTATATACGAGAATCGTTCAAATGCTTTACAAGCTTTTTTTTAGCCCTTTGTTTTTCTTTTTTTTTTACGCCAAAACGCTTTTTCTGGCGTTTTTTTCTTTCGATCGGACCAACGATAACGCTCGTTTTTTATTTTATATTAGAAAGTTTAGAAAAGCCAATTTGCAAGACTTTTTACGGGCCGATCTTCGGTTTTATTCAAAAGCTTTCTTAGGCTGATAAATATAAACGAGGTCGAACCGGCCGAAGATTCGCTTTTTGATAATAATAGTAAAAACGAAAACCTTTTTCCAAACGACTTTTAAAACGTATACGAAAAAGTTAAAAGCTTTCCCGTCAGTCGGAAAAACGCCCAGGCCTAAGCAAAGCTTTTTTTTTAAGCGTATTGCGCGATATGCGTTATTTTAACGTTCGGAAGCTTTTTAATAGCGATTTACTAACAATTCCCGTTATATTTATTAAAAATAGCTTTTCGTACAAAATAAAAGCGCTCGCCGATTTTAAAACGAACGATTATGCGTTAATCGATTCGGCGCTGATTAAATCTTTTTTTTTCTTTTTAAAACCTTTGATTTAATCTTTTCCGGCTTTTTTTTTTGTAAAAAAATATAATAAAGCTCGTGGCTATTTAATTACACATTTTACGCTTTTTAATTTTATTGTTAATAACCGAATATAATCGTTTACTTTTTTTTTAATTATTAATTTCGGAAATTATAATATGATTTTAAAAAAAGCTTGGCTGGCCGAACACTAAGTTTTATTAAACTGTAATAAACGTAAGTTTCATTGGCCGAAATCTTACTTTTTTATAGCTTTTTACGCTCGTTGTATTAAAGTTTTTTATTTGCATTTTCGAAAGATTTAATCTCGCTATTAAAACGACGCTGTAAAACGTAACAAAAACCTTGACTAATTGTGGCAGATTTACGACGCTATGCGAAACGCGAAAAAGTCGAATTTTATTCGCGGTGCTAATTTCAATAGCGACGCTAATAAAATAATACAAAAAATTATACTATTATTTTTTCAGGCTAACGATTTCTTTTTTATTATTTTTTTTTCTTTTTTTTTCTTTTCGTCAGAACAGCTTTTTCGTTTTACGAAAAACAATTATATTAAAAACCAAAGGAAAGCTTTCGCCGCGATGGCCTTTCAGCTTAATATAATCGATAGTTTAAATAAGCAATTATTTTTTAAATCTTTTAAACGATCAGTTCGAAAACGAATCTTTTAATCTACTGCTTACTCAATTTTCATTTGCTAAATCATTGCATACGCTTTTAAGCTGATTTTCAGAAAAAAAGCAATTGAAATGTTTTCAACTTTTTTATACGAGATCGATAAAATACTAAACGATTTTACGTATAACGCTTTTTTTAAAACTTAATTTTATAATTTTTTCGAACGTTTTAAAATTAACGAAATATCGATTTCGACTTTTTCAACCAGCTTAACAAAGCTAATTTCGAATAAACTTTTTTTCGAATCTTTTTCTTCGGAATACAAAAACCTCGAATACGTGTTTTTTAAAGCCGTTAGTAACAAGCTAGCCTTTTACCGGCCCTACGATTATAAAATCGAGCTTATTGTAAATAAAAAAAAGCTGAAATACACTTTTTTATACAAAATATCAATTTCAAAGCTCGAAATTATCAAAACCTATTTGTAAAACAATTTTAACAAAAGCTTTATCGAACTTTTTATCGCTTTTTTCGCTGCTTTAATACTTTTCGCTAAAAAACCCGACGGTTTATTGCGTTTTTGTATCGATTATCGAGCTTTTAATAACGTTATTCGTAAAAACCGCTATTTTCTTTTTTTTATCGATAAGACTTTTGCTCGTTTTCGAAAGCGCGAATTTTTACGAAGCTCGATATTCGTTAAGCTTTTCACAGAATTCGAATAGATTTTGCTAATAAAAAACTGACGACGTTTCGTACGCGTTACGGCGCTTATAAATGCAAAATGCTACCTTTTGGCTTTATTAATAAATTCGCAATTTACCAACGCTATATAAACGATGTTTTTTTCGATTATTTAAACGATTTTTGCATTGCATATCTGAATAATATTTTTATTTATTCGTCCGACCTTTTGAAATACGCTATATATGTTCGCAAAATGCTTTAAAAACTCGCTGACGTTAGATTATAAGCCGATATTCGGAAATCTGAATTCAACGTTATTCGGACCCGTTACCTAAGCTTTATTATTTCGACTAAAAGCTTAAAGATAAATCCAGAAAAAGTTTCCGTGGTCGCTTATTAAAAGCTTTCTACCATTGTAAAAAGTATATAAAGCTTTTTTGATTTTTATAACTTTTACCGACGTTTTATTCGAAACTACGATATAATTGCAAAGCTTTTAGTTTATTTAACCAAAGCTAACGTTTTTTTCAATTTTACTTTTGAATATCAAAAAAGTTTCGACCTTTTTATATTAGCTTTTATTATTGCATTAATTTTACAATATTATAAGCAAAACCTTTTTTGCATATTAAAAACTGACGCTTCCGACGGCGTAATAGCTTTTGTGCTTTCGCAATTTTATAATAACGACTGGCTTTTAGTCGCTTATTTTAGCAAAACCATAGCTTTCGCAAAACTAAACTACGTCGTATACGACAAAGAAATGCTCGCAATCGTAAGATTTTTAAACAACTTTCGTGCTAAACTAATTGGTTTAATTTATCAGATTAAAATTATTATTAATTATAAAGCTTTGAAATATTTTATGATTTTTAAATTCTTAAACGCTCGATAAGCACGTTAAGCCGAGCTTTTCGCCGATTACAACTTTTTTATTACGTATAAACCAAGTAAACACAACTTTTTAGCTAACGCATTAATACGTCGTACGAGCAAACTCGACCGCCAAAACTTTTTTAAACGCATTCAGCGCTTGCAAACCTTTTTCCGAGCAAATCAGATCGATCACCGCCTTTTAATTAAAAAACTTCGATCTTTTACGGTTTCCGAAACAACTGTTTTTATCGTTGAAATAGCTGATCTTTTTCTCGCATTTCGTATCGTTAACTAAATTTTCTACGCTAATCGCATAATTAGCAGCTTGATAACCTTTCGAAAAAAAGCTGTACGAAACGCTACGAAAAAAAACGACGATAATAATACTTCGTTTTCGTATATATTTAAACGCGACCTGCTGCTATATTACGGTCGCTTAATAATATCAAACGTCGATTACTTTCGTTTGGCTTTCGTACGAAAAATGCACGACCAGATTTTCATCGCTTATTTTAACGTTCGCAAAACTACGCAATTGCTTTCGGACCAATATTATTAGCGAAATATAACAGTTTTCGTAAAACAATACTATCGCAATTGTTACGCTTATCGAAGAAATTTTGTTTTAAAAAATAAACGCCCCGGCCTTTTTCAGCCTTTTTCTGTTTTTGACCATTTTTAAAAACATGTTACAATAAACTTTTGCAGTTTTAACAAAAACAAACACGATTACGATAACGTATTCGTAATAATAAATCGCTTTTCTAAGCAAGCCATTTCGATCTTTTGCCATAAAAATATCGACGCTCGAAGCCTCGCTAAATTGTATATATTCCACGTATATAAGTATTTTGGCTTTTTAAAAAATATTATTAGCGATCGTAGCTTTTAGTATTAATCTATCTTCTGATTTGAATTAAACAAAATACTCGGTACGCAACTGAAGCTTTCGATAGCCGCTCATTTTAAAACCGATAGTCAGACCGAAATTTACAATTAATATTTGCAAAAACGCTTTCGATCTTTCGTGAATTTCTATTAAAACGATTAAAGCGAATTTCTTTTAATAATAAATTTCGCTTAAATAGTTTTCTTTTACGAAAGTTTAAATGGCCTTTTATCTTTTGAAATTGTATACGATTACATTCCCTATACCAATTGAAACTGGAAGCTCGATACTTTCCTTTTTCTTAATCTTTTATATAAGCTAAACGCAGACGAAGCTCGTGCGTACGCTCGCCGTTATTACGACGCTTAGAACTTTGTTAAATCGTACTTTTAACAAGCCTACGACAAAATAAAAAGAAATGCGAATAAGTCTCGCCGCGCGATCGATTTTAACGTTGGCGATTACGTATAGCTCGATATGCGTTTATTTCCGATCTTCCGGCTTTTTCGCAAGCTCGACAATTTTATAAACGGCCTTTTTAAAATTGTAGCCAAAATTTTCGATAACGCTTTTAAGCTAGACTTTTCTAATATTATAAACGTATATTTAGTTTTTCACGCTAATCGACTGCGTAAAGCAATTAACGACGCGCTTTCAGATCAGATTAACTCAGCTTCTAAATTTATTAATATAACTGGTAAGCTTAAATACGAAATCGAAAAATTAATCGCTTATCGAATGCAGCGGAAAACCTTTTAGTACAAAGCTTTTTAAGTAAGCTTAAATAAAAATCTTACGTGGTACCCCGCGTCTGATTTTATATACGCTTTTCTAAAAGTGCGCGACTTTCATTTGGCGCATAAAAAGCTTTCCGGTCCTTTTGCAAAACTTGTAAATTAGCTGAAAGCGTATTCCGAAGGTTTGGAATCGTACGATCATTTGAATAATAACGTATCAATAAATAAAAGCTCGAGGGCGCGCTTTTTTCGAACGGAGAAATAATATAACGATTCATTCTGTTGCCACTTTTCGTATCATTTTAGCAATTACGTATAGCTGCAAGCTTTTTAGCAACTACGTATAGTTGCAAGCTCTCTGGTCTTTTAATAAGTTTTCCCATTAATTGTAAAGATTATTTATATATATAAAGCTTTTTTTTTTTAGCAACTTCTGCTTTTTGCAATTGTTGATTCTAAGTGAATATCTTTGTTATAAAACCAAAGGCTCGTTTTCTTATACCATGTAAACACGGCGACCAGTTGACTGATCTCCCAGCCCTTCGACTGATTAAATCGTCACAGTCGTAATTTAGCAGACATTTGTCGTAGTTAAAGCTTTTGCGAACGAATTTAATTTTAACGAAGCTTTCGTAATCGAATAGAAATTCGTTAACGTTTTGAATTATTATATCGAATTGTTTTATAAATATTTTTACGAAAGCCGTTTATTAATTTAAAATAGCGGTATTATATGCTTGCTTAAATTCGGAAAAATTGCGTATAATAATTTCGTTTTAAAATGAGTTAAAAATAAATTTGTTAAATTTAATAACGCTTTGCTTAAAAAACGATATAATATCGATGGGTTTATTAATTAAAAAAGTATATTATATTTATTAAAAAATAATTAAGAAAAAGTAAAAGAATTATAAGGTATTTGTATTTAAAAGTCACGAGAATTCGCATATTGTTTTTTTAATATTATAATTATTTAAACAAATATTCGTTTAAAAAAACGAAAAAAATAAATAATACAAAAAGTAGCAAATAATAAAATGCATAAAAAATAGTTTTCGTAGAATATGCGAGTAATATAAATGTATTAAATATACGGCTTAAATATATACAAAGCTTTTGTTTTAGTAAACAAAAGTATAATTAAATAAAAAAAAGTATAATAGGTGTTTTAAATAATATAAAAAAAGGTTTTAAAAATAAACAATATATATAAAACAGAATAATTAGGTTATATATAAGCAAAGCAAAACAAAAACAATAAAATAATATATAATAAAAAGAAAAACAATAAATAGCAAAAATAATAAAACAGTTAATAAATAATTTTGTATGCATTTTTTTTTTTTCGGTTATAAATGGAATTACGATTTGAATTGTATTTTCAACAGCGGAGTTATCGTACGGTTGTTTCCAGACTTTTTCAAAAGGTTTTTTTTTTTTTTAGAAATATAATCGTTTTGGTCGGAATCGTCGTCGGATTTGCTGAAATCGAAATTGCTATTTAAATTAAAATTTAAAAAATAAATTTGCTAGTTTTTTTTGTAAAATCGTTTTAACCGGTTGGCGGCGAACGTTTTTTTTAGTTTTGTTTTATCGAGTTTCGTAAGCTTATAATAACTTTTATTTAATTCGGCTTCGTATATTTCGTAAAATCCGAGCCATTTATAATTAAGTTTAATATCGGCTGATTTATTAATAGCGCGTTGAACGTCGTAAATCAGAATCATATTTTTTTTTAATTAGCGTTTTTTTTAAAACCTTGGTTTTATTTTAGACTTTTTTAGCCGTTTTTTTATATTTCTTTTTTTTTTAAATTATTTCTTTTATATTTATATCGCGGTAGTTTAATTGTTTAAATTTTATTATTAATAAATCTGCTTTCGTTTTCATTTTAATTACGTTATAAAACTTTTATATAAGTTATTTTGTTTTCAAAAATAATCGAGCGTTTTTGCCGTATTAAATAAAAAATGGGATTATTTCAGTAAAAGCGTATATGCATATACGTATAACAAAAAGCATTTTCGAAAATTTCCGCGATTAACGTTTATAATTTTTTCGAATGGCTTTTAAAAAGCCGTCGAAAATATTTTTATAGCTTCGTTTAACGGATTCGTTGCTTTTCGAATTATAAGCTAAAATTTGAATGCGTTAAATGCCGTATTTTTTTGTAAAAGTCTCGATAACGCTTTTATTTTCGGGCTTATTATCGACGTTTAATTTGCTAAACAAACCGTATCGATATATAACGTTTTTTTAAAAAAAAATCGTTATAGCTTCGAAAATAGCGTTTCGGAAAAATCGCTTTTTAAGTTATCCGGATAAGTCGTCGATAACGAATACGAAATATATATATTCGCGATCGGTAATCGATACGCGTATAACGTCGAAATTGATTTTTTTTTAAATTTCAAAAAACCACGTCGAATATAATAAGTTTTTCGGCCAGGCTTTCGTTTTTAACAAAAAATGCAGCTTTTAACGAAGGCTTTGCAATTTTCGAAATACTTTTTTTATTAAAAATCGTTTTTGATTCGGTAATAAATAGTTTTAGCTTTTTTATAAAATACTTTTTCGTAGGTTTTTTTTATAATTTAAAACTTATCGATTTTGTTATTTATTACTAAGCGTTTTTAATATATATTATCTTTTATTTTATATAGCTTTTTATCGGCTAAAATATAATCGAAAACTTAATTTTTAAATAATTTAAACTGATAATTTAGCACGCTAAATAATTTTAATAAAATAATTAAATAATATGCGATTAAATAAAAGATTTCGGTTTTATAATTATCGATTAAAAATTTATTTTCGTCGTTAATCGGCTTATTCCGATCGTTTTCGGTCAAATTTATTCGCGGTGCTAGCCGAGATAATAACGCGAATGCTTTTTCGGCCCGAAAATTAATATTTTTTATTCGCGATGCTAGCCGAAATAACAACGCGAATAGTTTCGGTTTTATAAAATTCAAAGTATAAATAGCAAAGCAGCCGATTTCGTTAACGATTTATTCGTCGATATTTTATTCGCTTTGTTTAGCGAAATTAAACGGATAAAAACGTTTTCGTTTGGAAAGGCCGTTTGCCGCTATATTAATTGTTTTTTTAATATGCTTGATTTCGAAGTTTATAAGTCGCATTTAAGCTATTTAATTAATAATAAGCGCTTTTGATAAATTATTAGCTTTTTTATTTAATTAATCGATAAAAACTTTTGCGTTTATTTTCAAAATGAAATATACGCCGTATAATTCGCTTTTTATTTTTTTTTTTGCTTTAAAAGCGCTTCGATATTTTTGTTTAATAGCATCGTAACGTGTTTTAACGAAAGATTATAAGCCGCTTTCGAATCGTAAAAAATGCCGTTTTTTATTTTCGTCGATTTGTTATAATACAGCTTTGTAACCGAAAATGCTAGCGTCGATAATTAAAATAATTTCTTTTGCGTTTGCGCTGTAATCGATTCGTATAAGCGATAAGGCCGATAAAAGATCGTTTTTAAAAACTTTTATAATTTTGCTTTGCTTTTTTTTCTAAACGAAATCGATTTTTTTTTTTTTTATAACATAAATAAATGCAGCTTTTTAAAAAAAAATTTTAATTTAATTGCGGTAATAAATCACAACGCTAATAAAAGCTTTGGCTTCGGTAATATTTTTATATTTTTTTTATTCGCAAATCTTTTTAATTTTTTTTCGTTAAAAATGGCGGCCAGCGCTGTTAATTATATAACCGACGATATTTATTTCGGACATAAAGAATTTTAATCGAAGGCCAATACTAGCTTTGGCTTTTTCGAAGCAGATTATAATTTTGTCGATGTTTTAAATATATTTTATTATATAACGTCGAATTTCAGAAAAAAACTTTTTATTATTATAATATAATCTGAGATTTTTTATTTCGATATTATTAACGTAAAAAAAAGCAATATCAGAAATGTAAATCATAAGAATTTTATATACGATTTTTACGAATTAAACGATTAAATTAATAGCTTTTATAAATATTTTGGTTATACGTAGCAAAGCGATTAATATTTGAATTGCCGTTATATTTCGAAATCGTAGGTTAAGCACCAAATGATCGTAGCCGGTAAACAGGTCGAGAAAAAAAGCAATTGTTAATTTTACGAATTCGTTTGAAAATTAATCGACGTTAAATAATACGTTGGCGTTTCGTATCGTTATTTTGTTTATTTCGACGATTGCGATAATAAATTTGTAAATGCTTTTTTTTTTTTCGCAACGATAAACCATTTGTTTTTATATAAATCGTAGCAGAATTCGAGGATTTTTTGCTTAATTCGTTTTTTTAGTATTTCGATTATTTTATTTTAAAAAGCTTTAAAAATTAAAAAGATTTTTTTTTGCCAAGCTTCGTAAAACACAATTTTAATATCGATATAAAACGTAACGTTAAAGCTGAATTAGCTTATTTCAGTAAAATCGAAAGCTATAATTTTTTTCCGATTGCGTAAAATTTCGTATAAAATTTCTTTTTTTTTAGCAAAAATTAAATTCCGATTGCTAAATTATCAAATCGTTTTTTTATAAATCGGCTATTAAATAATAAACTGAAAAATCGGCCGATAATAAATCCTTCGAATTCGCTAATAATTAATTAAAATGGTTTTGTTATTTTGTTTTTTTCGAACCAATCGTTTATTTTTCCGGAAATATTTTTAACGGATTTATCAAAATTCACAAAACGTATTTTATTAGCTTTACGTTTGTAAAAAGGGCTGATATTAATACAAAAAAATAAAATATGAAAATCGGGTTTGTTTAATACGAAAACGAAATCTTCGGAAATTTTATTTTCGAATTAACAATCAAAAATATTAATATTAGCTATTTTTATTCGCGATGCTATTTCGATTAGCGACGTAAATGCTTTTAGCCGAATATTTTTCAGGTTTTATTATAGTTTAGCGTTTGTTTTAAAACCAAAGCCGGCTATTCGTTTTTCGATAAAACGTCGATTAAAAAGATTTTGTCGCCGGCGACGATAATTTGATTTTAAAAAAATCGGTTTTAGTTTTAAAAAAAAGCTTTTATTTGGCCGTTTTCGATATATTTAAAACTAACGAAGCTTTCCAAGATTCAAAGCATTTTAAAAATAATAAAATAAAAGCATTTTTTTATTATTAAAAAATTTTTATAAGTAATAATACTTTTAACGTCGATTTTAATATTTCGTACAATTTTATTAAATTTAATCGTATTTTTATTAACGATAATATAAATTATTCGTTTGTCGATAATAATCGGGATTTTATTAGCTTCGGCCGTTTTTTGATTTATGCAATTGATTTCGGCTTTATTATCGAATAAAACGAAAGCGGTCGTACTTTTTTTAAGTATAATTTTTATTTTAGCGCTTTTATAGCCGTATAAAAGCAGTTTCGTCGTTTTGATTTTTGTGTTTTTATAACGAGGGCCAAAAAGCTGATTTTTTCCGAGGATTTCTTTTTATCGGCCAAATTAATTGCGGTGTTATAAATTTCTTTTTAATTTTTTTTTAATTTAAAATCGTTTTTTTTCGAATGATTTTAATTTTTTCGTTTTTTTTTAATGTAAAGATTTGTTTGTTAATAACTTTGTCGAATTTTTTTTTTGTATTAAATAAGTCGCTGAATTTTAATTTAATTTTTTGTTTTATAATCTTTTTAATAGCTTTGTCGACGGCTTCGGAGCTAATATATTTGTCGATTTATTTTTCGCTTCGCATTAATAATAAGCGTTTAAAAACTGGTATTTTTTAACTAATTTGAATCGGAATATCGGTGTCGATATTTTTTATATTATCGTTTATTTTTTCTATTATAAGCGTTTTTTTAATAATTTTATCGGTTTTTTTTTCGAATTTCAAAATCTTTTTTTTTTTCAATTCTAACGTTTTTTTTCATATCAGTTGATTTAGCGAATAAAACAAAAGCATTTTGCTTTTTTGTAATTTGCTGGCTTAAATATGAAATTATAATATTTGCAAATGCGATAATTGCATTAGTAATATATGTATTTGTCTTTTATTTATATATTTGCATTTTATTTATATTTAAAATAAAAGTTTTTTTTTTAATTAATACGCTTTCGGAAATGTTTTTTCTTTTACTAGTAAAAATCGTTTTCGCATTTTTTCTGTTTTTTAAGCAATCGTTCTATTTCGTATTTTTTATTTTCAAGCGAATAGTATTTAATTAGCTTTGATTTTTAGCTTTATTAAAAAAACTTATTTCTGCTTTTACCGGTCCGAGGCAAATTGCTTTGTATTTATTAATATAGCAGATACTATTATTTATACAGAAATTAAATATTTTATATTTTAAGCGAATATAAGGTTTTTCGCAATAAATTTTTTTATTATTACAAAACTCGCATTTAAAACTACGAGGTCTGTTTTAATAATTATTTTTACTATTTTAATAGCCGCGATTTTGATTTTCGCGTTAGTTTTCTTTTTTCTTTTGATAATCGTTATTATAATTAATGTTTCGCTGATTTTAATCGTTAGTACGAAAAAATTATTATTAAACAGCTATTATTTTTACGATAGCTTAGCGAAGTTAATCGCTTCGCGCATTTTAAAAGGAAGAGTTGTTGTAAAAGCTATTTTAATCGTTTTTATTATCCGAGTTAACGTAAGAAAGTTTTTTCTGCTATTGCATAAGATTTTCGATTTTGCTTTGCAGTTTTTAAATTTTAATATCGGTAAATTTTAATACAAGAGTTTCGATATTTTTATTAAGCTTTTTTAAGTCAATAAACTTTGCAAAACGATTAAATAATATAATAATAAATTGTTTCTTAGCGATTTCGGTAACTTTTAGTAGTTGGGTATATTTCTGTACTAAAGCTTTTACGTTTTTTTTGTAAATAAAAAAGAGAGATTTCTTTTGGTTTATAATTTTAATAATACGTTCGCTTTGGTTTTGTTTAAAAACGAATTTCACAAATTTGAAATATTAATCGAAGGTTTTAAGGTTTTGTTTATTAATCTTAAGATGCTTAATAGTTTTATTGCGAATGCTAGTTAAAAAGCTAAGTAAAAACAATTTTTTTTGCTTAATTTCGCTTAAGATCTTTTTGTTAACGAAAACGTCAGAAACTTTCGTATAAATACGATAATAAGTTTTAAGTTTTTTGGCTTGGCGAATTGTTATAACAAATTGTTTGAAAAAAGCGATAATATCGCGAATTTGCTAGCGATCGTAGTTTCGGAACTCCGATTTTAAAGCTTTAATTAGCTTACGCTAGTCTCGAGCTTTAATAAGTTTTTATTTATTTATCGATTTAATAATATTTTTGGTAATTGGGTTATTATAGCGAAAGAGTTTATCGAATATTTTAGTTTTAAAAATTCCGAAATTCTTATAGGTTTTTTTATATTTCTCGATAAAATCGGTAATATTGGCGCTATTAAATAAAAATGCATTAGGAAAGCTAAAAAGGGGTATGCGGCTTCGCATAAGAAAACGAAAAGCGTTGTTGTTTATAATATTAATAAAAGTGTTGGTAGGATTTAAATTAAATAAATAAGTGTTTTTTGAAATTGCAGATTAAAGGTTTTTAGTATGAAAGAAATCGTTTTTAATAAAGAAGCTATTAAAAAGGTTTTTGTATTTTCTGAAGAAATTAAATAAAATAAAGTTGCGTTTAAACATTTGGATAATATATTAAAAAACTTGTTTTTTAATAGATTAATTAAATTGATATAATATCGTTGTATAATTTACGGTTTCGATATTCCGTGGCTTAGGCTAATACACGTACAGCCATTTCTTTATTATTTTTAATAAGAAGCCGCAAATTGTAATTATTATAATCATAAAGCGTAAAATCAGAAGGTTGAGTTTTCGCTAGGCGTTTGACCAAAAGAAATTTAATTCAAAAGGGCCGAGCGCAACGGTCGAAGCGTACGAACCAATATTCGATTTGTTATTTTTAAACAAAAAAGCGATTTTCGAGCTTTAAATTTCGCACGGTTCAAAATTGCCTAACCGTAATTTCAAACGTTTTTAAAATGTATTGCACTTTTATAATTTAATAACTGTGCGCAAAATAAAAAAAGCTATTAGAAATCTTTTATATAATACAGCTGCGAATAATATTATATAAAAAGTCTTTTAAGCCGTAATAGCGAAATATCGAAATCGATTTTAACTGCGAATTTTGAAAAATGCATCGGCGAATATATAAAAACGAAACACCGAAATTTAAATCCCTGCGTAGATTACCAAATGTAAAAGTAAATAGGAAAACCAGATTGATACGGCCATATATCGGTAAGTAAAATAATTTAAAGAATCCTTAGAAAAAACTAAAAAAAAGAAAAGAAAAATAAATAAAAGTATGAATTAAACTGCGTACTTATAATACTATTTAAAGAAATGCTTTGCTTTTATATTTATTAAAAGTAGTCAGTGGCAGGGGGTCTCGGAGGGGTCCAAGCCTCGACCATAGCTAAAACTACCAACTCCCATTAATACAAAGTATCACCGTTTTACATTGGTTAAATAAATTAAAAGCTTTGCAATTATACCGTAGTTTCGAATAAAACGTCGGTAAAAATTACAAAAACCAAAAAAGCTTTATACACCTTTTATAATAATAAAAAGCTTTTAGTAAGCGACTACGAAGATTTTTTCTAAATCTACTTTTAAGCTTTTAATAAAAATAATAAAACCTAAATAACGGATCCGAGTAACGTTAAATTCAAACTTCCGAATATCGGTCTGTAATTCAGCGTCAGCGAGCTTTTAAAGCATTTTGCGAACATATATAACGTATTTTAATAAATCGGACGAATAAATAAAAATATTATTCAGATATATAATACAAAAATCGTTTAAATAATCGAAAAAAACGTCGTTTATATAGCGTTGATAAATTGCGAATTTATTAATAAAGCCAAAAAATAGCATTTTATATTTATAGGCGCTGTAACGCGTACGAAACGTCGTTAATTTTTTATTAGCGAAATCCATTCGAATTTTGTAAAAAGCTTAACGAATATCGAGCTTCGTAAAAATTCGTGCTTTCGAAAAACGAGCAAAAATCTTATCGATAAAAAAAAAATAGCGATTTTTACGAATAACGTTATTAAATGCTCGATAATCGATATAAAAACGTAGTAAACCGTCGGGTTTTTTAACGAAAAGCATTAAAGCAGCGAAAAAAACGGTAAAAAATTCGATAAAGCTTTTGTTAAGATTATTTTGCAAATAAGTTTTGATAATTTCGAGTTTTAAAATCGATATTTTATACAAAAAAGTGTATTTCAGCTTTTTTTTATTTATAATAAGCTCGATTTTATAATCGTAAAGCCGGTGAAAAGCTAGCTCGTTACTAGCGGCCTTAGAAAACACGTGTTCGAAGTTTTTGTACTCCGGAGAAAAAGATTCGAAAAAAGATTTATTCGAAATTAGCTTTGCTAAACTGATTGAAAAAGTCGAAATCGATATTTTATTAGTTTTAAAACTTTCGAAAAAACTGTAAAATTAGATTTTAAAAAAATGTTTAATATAAAATCGTTTAATATTTTATCGATTTCGTACAAAAAAACTAAAAACATTTTAATTGCTTTTTTTCTAAAAATTAGCTTAAAAGCGTATGCAATAATTTGACAAATGAAAATTAAATAAGCAATAAATTAAAAAACTCGTTTTCGAACTGGTCGTTTAAAAGATTTAAAAAATGGCTTATTTGAACTATCGATTATATTAAGCTGAAAAGCTATCGCGGCGAAAACCTTTCTTTGGTTTTTAATATAATTGTTTTTCGTAAAACGAAAAAACTATTCTAACGAAAAAAAAAAAAAAAAAAAATAATAATAAGAAAAAGGATCGGCAACCTGGAAAAATAATATAATTTCTTATATTATTCTACTAGCGTCGCTATCGAAATTAACATCGCGAATAGAATTCGACTTTTTCGCGCTTCGTATAGCGTCGTAAGTCTGCCACAATTAATTAAGATTTTTGTTACGTTTTACAGCGTCGTTTTAATAGCGAAATTAAATTTTTCGGAAATGCAAATAAAAAACTTTAATACAACGAGCGTAAAAAGTTGTAAAAAAGTAAAACTTCGGCTAATAAAGCTTGCGTTTATTACAATTTAATAAAACTTAATATTCGGCCAATTAAGCTTTTTTTAAAATGATACTATAATTTCCGAAATTAATAATTAAAAAAAAAGTAAACGATTATATTCGATTGTTAATAATAAAATTAAAAAGCGTAAAATATGTAATTAAATAGCCACGAGCTTTATTATACTCTTTTACAAGAAAAAAAGCCGGAAAAAATTAAATCAAAAATTTAAAAAAAATAAAAAAATTAATTAGCGCCGAATCGATCAACGCATAACCGTTCGCTTTAAAATCGGCGAGCGCTTTTATTTTATACGAAAAACTATTTTTAATAAATATAACAAAAATTATTAGTAAATCGCTATTAAAAAGTTTCCGAACGTTAAAATAACGCATATCGCGCAATACGCCTAAAAAAAAAGCTTTGTTTAAGCCTAAGCGTTTTCTCGACTAGCGGAAAAGCTTTTGATTTTTTTATATACGTTTTAAAAGTCGTTTGAAAAAGGGTTTTCGTTTTTATTATTATTATCAAAAAGCGAATTTTCGGCCGGCTCGATCTCGTTTATATTTATCAGTTTAAAAAAGCTTTTGAATAAAACCGAAAATCGGCCCGTAAAAAATCGTGCAAATTAGCTTTTTTAAACTCTCTGATATAAAATAAAAAACGAGCGTTATCGTTGATCCGATCGAAAAATAAAAACGCTAAAAAGAGCGTTCTGGCGTAAAAAAAAAGAAAAAACAGCAGAAAGCTGAAAAAAAGTTTGTAAAACACTTGGATTATTTTCGTACGTACGATTTAATTCGTAATACGCTTTAATTAAAAACTTATTATTTTACTAAATAATAAATTTAATTAAAAAGCGATTCGCGTATAAAATTCGTTTAGCCAATTAATTTTGTTTTTTTTAACGGACGGCGGTAAACCAATCCTTAAAAATCGTTATACGCGCCTATTTCAAATGCAGCTTTTTTTATAAACGCTTTAGTATTTTATCGCGAAAAGCGTTTCGAAGCTGTTTATTAATTCGTATTTAAGCGTTCGTTGCGAAAATAGAAAATCGCAGATAAAAGCGCTAAAAATCGTCGTGCGTATTTATTGCAAGCATTTTAAACTCGTTTTCGGCCTTTTGAACGTCTGAAAAATCGGCCAAAAAATCGGCGACTTTTTTAATTAATTCTTCGAAAAATATAAAATCGGAACGGTCTAAGATACGCGAAGTAAAAAACTCTTTTGCTACGCTTTCGGTCTGATCGAATATATAATTTTTGCGAAATCGATCGCTAGCGAAATAATCGTAATAAAATTCGAAATTGTCGAAAACTTTAGTTTTTTAATAGCGTGCTTTATAATTTTTATTATTATTTAACTTAAATTTAAAATTCGAAACGCGCTTTATACGAGCGAATCGAAAGTTAGCAGATAAATAAGAATTATAGCGTTTAAAAAGCGCGCTAAAGTTTTGGCCGTCAGAAAAAAATCCAAAAAAAGTTCGCGAAAAACGTAAAAGTTAATTTGCAACGTCTGTTAGTTAAAATAAAACGTTGCGAAAAAAAGAAAAGCAGCAGATTCGCGATTAGCAAAAGCACGTTCGATAAATTTTATTAAACGCTTTAATTAAAAAATCTATCGTAATCGTAAAATCTTTAGAAATTATCGTTTACGCTTTTGCGCTTTTTTTAATTGATTTTGCAAAAATCTTATTTAAACGCTTTTAGCGCTAAGCTGCAAAAAAAAATAGCAGGCGAAATGGTTAGCGCTTTGTTTTTTTTTTTTGTTTTTTTTTCTTCGGGAGAAAAACTGTTTTTTTAAAAAAAAAGCTTTTGAAAAAAGCTGTTTTTTCGCTAATTGAAAAAAAAGTTAAAATGTAATAGCAAAAGCTGAAAAGCTTTGCTAAGAAAAAAATCGTTAAACAAAAGCTATTCTTCGCAAAATGCGGAAATAAGCCTTTTTACGACCGGTCGATCATTTTGGTATATATGACGATTCACTCTGTTGCCACCTCTCGTGTCACCCCAGCAACTACGTATAGTTGCAAGCTCCCTGGTCTCCTGGTGGGTCTCCTATCAACTATGGAAACTATCATATATATAAGGCTCTTTCCCCTTAGCAACCTCTGCCTTTTGCAATTGTTAATTCTAAGTAAATATTTTTGTTATAAAACCAAAAGCTCGTTTCATACTATATAAACACAGCGATCAGTTGACTAATCTTTCAGCCCTCCGACTAATTAAATCGTCACATTATTAACAATTCTTTTTCTACGCTAGCGACGGCGTAAACTATCTCTTTTTTCGAATTTCTCACGGGTCACACTAAGATAATCGACCGGTCGTGAAAAGGCTTATTTCCGCACTTCGCGAAAAATAGCTCTTATTCAACGATCCCCCTTTTAATAAAGTTTTTCAGCTTTTACTATTACATCTCAACCTCTTTTTTAATCAGCGAAAAAGCAGCTTTTCCTAAAAGCTTCTTTTTCTGAAAAACAATCCTTCTCTCGAAAAAAAAAAAACAAAAAAAAAGGCAGAGCGCTAACCATTTCGCCTGCCACCTTTTCCTTGCAGCCTAGCGCTAAAAGCATTCAGTTGAAACTTTTGCAAAATCAATTAAAAAAAGCGCAAAAGCGTGAACGACAATTCCTGGAAATTATACGATTGCGACAAACCTTTTAATTAAAGCGTTTAATAAAATCTATCGAACGTACCTCTGCTAATCGCGAATCTGCTACTTTTCTTCGCAACGTTTTATTTCAATCAGCAAACGCTGCAAACCAACCTCCACGCTTTTCGCGAATTCTTTTTGAATCTCTCTTTAACGGCCAAAATCTTAGCGCGCTTTTTAAACGCTATAATTCCTATTTATTTGCTAATTTTCGATTAGCTCGTATAAAACGCGTTCCGAATTTTAAATTTAAATTAAATAATAATAAAAATTACAAAGCACGCTATTAAAAAACTAAAATTCTCGATAACCTCGAACTCTACCACGATTATTTCGCTGGCGATCGATCCCGCAAAAATTACATATTCGATCAAACCGAAAGCGTAGCAAAAAAATTCTTTATTCCGCGTATTTTAAACCGTTCCGACTTTACTTCTTTCGAAAAATTAATAAAAAAAATCGCCGATTTCCTGGCTAACTTTTCCGACGTTTAAAAAGCCGAAAACGAATTCAAAATGCTTATAATAAATACGCACGACGATTTTTAGCGATTTTATCTGCGATTTTTTATTTTCGCAGCAAACGCTTAAATACGAATTAACAAACAGCTTCGAAACGCTTTTCGCGATAAAATACCAAAGCGTTTACGAAAAAAGCTGCATTTAAAATAAGCGCGTACAACGACCTTTAAAAATTAGCTTATCGCCGTCCGTTAAAAAAAACAAAATCAGTTGGCCGAACGAATTTTATACGCGAATCGCTTTTTTACCAAATCTATTATTTATCAAAATAATAAATCCTTAACCAAAGCGTATTACGAATCAAATCGTACGTACGAAAATCGTTCAAATGCTTTATAAGCTTTTCAGCCTTTTATTATTCTTCCTCCTTCTTCACGCCAAAACGCCCCTTTTGGCGTTCTTTCTTTTCGATCGGACCAACGACAACGCTCGTTTTTTATTTCATATCAAAAAGTTTAAAAAAGCTAATTTACACGATTTTTTACGAGCCGACCTTCGGTTTTACTTAAAAGCCTTTTTAAGTTAATAAATATAAACGAAATCGAACCGGCCGAAAATTCGCTTTTTAATAATAATAATAAAAACGAAAACCCTTTTTCAAACGATTTTCAAAACGCATACGAGAAAGTTGAACGCTTTCCCGCTAATCGAAAAAACGCTTAAGCCTAAGCAAAGCCTTTTTTTTAAGCGTATTACGCGATATACGTTATTTTAATATTCGAAAACTTTTTAATAACGATTTATTAATAATTTTCGTTATATTTATCAAAAATAGCTTTTCGTACAAAATAAAAGCGCTCGCCGATTTTAAAGCGAACGGTTATACGTTAATCGATTCGGCGCTAATCAAATTCTTTTTTTTTTTTTTAAAACTTTTAATTCAACTTTTCTCGGCTTTTTTTTTTATAAAAAAATATAATAAAGCTCGTAACTATTCAATTATATATTTTACGCTTTTTAATTTTATTATTAACAATCGAATACAATCGTTTATTTCTTTTTTAATTATCAATCTCGAAAATCATAGTATGATTCTAAAAAAAACTTAATTGGCCGAACACCAAGTTTTATTAAACTGTAATAAACGCAAACTTTATTAGCCGAAGTTTTACCCCTTTATAGTTTTTTACGCTCGTTGTATTAAAATCTTTTATTTGCACTTTCGAAAAATTTAATTTCGCTATTAAAACGACGCTGTAAAACGTAACAAAAATCTTAATTAATTGTGGCAGACCTACGACGTTATGCGAAGCGCGAAAAAATCGAATTTCACTCGCGGTGCCAATTTCAATAGCGACGCCAATAAAATTATACAAAAAATTACACCATCTTTCCAAGCTGCCGATCTCTTTTTTATTATTTTTTTTTTTCTTTTTTTTTTCTCCTTTCGTTAAAACAGCTTTCTCGTTTTACGAAAAACAATTACACCAAAAACCGAAGAAAAGCTTTCGCCGCGATAACCTTTCAGCTTAATATAATCGATAATTTAGACAAGCCACCTTTTAAACCTTTTAAACGACCAGTTCGAAAACAAATCCTTTAATTTACTGCTTATCCAATTTCCATCTGCCAAATTATTGCATACGCTTTTAAGTTAATTTCCAGAAAAAAAACGGTTAAAATGTTTTTAATCTTTTTATACGAGATCGACAGAATATTAAACGACTTTACGTATAACACTTTTTTTAAAATCTAATTTCATAATCTTTTCGAACGTTTCAAAACCAACGAAATATCGATTTCGATTTTTTTAACCAGCTTAGCAAAGCTAATTTCGAATAAACTTTTTTTCGAATTTTTTTTCCCGAAATACAAAAACCTCGAACACGTGTTTTCTAAAGCCGCTAATAACGAGCTAGCTTTTCACCGGCTTTACGATTACAAAATCGAGCTTATTATAAATAAAAAAACGCTAAAATATATTTTTTTGTATAAAATATCGATTCCAAAGCTCGAAATTGTTAAAACCTATTTACAAAATAACTTTAACAAAGGTTTTATCGAATTTTCCACCGTTCCTTTCGCTGCTTTAATACTTTTCGCCAAAAAACCCGACGGTTCATTGCGTTTTTGTATCGATTATCGAGCTTTTAATAATATTATTCGTAAAAACCGTTATTCTTTTTTTTTATCGATAAAACCTTTGTTCGTTTTTCGAAAGCGCGAATTTTTACGAAATTCGATATTCGTTAAGCTTTTCACAAAATTCGAATAAACTCCGCTAATAAAAAACTAACGACGTTTCGTACGCGTTACGACGCTTATAAATGCAAAATGCTACCTTTTAGCTTTACTAATAAACCCGCAATTTATCAACGCTATATAAACGACGTTTTTTTCGATTATTTAAACGATTTTTGCATTGCATACCTAAATAATATTTTTATTTATTCGTCCGACTTTTTAAAACACGCTATACACGTTCGCAAAATGCTTTAAAAGCTCGCTAACGCTAAATTACAGGCCGATATTCGAAAGTTTAAATTCAACGTTATTCGGACCCGTTACTTAAGCTTTATTATTTCGATTAAAAGCCTAAAAGTAAACTTAAAAAAAATCTCCGTAGTCGCCTATTAAAAGCTTTTTACTATTGTAAAAAATGTACAAAGCTTTTTTGGTTTTTGTAATTTCTACCGACGTTTTATTCGAAACTACGGTATAATTGCAAAGCTTTTGATTTATTTAACCAAAACTAACGTTTTTTTTAATTTCATTTTTAAATATTAAAAAAGTTTCGACCTTTTTATACTAGCTTTTATTATTATATCAGTTTTATAATATTACAAGCAAAACCTTTTTTGCATATTAAAAACTAACGCTTTAAACGGCGTAATAGCTTTTATGCTTTCGCAATTTTATAATAACGATTAGCTTCCAATCGCTTATTTTAGCAAAACTATAGCTTTCGCAAAACTAAACTATATCGTATACGACAAAAAAATACTCGCAATCGTAAGATTTCTAAGCAACTTTCGTATTAAATTAGCTAATTTAATTTATCAAATTAAAATTATTATTAATTATAAAATCTTAAAGTATTTTATAACTTCCAAACTTTTAAACGTTCGATAAGCATACTAAACCGAGCTTTTCGCCGATTACAACTTTTTTATTACGTACAAACCAAATAAACACAATTTTTTGATTAACGCATTAATACGTCGTACAAGCGAACTCGACCGCTAAAACTTTTTTAAACGTATTCAGCGCTTGCAAACTCTTTTTCGAACAAATCAGATCGATCACCGCTTTTTAATTAAAAAACTTCGATTTTTCACGGCTTTCGAAACAGCTGTTTTTATCGTTGAAATAGCTGATTTTTTTCGCATTCCGTATTATTAACTAGCTTTTTTACGCTAATCGCATAACTAGCAGTTTAATAGCTTTTCGAAAAAAAGCTGTACGAAACGCTACAAAAAAAAACAACGCTAATAATATTCCGTATATATTTAAACGCGATCTGCTATTATATTACGATCGCTTAATAATATCAAACGTCGATTATTTTCGTTTGGCTTTTATACGAAAAATACATAATCAGATTTTTACCGCTTATTTTAGCGTTCGCAAAACTACGCAATTGCTTTCGAATTAATATTATTAACGAGGTATAACAGCTTTCGTAAAATAATATTATCGCAATTGCTACGCTTATCGAAAAAATTCTGTTTTAAAAAATAAGCGCCCCGGCCTTTTTCAGCTTTTTTCTGTTTTTGACCATTTTTAAAAACACGTTATAATAAACTTTTGCAATTTCAACAAAAATAAACACGATTACGATAACGTATTTGTAATAATAAATCGCTTTTCCAAGCAGGCTATTTCGATTTTTTGCTATAAAAATATCGACGTTCGAAACTTCGCTAAATTATATATATTCCACGTATACAAATATTTTGGCTTTTTAAAAATTATTATTAACGATCGTAGCTTTTAATATTAATTTATCTTCTGATTTAAATTAAACAAAATACTCGGTACGTAATTAAAACTTTCGACAGCCGCTTATTCTAAAACCGACGGTCAAATCGAAATTTATAATTAATATTTGCAAAAACGCTTTCGACTTTTCGTAAATTTTTATTAAAACGATTAAAGCGAATTTCTTTTAATAATGGATTTCGCTTAAATAATCCTTTTTACGAAAGTCTAAATAGCTTTTTACTTTTTAAAATTGTACACGATTATACTTCTTATACTAATTGAAATTGAAAGCTCGATACTTTTCTTTCTTTTAATCTTTTATATAAGCTAAACGCAAACGAAGCTCGTGCGTACGCTCGCCGTTATTACGACGCTTAAAACCTCGCCAAATCGCATTTTTAACAAACCTACGACAAAATAAAAAAAAATGCGAATAAATCTTGCCGCGCGATCGATTTTAACGTTAGCGATTACGTATAGTTCGATATGCGTCTATTTCCGACCTTCCGGCCTTTTCGCAAGCTCGACAATTTTATAAACGACCTTTTCAAAATTATAGCCAAAATTTTCGACAACGCTTTTAAACTAAACTTTTTTAATATTATAAACGTACATTCAGTTTTTCACGCTAATCGACTGCGTAAAACAGCTGACGATACGCTTTTAAATCAGATTAATTTAGCTTTTGAATCTATTAATATAATTAATAAGCTTAAATACGAAATCGAAAAATTAATCGCTTATCGAATGCAGCGGAAAACCTTTTAATACAAAGCTTTTTAAATAGGCTTAAATAAACATCTTACGTAGTACTCCGCGTCTGATTTTATATACGCTTCTTTAAAAATGCGCGACTTTTATTTAGCGCATAAAAAGCTTTCCGGTTCTTCTGCAAAACTCGTAGACTGGCTAAAAGCGTATTCCGAAGGTTTAAACTCGTACGATCACTTGGATAGCGACGTATTAATAAATAAAAGCTCGAGGGCGCGCTTTTTTCGGACGGAGAAATAATGTAACGATTTATTCTATTGCCACCTTTCGTATTATCTCAGCAACTATGTTACGATCCTGGCTAGTGGTATGGCTGCCAGTGGTATGGCTGCCAGTGGTATGGTTGCTAGTGGTGGTTGCTAGTGGTATGATTGCCGGTGGTGTTGAAATAAGGTTTGGGCACGGACCACCTCGGCCACTAGGCCTCGCGCTAAGTCACGTGACCCATAAGCGCAACCCATTGTATATAAAGTTCGCGATCCCGAGCATTCTAGCTCGGTGTTTTTTTTTTAATTTATATGCGTACTTTTTGATTTATATTATTTTTCTGATTATTTTTAAGCTAGCTGTGATATAAAAAAAAACCAAACAATCTTCGCTGAAAAGCTTTGTATTTACGATTAAAAACTCGATTTGCTTTTGCAATTCGAACTTTTTTTAAGCCGCCCGTACCGACGTTTATTTATCGGTGTTTTAATTAAAATTTTCTTTTATTAATTTTGTTTTCAAAAAAAGCTGAAGTTTTTTTTTTTTATCAATTCGATTTGCTTTTGCAATTCGAATCGCTTTTTTTTAATATTACAATATCTTATGCTTTTTTTATAAATCGACGCGGCATTCGAAAACGAACGCAATTCGTACGATTCGGCTTCGAATCAGCATTTCCACTTTTTGCTTTTGCTTTTAGCGCTTCCGAATTTCCATTCGTTTTAAGCTTTTTCGACGATTTTAATAGCGAGTTTTTATTCCACGACTTTTTTACCGAATTATAATTATTTGCAGCCGATTTATTTGCTAAATCTTTTCGCTTTACGATCGAATCTAAAATCGAATTATACGACGCTGATATTTTAATATTTTCAAACCGACGAATGCTTTTTTTCCGACTGTTTAGCATATTTATCAACGCTAAAAGATTTACTGCGGCTCAGCAGCTTCAAATCGCTTAAATAATCGCTTAAGTTATTACCGCCGCTCGTTTTCCAACTTTTTTCGCTAATATCGCTTGCGACGTTTTTTTTTTATTTCGAGCTTCGCGCGTTTTTATCGCAGACTTTTAATTAATTTCCGAATATTATCTTTCCGTTTTCGATTTAGCCATTTTTCGAATCGAATTATTCAAAATCAAATACTTTTGCTACGCTTTTTGTTACGATCCTCCCCTGGCTAGTGGTGGTTGCCAGTGGTATGGTTGCCAGTGGTATGATGGCCAGTGGTATGATTGCCGGTGGTGTTGAAATAAGGTTTGGGCACGGACCATCTCGGCCACTAAGCCTCGCGCTAAGTCACGTGACCCATAAGCGCAACCCACTGTATATAAAGTTCGCGACCCCGAGCATTCTAGCTCGGTGTTTTTTTTTCAATTTATATGCGTACCTTTTGGTTTATATTATTTTTTTAATCACCCTTAAGCTAGCTGTAATATAAAAAAAAACCAAACAACTTTCGCTAAGAAGCTTTGTATCTACGGTTAAGAATTCGATTTGTTTCTGCAATTCGAACTTTTTTCAGGCCGCTCGTACCGACGTTTATTTATCGGTGTTTTAATTAAAACTTTTTTCTACTGATTTTGTTTCTAAAAAAAGCTGGAATTTTTTTTTTTTATTAATTCGATCTGCTTCTGCAATTCGAATCGCTCTTTTTTAATATTACAATATTTTATGCTTTTTTTATAAGTCGACGTGGCATTCGAAAACGAACGCAACCTGTACGATTCGGCTTCGAATCAGCATTTTTATTTTCTGCTTTTTCCTTTGGCGCTTCCGAATTTTTATTCGTCTTAAGCTTTTTCGACGATTTTAGCAGCGAGTTATTATTCTACGACTTTTCCACCGAATTATAATTATTTGCAGCCGATTTATTTGCTGGATTTTTTCGCTTTACGATCGAATTTAAAATCGAATTATACGACGCTAACACTTTAGTATTTTCAAACCGACGAATACTTTTACGACTGCCTAGCATATCTGCCAACGCTGAAGAATTTACTACGGCCCAGCAGCTTTAAATCGCTTAAATAATCGCTTAAGCTATCGCCGCCGCTCGACTTTCAGCTTTTTTCGTTAATATCGCTCGCGACGCTTTTTTTTCATTCCGAGTTTCGCGCGCTTTCACCGCAGATTTTTAATTAATTTCCGAGTATTACTTTTTCGTCTTCGACCTAGCTATTTTTCGAATCGAACTATTTAAAATTAAATACCTTCGCTACGTTTTCAGCGATTATTAAAAAAAAATTAAATATAACGTATGAAAAATAAATATAAAGCTGTTTATTAAAAAGTATTTAAAAAACTTTATATAAAGCATAAACCAAGCCAAAGCATATTTCAAATGCATTATTAAAAAAGCAAAAACTATTATTTTAAAACATTTGAATTCCGAGTTTTATAATTAAGCCTAATCGGCCCGAAACGTTTTTCGCATTTTTAATCAGCGCTTTTTTAATTACAACCGCGTTTAGTCTGCTAAATTGCAATATAACAAATTTTATATAAATAACGGTCAGATTTATAATAATTTTCGTTTTTTGTTTATTCGTTACGCAGTTATTAGCAAAATTGCTAAAAATCGTTGGTTTAAAAACATATGCGAAAAGATTATTTTTATTTTTAAATACGATTTCCGAATGGAAAAGTATAAGATAAATAATAATTATACTGTTTTGAACGAATTCTTGGCCGTTGCGAATAAAAAGTTACGTAATATCCGAGCTGAAAAAATGGCTTTTGCCCGTCGCATAAGCTATTTTTCTTTTATTATAGCTTTTGCCAATCAGGACTTTAGGCGTACTTCCGGTATTTTTAAAGCTTTATAGCGTTTTATCTTTCCAGCCTTTTCTGCTCGCACGGCTTTTTCTTTTTTTGGCAAAGATTTTTACGAACGTATAATTGTCATTTTTGCCACTTCCGGTTTTCTTCGCTTGGCTGCGCGTTTCCTTAGCGCTTGTTATAATTGCGGCAAACCCGGCCATTTCGCAAACGTTTGCTTCGACGCCAAGCTTAATCGTAAAATCGCCGAAATAATTATCGACGAAAAGCAAAACGATTTGTTAAAAAACTTTTAAGCCGTGGTAAAAACTTTTATTATAGCAAAAAATTCGATTTGTAAAAGGATTTGAAATTTAACCAGCGCTTTTTAATAAAAGAGCGACAGTTTTTAATTTTTATAAAACTAATACGCAATAAATTATATATTAAAACATTTGCATATATCGATAGCGAAGCTAATATTTTCGGTGCGATTAAAACTTTTTTAGCGTATTAACTTTCTTAACGTTTCGGAATAAATTTTATTCGGCTATATAAATTTATTATATCCACCGGCTATAATAGCGAGCCGGGAAAGCTTATTTTTTCTGCTATTTTTTTTTTTTTTACGATTAACCGACGTCGTATAAATTTTCTTTTTTTGGTTATAAACCTGGGCTTTACCGACGTTTTTATTAATCGCAAATTTTTATAGCATTACGATTTAAAGCAAGCGTATAACTAAAAAAAAAACAAAATAAAATAGCTATTCGATATATCCGTTATTTTTTATTTTAATAAGCAATTGTTCGTCGATTTTAATCAGCGAACAAAGCTTAAAATGTTTAATCGCATATATTAAAAGGATGCAGATAAACGAAACAGCGCAATAAAAGCCTTATATATTTCTGCTAGCATTTTTATAATAATTAAAAAAATTTATTTAAGCTTTAGAGCTGATAAACTTTTTATATTTATACGAAATTTCAAAAGCAGTTTGCATAAAATGGAAAAGTTTTTATTAGCAGCCTTGAACCGATCAAGCCGGTTTTTTTAACCGGGCCAATTGCTACTTTTTTTATTTTTAATTGCAATATCAGTTGTATTTCCGCTTTTGCATTTAGCGTTTTGCAAATACGTTACGAAAAGCGAATACGAGCCGTAAAAAAAAAAAGGTTATTATTATTCAACGATTGCACGTTTGTTGCTTTTATATATAATATAAACAAAAAACGTTTCCGCCGTGCGAAAATCGCCGAGTTTGAAAAAATTATACAATTCGCAGCAATAAAAAATATTTCCGTTTCCGACGCTTTGCAAATCAAATATAACGATAACGTGGTTTTTATAAAAAAGCTTTTTTTAATTTAATATTCGAAATTCGAAAAACTGTTTTATAAGCAAAAAAGCGATAAGCTCGCTTTCCGCCGCTTCGGTATAAATTATAAAATACATTTTGCTACGGAAAATACGCTTTTTATAAAATTATTTAAACGTTTTACGAATAAACAGCTTACAAAAATCAAAAGTTATATCTTCGACAAATTTATATAAAAGTTTTATTAAACTTTTTAATACTTTTTTCGCCGCTCCGATTTTATTTATTAAAAAGTTAAACGGCTTTATGCGTTTATATATCGATTATCGCAAGCTTAACGATTTTACGAAAAAGAATTTTTACTTTTTGCTTTTGATCGACGAAATGCTGGCGCGAATTATTAAAGCCAAAATATTTACGAAAATTAATATTTAATAAGCATTTAATCGAATCCGAATATTTAAAAAATCTGAAAAACTAATCAGTTTTCGTATTCGATACGATATATATAAATATAAAATTTTTTCGTTCGGCTTTATTAATAGGTCCGTTATATTTCAACGCTTTATTAATAATATTTTTATAAAGCATTTGAATGATTTCTGCTCGGCGTATTTTAACGACATTTTTATTTATTCCGCGAACGATTTAAAATATAAAATTTATATTAAAAAAATCTTATCGATTCTGAAAAAATACGATTTGGAAGCTGATATTAAAAAATGCAAGTTTAATATTACGAAAACCAAATTCTTAAGTTTCGTTATTAGCATTTAAAGCATTAAAATAAATCCGGAAAAAATCGCTATTATTAAAAACTAATAATATGCAACGAATATACGAAGCGTGCAAAGCTTTTTAGGCTTTTGCAATTTTTATAAACGCTTTATAGCCGGCTACAGCCGTATTTGCCGCTTTTTTATTGTTTTTACAAGCAAAAACGTTTTTTTCGTATTCGAAAAAAAGCAGAAAAACGTATAGAAAACATTGCGCAAAGCTTTGTTAAATGCTTTTATTCTGTGCTATTACGACTTTTATAAGCAAACGCGCCTGGAAACCGACTTTTTTAATAAGATAATAATTGGCGTATTATCGCAATTGCAAAAAAATAACTTTTATTATCCGATCGGTTTTTTTTTTAAAATTATAATCGACGCCGAACTTAACTATCCGATTTACGACAAAAAGCTTTTCGCTATTTTTCGCTTTTTTAAAAACTATAAGCCGGAGCTGTTAAACGTTTAAAAAAACGTATATATATATACCGATTACCGCGCTTTAAAATATTTTATAATAATCAAAAACTTTTCGGCCCGATAAGCCCGATAAGCCGAATTTTTCGCCGATTTTTATTTTACAATTATATACCGGTCGGAAATTATTAATACGCTCGCTGATACTTTTTTTCGCAGAAATCAAAATATTTTCCTATTAAAAGCCCGATAGCGAGCAGCTCGGAAATAGCAAATATTTTCCGACGATAAATTAAATTCTTAAATTTTAAAAAAAATAGCTGTTAAAAACATAATTACGCTGGCGCTTATAAAAATAGCTTCCGATAAGCACGATAACGACGGCATTTTTTCCGAAAAAAACAGCGAAAGCGAAAAAAATAAAATGCTTATAAAAAAACCCGCAGATTTAACTTCCGTGATCGTATACGATATGCATAGCTATACAATTATAAACGATTTGCTGCAAGCTAACAAAAACTTTTTCTTTTTCGAAGCGCAGCGAGCGTAAATTCGTAATTATAACTTGGATTATCAATTGCGATAAAATAAATTATTTTTCTAAAACAGATTAATAATGCTTTTAAAACTTTCCGAATTGCGAACTTTTCTGATCCGATATATTTACAAACAGCTTTGCGTAGTATACGCTGAAATAAAAAAAATAAAGCTTTTGGTCGGTCGCAAATACTATTGGAAGGCTATAAAAATAAATATATAATAATACGTTTCGAATTGTCGTTGCATACGAATAAAAACTAAGCGCGATAAAATCCCGGGCTTTTTAAAACTTTTGCTTATATTCAGCAAATCTTATTAATATTTAACGATAGATTTTACGAAGCTTTTATTAAACGAAAATAATCACGATTTCGCTTTTGTAATAATAAATCGCTTATTTAAAAAGCTTTTGTTAGTTTCCTGCTATAAAATTATTATAGCGAAAAAATTAGCAATTTTGTTTTTGATTTATTAAATGCGCTATTTCGGCATGCCGGATTTAATTGTTTCGGACCGAAAAGCTTAGTTTGTTTCGGTTTTTTAGCAAAAACTTTGCCGCATATTAAAAATCAAAATCAAATTAATTATTGCGTATAATTTTAATATCGATAAACAAACCGAAATAATAAATTAATATATTAAGCAACGCTTCCGCTTTTTTTGCTTTTATTACCAAGACAATTAAAAACGCTTTTTACTTTTGATAAATATTATATAATTAACTTTGCTATACGAATTTTTCGGCAACGTTTTTTTTTTTCAAGTTTTAAATAAATATAAAACTCGCATATTTTGAAATATAAATAACTTTCGTTTTTTTCGCTCGGCTATCGAAAAGCTTAACCGCGACGAAGCTTTGCATTTGGCCTTTCGAGCTAAAAAGGTTGTGAAATACGCGCAATCGTTTATTACGCAATAATAAGCCAAAATAAAACGCTTCGCTAATTTGCATAAACGATTAATAAATTAGAAAATAAGCGACGAAATATTAGTAAATACTAAAAATTGAAAGCTCGACCGATCTTTCCGAAAGCTTTTAAACAAATGGTACGGTTTAATTAAAATCGTCGACAAAGTAAAAAAAAGTTGAAAGCTTAATTTTTCCGCAAATTAATTAATTTATTTAATTTTCCATTTATATTCGTTCCGAAAGCATATTAGCAACCTTTTATTTAATCAACGCCGCTCCGAACCAACTTTTATTTAATTACTTTCTGAATAAACGAAATGAAAAATCGAAAAAATAATAAGTTCGAGATTGCATAAAAAAGTATTGCAATACCAAGTCAATTGAAAAGGCGCTGATAAAAATCTCGAATAGTATTTTTGTTTTAACGTTATAACGGCCTTTTATATTTTTTAAGTATTCCACCGATCGCATTTCACCGCCAAAAGCTTTCTACGAGCACTTTCCGTATAGTTGCAAATTTACAACGAAAACAGGAAAAATTACACTAAATTAAAAAACGATAAACCTATAACCGCAATTGCGCGGACGCAGTTTTTCGGAAAAGAAAGATAGTATTACGATTTTTTCCTGGCTAGTAATGGTTGCTAATGGTATGATTGTTAGTGGTATAATTGCTAATGGTATAATGGCCAATGGTATAATTGCCGGTGGTGTTGGAATAAGATTTGGGCACGGACCACCTCGGCCATTAGGCCTCGCGCTAAGTCACGTGACCCATAAACGCAACCCACTGTACATAAAATTCGCGACCCCGAGCATTCTAGCTCGGTGTCTTTTTTTCAATTTACATGCGTACCTTTTGGTCCACATCACCCTTCTGATCACCCTTAAGCTAGCTGTGACACTTTTAGCGATTATTAAAAAAAAGTTGAATATAACGTATAAAAAATAAATATAAAACTGTTTATTAAAAAATACTTAAAAAATTTTATATAAAATATAAATTAGGCCAAAGCATATTTTAAGTATATTATTAGAAAAGCAAAAACTATTATTTTGAAGCATTTAAACCCCGAGTTTTATAATTAAGCCTAATCGGCCCGAAACGTTTTTCGCATTTTTAATCAGCGCTTTTTTAATTATAACCGCGTTTAATTTGCTAAGTTGCAATATAATAAGCTTTATATAAATAACGGTCAGATTTATAATAACTTTCGTTTTTTATTTATTCGTTACGCAATTATTAGCAAAATTGCTAAAAACCGTTGGTTTAAAAATATATACGAAAAAATTATTTTTATTTTTAAATACGATTTTCGAATGGAAAAATACAAAATAAATAGTAATTATACTGTTTTTTAAACGAGTTTTTGGCCGTTGCGAATAAAAAATTACGTAATATCCGAGCTAAAAAAATAGCTTTTGTCCGTCGCATAAACCATTTTTCTTTTGCTATAGCTTTTGCTAACCAGGATTTTAAGCGTATTTCCGGTATTTTTAAAACTTTATAACGTTTTATTTTTTTAGTTTTTTTTGCTCGCACAGCTTTTTTTTTTTTTTAACAAAGATTTTTACGAGCGTATAACTGCTATTTTTGCTATTTCCGGTTTTTCTCGCTTAGCTACGCGTTTTTTTAACGCTTATTATAACTACGGCAAGCCCGGCCATTTCGCAGACGTTTGCTTCGACGCTAAGCTTAATCGCAAAATCGCTAAAATAGCTATCGACGAAAAGCAAAACGATTTGTTAAAAAACTTTTGAGCCGTAGCAAAAACTTTTATTATAATAAAAAATTCGATTTGTAAAAGAATTTAAAGTTTAATCAGCGCTTTTTAATAAAAAAGCGATAGTTTTTTAGTTTTTATAAAATTAGCACGCAATAAATCATATATTAAAACATTTGCATATATCGATAGCGGAGCTAATATTTTCGGTGTAATTAAAACTTTTTTAGCGTATTAATTTTTTTAACGTTTCGAAGTAAATTTCATTCGGCTGCATAAGCTTATTATATTTATCGGCTATAATAGCGAGCCGAAAAAGCTTATTTTTTCTGTTTTTTTTTTTTTTTTTTACGATTAATCGACGTCGTATAAATTTTTCTTTTTTGGTTATAAATCTGAGCTTTACCGACGTTTTTATTAATCGCAAATTTTTATAATATTACGATTTAAAATAAACGTATAACCAAAGAAAAAACAAAATAAAATAGCTATTCGATATGCTTATTATTTTTTATTTTAACGAACAGTTATTCGTCGATTTTAATTAGCGAAAAAAGCTTAAAATGCTTAATCGTATATATTAAAAAAATGCAAACAAACGAAATAACGCAATAGAAGTTTTATATATTTCTGTTAGTATTTTTATAATAATTAAAAAAGCTTATTTAAGCTTTAAAGCTAATAGATCTTTTACGTTTATACGAGATTTTAAAAGCAGTTTTTTAAACAAAATAAAAAATTTTTTTTATTAGCAGTTTTAAACCGACCAAGCCGGTTTTTCCAACCGAGCCAGTTGCTATTCTTTTTATTTCCAATTGCAATATTAGCTGTATTTCCGCTTTTGTATTCAGCGCTTTGCAAACACGTTACAAAAAGCGAATGCGAGCCGCGCGAAAAAAAAAAAGATTATTATTATTTAATAATTATACGTTTATTGCTTTTGTATATAATATAAATAAAAAACGTTTCCGCCGTACGAAAATCGCCGAATTTAAAAAAGTTATACAGCTCGCGGCAGTAAAAAGCATTTCCGTTTTCGACGCTTTACAAGCCAAATATAACGACAACGTAGTTTTTGTAAAAAGTTTTTTTTAATTTAATATTCGAAATTCGAAAAAACTGTTTTACAAACAAAAAAGCGATAAGCTCGCTTTCCGCCGCTTCGGTATAAATTATAAAATACATTTTGCTACGGAAAATACGTTTTTTATAAAATTATTTAAACGCTTTACGAATAAACAGCTTATAAAAATCAAAAGTTATATTTTCGACAATTTGCATAAAAGTTTTATTAAATTTTTTAATATTTTTTTCGCCGCTCCGATTTTATTTATTAAAAAGTCGGACGGCTTTATACGCTTATATATCGATTATCGCAAGCTCAACGATTTTACGAAAAAAAACTTTTATTTTTTGCTTTTAATCGACGAAATACTGGCGCGAATTATTAAAGCTAAAATATTTACGAAAATTAATATTTAATAAGCATTTAATCGAATTCGGATATTCGAAAAGTTTGAAAAACTGATTAGTTTTCGCATTCGATACGATATATACAAATATAAAATTTTTTCGTTCGGTTTTATTAATAAGCCCGTTATATTTTAACGTTTTATTAATAATATTTTTATAAAACATTTGAATGATTTTTGCTCGGCGTATTTTAACGATATTTTTATTTATTTCGCGAATAATTTAAAATATAAGATTTATATTAAAAAGATTCTGTCGATTTTAAAAAAACACGGTTTAGAAACTGATATTAAAAAGTGCGAATTTAATATTACGAAAATTAAATTTTTAAGTTTTGTTATTAGCATTTAAAACATTAAAATAAATCCGAAAAAAATCGCTATTATTAAAAATTGGCAATATGCAACGAATATACGAAGCGTGCAGAATTTTCTAAGCTTTTGCAATTTTTATAAACGTTTTATAGCCGGCTACAGCCGCATTTGCCGCCTTTTTACTGCTTTTATAAATAAAAACGTTTTTTTCGTATTCGAAAAAAAGCAGAAAAACGCATAAAAAGCATTACGCAAAGCTTTGCTAAATGCTTTTATTTTGTGCTATTACGATTTTTATAAGCAAACGCGCCTGGAAATCGACTTTTTTAATAAAATAATAACTGGCGTATTATCGTAATTGCAAAAAAATGATTTTTATTATTCGATCGGTTTTTTTTTTAAAATTATAATCGACGCCGAGTTTAATTATCCGATTTACGACAAAAAGTTTTTCGTTATTTTTCGTTTTTTTAAAAATTATAAGCCGAAATTATTAAACGCTTAAAAAAACGTATATATATATATCGATTGTCGCGTTTTGAAATATTTTATAATAACCAAAGATCTTTCGGCCCGATAAGCTCGATAAGCCGAGTTTTTCGCCGATTTTTATTTTACAATTATATATCGGTCGGAAATTATTAATACGCTTGCTAATACTTTTTTTCGCAAAAACTAAAATATTTTTTTATTAAAAGCACGATAGCGAACAGTTCGAAAGCAGCAAATGTTTTCCGACGATAACTTGGATTTTTAGATTTTAAAAAAAATAGCTGCTAAAAGCATAACTACGCTGGCGCTTATAAAAATAGCTTCCGATAAGCGTAATAACGATAGCATTTTTTCCGAAAAAAACAGCGAAAATAAAAAAAATAAAATACTTACAAAAAAATTCGCAGATTTAATTTTCGTAATCGTATACGATATGCATAATTATACAATTATAAACGATTTGCTGCAAGCTAATAAAAACTTTTTTTTTTTTCGAAACGCAACGAATACAAGCTCGCAATTATAATTTTGATTATTAACTGCGACAAAACAAATTGTTTTTCCAAAGCAAATTAATAATGCTTTTGAAATTTTCCGAATTGCGAATTTTTTTAATCCGACATATTTACGAACAGCTTTGCGTAATATACGCTGAGATAAAAAAAATAAAGCTTTTGGTCGGTCGCAAATATTATTAAAAAGTTATAAAAGCAAATATATAACAATACGTTTCGAATTATCGTTGCATACGAATAAAAGTTAAGCGCGATAAAATTCCGGGTTTTTTAAAGCTTTTGCTTATATTTAGCAGATTTTATTAATATTTGACGATGGATTTCACGAAGCTTTTATTAAACGAAAATAATTACGATTTCGCTTTCGTAATAATAAATCGTTTGTTTAAAAAACCTTTGTTAATCTTTTGCTACAAAATTATTATAGCGAAAAAACTGACAGCTTTGTTTTTAGTTTATTAAATGCGCTATTTCGGCATGCCGAATTCAATTGTTTCGGACCGAAAAATTCAATTTGTTTCGGTTTTTTAATAAAAACTTTGTCGCATATTAAAAACCAAAATCAAATTAATTACTGCGTATAATTCTAATATCGATAGGCAGACCGAAGTAATAAATCAGTATATTAAGCAACGCTTCCGCTTCTTTTGCTTTTATTATCAAAACAATTGGAAACGCTTTTTACTTTTAATAAATATTGCATAATTAACTTTGCCGTACGAATCTTTCGGCAACGTTTTTTTTTTTTAAATTTTAAATAAATACGAAGTTCGTATATTTTAAAATATAAATAACTTTCGTTTTTTTCGTTCGGCCATCGAAAAGCTTAATCGCGACGAAGCTTTGCATTTGACCTTCCGAGCTAAAAAAGTTGTAAAATACGCGCAATCGTTTATTACGCAATAACAAACCAAAATAAAACGTTTCGTTAATTTACATAAACGATTAGTAAATTAAAATATAAGCGACGAAATATTAATAAATATTAAAAATTGAAAACTCGACCGATTTTTTCGAAAGTTTTTAAACAAATGGTACGGCCCAATTAAAATCGTCGATAAAATAGAAAAAAGTTGAAAGCTTGATTTTTTCGCAGAATAATTAATTTATTTAATTTTTTATTTATATTCGCTCCGAAAGCATATCAGCAATCTTTTACCTGGCCAACGCCGCTTCGAACCAGCTTTTATTTAATTATTTTTTAAATAAACGGAATAAAAAATCGAAAAAATAATAAATTCGAAATTGCATAAAAAAATATTGCAATATCAAATTAATTAGAAAAGCGCTGATAAAAATTTCGAATAGTATTTTTGTTTTAACGCTATAACGGCTTTTTATATTTTTTAAATATTCCACCGATTATATCCTACCGTTAAAAGCTTTTTACGAACGCTTCCCGTATAATTGCAAGCTTACAACGAAAGCAGGAAAGATTACACTAAATTGGAAAACGATAAACTTATGATTGCAACTGCGAAAACGCAGTTTTTCGAAAGGGGGGGATAGTATTACGATCCTGGCTAGTGGTAATTGCCAGTGGTATGGCTGCCAGTGGTATAGCTGCTAATGGTATAGCTGCCAGTGGTGTGGTTGTCAGTAGTATGAATGCTGGTGGTGTTAGATTAAGGTTTGGGCACGGACCACCTCGGCCACTAGGCCTCGCGCTAAGTCACGTGACCCACAAGCGCAATCCACTGTACATAAAGTTCGCGACCCCGAGCATTCTAGCTCGGTGTCTTTCTTTTAATTTACATGCGTACCTTTTGGTCCACATCACCCTTTTGATCACCCTCAAGCTAGCTGTGACAAACTACGTATAGTTGCAAGCTCCCTGATCTCCTGGTGGGTCTTTTATCAACTGTGGAAACTATTATATATATAAAGCTCTTTTCCTTTAGCAATCTCTGCCTTCTGCAATTGTTAATTCTAAATGAATATCTTTGTTATAAAACCAAAGGCTCGTTTCATACCATATGAACACGGCGACCAGTTGACTGATCTCCCAGCCCTCCGACTGATTAGATCGTCACAGTATAATCCGTAAGAAATTCGAAGAAAAAAATAGTTTACGCCGTTGTTAGCGTAAAAAAAAAGTTATTAATAATATAACGATTTAATTAATCGAAAAGCTAAAAAATCAGTTAATTAATCGCCGTGTTTATATAATATAAAAAACGAGCTTTTAGTTTTGTAACAAAAATATTTATTTAAAATCAATAACTGCAAAAAGCAGAAGTTGCTAAAAGAAAAAAGCTTTATATACATGAATAATCTCCACAATTGATAGAAAGACCCACCAGGAGACCAGGGAGTTTACAGCTACACGTAGTTGCTGGAATAACAAGAAAGGTGGCAAAAGAGTGAGTCGTCACATATATAAGCGCATAAAGCCGTTTGACTTTTTAATAAATAAAATCGGAGCGGCGAAAAAAGCATTAGAAAATTTAATAAAGCTTTTATATAAATTATCGAAAATATAATTTCTGACTTTTATAAGCTGTTTATTCGTAAAGCGTTTGAATAGTTTTATAAAAAGCGTATTTTCCGTAGCTAAATATAATTTATAATTTATACCGGAGCGGCGAAAAGCGAGCTTATCGCTTTTCTGCTTATAAAAAAGTTTTTCGAACGTCGAATATTAAGCTGAAAAAAGCTTTTTTGTAAAAACTACGTTGTCGTTATATTTAGCTTGCAAAGCGTCGAAAACGGAAATATTTTTTATTGCCGCGAATTATATATTTTTTTTAAATTCGGCGATTTTCGCGCGGCGAAAACGTTTTTTATTTATATTATAAACAAAAGCAATAAACGTGCAATCGCTAAATAATAATAACTTTTTTTTTTTCGCGGCTCGCATCCGCTTTTCGTAACGTATTTATAAAGCGCTGAATGCAAAAGCGGAAATACAACTGATATTACAATTAAAAGTAAAAAAAGTAGTAATTGGCCCGGCTGGAAAAACCGGCTTGATCGGTTTAAAACTGCTAATAAAAAACTTTTTTATTTTATGCCAACTGCTTTTGAAATCTCGTATAAATATAAAAAAAAATTAAGTTTCAAAGCTTAAATAAGCTTTTTTAATTGTTGTAAAAGCGTTGGCAAAAGTATATAAAGCTTTTATTGCGTTGTTTCGTTTGTTTGCATTTTTTTAATATATGCGACTAAACACTTTGAATTTTTTTCGCTAATTAAAATCGACGAACAACTGTTCATTAAAATAAAAAATAATAAATATATCGAATAGCCATTTTTTTTTTTTTCTTGGCCGTACGCTTGCTTCAAATCGTAATGCTATAAAAATTTGCGGCCAATAAAAACGTCGGTAAAGCCCAGGTTTATAATTAAAAAAGGAAAATTTACACGACGTCGGTCAATCGTAAAAAAAAAAATTAGCAAAAGAAATAAGCTTCCTCGGCTCGCCATTATAGCCTGTGGATATAATAAACTTATACAGCCGAATAAAACTTATTCCGAAACGTTAAGAAAGTTGGTACGCCAAAAGAGTTTTGATCGCACCGAAAATATTAGCTCCGCCATCGATGTGTGCAAATGTTTTGATGTATGATCCATTGCGTGCTAGTTTTATAGGAACTAAAACTGTCGCCCTCCCACTAGAAAGCGCTATAAAAGGGGGGGGTAGTGTTACGATCCTGGCCGGTGGTAAATTGCCGGTGGTAATTGCCAGTAGTAATTGCCAGTGGTGGGATTAAGGCTTGCGCACGGACCCTTACCAATTTGTATTTAATAATTCAGAGCTCCCGTTTATCTTAGAGCTTTTCATCTTAGTATTCAACGTACACGCGTATTTTTCGGCCCATATTATTTATTATAATTACTTTTAATCCAGCTGTTATATAATACTAAGGTTAAATATATATATTCCGCTGAAAAGTTTTATATTTAGCTGAAAAGCTTTATATTTACGGTTTAAAAATTCGATCTGCTTTTGCAATTTGTTTTTTTTTTACGTTATTCGTACCGACGATATATTCGTCGATGCCTCGATTAATATTTCTTTCCGTTGATCTTGTTTTTAGAAAAAGCTGGATGTGACGGCCCGGTAATCACCCGGGCCAGCAAATGGTGCATCGCTTTATTATTAGGCCAACTGACCTAAAAGGTACAAGAATAAATTGGAAGATCTATTCTACGATGCATTATATAAGGGTTACGGAAGTGCCCCGGACACAATCGTAACACTGGTGTGACGATCTAATCAGTCGGAGGGCTGGGAGATCAGTCAACTGGTCGCCGTGTTCATATGGTATAAGAAACGAGCCTTTGGTTTTGTAACAAGATATTCATTTAGAATTAATAATTGCAAAAGGCAAAGATTGCTAAGGGAAAAGAGCTTTATATACATGAATAGTTTCCATAGTTAATGGGGAGACTTATCAAAAGACCAAAAAGCTTGCAGCTATACGTAGTTGCTGGGGTAATACGAGAGGTGGCAAAAAAGTGAATCGTTATATTACTTTCCCGTCCGAAAAAAGCGCGCTTTCGAGCTTTTATTTATTGATACGTCGCTATTCAAATAATCGTACGAATTCAAACCTTCGGAATACGCTTTCAGCCAATTTACAAGTTTTGCAAAAAGATCGAAAAGTTTTTTATACGCCAAATAAAAGTCGCGCATTTTCAAAAAAACATATATAAAATTAAACGCGGGGTACCACGTAAGATTTTTATTTAAGCTTATTCAAAAAGCTTTGTACTGAAAAATCTTCCGCTGCATTCGATAAGCGATTAATTTTTCGATTTCGTATTTAAGTTTATTAATTATATTAATAAATTCAAAAATTAAATTAATCTGATTTAAAAGCGCGTCGTCAGCTGTTTACGCAATCGATTAGCGTGAAAAACTGAATGTACGTTTTGTCACAGCTAGCTTGAGGGTGATCGGGATGATATGGACCAAAAGGTACGCATGTAAATTAAAAGAAAAACACCGAGCTATAATGCTCGGGGTCGCGAATTTTATATACAATAGGTTGCGCTTGTGGGTCACGTGACTTAGCGCGAGGCTTAATGGCCGAGGTGGTCCGTATCCAAACCTTAATCCAACACCACTAGCATTTATACTATTAGCAACCATACTATTGGCAGTTATACCACTGGCAGCTATATTATTAGCAGCTATATTATTAGCAACTACTATTAGCCAGGATCGTAACATTATTCTTTTCTTTCGAAAAACTGCGTTTTCGCAGTTGCAATTATAAATTTATCGTTTTCCAACTTAGTGTAATCTTTTTTGCTTTCGTTGTAAGCTTGCAATTATACGAGAAGCGTTCGTAAAAAGCTTTTAACGGTGGGATATAATCGGTGAAATGCTTAAAAAATATAAAAAGCCGTTATAATATTAAAATAAAAGTATTATTCGAAATTTTTATTAGCGCTTTTTTAATTAATCTAATATTGCAATACTTTTTTGTGCAATTTCGAATTTATTATTTTTTCGATCTTTTATTTCGTTTATTCAGGAAATAATTAAATAAAAGCTGGTTCGAAGCGGCGTTGGCCAGGTAAAAAGTTGCTGATATGCTTTCGAAGCGAATATAAATAAAAAATTAAATAGATTAATTAATCTGCGAAAAAGTTAAGCTTTTAACTTTTTTTTATTTTGTCGACGATTTTAATTAAATCGTATTATTTGTCCGAAAGCTTCCGAAAAAATCGGTCGAGCTTTTAATTTTTAATATTTATTAATATTTCGTCGCTTATATTTTAATTTATCGGTCGTTTATGCAAATTAGCGAAGCGTTTTATTTTGATTTGTTATTGCGTAATAAACGATTGTGCGTATTTTACAACTTTTTTAGTTCGGAAAGCCAAATGCAAAGCTTCGTCGCGGTTAAGCTTTTCGATGGCCGAGCGAAAAAAACGAAAGTTATTTATATCTCAGGATATACGAGCTTCGTATTTATTTAAGATTTAAAAAAAAAAAACGTTGCCGAAAGATTCGTACGGCAAAATTAGCTATATAATATTTATTAAAAATAAAAAGCGTTTTTAATTATTTTAATAATAAAAGCAAAAAAAGCGGAAGCGCTATTTAATATACTGGTTTATTACTTCGGTTTGCCTATCGATATTAAAATTATACGTAATAATTAATTTAATTTTGGTTTTTAATATGCGGCAAAGTTTTTATTAAAAGACCGAAACAAATTAAGCTTTTCGGTCCGAAATAATTAAATCCGGCATGCCGAAATAGCGCATTCAATAAACCAAAAACAAAGCTGCTAGTTTTTTCGTTGTAATAATTTTATAGCAAAAGATTAACAAAAGCTTTTTAAACAAGCGATTTATTATTACGAAAGCGAAATCGTAATTATTTTCGTTTAATAAAAGCTTCGTAAAATTTATCGTTAAGTATTAATAAAGCCTGCTAAATATAAGCAAAAGTTTTAAAAAGCCCGGGGTTTTGTCGCGCTTAACTTTTATTCGTATGCAACGATAATTCGAAACGTATTATTATATATTTGCTTTTATAACTTTTTAATAATATTTGCGACCGACTAAAAGTTTTATTTTTTTATTTCAGCGTATACTACGTAAAGCTGTTCGTAAATATATCGAATTAAAAAAATTCGTAATTCGAAAGGTTTTAAAAGCATTATTAATTTATTTTAAAAAAACAATTTGTTTTATCGCAATTAATAATCAAAATTGTAATTGCGGGATTGCGTTCGTTGCGCTTCGAAAAAAAAAAGTTTTTGTTAGCTTATAGCAAATCGTTTATAATTGTATAATTATGCATATCGTATGCGATTACGGAAATTAAATTTGCGGGTTTTTTTATAAGCATTTTATTTTTTTCGGTTTCGCTGTTTTTTTCGAAAAAAATACTATTATTATCGTGTTTATCGAAAGTTATTTTTATAAACGCTAACGTAATTATGCTTTTCGCAGCTATTTTTTTTAAAATCTGAAAATTTAATTTATCGTCGAAAAATATTTGCTGCTTTCGAGCTGTTCGCTGTCGTGTTTTTAATAAAAAAATATCTTGGTTTTTGCGAAAAAAAGTATCAGCGAACGTATTAATAATTTCCGACCGATATATAATTGTAAAATAAAAATCGGCGAAAAACTCGGCTTATCGGATTTATCGAGCCGAAAAGTTTTTAATTATTATAAAGTATTTTAAAACGCGATGATCGATATATATATATACGTTTTTTTAAGCGCTTAATAGCTCCGGCTTGTAGTTTTTGAAAAAGCGAAAAATAACGAAAAGCTTTTTATCGTAAATCGGATAATTAAATTCGGCGTCGATTATAATTTTGAAAAAAAAAAAAACCGATCGGATAATAAATTTTTTTTTTTTGCAATTGCGATAATACGTCAGCTATTATTTTATTGAAAAAGTCGGTTTTTAGGCGCGTTTGCTTATAAAAGTCGTAATAGCATAAAATAAAAGCATTTAACAAAGCTTTGCGCAATATTTTTTATACGTTTTTCTGCTTTTTTTCGAATACGAAAAAAACGTTTTTGCTTATGAAAACAATATAAAAAAGCGGCAAATACGGCTATAGCCGGTTATATAAAACGTTTGTAAAAATTGCAAAAGCTTAGGAAATTTTATACGCTTCGCATATTCGCTGCATATTACTAATTTTTTAATAATAGCGATTTTTTTCGGGTTTATTTTAATATTTTAAATATTAATAACGAAACTTAAAAATTTGGTTTTCGTAATATTAAATTCGCACTTTTTAATATTAGTTTCCAAGCCGTGTTTTTTCAGAATCGACAAGATTTTTTTAACGTAAATCTTATATTTTAAATTATTTGCGAAATAAATATAAATATCGTTAAAATACGCCGAGCAGATATTATTTAAATATTTTATAAAAATATTATTAATAAAACGTTAAAATATGGCGGGCTTATTAATAAAGCCGAACGAAAGGATTTTATATTTATATATGCCGTATCGAATGCGAAAACTAATTAGTTTTTCAGATTTTTCGAATATTCGGACTCGATTAAATGCTTATTAAATATTAATTTTCGTAAATACTTTGGCTTTAATAATTCGCGCTAATGTTTCGTCGATCAAAAGCAAAAAGTAAAAATTTTTTTTATAAAATCGTTAAGCTTGCGACAATCGATATATAAGCGTATAAAGCCGTCCGACTTTTTAATAAATAAAATCGAAGCGGCGAAAAAAATATTAAAAGATTTAATAAAACTTTTATATAAATTATCGAAAATATAATTTTTAATTTTTGTAAGCTGTTTATTCGTAAAGCGTTTAAATAGTTTTATAAAAAGCGTATTTTCCGTAGTAAAATGTATTTTATAATTTATACCGAAGCGGCGGAAAACGAGCTTATCGTTTTTTTGCTTGTAAAACAGTTTTTCGAACTTCGAATATTAAATTAAAAAAAGCTTTTTTATAAAAACCACGTTATCGTTATATTTGGCTTGCAAAACGTCGGAAACGGAAATATTTTTTATTGCCGCGAATTATATGACTTTTTTAAATTCGGCGATTTTCGCACGGCGGAAACGTTTTTTGTTTATATTATATACAAAAGCAATAAACGTGCAATCGCTGAATAATAATAATTTTTTTTTTTCGCGGTTCGCATTCGCTTTTCGTAACGTATTTGTAAAACGCTGAATGCAAAAGCGGAAATATAATTAATATTGCAATTAGAAATAAAAAGGATAGCAATTGGCTCGGTTAAAAAAACCGGCTTGATCGGTTTAAAACTGCTAATAAAAAACTTTTTTATTTTGTTTAAATTGTTTTTAAAGTTTCGTATAAACGTGGAGGGTTTATTAATTCCAAAGCTTAAATAAGCTTTTTTGATCGTTGTAAAAATACTGGCAGAAATATATAAGATTTTTATTGCGCTATTACGTTTATTTGTATTTTTTTAATATATACGATTAAATATCTTAAGCTTTTTTCGCTGATTAAAATCGACGAACAATTGCTCGTTAAAATAAAAAATAATAAGCATATCGAATAGCTATTTTATTTTGTTTTTTTTTTGGCTATACGCTTGCTTTAAATCGTAGTATTATAAAAATTTGCGATTAATAAAAACGTCGGTAAAGTCCAGGTTTATAATTAAAAAAAAAAAATTTATACGACGTCGGTTAATCGTAAAAAAAAAAAAAATAACAAAAAAAATAAGCTTTTCCGGCTCGCTATTATAGCCGGTGAATATAATAAATTTATACAGCCGAATAAAACTTATTCCGAAACGTTAAAAAAGTTAATACGTTAAAAAAGTTTTAATCGCACCGAAAATATTAGCTTCGCTATCGATATATATAAGTGTTTTAATATATAATTTATTACGTATTAATTTTATAAAAACTAAAAACTGTCGCTTTTTTATTAAAAAGCGCTAGTTAAATTTCAAATCCTTTTACAAATCGAATTTTTTACTATAATAAAAGTTTTTGCTACGATTTAAAAGTTTTTTAATAAATCGTTTTGCTTTTCGTCGATAATTATTTCGGCGATTTTGCGATTAAGCTTGACGTCGAAGCAAATATCTGCGAAATTACCGGATTTGCCGCAGTTATAACAAACGTTAAAAAAACGCGCAGCCAAACGGAAAAAACCGAAGATAGCAGAAATAGTAATTATACGCTTGTAAAAATTTTTGCTAAAAAAAAAAAAAGCCGTGCGAACAAAAAAGACTGGGAAAGTAAAACGTTATAAAGCTTTAAGAATATCGGAAATACGCTTAAAGTTTTAATTAGCAAAAGCTATAGCAAAAAAAAAAAAATTTATGCGACGGGCAAAAGCTATTTTTTTAATTCGGATATTGCGTTATTTTTTATTCGCAACGGCCAAAAACTCGTTTAAAACAATATAATTATTATTTATTTTATATTTTTCCATTCGAAAATCGTATTTAAAAATAAAAATAACTTTTTCGTATATATTTTTAAATCAACGGTTTTTAGCAATTTTATTAATAATTGCGAAGCGGATAAATAAAAAACGAAAATTATTATAAATTTGACCGTTGTTTATATAAAATTTATTATATTGTAATTTAGCAAATTAAACGCGGTTATAATCAAAAAAACGCTAATTAAAAATGCGAAAAACGTTTCGGGCCGATTAAATTTGGTTATAAAACTCGGAATTTAAATGCTTTAAAATAATAATCTTTGCTTTTTTAATAATGCATTTAAAATATATTTTAATTTAATTTATGTTTTATATAAAGTTTTTTAAATATTTTTTAATAAACAGTTTTATATTTATTTTTTATGCGTTATATTTAACTTTTTTTTAATAGTCGCTAAAAGCGTAGCGAAAGTATTTGATTTTGAATAATTTGTTTCGAAAAATAACTAAATCGAAAACGAAAAAATAATATTCGGAAATTAATTAAAAATCTGCGGTAAAAGCGCGCGAAGCTCGAAATAAAAAAAAAGCGTCGCGGGCGATATTAGCGGAAAAAGCTGAAAAGCGAGCGGCGGCAATAGTTTAAGCGATTATCTGAGCGATCTGAAGCTGCTGGGCCGTAGTAAATCCTTTAGCGTTAGCAAATATGCTAAACAATCGTGGAAGCATTCGTCGGTTTAAAAATACTAAAATATCAGCGTCGTATAATTCGATTTTAGATTCGATCGTAAAACGAAAAGATTTAGCAAATAAATCGGTTGCAAATAATTATAATTCGATAAAAAAGTCGTGGAATAAAAACTCGCTGCTAAAATCGTCGAAAAAGCCTGGAACGAATAAAAATTCGGAAGCGTTAAAAGCGAAAGCAAAAAATAAAAATACTAATTCGAAGCCGAATCGTACGAATTGCGTTCGTTTTCGGATGCCGCGTCGATTTATAAAAAAAGCATAAAATGTTATAATATTAAAAAAAAACGATTCGAATTGCAAAAGCAAATCGAATTAATAAAAAAAAAAAACTTTAGCTTTTTTTGAAAATAAAATCAGTAAAAAAAAGTTCTGATTAAAACACCGATAAATAAACGTCGGTACGGGCGGCCTGAAAAAAATTCGAATTGCAAAAGCAAATCGAGTTTTTAACCGTAGATACAAAGCTTTTTAGCGAAAATTGTTTGGTTTTTTTTTATATTATAGCTAGCTTAAAAATAATCGGAATAATATAAACCAAAAAATACGCATATAAATTAAAAAAAAAACACCGAGTTATAATACTCGGAATCGCGAACTTTATATACAATAAATTGCGCTTATAAGTCACGTGACTTAGCGCGAGGCCTAGTGGCCGAGGTGGTCCGTGCCCAAACCTTAATCCAACACCACCAGCATTCATACCACTGGCAACCACACCACTGGCAGCCATACCACTGGCAGCCATACCACTGGCAGCCATACCACTGGCAGCCATACCACTGGCAACTACCACTAGCCAGGATCGTAACACGTTTATAATATTAAAAAAATCTAGCTTAAAAGCGTTGTCGAAAATTTTGCCTATAATTTTAAAAAGGCCGTTTGTAAAATTATCGAGCTTACGAAAAGGCCGGAAAATCGGAAATAAACGCATATCGAATTATACGTAATCGCTAATATTAAAATCGATCGCGCGGCGAGATTTATTCGCACTTTTTTTTATTTTATCGTAAGCTTGTTAAAAATGCGATTTGGCGAGGTTTTAAGCGTCGTAATAGCGGCGAGCGTACGCATAAGCTTCGTCTGCGTTTAGCTTGTGTAAAAAATTAAAAAAAAGAAAAGTATCGAGCTTTCAATTTCAATTCATATAAAAAGTATAATCGTATACAATTTCAAAAAGTAAAAAGCCATTTAGATTTTCGTAAAAAAAAATTATTTAAACAAAATCTATTATTAAAAAAAATTCGCTTTAATCGTTTTGATAGAAATTTACGAAAAGTCGAAAGCGTTTTTACATATATTAATTGTAAATTTCGGTCTGACCGTCGGTTTCGGAATAAGCGGCTATCGAAAGCTTTAATTGCGTACCGAATATTTTGTTTAATTTAAATCAGAAAGTAAATTAATATTAAAAGCTACGATCGCTAATAATACTTTTTAAAAAATTAAAATATTTGTATACGTGAAATATATATAATTTGGCGAAGCTTCGAGCGTCGATATTTTTATAGCAAAAAATCGAAATAATCTGCTTGGAAAAGCGATTTATTATTACGAATATGTTATCGTAACCGTGTTTATTTTTGTTAAAATTGCAAAAATCTATTATAACGTGCTTTTAAAAATAGTCAAAAACAAAAAAAGGCTAAAAAAAGCCGGAGCGTTTATTTTTTAAAATAAAACTTTTTCGATAAGCGTAGCAGTTGCGATAATATTATTTTATAAAAGCTGTTATACCTCGTTAATAATATTAGTCCGAAAGCAATTGCGTAGTTTTGCGAGCGCTAAAATAAACGATAAAAATCTGATCGTGCATTTTTTATACAAAAGCCAAACGAAAATAATCGACGTTTAATATTATTAAGCGACCGTAATATAACAGCAAATCGCGTTTAAATATATACGAAGTATTATTAGCGTCGTTTTTTTTCGTAACGTTTCGTACAGCTTTTTTTCGAAAAGCTATTAGATTGTTAATTATGCGATTAGCGTAGAAATTTGATTAACGATACGAAATGCGAAAAAAAAATCAGCTATTTTAACGATAAAAATAGCTGTTTCGAAAGCCGTGGAAAATCGCAGTTTTTTAATTAAAAAGCGGTGATTGATCTGATCGGCTCGAAAAAGGGTTTGTAAGCGCTGAATGCGTTTAAAAAAGTTTTAACGGTCGAGTTCGTTTATACGACGTATTAATACGTCAGTTAAAAAATTATGTTTATTTGGTTTATACGTAATAAAAAAATTGTAATCGGCGAGAAGCTCGGCCCAGCGTGCTTATCGAGCGTTTAAAAGTTTAAAAGTTATAAAATATTTCAAAATTTTATAATTAATAACTATTTTAATTTAATAAATTAAGCCAACTAATTTAATACGAAAATTGCTTAAAAATCTTACGATTGCGAGCATTTTTTTATCGTATACGACGTAGTTTAGCTTTGCGAAAATTATAATTTTGCTAAAATAAGCGACTGGAAATTAATCGTCGTTATAAAATTGCGAAAACACAAAAGCTATTACGCCGTCGAAAGCGTCAGTTTTTAATATGCAAAAAAAGTCTTGCTTGTAATATTATAAAACTGGTGCAATAATAAAAGCTAGTATAAAAAGATAGAAACTCTTTTAATATTTAAAAATAAAATTATAAAAAACGTTAGCTTTGATCAAATAAACGAAAAGTTTTGCAATTATACCGTAGTTTCGAATAAAACGTCGGTAAAAATTACAAAAACCAAAAAAGCTTTATATATTTTTTATAATAATAAAAAGCTTTTAATAAACGATTACGGAGATTTTCTTTGGGTTTACTTTTAAGCTTTTAGTAAAAATAATAAAATCTAAGTAACGGGTCCGAATAACGTTAAATTTAAATTTTCGAATATCGGCCTGTAATTCAGCGTTAGCGAACTTTTAAAGCATTTTGCGAACGTATATAGCGTATTTCAAAAGGTCGAACGAATAAATAAAAATATTATTTAAATATGCAATATAAAAATCGTAAATAATCGAAAAAAACGTCGTTTATATAACGTTAATAAATTGCGAATTTATTAATAAGGCCAAAAGATAGCATTTTGCATTTATAAGCGCCGTAACGCGTACGAAACGTCGTCAGTTTTTTATTAACAAAATTTATTCGAATTTTGTAAAAAGCTTAACGAATATCGAGCTTCGTAAAAATTCGTGCTTTCGAAAAACGAATAAAGGTTTTATCGATAAAAAAAAAAAGATAACGATTTTTACGAATAACGTTATTAAAAGCTCGATAATCGATATAAAAACGTAGTAAATCGTCGGGTTTTTTAGCGAAAAGCATTAAAGCAGCGAAGAAAGCGGTAAAAAATTCGATAAAGCTTTTGTTAAAATTATTTTGCAAATAAATTTTGATAATTTCGAATTTTAAAATCGATATTTTATATAAAAAAATATATTTCAGCTTTTTTTTACTTATAATAAGCTCGATTTTATAATCGTAAGGCCGGTAAAAAGCTAGCTCGTTACTGGCGGCCTTAGAAAACACGTGTTCGAAGTTTTTGTATTTCGAAAAAAAAAATTCGAAAAAAGGTTTATTCGAAGTTAGCTTTGCTAAGCTGGTTAAAAAGGTCGAAATCGATATTTCGTTGGTTTTAAAACGTTCGAAAAGATTATGAAATTAGGTTTTAAAAGAAATGTTATACGTAAGATCGTTTAGTATTCTGTCGATCTCGTACAAAAAAATTGAAAACACTTCAATTGTTTTTTTTCTGAAAATCAGCTTGAAAACGTATGCAATAATCTGGCAGATGGAAATTAAATAAGCAGTAGGTTTAAAAACTCGTTTTCGAATTGGTCGTTTGAAAAATTCAAAAGAAGGTTTTTGTTTAAATTATCGATTATATTAAGCTGAAAGGCTATCGTAGCGAAAGCCTTTTTTCGGTTTTTAGTATAATTGTTTTTCGTAAAACGAAAAAGCTGTTTTGACGAAAAAAAAAAAGAAAAAGAAAAAATAATAAAAAAAGAATCGTCAGCCTGAGAAAATAATAATATAATTTCTTATATTATTTTATTAGCGTCGCTATCGAAATTGGCACCGCGAATAAAATTCGATTTTTTCGCGCTTCGCATAGCGTCGTAAGCTTGCCACAATTGGTTAAAGTTTTTATCACGTTTTACAGCGTCGTTTTAATAGCGAAATTAAATCTTTCGGAAATGCAAATAAAAAACTTTAATACAACGAGCGTAAAATGCTATAAAAGGATAAGATTTCGGCCAATAGAATTTGCGTTTATTACAATTTAATAAAATTTAATATTCGGCCAACCAAGCTTTTTTTAAAATCATATTATAATTTCCGAAGTTAATAATTAAAAAAAAAGTAAACGATTGTATTCGATTATTAATAATAAAATTGAAAAGCGTAAAATATATAATTAAATGGCCATAAGCTTTATTATACCTTTTTACAAAAAAAAAAGCCGGGAAAAATTAAATCAAAAGTTTTAAAAAAAAAAAAAAAACTTGATTAGCGCCGAATCGATCAACGCATAACCGTTCGCTTCAAAATCGGCGAGCGCTTTTATTTTATACGAAAGGCTATTTTTAATAAATATAACGGAAATTATTAATAAATCGCTATTAAAAAGCTTTCGAACGTTAAAATAACGCATATCGCGTAATACGTCTAAAAAAAAAGCTTTGCTTAGGCCTGAGCGTTTTTTCGATTAGCGAAAAAGCTTTTAATTTCCTCGTATACGTTTTAAAAATCGTTTGGAAAAAGGTTTTCGTTTTTATTATTATTATCAAAAAGCGAATTTTCGGCCGGTTCGATTTCGTTTATATTTATCAGCCTGAAAAGACTTTTAAATAAAACCGAAAATCGGCCCGTAAAAAATCGTGCAAATTGGCCTTTTTAAACTTTTTAATATAAAATAAAAAACGAGCGTTATCGTTGGTCCGATCGAAAAAAAAAAACGCCAAAAAGGGCGTTTTAGCGTAGAAAAAAAAAAAAAACAGCAAAAAGCTGAAAAAAAGCTTATAAAACATTTGAACGATTTTCGTACGTACGATTTGATTCGTAGTACGCTTTGGTTAAAAATTTATTATTTTAATAAATGGTAAATTTAATTAAAAAGCGATTCGCGTATAAAGTTCGTTTAGCTAATTAATTTTGTTTTTTTTAACGGACGGCGGTAAACTAATTTTTAAAAGTCGTTGTACGCGCTTATTTCAAATGCAGCTTTTCTCGTAAACGCTTTGGTATTTTATCGCGAAAAGCGTTTCGAAGCTATTTGTCAGTTCGTATTTAAACGTTCGCTGCGAAAGTGGAAAATCGCAGATAAAATCGCTAAAAATCGTCGTGCGTATTTATTACGAGCATTTTGAATTCGTTTTCGGCCTTTTAAACATTTGAAAAATCGGCCAGAAAATCGGCGATTTTTTTTATTAATTCTTCGGAAAATATAAAATCGGAACGGTTTAAAATACGCGGAATAAAAAACTTTTTTGCTACGCTTTCGGTTTGATCGAATATATAATTTTTGCGAAATCGATCGTTAACGAAATAATCGTAATAAAATTCGAAATTATCGAAAACTTTAATTTTTCAATAACGTGTTTTATAATTTTTATTATTATTTAGCTTAAACTTAAGGTTCGAAACGCGTTTTATACGAGCTAATCGAAAGTTAGCAAATAAATAAAAACCATAGCGTTTAAAAAGCGCGCTAAGATTTTGGCCGTTATAAAAAAATCCAAAAAAAGTTCGCGAAAAACGTGAAAGTTGATTTGCAGCGTTTGTTAATTAAAATAAAACGTTGCGAAGAAAAAAAAAAGCAGCAGATTCGCGATTGGCAAAAGCACGTTCGATAGATTTTATTAAACGCTTTAATTAAAAGATCTGTCGCAATCGTATAATTTCCAAAAGTTATCGTTTACGCTTTTACGCTTTTTTCAGTTGATTTTGCAAAAATCTTAACTAAACGCTTTTAGCGCTAAGCTGCAAGAAAATGGCAAGCGAAGTGGTTGGCGCTCTGTCTTTTCTTTTGTTTTTTTTTTTTCGGAAAGAGGACTGTTTTTCAAAAGAAGAAGCTTTTAAAAAAGGCTGCTTTTTCGCTGATTAAAAAAAAGGAGGTTGAAATATAATAGCAGAAGCTGAAAAGCTTTGCTGAAAAGGGGATCGTTAAACAGAAGCCATTTTTCGCGAAGTGCGGAAATAAGCCTTTTTACGACCGGTCGATTATTTTAGTATAATTTATAAGAAATTCGAAAAAAAAAATAGTTTACGCCGTCGCTAGCGTAGAAAAAAAGTTGTTAATAATATAACGATCTAATCAATCGAAAGGCTAAAAGATCAGTCAACTGGTCGCCGTATTTATATAATATAAAAAACGAGCTTTTGGTTCTGTAACAAAATATTCATTTAGAATCAATAATTGCAAAAAGCAGAGGTTGCTAAAAAGAAAGAGTTTTATATATATGAATAGTTTCTACAGTTAATGGAAAGACCCATCAGGAGATCAGGGAGCTTGCAGCTACACGTAGTTGCTAGGGTGACACGAGAGGTGGCAAAAGAGTGAATCGTCACAACTGGAGCCCGTTTTTTATTTCGATCTGCTTTTGCAATTCGGAACCCTTGTTTTTTTAATACGATTCGATCTTTTTATCAAGCTTGTCGATTTACGAGCTCGCATTTTACTGCTATTAAAGCTTGCATTTAATTGCATATTATTTAATACGATTCGACCTTTTCGCTAAGCCTGTCGATCTACTAAAGCTTGCATTTTAACTGCTATCAAAGCTTGCATTTAATTACATATCTTTTAATACGATTCGATTTTTTCGCTAAGCTTATCGATTTATCAAAGCTTGTATCTAACTGCAAGCTGGCAACTTACTTCTGCTTATGCGATAAAATGGCTGGCAACCTACGCCTGCCTGATGGGTTGAACTAAAAAAAAATACGGGTTGGTTTTACGGCTTTAGATCTGGGGACTAGTTTTTCGAAAAAAGACGGTAGTGTTACGATTCTGGCCGGTGGTAATTGCCAGTAATAATTGCCAGTGGTAGGATTAAGACTTGCGCACGGACCCCTACCAACCTTTATTTAATAGTTCAGAGCTTCCGTTTACCTTAGAGCTCTTCACCTTAGTATTCAACGTACACGCGTATCTTTCGGCCCATATCATTCACTATGATCACCCTTAAGCCAGCTGTTACAAATATTTTTGTTACAAAACCAAAGGCTCGTTTTTTATACCATATGAACACGGCGACCAGTTGACTGATCTCCCAGCCCTCCGACTGATTAGATCATCACAATACGGGCGATCTGAAAAAAGTTCGAATTGCAAAAGCAGATCGAATTTTTAACCGTAAATATAAAGCTTTTCAGCGGAAGTTGTTTTGATCTTTTTTTATATTATAGCTAGCTTAAAAATAATATCAAAATAATAATATAAACTAAAAGATACGCATATAAATTAAAAAATAGACACCTAGCTAGAATACTCGGAATCGCGAATTTTATATACAATAATTGCGCTTATAAGTTACGTAACTTAGCGCGGGGCCTAATGCCCGAGGTGGCCCGTGCCCAAACCTTAATCCAACACCACCGGCAACTTACCACTGGCAACCTACTACTGGCACTTACCACTGGCCATAATCGTAACAGGAAAAGGGGAAGGAAAGGGATGGATGGATAGATAAATGCATGTAAGGATTGAAAGGCAGGGAAACACTAGTTCAGACAATAGAGCTCAGATAAGATTGGGTTGATAGTCAGACTGATCTCTACTTTTTATATCTCTAGTAGAAAGCGTGTATAAGTACAAAAGGAAGGGTGGAGCCTTCGAGAAAAGTATTTCCCAGAAAACCAAGCGAGCTTTATTTAATATGCTTTTTCAATCCTTATTTCGACTTTTTCTTATTTTTCTTAATATAATTTTAATAATTGGTTTTTTAGCAATTATTTTTATAAAATGTTTTATTTAAATATTATTTTCAGCTTTTATAATATTATCCGGCTTTTACGGCCTATCCGCAGAAAATGCTATTCGAAGATTAATAAAAAGCAAAAGGTTTTGGCGGATCATTTAATTTATACACGTAATATTAGTTTCTGATATTATTTTTTTTTTAAGCCTTTGGTTTCTAAAAGCGACTGATTTTTTTGTGCGTATGCTTTCGTATATAGCGTGCGTTACGTCTTCGAAATAACGTGCGGTCTTTTTCGCTTTTGGTCGTAAATTATAGCTATTTTTTTCGCTTTCGGTCGTGAATTATGGCTGTTTTGCTGTTTTGTTTTTTTTGTTTTCGGTAGCGCTTCGCATTTTCGTTAAAAAGACTTTTTTTTTTAAAATGGCCGCTATTTTTCTGCTTAATTTTTTTTTTTTCTTTTTTATTTTTATTTTTTCGTCAGCTTTTTTTTATTTTAATTAATTGCTTTTCGCCGCGTTCGCCGCGAACTTTTAAAATGCTTTTGACTTTTATTTGTTTTCGGTGCGCCCGCTTGATTTTACGCGAAAGTATCACAGCGGATTTCTTGCTTTTTTGCGTTTTCGAGCTTTTCAGCGTAAAATGCAACCGTTGCAAAGCTTCGCATATTTAATGCTTTTTTGTGAATTTTCTAAACTTTTATTCGAATTCGCTTTTAATTAATTACAGATTTTTGCCGCACGCGCTATCGAAGCGCAAACTTTTTTCGCGAGCTTTAACGATTTTATAAATCGTTTCGATATTGCTACCGCCGCTGCCGCTTTTTTTTTTTTTGCTGCCGAAGCCAAAGCTTTTGCTAAAACTTTTATCGATTTTATTATTTACGACGCTTATATAAATCGTTTAAAAAAAGATAACGCTTCGGCTTTTATAATAATCGAAGGTCGTGCGAATCGCGCCGCGGCTCGGGCTGCCGCTGCTGCTGCTGCGCCCGTTTTTGCCGGTTTAGCGGCTGCTGTTGTTTTAAGGGCTTTGGCTGCGCCGGCCCTTTTTTTTAACGACGCCAATATAAGACGTATTTTCCGACGTTTCGAAAACGTCGCTCGGACCCATTTTGACCAGTTGAATCAAATTTTAAATTCTTACGAAAATATCGTGGCTGCAATTTAAAATTCGATTACGGCTATCGTAAAAGCTTTGATTAAAATAAGTCGAATATTTTGCGAATTCGTTTAATATTAATTCTTTTTAGCCTGCCGCTGCTTTTGAATTTGAAAAAGATGGCGATAACGATAAGAAAAAAAATAACGATGAAAATAAATTGATTTAGCGGCGTTTTTTAAAGTTTTCTGAGTGTTTTTTTTTTTTTTTTTTTTTTTTTTTTACGGCGCGCATTCGTTATTGTTTCGTTGCTATTATTTGTCGTATTTTTTAAATATTTTTTTTACAATCTTTTTTACGTTCGTAAAATAATTTTTTAGCTTTTAAAAGTTTTCGTTTGGTAAATAGCCTTTTTATCGCATCAAATAATATCGGCCTTTTTTTATATTTTTATAAACTTATATTAATTTGATCTTGTATTTTTCGGATTTTTAAAATTTTATTATATTATTTTTCGGTTCGGTATCGTTTCGATTTTGCTAAGATTCTAATAAAAAAACGTAGAAAATATCGTAAATACGATATTAAAAAAAAAGCTCGAATTAATAAGCTTGGCCGTGCTCGTATATAATTCGCTTAATTTTAAAAAGCTTTAGATATTTATTTGAAAGCTTTCGAAAAAATCGCAGCTGTCGGAGATTTTTGATCGATAATAATACTTTGTCGCTTATTTGAAATTTAGTCTTTTTGTATTTAGCGTCGTAAAACTTTTTATAATTCGCGTTGGCTTTTTTTAGCTTTTTATTAAGTATTTTTTTTTTTTTTTTTGCAATATTTTAATTCGTTTTTCCGCTAACGATATCTTTTTTTTTACGACGTCGCTTTCGACGTTGCTGCTAAGTTTTAAATAAAAGCCGTATAATATGCGAAAAAAAATAAAACCCGTAAAAGCGTATATCGAATTATTATACGTAAACTCGGCTAAAGCAAGCTTCGTAGCTTAATCGTTTTGTCGATAATCGCAGTACGTACGAAAATAAAATTTTAAAATTTGATTTTAACGTTTCGTTTGGCTATCGGTTTAAAAATAAAAAGCGGTGTTTAATCGACGTCGTATTTGTAAATAAAATATTATTAAAAACCAGAATTTACTAATAAAAACTGATTTTTTGTTTGTAATAATTCTTTTAAAACAATTAAAATTTTTGTAAACGTGCTATATAAATATCTTAGCTAAATCTGGGGCTGAAATCGTCTTTTGTATCGGTATATATTTCGATAGCTTCGTATATCGGTTTATTATAACGAATATCGAATCGTAAATACAATTTCGTTTTTTACTAAAAAATAAATTCGTAATAAAATTTATAATTATTTTTTTTTAAAGTTTCGTAAAAGTCGAAAAAGAAGTTAATTCGCTATAGGATCGGTGTTTTTTAAGCTTGCTTTTTTAGCACTTTTTATACGTATTAACGTAACGCTTTACGTCGCCTCGTAAACCAGGCCAAAAATACTTTCTTTCGACCAGTTTTAGCGTTCGCCGAAAGCTTTAATAGCCGGCGGTCGGATCGTCGTAATTAATCTTTAATATTTCGCTTTTAATAGCGTTTTTATTCGAAATATACGCACGTTTTTTATAACGTAATAATTTATTTTAACTTATACGCTAATGTTTTTCGGATCCGGCTCGATTGCTTTGCGAAGCCGATTCGTACGTTTTTTGTAATACAAAAGAATCAGATTTTTGCAATTTAAAAATAGTTTTGTAAATCGGTTTTGCTAGCTCGTTATTAGCCGTTTCGGATTATAATAATACAGCGGCTACGCTCCGTGGTATATATTGTTTGCAATTAATAATATTAGCAAAAAATAATCCGGCGAAAAAGCCTTTTATTTAGCTTTTTCCCGCTTGCTTTTTACCTTTTGATTTCGTTAATAAAAGCTTCGAATACTTATCGGCGCGAAATAGTTTATGCTTCGATTTTAAGCGTGTTTTTATTGCGAAAAACATTTTAGAATTTTTTAAATAAGCTAGTCTTAGCTTACGATGCAGCGTAAATAGCTGCTTATTATTTTTTTTTAAATCTTTTTTTAAATTTGACCGGCGGGAAAAACTATCCGCCGGATTAGAAACTTTTGTTTTATATTCGATTGCAAAATCGTATTTAATTAGTTCGTCGGCTTATTTCGCTTAGCGTCCGTTTAGACGTTTTTTCGTAAAAAAATATTTCAGATTATAATAATTTGTACGTATAATAATAACGTCGGAAGCGCTACGTAAATATTAACTTTATTATTTAAAAGCGTAAATTATAATTATTAGTTTAGCGTCGTAAACTTCGTATTTTTATTTTATAAAAAAAAGCTTTTTCGAATAATACGCGATAAGATGCCAACGTGTTTTCGCATTTTTTCCGAATAATTAAAATAATATTTCGCTTATAGCGAATTTCGAAGCGTTTGTTTCGATTTGAATTTTTAATCGAAGGTCGAAATAACGTAGAATCGGTGCTTGGCAAAACTTTTTTTTTAAAAGTAAAAAAACGAGCTTCGCTTCGAATAAGAAACGAAAAGGGTCCGATATTTTTTTTCGTTGCATTTTTTTTAAAAAATTTATAATAAATCGGCAAAGCTTAGCGTAATTTTTAATAAAACGTTTGTAAAAGTTAGTAAAACCTAGGAACATTTAAATATTTCGCCACGTAATAAAAAAAAGCCATTTCCGAATATTATTTATTTTTTTTGGGTTTATTTTAATTTCCGTAGAAATAACGACGAAGCTTAAAAACTCAATCGTATTCGTATCGAAAATATATTTTTTCAGATTTTCGTAAAGTTTGTTAATACGAAGTTTTTCGAAAAATTTTTTTACCGCGTTTATGTAATCGTCGGGGTTTTTAGAAAATATTAAAATATCGTCGAAATAAATTATATACGTAATATTTATTAAACCGATTAAAACTTAATTAATATACGCTTAAAAGATTGCTGGTGCGTTCGAAAGGCCGAAAAATAATACGCAGTATTCGAAGTGTTCGTAACGAATGCGAAACGCAGTCTTTCATTTATCTTTTTTTTTTATTCGAAAGCGGTAATACGCCCAAATGAGATCTAGCTTAATAAATATTTTAGCTTTTTTTAAACGATCCAAAGTTTCGCTTATAAAAAGTAGAAAGATTCGATTTTTAACCGTAATTGCGTTTAAATTCTTATAATCGACGCATAATCGTAAATTTCCGTTCGGTATAAATATTACCGGTGCGCCGGTAGAATTAATAAATCTTTTTATTCAGCCTTTTTTTAAGCTCGAATCGAAATATTCGCGCAATTCGGTAAATTCAGATTTCGATAAAAAATAAATTAATTTTTAAAAAAAATTCTTTTTTTTCGCGAAATCTATTCGATGTTCCATAAAATAATAAAAAGCTAGGATAACCGCGGCGGTATCGTCGAATACGTCGGCGTAATCGTCGTATTTAAAAGGTAATTGATACTGTTTTTCAATAGCTTTTTTCAAAACGATATAAAACGCTTGCTTTTTTTTGGATTTCTTTTTAAAACGTTTAATTATAACGAAATTAAGCTGTAAGCGTTCGATTGAATATCGCTACGATTTAGTTTAAAAGCTTATAACAAAATCGATATTTCGCAACCAAAAAAAACCTAAAATAAATAAAACTTTTGAAATATTTATATCGCAAGCTACAAAATCGTTTTGTATTTTTTTAATTGTTTTATAACTATTAATAGCGCGAATAAATTGCGTATGCGTGCCGTAAATAATTATTTTTTTTTTTTAATCGTAAATAAATTAATACGTTTTTGAATTGGTTTTCATTTATATTTAATTAATAACTTTTGAATTACGCAGTTTTTCTCCGCGCCGCAATCGATAAAAACTCGTTTCGTACGAGTTTCGCTTTTAGCTTTTTTAATTTCGATTAAAATTATTATTTTCTGCTTTTTTTTTCGTTCGATTTTATTAGCAGCGACGAAATTAAAATCGAGCGGAAGCTTTTTCCGAATTCTTAAATTTGTTAGCTTCGAAGCAGTTTAAAATTATATATCCTTTTTTGTTGCATTTATAATATTCGACTTTTAAACAATTGATTATGCGGTGCTTTTTTTTTTGGCAGCGACTGCATTTCGAAAAATAAAAGAAATCGTTAAAAGTTTTAGAATTTTAAAGGATTTTGTTAGGATTATCGTTTTTTCGCTTTCGTTTTTCTTTTTGTAACGTATTTTCGAATCGAAAACGGTATATATCTGTTTTAGCTTTTAAGCCTTGATCGTAAATATAAGTTTTTTCTTTTTTTTTTTTTTGCGCTCGTTTCGTCGTTTATTATTTTTCGTTTCGTTGTTAATAATTTTATTAGTATTTTCGATACGACGAACGATTGATATTAATTTTTCGTGCGAGTTTATAGCTATAATATTGCTTCGTTTAATAATTTCTTTTCGAAAAATAAATCGGAGTTTTGCGAAAAGCATTTTTTTTTTAATCGCATCGTTTGTTATTTGCAATTGCTATTCGAGATTATTTAAATAAGCAACGAAATCGTTAACCGATTTATGCTTTTTTTACTTCGCTTTATCGTATAAATTCGAAGCCGCGATTTCGATTTTCCGCATTTATTAAAAAGTCTAATATTTATTTTTTGAAATCGTTTTATATGATTCGAATATTCGTAAAACGTCGTTCGTATCCGATTTACTTTTTTTTTATTTTATCGTCGAAAGCTAAAACACAAGCGTCAATTTTCTTTTAATTAATATAAAATATTATTTTTTTATTTTGGCGAAAACTTCGCTTTGCACGCCGAATAAAAGATTAAGCTTTTTTAGTATTTTTTCTTCGATATATTAGAAAATCTTTTATTTTTAATGCTTTTCGGCTCGAATTCGCTGTGTTTTTTACAAAAAATATAATATGCTTAAAAAAAATGCTAAATCGTTTTCAATAAGTATTATTATCGTAATGCTTCGAAAATACTTTATAATAATCGCCGGCTTAAATTATTTTTTGTTTTTTTTCAGTTGGAGCGGTGTTAAAAGATATAAAAACCTTTTTTTCGATATTTTCGAAAGCGTTAAGTTTTCGTTGAAATTGTTTAACCTTTTTTCGGAATTCGTTTCGGCGTTTTTTAATTTCTTCGAATCGTTTAATTGTTTCGTGGATTTTTTTCTTAGTTTTTTTCTGTTTTATTTTAGCTCGTATTTTTTTTACTCTTTTACGTTTATCGTTTTTTTTTTATTCGGCGCGGATTTATTTATTAGCTAAATAAATCAAAGTTTCGATGAAAAGTTTTTCCGAATCGTTTTAAGCGTGGCCTTTTTTAATAATTTCTTCGATAAAAGAAATTAAAAAGTCGTCGCGCCCTAATAATAAGATATTTTCGACCTTTGGTAAAGCTAGTAACGTCAAAAGAAACGATAGTACGGGATTTTTCTAAGCAGCCGAAAGTGCTGAGTCTTTTTAAATAGCTGAAAATGCTTGTTTTTTGCGAATGCGAAAAGTTATAATATCGATAATAACGATATAAATATAATAGTATAATAAAAAATTGTTTTAATAATATCGAACTGCCGTTTCGATAAGTAAAAAAATCAAAATATAAAAATTAAAAAGCAAAAAAACACTAATTCAAATAATAAAGCTCAAATAAAATTAAATTAATAATCAGATTAATTTTTATTTTTTATATTTTTAATAGAAAGCGTGTATAAATACAAAAAAAAAGATGGAGCTTTCGAGAAAAATATTTCCTAAGAAACCAGGCGAATCTTATTTAATATGCTTTTCCAGCCTTTATCCCGATCTTTTTTCATTTTTCTTAATATAACCCTAATAACTGGTTCCTTAGCAATCACTTTTATAAAATGTTTTACCTAAGTGTTATCTCCAGCTTTTATAATACTATCCGGCCCCCACGGCCTATCCGCAGAAAATGCTATTCGAGGGTTGGTAGAAAGCAGAGGGTCTTGGCGGATCACCTGACTTATACACGTGATGTTGGTTCCTGACAATGCATTAAAAAACAGAAGGAAAAAAAAGGGGAAGAAGGAAAGCGGGAAGGAAAAAGAAAGAGGAGGAAAAAAAGCTTGTTGTTAATGTTTAAATTTCAAAGTATTAGTATTATTCAAATCATCAAGCATCAACAGCGTCACGATTATCGAATATTATCAGCGTTATTCCGATTATCAAATATCAGCAGCTTTACGATTATCGAGTATCAGCAGCGTTATTCCTATTATCAAGCAATACTATCGTTCCGAATACCGTTCCCACAATTCCTTTGGCTCAATTCAGATATACAAATTCTCTTCTCTTCCCGACAACCCCCCCCCCCCCCCCCCCCCCCCTCCGCACCATGCCTCGAAGAGTACCAAACCCGACGACAACTCAAGCAAGCTTCCGCCGACGATATCCCTCTCGTTCCCACACCCCGATGCTTGCGTACCACCCGCTGATCTCCTATTCTACTACCCTTGCGGTGGTTATACACCACCCGGCCGACCCTCGCGACCCTTATCATTAAGCAATCAACATGATCATACGACCGTTTACCAACGCCATCTTTCAGGTACACGACGAGGTAGGGGGGCGAAGCTACTACGTCGCCCGCACCAGATGGGATGTCCGCCCTCGATAAGCGTGGCTTTACCGAGCCTCGATCGAGGTGGGCTGGGTGCCCCGATGCTGTCTGGGTCGGGTCGTGCGGTTTATAAAGCGATGACCGGTGAACGATCAAAGCACGAGATGGAATTGTCAGGCTTGATGCTTAGAAATCCTTCGAGAAATGAAGGAAAGGGGGTTGCTAGTAGCCAACCGAAAGGGGTTGGATCGGCTCGAGCGGCGTCGGGAGCGTTGGCAATAATTGCATGTATTCATCAATTCATTGACATTGTTGTTGAGCCAGCTCCGACCAAGTGAATAAATGATGCGAGATCGTCGACTCCCTGAGGCTCATTGACCCAGTGTCCACCGTCCTGATATTGCTTGCTAAAGACCGACATTCCCAGCTTTTGCAAGGTATCGGAAAGTTTTTTGCCGTTGGCGATAAGCACGACCTCGTCGTCCTGAGAGTGGGAAAGGAACACGGGCGTCTTCAGCGACGAGACCGCTTTGGCTATGGCAGGATCCGTCGTAGTGGTGGTGCTCCTCGAGCTGTCGAGAAGCTTCCGGCTGTAACGCAGCTGGTCGCCGGCCACGTGCCACGATTCGTAGCCCGGCACGGTCGCGGTCCCGGGCTCGAAAGGGAGCCAGCTACTCAGGCCGATAAAACCGCTCAGTTGCACGTCGCCGTACATCAAAGCGTGTATGGCGGTGGCGCATCCCTGACTGATGCCGCCCAGGATGATCCTGTCGGGCGCGATCAGCGTCGATTCCCTTTGGACGATGGCCAGGATCTCCTCCACGCTCTCCCTCAGGCCGTCCAGCTGGATCTGGCTCCGTTCCATCGGGTTCTCGACCGACCAGATGTCGAACCATTGCGACATGGGCGTCTCGAAACGCGCGGAATTGCGCATCTTGGCCGTCGGAAACACCCATCTCGTACCGGGGAAGATGTCAAGCAAGGTCCGGTCGTCGGACGCTTGACTCTCGAAGAACTCTTCGGCGAACTCGGATGCCGTGCTATCGCGACCGTGGAGGAAGATGATGGTTTGGGTGTGATCGTGGCCATCACGAGGGGCCACGATATGGATCGTGTTATTAGCGTGCGCCGCGTGCGCCATGGCGGATACGGTTCTGCTCGAATATCGCCGTTGCAAAAGTCGCACTGTCGGTTGTGATAAGGTTGGCGGGCAGATATCAGGTTGTGGCGGTTGGCGGTTGGCGGAAAGGCAAGGCCAGAGAAATGCACGATTTTAACCCTAACCCTAAGCTGGACACCGAGTGCTTACGATACCGAATACCCACCTGACGAGTGGGAGGAGCCAAGAGGCTAATCCGTCCCGGGAATAGGCGAGAGTTGGGATTCCAAGCGACAGAGACTAACCCTAAAAGACGAAGGACGGATCGTTGGTCTTTTATCTTTTCTTCGGCCAAGATTCGTAGTAATAGGGGTGGTGAAAGGGGTGGTGATGGAGGTGGTGATGAGGGTGATGAAAGGCGTGGTAAAGGGCGTGATAATGGGTATGGTGATAGGTATGGTGATAGGCGTGGTGATAGGCGTGGTGATACGGGTGGTGAGGGGCGTGGTGAAGGGCGTGGTAGTGGGCGCGGTATTAAGCGCGGTAATAAGCGCGGTGATGGACGTAATTATAAACGTAGTGATAGTGCACGTGCACGGCTTCGATGCGGGGTCGCAAGACGAGGCAAGGCTGGGCAAGGCTGGGCTGGGCTGGCCAAAACTGAGCAGGGCAAAGCAAGAAGCAACTCTCGTGAAAGGAAAAAGTCCCATTCCTACCGCGTCGCGTAAAGCGGCCAGGGCGCGGGCGGTAAAGAGGCAAGAGGGCAGGGGACACGAAAGCTAAAGATTTCCATTTTTACTCCCATCCCCATTTCCATTTCCATCTCCATCTCCATCTCCATCTCCATTTCCATTTCCATTTCCATTTCCATCTCCATCTCCATCTCCATCTCCATCTCCATTTCCATTTCCATTTCCATCTCCATCTCCATCTCCATCTCCATCTCCATCTCCATTTCCATTTCCATTTCCATCTCCATCTCCATCTCCATCTCCATCTCCATTTCCATCTCCATTTCCATCTCCATCTCCATCTCCATCTCCATCTCCATTTTCATTTCCATCTCCATTTCCATCTCCATCTCCATCTCCATCTCCATCTCCATCTCCATTTTCATTTCCATCTCCATTTCCATCTCCATCTCCATCTCCATTTCCATCTCCATCTCCATTTCCATCTCCATCTCCATCTCCATTTCCATCTCCATCTCCATCTCCATTTCCATCTCCATTTCCATCTCCATCTTCATCTCCATTTCCACTTCCACTTCCATTTCCATCCCCATCGTTCCCTGCCCCTCCTATCTCCCCTTTCTTTATCCTCATCATTCTCCTCCCGACGATTGCTCACCTGTCCATCCCTATCGTGCGCCCTTTTCTCCCGCGAAAAAACATCTTTTCCTGCCCCATACGAGACGACGTCCCCCGACTGTGACAGCTGGCTTAAGGGTGATCATAGTGAATGATATGGGCCGAAAGATACGCGTGTACGTTGAATACTAAGGTGAAGAGCTCTAAGGTACGAGAGCTCTGAACTATTAAATACAGGTTGGTAAGGGTCCGTGCGCAAACCTTAATCCTACCACTGGCAATTACTACTAGCAAATTACTACTAGCAATTACCACTGGCAATTTACCACCGGCCAGGATCGTAACATCGACCCGCTATCGCGTCGAACCATGGCGATGCGAGATGGAAACCATGGCCTTTGATGCCGATGCGGATGCCGTCCACGTACCGATACAAGGCAGTCTTCTGGTCGCCACGCCTCAACGTCCCTATCCATACCCGCTCCCGCTCCAGCTCATCCTTCACAATATACACGGATTTCACTTTTTGTTTGCTACAATTATCAATTCACTGCATTCAATTCGGGAGACTCGTCTTTTTCCGAATCTCGAGGAATCAGCTCGAAAGTTCGTCGCGTTCGCCGTGCAGCTCGCGAAATAATTTTTTTTATTTTCTTTCGGTCGCCCGACGATTACGACTACGATTACGACGAGTTATACATTTGTTTTATAAACGCAATTTTACCGTTTTAATTGAATCTGCATTTTTTTTTAAAAAAAAACAAGCGAATGTTTTTGATATTCGCTTTTTTTTTTCGCTTTAAAATACGAAGCGCGAATATTTATTATTGCAACGTCTGTGACGATCTAATCAGTCGGAGGGCTGGGAGATCAGTCAACTGGTCGCCGTATTTATATGATATGAAAAACGAGCCTTTGGTTTTGTAACAAAGATATTTATTTAAAATTAATAATTGCAAAAGGCAGAGATGCTAAAAAGAAAGTGCTTTATATATATAAATAATTTTTACAATTGATAAAAAACCCATCAGAAAACTAGAAAGCTTACAGCTATACGCAGTTGCTAAGATAATACGAAAAATAGCAACAAAATAAGTCGTTTTATTATCCTTGTTACGATCCGTGCCAGTGGTATTTTGCCGGTAGTAAATGTTACGATCCTGGCCTGGCTAGTGGTAGTTGCCAGTGGTATAGTTGCCAGTGGTATGATTGCTAGTGGTGTTGGATTAAGGTTTGGGCACGGACCATCTCGGCCACTAGGCCTCGCGCTAAGTCACGTGATTTATAAGCGCAACCTATTGTATATAAAGTTCGCGATCCCGAGCATTTTAGCTCGGTATTTTTTTTTTAATTTATATGCGTACTTTTTGATTTATATTACCTTTTTGATTACTTTTAAGCTAGCTGTGATATAAAAAAAAATCAAACAACTTTCGCTAAAAAGCTTTGTATTTACGATTAAAAATTCGATTTGTTTTTGCAATTCGAATTTTTTTCAGGCCGTCCGTACCGACGTTTATTTATCGATGCTTTGATTAAAACTTTCTTTTACTAATTTTGTTTTTAAAAAAAGCTGAAATCTTTTTTTTTTATTAATTAGATTTGTTTTTGCAATTCGATTCGCCTTTTTTTAATATATTTTATGCTTTTTTTATAAATCGACGCGGCATCCGAAAACGAACGCAATTCGTACGATTCGGCTTCGAATTAGCATTTTCATTTTTGCTTTTGCTTTTAACGCTTTCGAATTTTCATTTGTTTCAGGCTTTTTCGACGATTTTAAAAGCGAATTTTTATTTTACGACTTTTTTACCGAATTATAATCATCTGCTGGATTTTTTCGTTTTATTATCGAATTTAAAATCGAATTATACGACACTGATATTTTAATACTTTTAAACCGACGAATGCTTTTAAACCGATTATTTAGCATATTTGTCAACGCTAAAGGATTTACTGCGGCCTAGCAGCTTTAAATCGCTTAAATAATCGCTTAAGCTATTGCCGCCGCTCGCTTTTTAGCTTTTTTCGCTAATATCGCCCGCGACGCTTTTTTTTTACTTCGAGCTTCGCGCGCTTTTACCGCAGATTTTTAATTAATTCCCGAATATTACTTTTTCGTTTTCGATTTAGCTATTTTCCGAATCGAATTATCCAAAATCAAATATTTTCGTTACGCTTTTAGCGATTATTAAAAAAAGGTTAAATATAACGCATAAAAAATAAATATAAAATTGTTTATTAAAAAGTATTTAAGGAATTTTATACAAAGCATAAACCAAGCTAAAGCATATTTCAAATGTATTATTAAAAAAGCAAAGACTATTATTTTAAAGCATTTGAATTTCGAGTTTTATAATTAAATCCAATCGGCTCGAAACGTCTTTCGTATTTTTAATCAGCGCTTTTTTGATTATAACCGCGTTTAATCTGTTAAGTTGCAATATAATAAGCTTTATATAAACTGTTACAGCTAGCTTAAGGGTGATCAGAAGAATGATATGGACCAAAAGGTACGCATGTAAATTAAAAGAAAAACACCGAACTAAAATGCTCGGGGTCGCGAATTTTATGTATAATAGGTTGCGCTTATAGGTCACGTGACTTAGTGTAAAAGTAGGTAGGAAAACCAGACTAATACGGCCATATGTCGGTGGGTAAGATAGTCTAGGGAATCCCTAGAAGAGACTGAAGAAAGGAAAAGAAAAATAAATGAAGGTATGAATTGGACTGCGTGCTTATGGTACTATTTAAAAGGGTGCTTTGCTTTTATACCTGTTGAAAATAGTTAGTGGCAAAAAGCTTCGAAAGGGTTTATTCGATTATAACTAAAACTATTAATTTTTATTAATATAAAGTATCACCGTTTTATATTTTGTTTTAAATAATATACGTAGTCGTTTTTGATTACGATTAAAAAAAAATATAATTTTAATAAATACAATTTAGTTTATTTTATATAATTTAAAAACCAATTAATTAAAAACCGAACTTTTTAGCTTTACGCTCTTTTGGTTTTCTAATTCGTTTTTAGCTTTTTTGCTGTTGGCTTTTGCGGAAAGATAGCGTTTCGTTTATCGTTTGAATTATTTTGTTTATTTTGCTTTTTTGAAAAATGGCTTAATAAAATATCAATCGAGATATCGTTTAGATTTACGAACGTTTTGATAGCTTTTTCGTCGATGATATTATTAAATATCGCCGCGACGAGTATTTTCCACGATTTTTTTCCGTAAATAATAAATTTCAGTTTTTAAACGTAGTTTTACGTTTTGCAAAAAGCGCTGAAAAGTTTTATATTGAAATCGTAAAAGTAATCGATTAGTTCGCCGTAATTAAAACCGATTAACGCTTTTGCTTCGCGTAAGATTAATAGGTCGGATTACGGTTATTTATCGACGAATGCTTTTGAAAAAGCTTCGAAATCTGTAAGAAAAACTATTTTACGGAATGGTTCGGAAATAGTCGTTTGCAATCGAAACTACCGAAAATGTTATAATTGTTTTCGCCGCAATACAAACAGTATTAAATTGCTTATCGGATTATCGTTTTCGAAATAGTTTTTGTACTTTTGCGCCGTGTAATTATTCGAATAAATTAGCATCGCGCCGTCGGTTTTTTAGGTTTTAAATCTGACGAAAATCTTTTGCTTAATTAAAAAGCTGATAAGAATTATTTTATTTTTTATTTCGTAGCTTTCGGTTTCGTAATTCGATAAAATAGCCGAGGCTATTGTTTTAGACGCGCTGAAGTACGAAAAAATTGGGCTTTTCTGGATGGTTTTAATCAGCTTGGCGTCGTAGTATAATTGCAGATAGGCTTCGATTATTTCCGAATTGTGTGCGAATGCAAGCAGAACGTGATAGTCGAAGATGGCGTCGGTAAAATCTTCGATTTTTTCTTTTTTTAAAGATCGGCGATATCGAATTTTATAATTGTAATACGGTCGGGGCCAGCGAGACCTAAAGCGATCGGGACGTTAAAATATGCTATAAAGCGATAGTTTCTAAGGTTTCGGATAATTAAAGCAGCGAAGTAAAAGCCGGGGTGTATTTTGAAAGCTTATTAAATAAGACTGTAAAGCATATTGGCGAAGAAAGCTGTAAGCGTTTTTTAGGTTTTAATCAGTCGGAAATAATATTTGTATATAATTATTTCTTTTTTTATAAAATGCAGCAGTGGCTTGTTTTTTCCGTTGTAAAATTTTACGTGATTAACGAATTCGCAATTTAGTTTAGATAGATTTTAAAGCATATTTTCGGTCGAAAAGCCAAAAAAGTCGGCTTTTAGGAATATTCGTTGCTTCCATTTTTCTACGTTTCAATCGAGTTTTATAATCGCGTTAAGTATTTTGGAATCTGCTTTAAAATTTGCGTATTTTAGATAAGCTTTAGCATATGCTTAAGTAGTTTTCGCAGTTTTTCGTCGGAATATAAATTGGTTATTAAAATCAATTTCGAATACGTCGTAATCCGAATCTTTAATAGCAGCGAATCGATCAGCGAAGCCGATAACGTTAATTTTTTTTGTAATTAAATTGCAATACGCCGCGTAATAGCGTATGTAAAAATGGCAGAACTTGCCGTTTTTTCTGGCGTTAACGTTATTCGTAGAAACGAGATTAAGAAATCGAAGTTTTTTAGCGAAAAAAAGCTCGAGTAAAAACGGGTTATTGTTTTCAAAAGTTTTTTTTATTTATTCCGGCGTATTATATTTGCAATTTTCCGAAAAAGGCTTGGTTTAGTTTTTGTTCGAAGCAAAAGAAAAAAAGCTGACGGGTTTATTTGATTTTTGTATAAAAGTATCGAAATAAAACTTTTGAATCGTTTCGTCGTCGAAAGCGAAAGTTTTAAATAAGATAATTTGATTTTATGCTTTTTATATAATCTTTTCCGCGATAATTTCGATATTTTTTTTTAGGCTTTTTCGGTCGAATCGTATAATAATCGAAATTTTAAATGCTTTTATCAGAGTTTCGAATATTAGCGGTGATAATACGACGTTTTTAAACGTAGCAAGCGTTTCTGGTGTTTGCGTATTCAGTTTCGAAAAGTCAAATTCAGGGTCGTTTAGGTTTTTCTTTTTCGAAATGCCTGCGTTTTTTAAGTTTGATTTCGTAAAATCGTCGCGTTTTTTGTTAATTAATTTAAAGTTTATAGCTCGGCGTCGATTTCCGGCCGTTTTTATTCGCGGTCTTTTTTTGCTAGCGACGCGAATGGTTTTTTCCGCCGAATAAAAAAGGTTTCGGAAATATCGGCGCGCTTTTTTACGTTTTTTGTTTTTACTTTTTCCGAAATCGCTTTTATAAGCATAATAGATTTTTTGTATTCGAATAAGCGGTTATTTGCTATTACGTTTTTGATTTCGTTTTCGGATTCGTTTTCGACAATTGGAAATAAAAGTCGCCGAGTTGTTTTAGCTGTTTTAAGAGTATTAGTTGCTACTGCGTGTATTTTTTCGAATTATACGAAAATAATATTAGCTTTTTCGTTTTTTTCGTTATCGTAGATTTGAAATGTCGGAATAGCGTCGTTTTTTTCGTTCGGTATAAGAATGCCGCATTTAACGACGTTTAGTTTTTTGCTTTGAAAAAAGATTAAATTTAGGATTTCGCAGCCGATTAGGACTTTTTTTAGCGATTGCATAATATCGTCGACCAATTTGCAAACAGCTGTAAAAAAACTTATGAATTTGCGGGCTTTTAGGTTGTTAGCTTTTAGGATTTGCGCTTTAAAAATATAAGCGTTTAGTATCCAGATTTTTTTTTTCGTAGGAATAATAGTTTCGAAAAAGCAAACGAAATGCCGAAGTAAAATAATACCGGTGATTTTGCTAAGAACGTATTTTTGAATATTCTTTTTTCGTTGATTTGGCAAAAAGCGCAAGATTCGGTCTGTTATTTTTTTTTTATTATCTCGAGCTTTTTTTGCTCCGGCGAAAGCTTTTAAAGCGTTATCGTAGTTCAGCAGGAATTTGTCGTAATTAAAGCTTTTGCGGACGAATTCAGCTTTAACGAAGCTTTCGTAATCGAATAGAAATTCGTTGATATTTCCAATTATTATATCGAGTTGCTTTATAAACGTTTTTACGAAAGCTGCTTGTTGATTTGAAATAGCGGCATTATATATTTGCTTAAATTCGAAAAGATTGCGTATAATAGTTCCGTTTTAAAATAAGTTAAAAATAAGCTTGCCAGATTTGGCAACGCTTTGCTTAGGAAACGATATAATATCGATAGGTTTATTAATTAAAAAAATATGTTGTGTTTGTTAAAAAGTAAATAAAAAAAAGTACGGGAATTGTAAAGTATTTATATCTAAAAGTTACGGAAAGCCGCATACTGTTTTTTTAATAAATTATAATTGTTCAGGCAAGCATCCGTTCAAAACAGCGAAAAAAGTAAATAATACAGCAAATAGCAAATAATAAAATGCATAAAAGATAGTTTTTATATAATATGCGAACAATATAAATATATTAAATATGCGGCTTAAATATATACAAAGCTTTTGTTTTGATAAACAAAAATACAATTAAACAAAGAAAAGTATAATAAATGTTTTAAATAATATAGAAAAAGGTTTCAAGAATAAACAGCGTATATTAAAACAAAAACAATAAAATAGCATATAATAAAAAGAAAAATAATAAATAACAAAAATAATAAATAGTTAGTAAATAATTTTGTATATATTTTTTTTTTTTTCGATTATAAGTGGAATTACGATTTAAATTGTGCTTTTAGCAGCGGGGTCGTCGTTCGGCTGTTTTCAGACCTTTTTAGAAGGTTTTTTTTTTTCAGGAGTATAATCGCTTTGATCGGAGTCGTCGTCGGAATCGCTGGAGTCGGAGTCGCTTTCTGATTTAGAATCCAAAAGATAAATTTGCTGATTTTTTCTGTAAAATCGCTTTAACCGGTTGGCGGCGAACGTTTTTTTTAGTTTTGTTTTATCGAGTTTCGTAAGTTTATAATAGTTTTTATTTAATTCGGCCTCGTATACTTCGTAAGATCCGAGCCATTTATAATTAAGTTTAATATCGGCCGATTTGTCGATAGCGCGCTGAACGTCGTAAACTAAAACCAAATCTTTTTTTTTAATTAGCGTTTTTTTTAAAACCTTAGTTTTATTTCAGATTTTTTTAGCTGCTTTTTTATATTTTTTTTTTTTTAAAATTATTTTTTTTATATTTATATCGCGGTAATCGAGCTGTTTAAATTTTATTGCTAATAAGTTTGCTTTTGTTTTTATTTTAACTACGTTATAAAGCTTTTATACAGGCCATTTTGTTTTTAAAAGCAGTCGAGCGTTTCTGCCGTACTAAATGAAAAATAAGGTTATTTCAGTGGGGACGTGTATATATATGCGTATAGCAAAAAGCATTTTCGAGAATTTCCGCGATCAACGCTTATAGCTTTTTCGAATGGCTTTTAAAAAATCGTTAAAAATATTTTTATAGCTTCGTTTAACGGATCCGTTGCTTTTCGAATTGTAAACTAAAATTTAAATACGCTGAATGCCGTATTTTTTTATAAAGATTTTAATAACGCTTTTGTTTTCGAATTTACCGTCGACGTTTAATTTGTTAAATAAATCGTATCGATATATAACGTTTTCTTAAAGAAAAGTTGCTATAGCTTCGGAAATAGCGTTTCGGAAAGATCGCTTTTTAAGCTATTCGGATAAATCGTTAATAGCGAGCATAAAGCATATATAACCGCGATCGGTGGTTAATACGCGTATAACGTCGAAATTGACTTTTTTTCAGATTTTAAAAAACTACGTCGAATATAATAAATTTTTTTTTCGGCTAGGCTTTCGTTTTTAGCAAAAAATACAGCTTTTAACGAAGGCTTTGCAATTTTCGAAACATTTTTTTTATTAAAAGTCGTTTTTGGTTCGGTGATAAATGGTTTTAGCTTTTTTATAAAACACTTTTTCGTAAGCTTTTTTTATAATTTAAAACTTATCGGCTTTATTATTTATTATTAAGCGTTTTTAATATATATTATTTTTTATTTTGTATAATTTTCTGTCGGCTAAAATATAATCGAAAGCTTGGTTTTTAAATAATTTAAATTAATAATTTAATACGCTAAATAATTTAAATAAAATAATTAAATAATATGCGATTAAATAAAAATCTTCGGTTTTGTAATTGTCGATTAAAAGTTTATTTTCGTCGTTAATCGGTTTATCCCGATCGTTTTCGGTTAAATCCATTCGCGGTGCTAGCCGAAATAATAACGCGAATGCTTTTTCGGCCCGAGAATTGATGTTTTTTACTCGCGGTGCCAGCCGAAATAATAACGCGAATAATTTCGGATTTGTAGAATCCAGAGCGCAGATAGCGAAGCAGCCGATTTCGTTAGCGATTTACTCGTTAATATCTTATTCGTTTTATTTAGCGAAATCAAACGGATAAAATCGTTTTCGTTTGGAAAAGCCGTTTGCCGCTGTATTAATTGTCTTTTTAATATATTTAACTTCGAAGTTTATAAGTCGCATTTAAGCTATTCAATTAGTAACGAATGCTTTTGATAGATTATTAGCTTTTTTATTTAATTGGTCGATAAAAACTTTTGCGTCCGTTTTTAAAATAAAATATACGCCGTATAATTCGCTTTTTATTTTTTTTATTGTTTTAAAAGCGCTCCGATATTTTCGTTTAATAGCATCGTAGCGTGCTTCCGCGGAAAATTATAAACCGCTTTCGAATCGTGAAAAATGCCGTTTTTTGTTTTTATCGATTTGTTGCAATACAGCTTTCTAACCGAAAATACTGGCGTCGACAGTTAAAATAATTTCTTTTGCGTTTGGGCTGTAATCGATTCGCATAAGCGATAAGGCCGATAAAAAATCGTTTTTAAAAACTTTTATAATTTTGCTTTACTTTTTTTCTTAAACGAAATCGATTCTTTTTTTTATCGTAGCGTAAATAAATACAGCTTTTTAAAAAAAGTTTTTAATTTAATTGCGATAATAAATCATAACGCTAATAAAAGCTTTGGCTTCGGTAATATCTTCGCATTTTTTTTATTCGCAAATTTTTTTAATTTTTTTTCGTTGAAAATAGCGGCTAGCGTTGTTAGTTATATAACCGACGATATCTATTTCGGATATGCAGAATTTTAATCGAGGGCTAATAATAGCTTTGGCTTTTTCGAAGCAGATTATAATTTTGTCGATGTTTTGAATATATTTTATTATATAACGTCGAATTTTAAAAAGGATTTTTTTATTATTATAATATAATTTAAGGCTTTTTATTCCGACGTCGTCAACGTAAAGCAAAGCAATGTTAAAAATGCAAGTTATAAGGATTTTGTATACGATTTTTACGAATTAAGCGATTAAATTAATAGCTTTTATAAATATTTTCGTTATACGCAGTAAACCGATCGGTGTTTGAATTGCCGTTATGTTTCGAAATCGTAGATTAAGCATCAAATGATCGTAGCCGGAAAATAAATCGAAAAAGAAAGCGATTATTAATTTTGCGAATTCGTTTAAAAATTGATCGACGTTAAATAGCACGTTAACGTTTCGTATCGTTATTTTGTTTATTTCGACGATTGCGATAATAAATTTGTAAATGCTTTTTTTTTTTTTCGCAACGATAAACTATTTGTTTTTATATAAGCCGTGGCAAAATTCGAAGATCTTTTGCTTAATTCGCTTTTTTAGCATTTCGACTATTTTATCCTAAAAAGCTTTAAGAACTGAAAAAGTCTTTTTTTGCCAGGCTTTGTAAAGTACGGTTTTAATATCGATATAAGGCGTAACGTTAAAATTGAATTGGCCTATTTCGGTGAAATCGAAAGCTATAGCCTTTTTTCGGTTGCGTAGGATTTTGTACAAAACCTTTTTTTTTTTTGGCAGAAATTGAGTTCCGATTGCCAGGTTATTAAATCGTTTTTTTGTAAATCGGCTGTTAAATAATAAATTGAAAAATCGGCCGGTAATAAATCTTTCGAGCTCGTTAGTAACTGGTTAAAATGGTTTTATTGCTTCGTCTTTTTCGAACTAATCGTTTATTTCTTCGGAGATATTTTTATCGGATTCGCTAAGATTCACGGGTCGTATTTTATTAATTTTGCGCTTGTAAAAAGTGCTGATATTAACACAAAAAGGTAAGGTGTGTGAGTCGGATTTGTTTAATATAAAAACGAAATCTTCGGAATTTTCATTTTCGAATTAATAGCTAAAAATATTAATATTAATTAATTTTATTCGCGGTGCTATTTCGATTGGTGACGCGAATGCTTTTGGCTGATTATTTTCCAAGTTTTATTATAGCTCAGCGTTTGTTCTAAAACTAAAGCCGGCTATTCGTTTTCCGATAAAACGTCGATTAAAAAGATTTTATCGCCGGCGACGGTGATTTGATTTTGAAAAAATCGGTTCCAGTTTCAGAAAAAAGCTTTTATTTGGCCGTTTTCGATGTATTTAAAGCTGACGAAACTTTTCAGGATTTAAGGCATTTTAAGAATAATGGGATGGAAGCATTTTTTTATTATTAAAAAGTCTTTATAAGTAATAATACTTTTAACGTCGATTTTAATATTTCGTACAATCTTATTAAATTCAATCGTATTTTTATTAACGATGGTATAAATTATTCGCTTATCGGTAATAATCGGAATATTATTGGTTTCGGCTGTTTTTTGATTTATGCAATTGATTTCGGCTTTATTATCGAATAGAGCGAGGGCGGTCGTATTTTTCTTAAGCATTATTTTTATTTTTAATGCTTTTATAATCGTGTAAAAGCAGTTTCGTCGTTTTGATTTCTGGGTTTTTATAGCAAAAGCTAAAAAGCTGACTTTTTCCGAGGATTTTTTTTTATCGGCTAAATTAATTGCGATATTATAAATTTCTTTTTGGTTTTTTTCCAATTTAAAATCGTTTTTTTTCGAATAATCTCAATTTTCTCGTTTCTTTTTAATACAAAAATTTGTTTGTTAATAACTTTGTCGAATCTTTTTTTTGTGCTAAATAAATCGCTAAATTTTAATTTAATTTTTTGTTTTATAATTCTTTTAATAGCTTCGTCGACGGCTTCGAAGCTGATGTATTTGTCGATTTATTTTTCGCTTCGCATTAATAATAAGCGTTTAAAAGCTGGTACTTTCTGAATAATTTAAACCGGAATATCGGTGTCGATATCTTTTATATCGTCGTTAATTTTTTTTATTATAAGCGTTTTTCTGATGATTTTATCGGTTTTTTTTCGAATTCCGAAATCTTTTTCCTTTTCGATTCTAACGTTTTTTTTCATATCAATCGGTTTAACGAATAAAACAGAAGCATTTTGCTTTTTTATAATTCGCTGGCTTAATTATGCAATTATAATATTTGCAAATGCGATACTTGCATTAATAATATATATATTTGTTTTCCATTTATACACTTGAATTTCATTTACGCTTAGAGTAGAGATTTTTTTTTTTAATTAGTACGCTTTCTGGAATGTTTTCTTTTTTACTAATAAAAATCGTTTTTGCATCCTTTTTGTTTTCCAAGCAGTCGTTTTATTCCGTACTTTTTACTTTTAAGCGAATAGTATTTAATCAGCTTTAATTCTCAGCTTTATTAAAAAGGCTTATTTCTGCTTTCGTCGATCCGAAGCAAATCGCTCCGTATTTGTTAATATAGCAGATATTATTATTTACACAGAAATTAAATGCTTTGCACTTTGAGCGAATATAAGATTTTTCGTAGTAATTTTTTTATTATTATAGAATTTATATTTAAAGCCACGAAGTTTGTTTTAATAATTACCTTTACCATTTTGGTAGCCGCGATTTTGGTTTTCGCGTTGGTTTTCTTTCTTTTGATAATCGTTATTGTAATTAGTGTTTCGCTAATTCTGATCGCTAGCACGAAAGGGTTGCTATTGGACAGCTATTACTTTTACGATAGCTTGGCGAGATTAATCGCTTTGCGCATTTTAAAAAAAGTAATTATTATAAAAGCTATTTTAATCGTTTTTATCGTCCGAATTAACGTAGAAAAGTTTTTTTTGCTATTGCATAAGATTTTCGACTTTGCTTTAAAGTTTTTGAATTTTGATATCGGTAAATTTTAATACGAGAGTTTCGATATTTTTATTAAGCTTTTCCAAGCTAATAAGTTTTGCAAAGCGATTAAATAATATAATAACTAATTGTTTTTTAGCGATTTCGGTAACTTTTAGTAGCTGGGCATGTTTTTGCACTAGAGCTTTTACGTCTTTTTTGTAAATGGGAAAAAGAGATTTCTTTTGATTTATGGTTTCGATGGTACGTTCGCTTTGGTTTTATTTGAGAACGAATTTTATAAATTTGGAATATTAATCGAAGGTTTCCGGGTTTTGTTTATCAATTTTAAAATGCTTAATGGTTTTGTTGCGAATGCTAGTTAAAAGGCCAAATAAAAACAGTTTTTTTTGTTTAACCTCGCTTAAAACCTTTTTGTTAACGAGAACGTTAGAAACTTTCGTATAAATACGATAATAGGCCTTGAGTTTTTTAGCTTAGCGGATTATTATAATAAACTGTTTAAAAAAAGCGATAATATCGCGAATTTGCTAGCGATCGTGATTTCGGAATTCCGATTTCAAAGCTTTAATTAGCTTACGCCAATCTCGAGCCTTAATAGCCTTTCATTTATTTATCGATTTAATAATATTTTTAATGGTTGGGTCGCAGTAGCGAAAAAGTTTATCGAATATTTCAGTTTTAAAAACTCCGAAATCCTTACAGGTTTTTTTATATTTCTCGATAAAATCGGTAATATTAGCGCCACTGAATAAGAGTGTACTAAGGAAGCTAAGAAGGAGCATGCGGCCTCGCATAAAAAAACGAAAAGCGTCGTTGTTTATAATATTAGCGAAAGTGTTGGTAAGATTTGAATTAAACGAATAAATGTTTTTTAAAATTGCAAATTAAAGGTTTTTAATGTGAAAAGAATCGTTTTCAATAGAGAAGCTATTAAAAAAGTCTTTGTGTTTTTTAAAAGAATTAAATAAAATAAGATTGCGTCCAGATATTTGGGTAGCGTGTTAAAAAACTTGTTTTTTGATAAATTAATTAAATTAATATAATATTGCTATATAATCTACGGTCTCGATATTCCGTAGCTTAGGCCAATATACGTACAGCCATCTTTTTACTACTTTTAATAAAAAGCCGCAAATTGTAATTGCCACAATTATAAAACGTAAAATTAAAAGATTAAATTCTCGCCAAGCGTTTGACCAAAAGGGATTTAGTTCAAAAGGGCCGAGCGCAGCGGTCGAAGCGTACGAATCAATATTCGATTTGTTATTTTTAAACAAAAGAGCGATTTTCGAGCTTTGAATTTCGCACGGTATAAAATTGCCTGACCGTAATTTCAAACGTTTTTGAAATATATTGCACTTTTGTAATCCAATAACCGTGCGCAAGATAAAAGAAGCTATTAGAAGTCTTTTATATAATACAGCTGCGAACAATACCATATGAAAGGTTTTTTAAGCCGTAATAGCGAAATATCGAAATCGATTTTAATTGTGAATTTAAAAAACGCATCGGCGAGTATATAAAAACGAAACACCGAAGTTTAAATCTCTGCGTAAATTATCAAATGTAAAAGTAGATAGGAAAACCAAACTAATACGGCCATATGTCGGTGGGTAAAATAATCTAGGAAATCTTTAGAAAAAACTGAAGAAAAAAAAAGAAAAATAAGTAAAAGTATGAATTGGACTGCGTGCCTATAATACTATCTAAGGGGGTGCTTTGTTTTTATACCTGTTGAAGGTAGTTAGTGGCAGGAGGCCTCGGAGGGGTCTATGCCTCGACCATAGCTAAAACTACCAACTCCTATTAATACAAGGTATCACCGTTTTACATTAGCGCGAGGCCTAATAGCCGAGGTGGTCCGTGCCCAAACCTTAATCCAACACCATCAGCAATTATATTATTGGCAATTATACCATTGGCAATTATACTATTAGCAATTATACCACTGGCAATTATATTATTGGCCAGGATCGTAACACTATCCTTTTTTTCCGAAAAACTGCGTCCGCGCAGTTGCGGTTATAGATTTATCGTTTTTTAATTTAATATAATTCTTTTTGCTTTTGTTATAAGCTTGCAATTATACGGGAAATGCTTATAAAAGGCTTTTGGCGGTGGGATGCGATCGGTGGAATACTTAAAAGATATAAAGGGCCGTTATAGCGTTAAAATAAAAGTATTATTCGAAATTTTTATCAGCGCTTTTTCAAATGATTTGGTATTGCAATACTTTTTTGTATAATTTCGAATTTATTATTTTTTCGATTTTTTATTTCGTTTGTTTAAAAAGTAATTATATAAAAATTGGTTCGGGGCGGCGTTGGCCAAGTAAAAGATTGCTAATATGCTTTCGGAGCGAATATAAATAAAAGATTAAATAAATTAATTAATTTACGGAAAAATTGAGTTTTCAATTTTTTTTTATTTTATTAACGATTTTAATTAGGCCGTACCATTTATTTAAAAGCTTTCGGAAAGATCGGTCGAGCTTTTAATTTTTAATACTTATTAATATTTCGTCGCTTATATTTTAACTTATCGGTCGTTTATGCAAATTAGCGAAGCGTTTTATTTTGGCTTGTTATTACGCAATAAATAATTATGCGTATTTTACAATTTTTTTAACTCGGAAAATTAAATGCAAAGCTTCGTGGCGGTTAAGCTTTTCGATAGCCGAGCGAAAAAAACGAAAATTGTTTATATTTCAGAATATACGAGCTTCGTATTTATTTAAAATTTAAAAAAAAAAACGTTGCCGAAAGATTCGTACGGCAAAATCAATTATATAATATTTATTAAAAATAAAAAGCGTTTTTAATTGTTTTAATAATAAAAGCAAAAAAACGGAAGCGTTGCTTAATATACTGGTTTATTATTTCGGTTTGCTTATCGATATTAAAATTATACGCAATAATTAATTTAATTTTGGTTTTTAATATACGGCAGAGTTTTTGCTAAAAAACCGAAATAAACTAAGCTTTTCGGTCCGAAATAATTAAATCCGATATGCCGAAATAGCGTATTTAATAAATCAAAAACAAAACTGTTAGTTTTTTCGCTATAATAGTTTTATAGCAAAAAACTGATAAAAGCTTTTTGAATAAGCGATTTATTATTACGAAAACGAAGTCGTAATTATTTTCGTTTAATAAAAGCTTCGTAAAATCCATCGTTAAGTATTAATAAAGCCTGTTGAATATAAGCAAAAGCTTCAGAAAGCCCGGGGTTTTATCGCGTTTAATTTTTATTCGTATGCAACGATAATTCGAAACGTATTGCTATATATCTGTTTTTATAATTTTTTAATAATATTTGCGACCGACTAAAAGCTTTATTTTTTTTTATTTTAGCGTGTGCTACGCAAAGCTGTTCGTGGATATATCGGATTAAAAAGATTCGCAATTCGGAAAGTTTTAAAAGCATTATTAATCTGCTTTAGAAAAACAATTTGTTTTATCGCAATTAATAATTAAAATTATAATTGCGAATTTATATTCGTTGCGCTTCGAAAAAAAAAAGTTTTTATTAGCTTATAAAAAATCGTTTATAATTATATAATTATATATATCGTATGCGATTACGGAAATTGGGTTTGCGGATTTTTTTATAAGCATTTTATTTTTTTTATTTTCGCTGTTTTTTTTTCGAAAAAAATACTATCGTTATCGCGCTTATCGGAAGTTATTTTTATAAACGCAAGCGTGGTTATGCTTTTAGCAGTTATTTTTTTTTTAAATTTTAAAATTTAATTTATCGTTTAAAAATATCTGCTGCTTTCGAACTGCTCGCTGTTACGATCCTGGCTGCTAGTCTAGTGGTATGGCTGCCAGTGGTATGGCTGCCAGTGGTATGGCTGCCAGTGGTATGAATGCTGGTGGTATTGGATTAAGATTTGGGCACGGACCACCTCGGCCACTAAGCCTCGCGCTAAGTCACGTGATCTATAAGCGCAACCTATTATATATAAAATTCGCGACCCCGAGCATTCTAGCTCGATATCTTTTTTTCAATTTATATGCGTACTTTTTGATTTATATTATCTCGATCATTTTCAAACTAATTATATTATAAAAAAAAACCAAACAATTTTCGCTGAAAAGCTTTGTATTTACGGTTAAGAATTCGATTTGCTTTTGCAATTCGAACTTTTTTCAGGCCGCTCGTACCGACGTTTATTCATCGATGTTTTAATTAAAACTTTTTTTTACTAATCTTATTTCTAAAAAAAGCTAAAATCTTTTTTTTTTATCAATTCGATCTGCTTTTGTAATTCGAATCGTTCCTTTTCAATATTATAACATCTTATGCTTTTTGTATAAATCGACGCGGCATTCGAAAACAAACGCAATCCGTACGATTCGGCTTCGAATCAGCACTTTTACTTTCTGCTTCTGCTTTTGGCGCTTTCGAATTTCCATTCGTTCCAGGCTTTTTCGACGATTTTAGCAGCGAGTTTTTATTCCACGACTTTTTCACCGAACCATAATTATCTGCAGCCGATTTATCTGCTGAATCCTTTCGTTTTACGATCGAACTTAAAATCGAATTGTACGACGCTAACATTCTAATGCTTTTAAACCGACGAATACCCTTCCGACTATTCAGCATATCTGCTAACGCTAAAAAATTTATTACGGCCTAACAGTTTTAAATCGCTTAAATAATCGCTTAAGCTATTATCGCCGCTCGCTTTTCAGCTTTTTTCGCTAATATCGCCCGCGACGCTTTTTTTCCACTTCGAGCTTCGCGCGCTTTTACCGCAGATTTCCAATTAATTCCCGAATATTACCTTTCCGTTCTCGACCCAGCCATTTTTCGAATCGAATTATTCAAAATCAAATACCTTCGCTACGCTTTTAGCGATTATTAAAAAAAAATTAAATATAACGCATAAAAAATAAATATAAAACTATTTATTAAAAAATACTTAAGAAACTTTATATAAAATATAAACTAAATTAAAGCATATTTTAAATGCATTATTAAAAAAGCAAAAACTATTATTTTAAAGCATTTAAACCCCGAATTTTATAACCAAGCCCAATCGGCCCGAAACGTTTTTTGCATTTTTAATCAGCGCTTTTTTAATTACAACCGCGTTTAATTTGCCAAATTGCAATATAATAAACTTTATATAAACAACGGTCAGATTTACAATAATTTTCGTTTTTTATTTATCCGTTACGCAATTATTAGCAAAATTGCTAAAAACCGTTGATTTAAAAATATATACGAAAAAATCATTTTTATTTTTAAATACGATTTTCGAATAAAAAAATACAAAATAAATAATAATTATATTATTTTAAACGAATTTTTAATCGTTGCGAATAAAAAGTTACGTAATATCCGAGCTAAAAAAATAGCTTTTGCCCGTCGCATAAACTATTTTTCTTTTATTATAATCTTTGCCAATCAAAATTTTAAACGTACTTTCGGTATTCTTAAGATTTTATAACGTTTTATTTTTTTAGCCTTTTCTGCTCGCACAGCTTTTCTTTTTTTTAATAAAGATTTTTACAAGCGTATAGCTGCCACTTTTACTATCTTCGGTTTTCTTCGTTTGGCTGCGCGTTTTTTTAGCGCTTATTATAATTGCGGCAAATCCGGCCATTTCGCAAACGTTTGCTCCGACGCTAAGCTTAATCGCAAAATCGCCGAAATAGCTATCGACGAAAAGCAAAACGATTTATTAAAAAACTTTTAAGCCGTAGCAAAAACTTTTATTATAGCAAAAAATTCGATTTGTAAAAAAATTTAAAATTTAATCAACGCTTTTTAATAAAAAAGCGACAGTTTTTAATTTTTATAAAATTAACACGCAATAAATTATATATTAAAATATTTGCATATATCGATAGCGAAACTAATATTTTCGATGCGATTAAAACTTTTTTAGCGTATTAATTTTCTTAACGTTTCGAAATAAGTTTTATTCGGCTGCATAAGCTTATTATACCTATCGGCTATAATAACGAGCCGGAAAAGTTTATTTTTTTTGCTATTTTTTTTTTTTTACGATTAACCGACGTCGTGTAAATTTTTCTTTTTTAATTATAAATTTAAGCTTTATCGACGTTTTTATTAATTGCAAATTTTTACAGCATTACGATTTGAAACAAACGTATAGCCAAAAAAAAAATAAAATAAAATGGCTATTCGATATGTTTATTATTTTTTATTTTAACGAACAGTTATTCGTCGATTTTAATCAGCGAACAAAGCCTAAAATACTTAATCGTATATATTAAAAAAATGCAAACAAACGAAACAGCGTAATAAAAGTTTTATATACCTCTGCCAGCATTTTTACAACGATTAAAAAGATTTATTTAAGCTTTGGAGCTAATAGGCCTTTTATATTTATGCGAAACTTTAAAAGCAATTTGCATAAAATAAAAAAGTTTCTTATTAGCAGCTCTGAACCGACCAAGCCGGTTTTTCTAACCGGGCCAATTGCTATTTTTTTTATTTTTAATTGCAATATCAGCTGTATTTCCGCTTTTGCATTTAGCGCTTTGCAAATACGTTTCGAAAAGCGAATACGAATCGCAAAAAAAAAAAAATTATTATTATCCAGCGATTGCACGTTTATTACTTTTATATATAATATAAACAAAAAACGTTTCCGCCGTGCGAAAATCGCCGAATCTGAAAAAGTTATATAATTCGCGGCAGTAAAAAGCATTTCCGTTTCCGACGCTTTGCAAACCAAATATAATAATAACGTGATTTTTATAAAAAAGCTTTTTTTAATTTAATATTCGAAATTCGAAAAACTGTTTTATAAGCAAAAAAACGATAAGCTCGCTTTTCGCCGTTTCGGTATAAATTATAAAATACATTTTACTACGGAAAATACGCTTTTTATAAAATCATTCAAACGCTTTACGAATAAACAATTTACAAAAATCAAAAGCTATATTTTCGATAATTTGCACAAAAGCTTTATTAAATCTTTTATTATTTTTTTCGCCGCTCCGATTTTATTTATTAAAAAGTCAAACGGCTTTATACGCTTATATATCGATTACCGCAAGCTTAACGATTTTACGAAAAAGGATTTTTATCTTTTACTTTTAATTAACGAAATACTAGCGCGAATTATTAAAACCAAAGTATTTACGAAAATTAATATTTAATAAACTTTTAATCGAATCCGGATATTCGAAAAATTTAAAAAACTAATCAGTTTCCGCATCCGATACGATATATACAAATATAAAATCTTTCCGTTCGGCTTTACTAATAAGCCCGCTATATTTCAACGTTTTATTAATAACATTTTTATAAAATACTTAAATAATTTTTATTCGGCGTATTTTAACGATATTTTTATTTATTCCGCGAATAACTTAAAATATAAGATCTACGTTAAAAAAATTCTATCGATTCTAAAAAAACACGGCTTGAAAACTAATATTAAAAAATGCGAATTTAATATTACGAAAACTAAGTTTTTAAATTTCGTTATCAGCATCCAAAACATTAAAATAAACCCGGAAAAAATCATTATTATTAAAAACTAATAATATACAGCGAATATACGAAGCGTGCAAAGCTTTTTAAGCTTTTGCAATTTTTACAAACGCTTTATAGCCGGCTATAGCCGCATTTGCCGCCTTTTCACTGCTTTTATAAGTAAAAACGTTTTTTTCGTATTCGAGAAAAAGCAGAAAACGTATAGGAAGCATTGCGCAAAACCTTGCTAAATGCTCCCATTTTATGCTATTACGACCTTTATAAGCAAACGCGCTTGAAAACCGATTTTTTTAATAAAATAATAACTAGCGTATTATCGCAATTGTAAAAAAATAACTTTTATTATCCGATCGGTTTTTTTTTCAAAATTATAATCGACGCCGAACTTAATTATTCGATTTACGATAAAAAGCTTTTCGCTAACTTTCGCTTTTTTAAAAACTATAAGCCGGAGCTGTTAAGCGTTTAAAAAAACGTATATATATATACCGATTACCGCGTTTTAAAATACTTTATAATAATCAAAAACTTTTCGGCTCGATAAGCCCGATAAGCCGAGTTTTTCGCCGATTTTTATTTTATAATTATATACCGGTCGGAAATTATTAATACGCTCGCTAATATTTTTTTTCGCAAAAACCAAAACATTTTCTTATTAAAAATACGACAGCGAGCAGTTCGAAAACAGCAAATGCTTTCCGACGATAAATTAAATTTTTAAATTTTAAAAAAAATAGCTGTTAAAAGCATAATTACGTTAGCGCTTATAAAAATAGCTTTCGATAAGCACGACAACGACGATATTTTTTCCGAAAAAAACAGCGAAAGCGAAAAGAATAAAATATTTACAAAAAAATCCGCAAATTTAATTTTCGTAATCGCATACGATATATATAATTATACAATTATAAACGATTTGCTGCAAGCTAACAAAAACTCTTTTTCTTTCGAAGCGCAACGAATATAAGCCCGCAATTATAATTTTAATTATTAATTGCGATAAAACAAATTGTTTTTCCAAAGCAAATTAATAATACTTTTAAAACCTTCCGAACTGCGAACTTTTTTAATCCGATATATCTACGAACAGCTTTGCGTAGCATACGCTGAAATAAAAAAAATAAAACTTTTAATCGGTCGCAAATATTATTAAAAAGTTATAAAAGCAAATATATAATAATATATTTCGAATTGTCGTTGCATACGAATAAAAGCTAGGCGCGACAAAACCCCGGGCTTTTTAAAGCTTTTGCCTATATTTAGCAGGCTTTATTAACATTTAACGATAAACTTTACGAAGCTTTTATTAAACGAAAATAATTACGATTTTGCTTTCGTAATAATAAATCGCTTGTTTAAAAAACCTTTATCAGTTTTCTGCTATAAAATTATTATAGCAAAAGAATTGGCAGTTTTGTTTTTAATTTATTAAATGCGTTATTTCGGCATGCCGAAATTAATTATTTCGGACCGAAAAGCTTAATTTGTTTCGGTTTTTTAACAAAAACTCTGCCGTATATTAAAAACCAAAATCAAATTAATTATTGCGTACAATTTTAATATCGATAAGCAAACCGAAGTAATAAACTAATATATTAAATAACGCTTTCGCTTTTTTTGCTTTTACTACCAAAAGAATTAAAAACGCTTTTTACTTTTGATAAATATTATATAATTAACTTTGCCGCACGAATCTTTCGGCAACGTTTTTCTTTTTTAAATCTTAAATAAATACGAAGTTCGCATATTTTAAAATATAAATAACTTTCGTTTCTTTCGCTCGGCCATCGAAAAGCTTAACCGCGACGAAGTTTTGCATCTGGCTTTCCGAGCTAAAAAAATTGTAAAATACGCGCAATCGTTTATTACGCAATAATAAGCCAAAATAAAACGCTTTGCTAATCTGCACAAACGATTAATAAATTGAAATATAAACGACGAAATATTAATAAATACTAAAAATTAAAAGCTCGACCGATTTTTCCGAAAGCTTTTAAACAAATAATACGGCTTAATCAAAATCGTCGAAAAAATAAAAAAAAATTAAAAGCTTAATTTTTCCGCAAACTAATCAATTTATTTAATTTTTTATTTATACTCGCTTCGAAAGCATATTAGCAACTTTTTATCTGGCCAACGCCGCCCCGAACCAGCTTTTATTTAACTATTTTTTAAGCAAAGGAAATAAAAAATCGAAAAAATAATAAATTCGAAATTACACAAAAAAGTATTGCAATACTAAATCAATTAAAAAAGCGTTAATAAAAATCTCGAATAATACTTTTATTCTGACGCTATAACGGCCTTTTATATCTTTTAAGCATTTCACCGATCATATTCTACCGCCAAAAGCTTTTTACGAACGCTTTCCGCATGGCTGCAAGCTTACAACGAAAGCAAGGAAAATTACACTGAATTAGAAAACGATAAATCTATAACTGCAACTGCGAAGACGCAGTTCTTCGGAAAGAAAAGGTAGTGTTACGATTTTGGCTGCTAGTTTAATAGTATAGCTGCCAATGGTATAGCTGCCAGTGGTATGGCTGCCAGTGATATAAATGCTGGTGGTATTAGATTAAGGTTTGGGCACGGACCATCTCGGCCACTAGGCCTCGCGCTAAATCACGTGATTCACAAGCGCAACCTATTGTACATAAAGTTCGCGACCCCGAGCATTCTAGCTCGGTGTCTTTCTTTCAATTTACATGCGTACCTTTTGGTCCATATTATCCCGATCACCCTTAAGCTAGCTGTGACACTCGCTATCGTGCTTTTAATAAAAAAATGTTTTGGTTTTTGCGAAAAAAAGTATCAGCGAACGTATTAATAATTTCCGACCGGTATATAATTATAAAATAAAAATCGGCGAAAAACTCGGCTTATCGGGCTTATCGGGCCGAAAAATCTTTAATTATTATAAAATATTTCAAAGCGCGATAATCGGTATATATATATACGTTTTTTTAAGCGCTTAACAGCTCCGGCTTATAGTTTTTAAAAAAGCGAAAAATAGCAAAAAGCTTTTTGTCGTAAATCGGATAATTAAGCTCGGCGTTGTGACGATTCACTTTTTTGCCACCTCTTGTGACGACTCACTCTTTTTGCCCCTCGTGTCACCCCAGCAACTACGTATAGCTGCAAGCTCCCTGGTCTCCTGGTGGGTCTCCCTATTAACTGTGGAAATTATTTATATATATAAGACACTTTTTCCTTAGCACCTCTGCCTTTTGCAATTGTTGATTTTAAATAAATATCTTTGTTACAGAACCAAAGGCTCGTTTTTCATATTATATAAATACGGCGATCAGTTAATTGATTTCTTAGCCTTTCGATTAATTAAATCGTTATATTATTAACAACTTTTTTTTTACGCTAGCGACGGCGTAAATTATCTCTTCTTTCGAATTTCTCACGGGTTATACCAAGGTGATCGACCGGTCGTAAAAAAGCTTATTTCCGCATTTCGCGAAAAATAGCTTTTATTTAACGATTTCTTTTTTAGCAGAGCTTTTCAGCTTTTGCTATTATATTTTAATCTTTTTTTTAATCAGCGAAAAAGCAGCCTTTCCCAAAAGCTTTTTTTTCTGAAAAACAGTTCTTTCTCCGAGGAAAAAAAAAAAACAAAAAAAAAGGCAGAGCGCCAATTATTTCGCTTGCCATTTTTTTCTTATAGCCTAGCGCTAAAAGCATTTAATTAAAACTTTTGCAAAATCAACTGAAAAAAGCGCAAAAGCGTAAACGACAATTTCTGGAAATTATACGGCTGCGACAGACCTTTTAATTAAAGCGTTTAATAGAATCTATCGAATATGCTTTTATCAATCGCGAATCTGCTGCTTTTTCCTTTTTTCGCAACGTTTTATTTTAATTAACAAACGCTGCAAATTAATTTCTACGCTTTTCGCGAATTCTTTTTAAATCTTTTTTTAACGGCCAAAACTCTAGCGCGTTTTTTAAACGCTATAATTCCTATTTATCTGCTGATTTTTAATTAGCTCGCATAAAACGCGTTTCGAGTTTTAAATTTAAGCTAAATAATAATAAAAATTATAAAACACGCTATTAAAAAACTAAAGTTTTCGATAATTTCGAATTTTATTACGATTATTTCGCTAGCGATCGATTTCGCAAAAATTATATATTCGATCAGACCGAAAGCGTAGCAAAAAAGTTTTTGATTCCGCGTATTTTAAACCGTTTCGATTTTATATTTCCCGAAAAATTAATAAAAAAAAATCGCCGATTTTCTGGCCGATTTTTCCGACGTTTAAAAGGCCGAAAACGAATTCAAAATGCTTGCAATAAATACGCACGACGATTTTTAACGCTTTTATCTGCGATTTTTCATTTTCGCAGCAAACGCTTAAATACGAATTAATAAACAGCTTCGAAACGTTTTCCGCGATAAAATACCAAAGCGTTTACGAAAAAAGCTGCATTTGAAATAAGCGCGTACAACGATTTTTAAAAATTAGCTTACCGCCGTCCGATAAAAAAAACAAAATTAATTGGCTAAACGAATTTTATACGCGAATCGCTTTTCAATTAAATCTATTATTTATTAAAATAATAAGTTTTTAACCAAAGCGTACTACGAGTCAAATCGTACGTACGAAAATCGTTTAAATGCTTCACAGGCTTTTTCTTAACCTTTTGTTTTTTCTCTTTTTTCACGCCAAAACGCTTTTTTTAGCGTTTTTTTTTTTCGATCGGACCAACGACAACGCTCGTTTTTTATTTTATATTAAAAAGTTTAAAAAAGCCAATTTGCACGACCTTTTACGGGCCGACCTTCGGTTTTATTCAAAAGCCTTTTTAAGCTAGTAAATATAAACGAAATCGAGCCGGCCGAAAATTCGCTTTTTAATAATAATAATAAAAACGAAAACCCTTTTCTAAACGATTTTTAAAACGCATACGAGAAAATCGAAAGCTTTTCCGCTAGTCGGAAAAACGCTTAAGCTTAAGCAAAGCTTTTTTTTTAAGCGTATTGCGCGATATGCGTTATTTTAACGTTCGAAAGCTTTTTAATAACGATTTACTAATAATTTCCGTTATACTTATTAAAAATAGCTTTTCGTACAAAATGAAAACGCTCGCCGACTTTAAAACGAACGGTTATACGTTAATCGATTCGGCGTTAATTAAATTTTTTTTTTTTTTTTTAAATTTTTAATTCAATTTTTTCCGGCTTTTTTTTTTGTAAAAAGATATAATAAAGCTCGTAGCTATTTAATTATATATTTTACGCTTTTTAATTTTATTATTAACAACCGAATACAATCGTTTATTTTTTTTTTAATTATTAATTTCGGAAATTATAATATAATTTTAAAAAAAGCTTGGTTGGCCGAATATCAAGTTTTATTAGATTGTAATAAACGCAAATTTTATTAGCCGAAGTTTTACTTTTTTATAGCTTTTTACGCTCGTTGTATTAAAATTTTTTATTTGCATTTTCGAAAAATTTAATTTCGCTATCAAAACGACGTTGTAAAACGTAACAAAAACTTTGATTAATTGTAACAGATTTACGACGCTATGCGAAGCGCGAAAAAGTTGAATTTTATTCGCGGTGCCAATTTCGATAGCGACGCTAATAGGATAATATAAAAAATTACACCACTTTTTTAGGCTGCCGATTTCTTTTTTATTTTTTTTTTTTTTTTTTTTTTTTTCGTTAAAACAGCTTTTTCGTTTTACGAAAAACAATTATATTAAAAACCAAAAAAAAGCTTTTGCCGCGATAGCCTTTCAATTTAATATAATCGATAATTTAAACAAGCTATCTTTTAAACTTTTTAAACGATTAATTCGAAAACGAGTCTTTTAATTTATTGCTTATCTAATTTTTATTTGTTAAATTATTGCATACGCTTTCAAGCTGATTTCCAAAAAAAAAGCAGTTAAAATGTTTTCAACTTTTTTATACGAAATCGATAAAATATTAAACGATTTTACGTATAATATTTTTTTTAAAACCCAATTTCATAGTTTTCGAACGTTTCAAAATTAATAAAATATCGATTTCGACTTTTTTAACCAGTTTAGCAAAGCTAATTTCGAATAAACTTTTTTTCGAATTTTTTTTTTCGAAGTACAAAAACTTCGAATACGTGTTTTTTAAAACCGCTAACAACGAGCTAGCTTTTTACCGGCCTTACGACCATAAAATCGAGCTTATTATAAGTAAAAAAAAGCTGAAATACACTTTTTTGTATAAAATATCGATTCCAAAGCTCGAGATTATCAAAACCTATTTGTAAAATAATTTTAATAAAAGCTTTATCGAATTTTCCACCGCTTTTTTCGCTGCTTTAATGTTTTTCGCTAAAAAACCCGACGGTTTATTACGTTTTTGTATCGATTATCGAGCTTTTAATAATATTACTCGTAAAAATCGCTACTTTTTTCTTTTTATCGATAAGATTTTTGCTCGTTTTTCGAAAGCGCGAATTTTTACAAAGCTCGATATTCGTTAAGCTTTTTACAAAATTCGAATAAATTCCGCTAATAAAAAGCTAACAACGTTTCGTACGCGTTACGGCGCTTATAAATGCAAAATGCTATTTTTTGGTTTTATTAATAAACCCGCAATTTATTAACGTTATATAAACGACGTTTTTTCGATTATTTAAACGATTTTTGTATTGCATATCTAAATAATATTTTTATTTATTCGTCCGACCTTTTAAAACATATTATATACGTTCGCAAAATACTTTAAAAATTCGCTAACGCTAAATTACAAGCCGATATTCGAAAATCTAAATTTAACGTTATTCGAACCCGTTATTTAAGTTTTATTATTTTTATTAAAAGCCTAAAAGTAAATTCAAAAAAAGTCTTCGTAATCGCTTATTAAAAGCTTTTTATTACTATAAAAAGTATACAAAGCTTTTTTGGTTTTTGTAACTTTTACCGACGTTTTATTCGAAACTACGATATAATTGCAAAACTTTTGGTTTATTTAATTAAAGCTAACGTTTTTTACAATTTCACTTTTAAATATTAAAGAAGTTTCGATTTTTTTATACTAGCTTTTATTATTGCATCAGTTTATAATATTATAAGCAAAACCTTTTTTGCATATTAAAAACTAACGCTTTCGACGGCGTAATAGCTTTTGTGCTTTCGCAATTTTATAATAACGATTGGCTTTTAATCGCTTATTTTAGCAAAACTATAGCTTTCGCAAAGCTAAATTACGTTGTATACGATAAAAAAATACTCGCAATCGTAAGATTTCTAAGCAACTTTCGTATTAAACTGATTAATTTAGTTTATTAAATCAAAATAATTATTAATTATAAAGCTTTAAAGTATTTTATAATTTTTAAATTTTTAAACGCTCGATAAGTACGCTAGGCCGAGCTTCTCGCCGATTACAACTTTTTTATTACGTACAAATCAAATAAACACAATTTTTTAGCTGACGTATTAATACGTCGTACGAACGAATTCGACCGCTAAAATTTCTTTAAACGCATCCAACGCTTGCAAATTCTTTTCCGAGCAAATCAAATCGAATATCGCTTTTTAATTAAAAAACTTCGATTTTTTACGGCTTTCGAAACAGCCGTTTTTATTATTAAAATAACTGATTTTTCTTTCGCATTTCGTATCGTTGACTAATTTTTCTACGCTAATCGCACAGCTAGCAGCTTGATAGCTTTTCGAAAAAAAGTTATACGAAACGCTACGAAAAAAAACGACGATAATAATATTTCGTATATATTTAAACGCGATCTGCTGCTATATTACGATCGCTTAATAATATTAAACGTCGATTATTTTCGTTTGGCTTTTATACGAAAAATGCACAACCAGATTTCACCGCTTATTTTAGCGTTCGCAAAATTACGCAATTGCTTTCGGATTAATATTATTAGCGAGGTATAACAGCTTTTGTAAAACAATATTATCGCAATTGCTACGCTTATCGAAAAAGTTTTGTTTTAAAAAATAAGCGCTTCGGTTTTTTTTAGCTTTTTCCTGTTTCTGACCATTTTTAAAAGCACGTTATAATAAACTTTTACAATTTTAATAAAAACAAATACGATTACGATAACGTATTCGTAATAATAAATCGCTTTTCCAAGCAAATTATTTCGATTTTTTGCTATAAAAATATCGACGTTCGAAGCTTCGCCAAATTGTATATATTTTATATATATAAGTATTTTGGCTTTTTAAAAAGTATTATTAGCGATCGTAGCTTTTAATATTAATTTACTTTCTGATCTGAATTAAACAAAATATTCGGTACGCAATTAAAGCTTTCGATAGTTGTTTATTCTGAAACCGATAATCAAACCGAAATTTACAATTAATATCTGCAAAAACGCTTTCGACCTTTCGTAAATTTTTACTAAAACGATTAAAGCGAATTTCTTTTAATAATAAATTTCGCTTAAATAATTTTTTTTTACGAAAGTCTAAATGGCCTTTCATTTTTTGAAATTATACACGATTACACTTTTTATATTAATTAAAATTAAAAGCTCGATACTTTTTTTTCTTTTAATCTTTTATATAAGCTAAACGCAAACGAAGCTCGTACGTACGCTCGCCGCTATTACGACGCTTGAAACTTTGCTAAATCGCATTTTTAATAAGCTTACGATAAAATAAAAAAAAATGCAAATAAATTTCGCCGCGCGATCGATTTTAACGTTAGCGATTACGTTTGGCTCGATATGCGTCCATTTCCGACCTTCCGGCCTTTCCGCAAGCTCGACAATTCTACAAACGGCCTTTTCAAAATTATAGCTAAAATTTTCGACAACGCTTTTAAGCTAAACCTTTTTAATATTATAAACGTACATCTAGTTTTTCACGCTAATCGACTGCGTAAAACAGCTGACGACGCGCTTTTAAATCAGATTAACTCAGCCTTTAAATCTATTAATATAACTGATAAGCTTAAATACGAAATCGAAAAATTAATCGCTTATCGAATACAGCGAAAAACCTTTTAATACAAAGCTTTTTAAATAAGCTTAAATGAAAATCTTACGTAATACCTCGCGTCTGATTTTATATACGCTTTTAAAAATACGCGACTTTTATTGTTACGATCCTGGCCAGTGGTATGGCTGCCAGTGGTATGGCTGCCAGTGGTATGGCTGCCAATGGTATGGCTGCCAGTGGTATGGCTGCCAGTGGTATAATTGCTGGTGGTGTCGGATTAAAGTTTGGGCACGGACCACCTCGGCCACTAAGCCTCGCGCTAAGTCACGTGACCCACAAGCGCAACCCACTGTATATAAAGTTCGCGATTCCGAACATTCTAGCTCGGTGTTTTTTTTTTAATTTATATGCGTATTTTTTGATTTATATTATTTTTTTGATTATTTTTAAGCTAGCTATAATATAAAAAAAAACTAAACAATTTTCGCTGAAAAGCTTTGTATTTACGATTAAAGATTCGATCTGCTTTTGCAATTCGAATTTCTTTTAAGCCGCTCGTACCGACGTTTATTTATCGGTGTTTTAATTAAAATTTCCTTTTATTAATTTTGTTTTCAAAAAAAGCTGGAGTTTTTCTTTTTTATTAATTCGATTTGCTTTTGCAATTCGAATCGCTTTTTTTTAATATTACAACACTTTATGCTTTTTTTATAAATCGACGTGGCATCCGAGAACGAACGCAATCCGTACGATTCGGCTTCGAATCAGCACTTTCACTTTTTGCTTTTGCTTTTAGCGCTTTCGAATCTTTATTCGTTTCAGGCTTTTTCGACGATTTTGGCAGCGAATTTTTATTTTACGACTTTTTCATCGAACTACAGTTATTTGCAGCCGATTTATTTGCTAAATCTTTTCGCTTTACGATCGAATTTAAAATCGAATTATACGACGCTAATATTTTAATATTTTTAAACCGACGAATGCTTTTACGACTGCTTAGCATATTTGTTAACGCTAAAAAATTTATTACGGCCTAACAGTTTCAAATCGCTCAGATAATCGCTTAAGCTATTACCGCCGCTCGCTTTTTAATTTTTTCCGCTAATATCGCTCGCGACGCTTTTTTTTTATTCCGAGCTTCGCGCGCTTTTACCGCAGATTTTTAATTAATTTCCGAGTATTATTTTTTCGTTTTCGATCTAGCCATTTTTCGAATCGAATTATTTAAAATTAAATATTTTCGCTACGCTTTTAGCGATTATCAAAAAAAGGTTGAATATAACGCATGAAAAATAAATATAAAGTTGTTTATTAAAAAGTATTTAAAAAACTTTATATAAAGCATAAATTAAGCCAAAGCATATTTCAAATGTATTATTAAAAAAATAAAAACTATTATTTTCAAGCATTTGAACTCCGAATTTCATAACCAAGCTTAATCGGCCCGAAATATCTTTCGCATTTTTAATTAGCGCTTTTTCGATCATAACCGCGTTTAGTTTGCTAAATTGCAATATAACAAACTTTATATAAACAACGGTTAGACTTATAATAATTTTCGTTTTTTGTTTATTCGTTACGCAGTTATTAGCAAAATTGCTAAAAACCGTTAGTTTAAAAATATATACGAAAAAGTTATTTTTATTTTTAAATACGATTTTCGAATAGAAAAATATAAAATAAATAGTAATTATACTGTTTTGAACGAGTTTTTAATCGTTGCGGATAAAAAGTTACGTAATATCCGAGCTGAAAAAATAGCTTTTGCTTATCGTATAAGCTATTTTTCTTTTGTTATAGCTTTTGTTAATTAAAATTTTAGGCGTACTCCCGGTATTTTTAAAGCTTTATAACGTTTCACTTTCCTAGCTTTTTTTGCTCGCATAGCTTTTTTTTTTTTTAGCAAAAATTTTTACGAACGTATAACTGCTACTTCTGCTACTTTCGGTTTTTTTCGTTTGGCTGCGCGTTTTTTTAGCGCTTGTTATAACTGCGGCAAGCCCGGCTATTTCGCAAACGTTTGCTTCGACGCTAAGTTTAGTCGCAAAATCGCCGAAATAGCTATCGACGAAAAGCAAAACGATTTGTTAAAAAACTTTTAAGCCGTAGCAAAGACTTTTATTATAACAAAAGATTCGATTTGTAAAAGAATTTGAAATTTAACTAGCGCTTTTTAATAAAAAAGCGATAGTTTTTAATTTTTATAAAATTAGCACGCAATAGATTATATATTAAAACATTTATATATATCGATAGCGAAGTTAATATTTTCGATGCGATTAAAACTTTTTTAATATATTAATTTTTTTAACGTTTCGGAACAAGTTTTATTCGGCTGTATAAATCTATTATATCCACCGGCTATAATAGCGAGCCGGGAGAGCTTATTTCTTTTGCTATTTTTTTTTTTTTTACGATTGATCGACGTCGTGTAAATTTTTTTTTTCTGGTTATAAACCTGGGCTTTACCGATGTTTTTATTAATCGCAAATTTCTATAGCATTACGATTTAAAGCAAGCGTATAGCCAAAGAAAAAATAAAATAAAATGGCTATTCGATATGCTTATTATTTTTTATTTTAACGAGCAGTTGTTCGTCGATTTTAATCAGCGAACAAAGCTTAAAATGTTTAATCGTATATATTAAAAAAATGCAAATAAACGAAACAGCGCAATAAAAGCTTTATATACCTTTGCCAGCACTTTTACAACGATCAAAAAAGCTTACTTAGGCTTTGGAACTAATAGATTTTTTACGTTTATGCGAGACTTTAAAAGCAGTTTGAATAAGATAGAAAAGTTTTTTATTAAAAGCGCTGAATCGATTAAGCCGGTTTTTTTAACCGGGCTAATTGCTATTTTTTTTATTTTTAATTGCAATATCAGTTGTATTTTCGCTTTTGCATTCAGCGTTTTATAAACACGTTACGAAAAACGAATACGGGTCGTAAAAAAAAAAAGGATTATTATTATTTAGCGATTGCACGTTTGTTATTTTTGTGTATAATATAAATAAAAAACGTTTCCGCCGTGCGAAAGTCGCCGAATCTGAAAAAGTTATATAGCTCGCGGTAATAAAAAGCATTCCCGTTTCCGACGCTTTGCAAGCTAAATACGACGACAACGTGGTTTTTATAAAAAAGCTTTTTTCAGTTTAATATTCGAAGTTCGAAAAACTGTTTTATAAGCAAAAAAGCGATAAGCTCGCTTTCCGCCGCTTCGGTATAAATTATAAAATACATCTGGCCACGGAAAATACGCTTTTTATAAAACCATTTAAACGCTTTACGAATAAATAATTTATAAAAATCAAAAGCTATATTTTCGATAATTTGCATAAAAGTTTTATTAAACTTTTTAATGCTTTTTTCGCCGCCCCGATTTTATTTATTAAAAAGTCAGACGGCTTTATACGCTTGTATATCGATTATCGCAAGCTTAACGATTTTACGAAAAAGGATTTTTACTTTTTGCTTTTGATTAACGAAATATTGGCGCGAATTATTAAAGCCAAGATATTTACGAAAATTAATATTTAATAAGTATTTAATCGAATCCGAATATTCGAAAAATTTGAAAAACTAATTAGTTTTCGTATTCGATACGGTATATATAAATATAAAATTTTTTCGTTCGGTTTTATTAATAAGCCCGTTATATTTTAACGCTTTATTAATAACATTTTTATAAAGCATTTAAATAATTTTTGTTCGGCGTATTTTAACGATATTTTTATTTATTTCGCGAATAATTTAAAATATAAAATTTACGTTAAAAAGATCTTATCGATCTTAAAAAAATACGATTTGAAAACTGATATTAAAAAATGCGAATTTAATATTACGAAAATCAAATTCTTAAGTTTCGTTATTAGCATTTAAAACATTAAAATAAATTCGGAAAAGATCGCTATTATTAAAAATTAATAATATGCAACGAATATGCGAGGCGTGCAAAGCTTTTTAAGCTTTTGCAATTTTTATAAACGCTTTATAGCCGGCTACAGCCGCATTTGCCGCTTTTTTACTGCTTTTATAAATAAAAACGTTTTTTTCGTATTCGAAAAAAAGCAGAAAAACGCATAAAAAGCATTGCGTAAAGCTTTGCTAAGCGCTTTTATTTTGTGCTATTACGATTTTTATAAGCAAACGCGCTTGGAAACCGATTTTTTTTAATAAAATAATAGCTGGCGTATTATCGCAATTGCAAAAAAAAAAAATGATTTTTATTACTCGGTCGGTTTTTTTTTTTTTTAAATTATAATCGACGCCGAGCTTAATTATCCGATTTACGACAAAAAGCTTTTCGCTATTTTTCGCTTTTTTAAAAATTACAAGCCGAAGCTGTTAAATGCTTAAAAAAACGTATATATATATACCGATCACCGCGTTTTAAAATATTTTATAATAATTAAAAATTTTTCGGCCCGATAAGCCCGATAGGCCGAGTTTTTCGCCGATTTTTATTTTACAATTATATACCGGTCGGAAATTATTAATACGCTCGCTGATATTTTTTTTCGCAAAAACTAAAATATTTTCTTATTAAAAGCGCGATAGCGAGCAGTTCGGAAGTAGCAAATGCTTTCAAACGATAAGTTGGATTCTTAGATTTTAAAAGAAATAGCTGTTAAAAGCATAATTACGCTGGCGCTTATGAAAACAGCGTTCGATAAGCGCGACAACGATATTTTTTCCGAAAAAAACAGCGAAAACGAAAAAGATAAAATGCTTATAAAAAAACTCGCAGATTTAACTTCCGTGATCGCGTACGATATGCATAATTATATAATTATAAACGATTTGCTGCAAGCTAACAAAAACTTTTTCTTTTTCGAAGCGCAACGAGCGCAAATCCGCAATTATAGCTTTGATTATTAATTACGATAAAACAAGTTGTTTTTTCAAAGCAGATTGATAATGCTTTTGAAACTTTTCGAACTGCGAATCTTTTTGATCCGATATATTTACGAACAGCTTTGCGTAGCATACGCTGGAATAAGAAAGATAAAGCTTTTGGTCGGTCGTAAATACTATTAAAAGGCTATAAAAGCAAATATATAGCAATACGTTTCGAATTGTCGTTGCATACGAATAAAAGCTAAACGCGATAAAACTTCGGGCTTTTTGAAGCTTTTGCTTATATTTAGCAGGCTTTATTAATATTTGACGATAAACTTTACGAAGCTTTTATTAAACGAAAATAGTTACGATTTTGCTTTCGTAATAATAAATCGCCTGTTTAAAAAGCTTTTGTCAGTTTTTGCCATAAGATTATTATAGCGAAAAGATTGGCAGCTTTGTTTTTGATTTATTAAATACGCTATTTCGGTATATCGGATTTAATTGTTTCGGATCGAAAAGCTTAGTTTGTTTCGGTTTTTTGGCAAAAACTTTGCCGTATATTAGAAATCAAAGTTAAATTAATTATTACGTATAATCTTAATATCGATAGGCAAACCGAAGTGATAAATTAGTATATTAAGCAACGCTTTCGCTTTTTTTGCTTTTATTACCAAGATAATTAAAAACGGCTTTTATTTTTAATAAATATTGCACAGTTGATTTTACCGCACGAGTTTTTCGGCAACGTTTTTTTTTTTAAAATCTTAAATAAATACGAGGCTCGCATATTCTAGAATATAAATAATCTCCGTTTTTTTCGCTCGGCTATCGAAAAGCTTAATCGCGACGAAGTTTTGCATTTGGCCTTTCGAGCTAAAAAGATTATAAAATACGCATAATCGTTTATTACGCAATAATAAGCCAAGATAAAGCGCTTCGCTAATTTGCATAAACGACCGGTGAATTGAAATATAAGCGACGAAGTATTAATAAATACTAAAAATTAAAAGCTCGACCGACCTTTCCGGAAGCTTTCGGACAAATAGTACGGCCCAGTTAAGATCGTCGATAAAATAAAAAAAGTTGAAAGCTTGATTTCTCCGCAGATTGGTTAATTTATTTAATTTTCTATTTATATTCGCTCCGAAAGCATATTAGCAATCTTTTACTTGGCCAACGCCGCTCCGAACCAGCTTTTATTTAATTATTTTTCGAACAGACGAAATAAAAGATCGAAAAAATAATAGATTCGAAATTGCATAAAAAAGTATTGCAATATCAAATCAATTGGAAAAGCGCTAATAAAAATCTCGAATAGTATTTTTGTTTTAACGTTATAACGGCCTTTTATATTTTTTAAGTATTCTACCGATTATATTTTATCGTCAAAAGTTTTTCACGAGCGCTTTTCGTATGGTTGCAAACTTACAACGAAAGCAAAGAAAATTATATTAAATTGAAAAACGATAAACTTATAATTGCAACTGCGAAAACGCAGTTTTTCGAAGAAGAAAGGTAATGTTACGATCCTGGCTAATAGTATAGCTGCCAGTGGTATAGCTGCTAATGGTATGGCTGCTAATAGTATGGCTGCCAATAGTATAGCTGCCAATGGTATAATTGCTGGTGGTGTCGGATTAAGATTTGGGCACGGATCATTTCGGCTATTAAGCCTCGCGCTAAGTCACGTGACTTATAAGCGCAACCTATTGTACATAAAGTTCGCGACCCCGAGCATTTTAGCTCGGTGTTTTTCTTTCAATTTACATGCGTACCTTTTGGTCCACATCATTCTTCTGATCATTCTTAAGCTAGCTGTGACATTTATTTGGCGCATAAAAAGCTTTCCGGTTTTTTTGCAAAATTTATAAATTAGCTGAAAGCGTATTCCGAAGATTTGAATTCGTACGATCATTTGGATAGCGACGTATTAATAAATAAAAGCTCGAGGGCGCGCTTTTTTCGGATAGAAAAGTAATATGACGATTCACTTTTTTTGCCCCTCGTATCACTTTAGCAATTACGTATAGCTGCAAGCTTCCTGGTCTCCTGATAAGTCTTTTTATCAACTGTGGAAACTATTTATATATATAAAGCACTTCCCTTTTAGCACCTCTGCCTTTTGCAATTGTTGATTCTAAATAAATATCTTTGTTACAAAACCAAAGGCTCGTTTCTTATACTATATGAACACGGCGACCAGTTGACTGATCTCCCAGCCCTCCGACTAATTAAATCGTCACACCTCTCGTGTCACCCCAGCAACTACGTGTAGCTGCAAGCTCCCTGGTCTTCTGGTGGGTCTTCCTATCAATTGTGGAAATTATTTATATATATAAAACTCTTTTTCCTTAGCAACTTCTGCTTTTTGCAGTTGTTAATTCTAAATAAATATCTTTGTTACAAAATCAAAAGCTCGTTTTTTTATATTATATGAATAAAGCGACCAGTTGACTGATTTTTCAGCCCTTTTATTAATTAAATCGTTATATTATTAATAATTCTTTTTTTACGCTGGCGACGGCGTAAACTTTTTTTTTTCGAATTTTTTACGGGTTATACCAAAGTGATCGACCGGTCGTAAAAAAGCTTATTTTCGCATTTCGCGAAAAATAGCTTTTGTTCAACGATTTTCCTTTTAGCAAAGCTTTTCAGCTTCTGCTATTATATTTCAACCCCTTTTTTAATCAGCGAAAAAGCAGCCTCCCCCAAAAGCTTTTTCTTTTGAAAAACAGTTCTTTCCCCGAAAAAAGAAAAACAAAAGAAAAAGCAGAGCGCTAATTATTTCGCCTGCCATTTTTTTCTTGCAGCCTAGCGCTGAAAGCGTTCAGTTGAAACTTTTGCAAAATCAATTGAAAAAAACGCAAAAGCGTAAACGATAACTTTTAGAAATTATACGACTGCGACAAACCTTTTAATTAAAGCGTTTGATAAGATTTATCGAACGTGCTTTTGCTAATCGCGAATCTGCTGCTTTTTTTTTTCGCAACGTTTTATTTTAATTAACAAACGCTGCAAATCAATTTTCACGCTTTTCGCGAATTTTCTTTAAATTTCTTTTTAACGGCTAAAATTTTAGCGCGCTTTTTAAACGCTATAATTTCCATTTATCTGCTGATTTTCGATTAATTCGTATAAAGCGCGTTCCGAATTTTAAATTTAAGCTAAATAATAATAAAAATTACAAAGCACGCTATTGAAAAACTAAAGTTTTCGACAATTTCGAATTTTATTACGATTATTTCGCTAGCGATCGATTTCGTAAAAATTATATATTCGATCAAACCGAAAGCGTAGCAAAAGAGTTTTTTATTCCGCGTATTTTAAACCGTTCCGATTTTATATTTTTCGAAAAATTAATAAAAAAAATCGCCGATTTCCTGGCCGACTTTTTAAACGTTTAAAAAGCCGAAAACGAATTTAAAATGCTTGTAATAAATACGCACGACGACTTTTAGCGATTTTATTTGCGATTTTCCATTTTCGCAGCGAACGTTTAAATACAAATTAATAAACAGCTTCGAAACGCTTTTCGCGATAAAATACTAAAGCGTTTACGAAAAAAGCTGCATTTGGAATAAGCGCGTATAACGATTTTTAAAAATTGGTTTATCGCCGTTCGTTAAAAAAAACAAAGTTAATTAGCTAAACGAATTTTATACGCGAATCGCTTTTCAATCAAATTTATTATTTATCAAAATGATAAGTTTTTAATCAAAACGTACTACGAATTAAATCGTACGTACGAAAGTCGTTTAAATGCTTTATAAGCTTTTTTTCAGCCTTTTGCTGCTTTTCCTTTTTTTCCACGTCAAAACGCCTTTTTTGGCGTTTTTCTTTTTCGATCGGACCAACGATAACGCTCGTTTTTTATTTTATATCAAAAATTTTAAAAAAGCCAATCTGCACGACCTTTTACGGACCGACCCTCCGTTCCATTTAAAAGCTTTTTTAGGCTAGTAAATATAAACAAAATCGAACCGGCCGAAGATTCGCTTTTTAATAATAATAATAAAAATAAAAACCTTTTTCCAAACGACTTTTAAAACGCATATAAAAAAATCGAAAGCTTTCCCGCCAATTGGAAAAACGCTTAAGCTTAAGCAAAGCTTTTTTTTTAAGCGTATTGCGCGATATGCGTTATTTTAACGTTCGAAAGCTTTTTAATAGCGATTTATTAACAATTTCCGTTATATTTATCAAAAATAGCTTTTCGTACAAAATAAAAGCGCTCGCCGATTTTAAAGCGAACGGTTATGCGTTGATCGATTCGGCGCTAATTAAATTAAATTTTTTTTTTTTTTAAACTTTTGATTTAATCTTTTCCGGCTTTTTTTTTTGTAAAAAAATATAATAAAGCTCGTAGCCATTTAATTATATATTTTACGCTTTTTAATTTTATTATTAATAATCGAATATAATCGTTTATTCCTTTTTTAATTATTAATTTCGGAAATTATAATATGATTTTAAAAAAAGCTAGGTTGGCCGAATACTAAGTTTTATTAAATGATAATAAGCGCAAGCTTTATTGGCCGAAGTCTTACCTTTTTATAGACGCTCGTTATATTAAAGTTTTTTATTTGCATTTTCGAAAGATTTGATTTCGCTATTAAAACGACGCTGTAAAACGTAACAAAAACCTTGATTAATTATAGCAAATTTACGATGCTATGCGAAGCGCGAAAAAATCGAATTTTATTCGCGGTGCCAATTTCGATAGCGACGCTAATAGAATAATACAAGAAATCATACCATTTTCCCAGGCTGCCGATTCTTTTTTTATTATTTTTTCTTTTTTTTTTTTTTCTTCGTTAAAACAGCTTTTTCGTTTTACGAAAAACAATTATATTAAAAACCGAAAAAAAGCTTTCGCCGCGATAACTTTTCAGCTTAATATAATCGATAGTTTAAACAAATTATTTTCTGAATTTCTTAAACGACCAGTTCGAAAACGAATCTTTTAATTTATTACTTATCTAATTTTTATCTGCCAGATTATTGCATACGCTTTTAAGCTGATTTTCAGAAAAAAAGCAATTAAAATGTTTTTAATTTTTTTATATAAGATCGACAGAATATTAAACGATTTTACGTATAATATTTTTTTCAAAACCTAATTTTATAATTTTTTCGAACGTTTCAAAACCAACGAAATATCGATTTCGATCTTTTTAATCAGTTTAGCAAAGCTAACTTCGAATAAACCTTTTCGAATTTTTTTTCCCGGAGTACAAAAACTTCGAATACGTGTTTTCTAAGGCCGCTAATAACGAGCTAGCCTTTCACCGGTCTTACGATCACAAAATCGAGTTTATTATAAATGAAAAAAAACTGAAATACATTTTTTTATATAAAATATCGATTTTAAAGCTCGAGATAATTAAGACTTATTTGCAAGATAATTTTAACAAAAGCTTTATCGAACCTTCTACCGCTTTTTTCGCTGCTTTAATGCTTTTCGCTAAAAAACCCGACGGTTTACTGCGTTTTTATATCGATTATCGAATTTTTAATAATATTATTCGTAAAAATCGCTATTTTTTCTTTTTTATCGATGAAACTCTTGCTCGTTTTTCGGAAGCGCGAATTTTTACGAAGCTCGATATTCGTAAAGCTTTTTATAAAATTCGAATAGATTCCGTTAATAAAAAACTGACGACGTTTCGTACGCGTTACGACGCTTATAAATATAAGATGCTATTTTTTGGCTTTATTAATAAATTCGCAATTTATCAACGCTATATAAACGACGTTTTTTTCGATTATTTAAACGATTTTTGTATTGCATACCTGGATAATATTTTTATTTATTCGTCCGACCTTTTAAAATACGTTATATACGTTCGCAAAGTATTTTAAAAATTCGCTGACGCTGAATTACAGGCCGATATTCGGAAGTTTGAATTTAACGTTATTCGGACCTGTTATTTAAGCTTTATTATTTTTATTAAAAGCTTAAAAGTAAACTTAAAAAAAATTTCCGTGGTCGCTTATTAAAAGCCTTTTACTATTATAAAAGGTATATAAAGTTTTTTTGGTTTTTGTAATTTCTACCGACGTTTTATTCGAAACTACGATATAATTGCAAAGCTTTTAATTTATTTGACCAAAGCTAACGTTTTTTAATTTTATTTTTGAATATCAAAAAAGTTTCGACCTTTTTATACTAGCTTTTATTATTGCATCAGTTTTACAATATTATAAGTAAAACCTTTCTTATATATTAAAAACTGACGTTTTCGACGGCGTAATAGCTTTTATGCTTTCGCAATTTTATAATAACAACTAGCTTCCAATCGCTTATTTCAGCAAAATCATAGCTTTCGCAAAGCTAAACTACGTCGTATATAATAAAAAAATACTCGCAATCGTAAGATTTTTAAGCAACTTTCGTATTAAACTAATTAGCTTAATTTATTAAATTAAAATAATTATTAATTATAAAGCTTTAAAATACTTTATAACTTTTAAACTTTTAAACGCTCGATAAGCACGCTGGGCCGAGCTTTTCGCCGACTACAACTTTTTTATTACGTATAAACCAAATAAATACAACTTTTTGGCTAACGCATTAACACGTCGTACGAGCGAATTCGACCGCTAAAACTTTTTTAAACGCATTCAGCGCTTGCAAACACTTTTTCGAGCCGATCAAATCGATTACCGCTTTTTAATTAAAAAACTTCGATCTTTTACGGCTTTCGAAACAGCTGTTTTTATCGTTAAAATAGCTGATTTTTTTTTCGCATTTCGTATCGTTAATTAAATTTTTTACGCTAATCGCATAGCTAGCAGTCTGATAGCTTTCCGAAAAAAAGCTATACGAAACGCTACGAAAAAAAACGACGATAATAATACTTCGTATACGCTTAAACGCGACCTGCTGTTATATTACGGTCGTTTAATAATATCAAACGTCGATTATTTTCGTTTGGCTTTTATACGAAAAATGCACGACCAAATTTTTACCGTTTATTTCAGCGCTCGCAAAACTACGCAATTGCTTTCGGACCAATATTATTAGCGAAGTATAACAGTTTTCGTAAAACAATACTATCGCAATTGCTACGCTTATCGAAAAAGTTTTATTTTAAAAAATAAGCGCTCCGGCTTTTTTCAGCTTTTTTTTGTTTTTAACCATTTTTAAAAGCACGTTATAATAAACTTTTGCAGCTTTAACAAAAACAAACACGATTACGATAATATATTCGTAATAATAAATCGCTTTTTCAAGCAAGCTATTTCGATTTTTTATTATAAAAATATCGACGCTCGAAGCTTTGTTAAATTATATATATTCCACGTATACAAATATTTTGGCTTTTTAAAAAGTATTATTAACGATCGTAGCTTTTAGTATTAATTTACTTTCTGATTTGAATTAAACAAAATACTCGGTATATAATTAAAATTTTCGACAGCCGCTTATTTTAAAACCGACGGTCAGACCGAAATTTACAATTAATATTTGTAAAAACGCTTTCGACCCTTCGTGAATTTCTATTAAAACGATTAAAACGAATTTTTCTTAATAATAAATTTCGCTCAAATGGTTTTTTTTTACGAAAATCTAAATGGCTTTTCATTTTTTAAAATTGTATACGATTATATTTCTTATAATAATTGAAACTGAAAGCTCGATATTTCTTTTTTTTTTTAATCTTTTATATAAGCTAAACGCAAACGAAGCTCGTGCGTACGCTCGCCGCTATTACGACGCTTGAAATCTCGCCAAATCGCATTTTTAATAAGCTTACGATAAAATAAAAAAAATACGAATAAGTTTCGCCGCGCGATCGATTTTAACGTTAGCGATTACGTATAGCTCGATATACGTTTATTTCCGATTTTCCGGCCTTTTCGCAAGCTCGACAATCTTATAAACGGCCTTTTCAAAATTGTAACTAAAATTTTCGATAACGCTTTCAAACTAAACCTTTTTAATATTATAAACGTACATTTAGTTTTTTACGTTAATCGATTGCGTAAAACAGCTGACGACGCGTTTTCAAATCAGATTAATTTAGCTTTTAAATTTATTAATATAACTAATAAGCTTAAATACGAAATCGAAGAATTAATCGCCTGTCGAATACAGCGGAAAACCTTTTAGTACAAAGCTTTTTAAATAAACTTAAATAAAAATTTCACGTGATACTTCGCGTCTGACTTTATATATGCTTTTTTGAAAATGCGCGATTTTTATTTGGCGCATAAAAAGCTCTCCGATCCTTTTGCAAAACTTGTAAATTGGCTAAAAGCGTATTCCGAAGATTTAGATTCGTACGATCACTTGGATAGCGACGTATTAATAAATAAAAGCTCGAAAGCGCGCTTTTTTCGGACGGGAAAGTAATATAACGATTTATTTTTTTGCCACTTTTCGTATCACTCCAGCAACTACGTGTAGCTGCAAGCTTCCTGGTCTTCTGATAAATTTTTCCATTAATTATGAAAACTATTTATGTATATAAAGCTTTCTTTCCTTAGCAACCTTTGTCTTCTGCAGTTGTTGATTCTAAGTGAATATCTTTGTTACAAAACCAAAGGCTCGTTTTTTTATACCATATGAACAAGGCGACCAGTTGACTGATCTCCCAGCCCTTCGACTGATTAGATCGTTACAGGCGTCGATTATAATTTTGAAAAAAAAACCGACCGAATAATAAAAGTTATTTTTTTGCAATTGCGATAATACGCTAATTATTATTTTATTAAAAAAGTCGGTTTTTAAGCGCGTTTGCTTATAAAAGTCGTAATAATACAAAATGAAAGCATTTAACAAAGCTTTGCGTAATATTTTTTATACGTTTTTCTGCTTTTTTTCGAATACGAAAAAAACGTTTTTGCTTATAAAAACAGTAAAAAAGCGGCAAATACGGCTATAGCCGGCTATAAAGCGTTTGTAAAAATTGCAAAAGTTTAAAAAGTTTTGCACGTTTCGCATATTCGCTGTATATTATTAATTTTTAATAATAGCGATTTTTTCCGGGTTTATTTTAATATTTTAAATATTAATAACGAAATTTAAAAATTTAATTTTCGTAATATTAAATTCGCATTTTTTAATATTAGCTTTTAAGCCGTGTTTTTCTAAAATCGACAAAATCTTTTTAATATAAATTTTATATTTTAAATTATTCGCGGAATAAATAAAAATATTGTTAAAATACGCCGAATAAAAACTTATTTAAATGTTTTATAAAAATATTATTAATAAAGCGTTAAAATATAGCGAGCCTATTAATAAAGCCGAACGGAAAATTTTATATTTGTATATATTATATCGAATACGAAAACTAATTAGTTTTTCAGACTTTTCGAATATCCGAATTCGATTAAATGCTTATTAAATATTAATTTTCGTAAACATTTTAGCTTTAATAATTCGCGCTAGTATTTCGTTAATTAAAAGCAAAAAATAAATTTTTTTTTTCGTAAAATCGTTAAGCTTGCGATAATCGATATATAAACGTATAAAGCCGTTTGATTTTTTAATAAATAAAATCGGAGCGGCGAAAAAAGCATTAAAAAATTTAATAAAGCTTTTGTGTAAATCATCGAAAATATAGCTTTTGACTTTTATAAGCTGCTTATTCGTAAAACGTTTAAATAGTTTTATAAAAAGCGTATTTTCCGTAGCTAAATATATTTTGTAATTTATACCGAAACGGCGAAAAGCGAACTTATCGCTATTTTGCTTATAAAAAAGTTTTTCGAATTTCGAATATTAAGCTGAAAAAAACTTTTTTATAAAAATTACGTTATCGTTATGTTTAGCTTATAAAGCGTCGGAAACAAAAATGCTTTTTATTGCCGCGAATTGTATGATTTTTTCAGATTCGGCGATTTTCGCACGGCGAAAACGTTTTTTGTATATATTATACATAAAAGTAATAAACGTGCAATCGTTGAATAATAATAATCTTTTTTTTTTTACGATTCGCATTCGCTTTTCGTAACGTGTTTATAAAGCGCTGAATGCAAAAGCGAAAATACAGCTGATATTATAATTAAAAATAAAAAAAGTAGCAATTGGCTCGGTTAAAAAAACCGGCTTGGTCGGTTTAAAGCTGCCAATAAAAAACTTTTCCATTTTGTGCAAATTGCTTTTAAAATTTCGCATAAACGTAAAAGGTTTATTAGTTTTAAAATTTAAATAAGCTTTTTTAATTGTCGTAAAAATATTAGCAGAAGTATATAAAGCTTTTATTGCGCTGTTTCGTTTGTTTGCATTTTTTTTATATATGCGATTAAGCATTTTAAGCTTTTTTCGCTGATTAAAATCGACGAACAACTGCTCGTTGAAATCAAAAATAACAAATATATCGAATAGCTATTTTATTTTGTTTTTTTCTTAGCTATACGCTTGCTTTAAATCGTAATGCTATAAAAATTTGCGATTAATAAAAACGTCGGTAAAGCCCAGGTTTATAATTAAAAAAGGAAAATTTATACGACGTCCTTTAATCGTAAAAAAAAAAAATAGCAAAAGAAATAGGCTTTTCCGGCTCGCTATTATAGCCGGTGGATATAATAAGCTTATGCAGCCGAATAAAACTTATTTCGAAACGTTAAAAAAATTGATACGCTAAAAAAGTTTTAATCGCATCGAAAATATTAACTTCGCTATCGATATATATAAATGTTTTAATATATAATTTATTACGTGCTAGTTTTATAAAAATTAAAAACTGTCGCTTTTTTATTAAAAAGCGGTGGTTAAACTTTAAATCTTTTTATAAATCGAATTTTTTATTATAATAAAATTTTTTGCTACGATTTAAAAGTTTTTTAACAGATCGTTTTGCTTTTCGTCGATAGCTATTTCGGCGATTTTGCGATTAAATTAAGCGTCGAAGCAAACGTTTGCGAAATAGCCGAATTTGCCGCAGTTATAATAAACGTTAAAAAAACGCGCAGCTAAACGAAGAAAACCGGAAATAACAAAAGTGGCAGTTATACGCTCGTAAGAATTTCTGTTAAAAAAAGGAAAAGCTGTGCGAGCAAAAAAAGCTAAAAAAATAAAACGCTATAAAGCTTTAAAAATACCGGAAGTACGCTTAAAATCTTAATTAGCAAAAGTTATAACAAAGAAAAAATAGCTTATGCGACGGACAAAAGCTATTTTTTCAGCTCGGATATTACGTAACTTTTATTCGCAACGGCTAAAAACTCGTTTAAAGCAATATAAATATTATTTATTTTGTAATTTTTTATTTAAAAATCGTATTTAAAAATAAAAATAACTTTTTCGTATATATTTTCAAACTAACGGTTTTTAGCAATTTTGTTAATAACTGCGTAACGAATAAATAAAAAACGAAAATTATTATAAATTTAATTATTATTTATATAAAACTTGTTATATTGCAATTTAGCAGATTAAACGCGGTTATAATCAAAAAAGCGCTGATTAAAAATACGAAAAACGTTTCGGGCCGATTAGGCTTGGTTATAAAACTCGGGATTTAAATGCTTTAAAATAATAATTTTTGCTTTTCCAATAATGCATTTAAAATATGCTTTGGCTTAGTTTATGCTTTATATAAAGTTTTTTAAATACTTTTTAATAAACAATTTTATATTTATTTTTTATGCGTTATATTTAATTTTTTTTTAATAATCGCTGAAAGCGTAGCGAAAGTATTTAATTTTAAATAATTCGATTCGAAAAATAATTAAATCGAAAACGAAAAAATAATATTCGGAAATTAATTAAAAGTTTGCCGTAAAAACGCGCGAAGCTCGAAGTAAAAAAAAGGCGTCGCGGGCGATATTAGCGAAAAAAGCTGAAAAGCGAGCGGCGGCAATAGCTTAAGCGATTATCTGAGCGATTTGAAACTGCTGGACCGCAATGAATTTTTTAGCGTTAACAAATATATTAAGCAATCGGTTTAAAAATATTCGTCGGTTTGAAAATACTAAAATATCAGCGTTGTATAATTCGATTTTAAATTCGATAATAAAACGAAAAGATTTAGCAAATAAATCGGCTGCAAATAATTATAATTCGATAAAAAAGTCGTAGAATAAAAATTCGCTGCCAAAATCGTCGAAAAAGCTTGGAACGAATAAAAATTCGAAAGCGTTAAAAGCGGAAGCAGAAAGTAAAAATGCTGACTCGAAGCTGAATCGTACGAATTGCGTTTGTTTTCGGATGCCGCGTCGATTTATAAAAAAAGCATAAAATATATAAAAAAAAAGCGATTCGAATTGCAAAAGCAAATCGAATTAATAAAAAAAAAAGATTTTAGCTTTTTCTAAAAACAAAATTAATAAAAAAAAGTTTTGATTAAAGCACCGATAAATAAACGTCGGTACGAGCGGCCTGAAAAAAATTCGAATTATAAAAGCAAATCGAGTTTTTAACCGTGAATATAAAGTTTTTCAGCGAAAATTGTTTGGTTTTTTTTTATATTATAACTAGCTTAAAAATAATCAGAAAAATAATATAAATTAAAAAGTACGCATATAAATTGAAAAAAAAAACACCGAGCTAAAATGCTCGAAATCGCGAACTTTATATATAATAGATTGCGCTTATAAATCACGTGATTTAACGCGAAGCCTAGTGGCCGAAATGGTCCGTGCCCAAACCTTAATCCAACACCACCAGCAATTATACCATTGGCAACCATACCATTGGCAACCATACCACTGGCAACCATACCACTGGCCAGGATCGTAATATAAACAACGGTCAGATTTATAATAATTTTCGTTTTTTGTTTATTCGTTACGCAGTTATTAGCAAAATTGCTAAAAACCGTTGATTTGAAAATATATGCGAAAAAATCATTTTTATTTTTAAATACGATTTTCGAATAAAAAAATACAAAATAAATAATAATTATATTGTTTTGAACGAGTTTTTGGCCGTTGCGGATAAAAAATCACGTAATATCCGAGCTAAAAAAATGGCTTTTGCCCGTCGTATAAATTATTTTTCTTTTATTATAGCTTTTGCTAACCAGGATTTTAAGCGTACTTCCGGTATTTTCAAAGTTTTATAACGTTTTATTTTCTTAGCTTTTTCTGCTCGCATAGCTTTTCCTTTTTTTGGCAGAAATTCTTACGAGCGTATAGCTGCTATTTTTACTACTTCCGGTTTTTTCCGCTTGGCTGCGCGTTTTTTTAGCGCTTATTATAATTGCGGCAAGCCCGGCCATTTCGCAAACGTTTGTTCCGACGCCAAGCTCAGTCGCAAAATCGCCGAAATAGCTATCGACGAAAAGCAAAACGATTTGTTAAAAAACTTTTAAGCCGTAGTAAAGATTTTTATTATAGCAAAAAATTCGATTTATAAAAGAATTTAAAGTTTAATCAGCGCTTTTTAATAAAAAGCGACAGTTTTTAGTTTTTATAAAACTAATACGTAATAAATTATATATTAAAACATTTGCATATATCGATAACGAAGCTAATATTTTCGGCGCGATTAAAGTTTTTTTAGCGTATTAATTTTTTTAATATTTCGAAGTAAATTTTATTCGGCTGCATAAGCTTATTATATCCACCGGCTATAATAGCGAGCCGAAAAAGCTTATTTTTTTGCTATTTTTCTTTTTTTTACGATTAACCGACGTCGTGTAAATTTTCCTTTTCTGATTATAAACCTGGGTTTTACCGACGTTTTTATTAATCGCAAATTTTTATAATATTACGATTTAAAACAAGCGTATAACTAAGAAAAAAACAAAATAAAATAGCTATTCGATATATCTGTTATTTTTTATTTCAACGAGCAATTATTCGTCGATTTTAATCAGCGAAAAAAGCTTAAAATACTTAGTCGCATATATTAAAAAAATGCAAATAAACGAAACAGCGCAATAAAAGTTTTATATACTTCTGCCAATACTTTTACAACGATTAAAAAGGCTTATTTAGGCTTTGAAGCTGGTAGACTTTTTATATTTATGCGAAATTTCAAAAGCAATTTATACAAAATGAAAAAGTTTTTTATTAGCAGTTTTAAACCGACCAAGCCGGTTTTTCCAATCGTGCTAATTACTTTTTTTATTTTTAATTGTAATATCAATTGTATTTCCGCTTTTGTATTCAGCGCTTTACAAATACGTTACGAAAAGCGGATGCGAGCCGCAAAAAAAAAAAAAAATTATTACCATCCAGCGACTGCACGTTTGTTGCTTTTATGCATAATATAAATAAAAAACGTTTTCGCCGTACGAAAATCGCCGAGTCTGAAAAAGTTATATAGCTCGCGGTAATAAAAAAGCATTTCCGTTTTCGACGTTTTGCAAGCCAAATATAACGATAACGTGGTTTTTGTAAAAAAGCTTTTTTTAATTTAGTATTCGGAATTCGAAAAACTGTTTTATAAGCAACAAAACGATAAGCTCGTTTTTCGCCGCTTCGGTATAAATTACAAAATATATATTGCTACGGAAAATACGCTTTTTATAAAACCATTCAAACGTTTTACGAATAAACAGCTTATAAAAATCAAAAGCTATATTTTCGACAATTTGTATAAAAGTTTTATTAAACCTTTTAATGCTTTTTTCGCCGTTCCGATTTTGTTTATTAAAAAATCAAACGGCTTTATACGCTTATATATCGATTACCGTAAGCTTAACGATTTTACGAAAAAAGATTTTTATTTTTTGCTTTTAATTAACGAAATGCTAACGCGAATTATCAAAATCAAAATATTTACGAAAACTAATATTTAATAAACATTTAATCGAATCCGGATATTCGAAAAGTTTGAAAAACTAATCAGTTTTCGCATCCGATACGGCATATACAAATATAAAATCTTTTCGTTCGGCTTTACTAATAGGCCCGTTATATTTCAACGTTTTATTAATAATATTTTTATAAAGCATTTAAATAATTTCTGTTCGGCGTATTTCGACGATATTTTTATTTATTTCGCGAATAATTTGAAATATAAAATTTACGTTAAAAAAATTCTGTCGATTTTAAAAAAACACGATTTGAAAACTAATATGAAAAAATACGAATTTAATATTACGAAAATCAAATTTCTAAGTTTCGTTATTAGTATTTAAAATATTAAAATAAGCCCGGAAAAAATCGCTATTATTAAAAATTGGTAATATGCAGCGAATATGCGAAGCGTGCAAAGCTTTTTAAACTTTTGTAATTTTTACAAACGTTTTACAGCCGGCTACAGCCGTATTTGCCGCTCTTTTACTGCTTTTATAAGCAAAAACGTTTTTTTCGTATTCGAAAAAAAACAGAAAAACGTATAAAAAGCATTGCGCAAAGCTCTGCTAAATGCTTTTATTTTATATTATTACGACTTTTATAAATAAACGCGCCTGGAAACCGATTTTTTTAATAAAATAATAATTGGCGTATTATCGCAATTGCAAAAAAATAACTTTTATTATCCGGTCGGTTTTTTTTCTAAAATTATAATTAACGCCGAATTTAATTATCCGATTTACGATAAAAAGCTTTTCGCTATTTTTCGCTTTTTCAAAAATTATAAACCGGAGTTGTTAAGCGTTTAAAAAAACGTATATATATATACCGATCACCGCGTTTTAAAATATTTTATAATAATCAAAAATCTTTCGGCCCGATAAGCCCGATAAATCGAGTTTTTCGCCGATTTTCATTTTATAATTATATACCGGTCGGAAATTATTAATACGCTCGCTAATACTTTTTTTTCGTAAAAGCCAAAACATTTTTTTATTAAAAGCACGACAGCGAGCAGTTCGAAAGCAGTAAATGCTTTTAAACGATAAGTTGGATTTTTAGATTTTAAAAAAAATAGCTGCTAAAAACATAATTACGCTGGCGCTTATATAAATAGCTTCCGATAAGCGCGACAACGATAGCATTTTTTTTGAAAAAAACAACGAAAACGAAAAAAGTAAAATACTTATAAATAAATCCGTAAATTTCATTTCCGTAGTCGCATACGATATATATAATTATATAATTATAAACGATTTGCTGCAAGCTAATAAAAACTTTTTTTTTTCGAAGCGTAACGAATGCAAACCCGCAATTATAATTTAAATTATTAATTGCGATAAAACAAATTGTTTTTTCAAAGCAAATTAATAATATTTTTAAAACCTTTCGAATTGCGAACCTTTTTAATTCGATATATTTACGAATAGCTTTACGTAGCATACGCTGAAATAAAAAAAATAAAACTTTTAATCGGTCGTAAATATTATTAAAAAATTATAAAAGCAAATATATAATAATACGTTTCGAATTATCGTTGCATACGAATAAAAGCTAAACGCGACAAAACTTCGGACTTTTTAAAGCTTTTGCTTATATTCAGCAGGCCTTATTAATATTTAACGATAAATTTTACGAAGCTTTTATTAAACGAAAATAATTACGATTTCGCTTTCGTAATAATAAATCGCTTATTTAAAAAGCTTTTATCAGTTTTTTGCTATAAAATTATCACAGCGAAAAAACTGACAGTTTTGTTTTTGATTTATTAAATACGCTATTTCGGCATGCCGGATTCAATTGTTTCGGACCGAAAAGCTTAGTTTGTTTCGGTTTTTTAGCAAAAACTTTGTCGCATATTAAAAATCAAAATTAAATTAATTATTATATATAATTTTAATATCGATAAACAAACCGAAATAATAAACCAATATATTAAGCAACGCTTTCGCTTTTTTTGCTTTTATTATCAAAACAATTAAAAACGCTTTTTATTTTTAATAAATATTATATAATTGATTTTGCCGCACGAATTTTTCGGGAACGTTTTTTTTTTTAAATTTTAAATAAATACGAAACTCGCATATTTTAAAATATAAACAATTTTCGTTTTTTTCGCTCGGCCATCGAAAAGCTTAACCGCGACGAAGCTTTGCATTTGGCCTTCCGAACTAAAAAAATTATAAAATACGCATAATCGTTTATTACGCAATAATAAACTAAAATAAAGCGTTTCGCTAATTTGTATAAACGACCGATAAATTAAAATATAAGCGACGAAGTATTAATAAATATTAAAAATTAAAAGCTCGACCGATCTTTCCGAAAGCTTTTAAACAAATAATACGGCCCAGTTAAAATCGTCCATAAAATAAAAAAAAGTTGAAAGCTTGATTTTTCCGCAAATTAATTAATTTATTTAATTTTCCATTTATATTCGCTTCGAAAGCATATTAGCAATCTTTTATCTAGCTAACGGCGCTTCGAACCAGCTTTTATTTAACTATTTCTTAAATAAACGAAATAAAAGATCGAAAAAATAATAAATTCGAAATTGCATGAAAAAGTATTGTAATACCAGGTCAATTGAAAAAGCGCTAATAAAAATCTCGAATAATATTTTTGTTTTAACGCTATAACGGCTTTTTATATTTTTTAAGCATTTCACCGATCGCATCCTACCGCCAAAAGCTTTCTACGAGCGCTTTTCGCATAGCTGCAAGCTTACAACGAAAGCAGAGAAAATTACACTAAGTTAAAAAACAATAGACTTATAATCGCAACTGCGCGGACGCAGTTTTTCGGAAAGGAAAAATAGTATTACGATCCTGGCCTAGCTAATAATAATTGCTAATAGTATAATTGCTAATAATATAATTGCTAATAATATAATTGCTGATAATATTAGATTAAGGTTTGGGCACGGACCACCTCGGCCACTAGGTTTCGCGCTAAGTCACGTGATTCACAAGCGCAACCTATTATATATAAAATTCGCGACCCCGAGCATTCTAGCTCGGTGTTTTTCTTTCAATTTATATGCGTACCTTTTGGTCCACATCACCCTTCTGATCACCCTCAAGCTAGCTGTGACAGTAAGTGCCAGTGGTGTTTTGCCGGTGGTGTTGGATTAAGGTTCGGGCACGGGCCACCTCGGCCACTAGGCCTCGCGCTAAGTCACGTGACCCATAAGCGCAACCTATTGTAAATAAAATTCGCGACCCCGAGCATTTTAGCTCGGTGTTTTTTTTCAATTTATATGCGTACCTTTTGGTTTATATTACTTTTTTGATCATTTTTAAGCTAATTATAATATAAAAAAAAACTAAACAACTTTCGCTAAAAAGCTTTATATCTACGGTTAAAAATTCGATTTGCTTTTGTAATTCGAATTTTTTTCAGGCCGCCCGTACCGACGTTTATTTATCGGTGCTTTAATCAAAACTCTTTTTTATTAATTTTGTTTTCAAAAAAAGCTGAAATCATTTTTTTTTATTAATTCGATTTGCTTTTGCAATTCGAACTATTTTTTAATATATCTTATGCTTTTTTCATAAATCGACGCGGCATCCGAAAACAAACGCAATTCGTACGATTCGTGTAACGATCTAATCAGTCGGAGGGCTGGGAGATCAGTCAACTGGTCGCCGTATTCATATGGTATAAAAAACGAGCCTTTGGTTCTGTAACAAAAATATTTATTTAAAATTAACAACTGCAGAAAACAAAAGTTGCTAAAAAGAAAAAGCTTTATATATATAAATAATTTTTACAATTAATAAAAAGATTTATTAAAAGACCAGAAAGCTTGCAGCTATATATAATTGCTGAGGTGACACGAAAAATAGCAAAAAAGCGAATCGTTATATTATTCCTCCGTCCGAAAAAAGCGCGCCCTCGAGCTTGTATTTATTAATACGTCGCTATTCAAATAATCGTACGAATTCAAACCTTCGGAATACGCATTCAGCCAATTTATAAGTTTTATAAAAGGGCCGGAAAGCTTTTTATGCGCCAAATAAAAATCGCGTATTTTCAGAAAAGCGTATATAAAATCAAACGCGGAGTACCACGTAAGATTTTTATTTAAGCCTATTTAAAAAGCTTTATATTAAAAAATCTTCCGTTGCATTCGACAAGCGATTAATTCTTCGATTTCGTATTCAAGCTTATTAATTATATTAATAGGTTTAAAAGCTAGGTTAACCTGGCCTAAAAACGCGTCGTCAATTGCTTTACGCAGTCGATTAACGTGAAAAACTAAATATACGTTTATAATACTAAAAAAGTCTAGCTTAAAAGCGTTGTCGAAAATTTTGGTTATAATTTCAAAAGGGCCGTTTGTAAAATTATCGAGCTTGCGAAAAGGCCGGAAGGTCGGAAATAAACGCATATTGTTACGATCCTGCCAGTGGTATAGATGCCAGTGGTATGATTGCCGGTGGTGTTGGAATAAGATTTGGGCACGGACCACCTCGGCCACTAGGCCTCGCGCTAAGTTACGTAACTTATAAGCGCAATTTATTGTATATAAAATTCGCGATTCCGAGCATTTTAGCTCGGTGTTTTTTTTTTAATTTATATGCGTACCTTTTGATTTATATTACTTTTCTAATTATTTTCAAGCTAGCTGTGATATAAAAAAAAACCAAACAACTTTCGCTGGGAAGCTTTATATTTACGATTAAGGATTCGATTTGCTTTTGCGATTCGAATTCTTTTTAGGCCATTCGTACCGACGTTTATTTATCGGTGCTTTAATTAAAACTTTTTTTTTTAATTTTGTTTTTAGAAAAAGCTGGAAATTTTTTTTTTTATTAATTCGATTTGCTTTTGCAATTCGAATCGCCTTTTTTTAATATTATAATATATTTTATGCTTTTTTTATAAGTCGACGCGGCATTCGAAAACGAACGCAATTCGTACGATTCGGCTTCGAATCAGCATTTCTACTTTCTGCTTCTGCTTTTAGCGCTTCCGAATTTTTATTCGTTTTAGGCTTTTTCGACGATTTTAGAAACGAGTTTTTATTTTACGATTTTTTTACCGAATTACAATTATTTGCTGGATTTTTTCGTTTTATTATCGAATCTAAAATCGTGTTGTACGACGCTGACATTTTAATACTTTTAAACCGACGAATGCTTTTAAACCGATTATTTAATATATCTGCTAACGCTGAAGAATTTACTGCGGCCTAGCAGCTTTAAATCGCTTAAATAATCGCTTAAGCTATTGCCGCCGCTCGCTTTTCAGCTTTTTCCGCTAATATCTGTTACGATCCTGCCAGTGGTATAAATGCCAGTGGTATAATTGCCGGTGATGTTGAAATAAGATTTGGGCACGGACCATCTCGGCCATTAAGCTTCGCGCTAAGTTACGTGATTTATAAACGTAATTTATTATATATAAAATTCGCGATTCCGAGCATTTTAGCTCGGTGTTTTTTTTTTAATTTATATGCGTACTTTTTGGTTTATGTTATTTTTCTGATCACTTTTAAGCTAGCTGTAATATAAAAAAAAACCAAACAATTTTCGCTAAAAAGCTTTGTATCCACGATTAAAAATTCGATTTGCTTTTGCAATTCGAACTTTTTTGAAGCCGCTCGTACCGACGTTTATTTATCGGTGCTTTAATCAGAACTTTTTTTTATTGATTTTGTTTCCAGAAAAAGCTGAAGTCTTTTTTTCTTATTAATTCGATCTGCTTTTGCAATTCGAACGATTTTTCAATATATTTTATGCTTTTTTTATAAATCGACGCGGTATTCGAAAACGAACGCAATTCGTACGATTCGGCTTCGAATTAGCATTTCCATTTTCTACTTTCGCTTTTAGCGCTTTCGAATTCTTATTCGTTTTAAACCTTTTCGACGATTCCGGCAGCGAATTTTTATTTTACGATTTTTTTGCTAAATTATAATTATTTGCAGCTAATTTATTTATTAAGCTTTTTCGTTTTATTATTGAATTTAAAATCGAATTATACGACGCTGATATTTTAATACTTTTAAACCGACGAATGCTTTTAAATCGATTATTTAGCATATTTGCTAACCCTAAAGAATTTACTACGGCTTAGCAATTTTAAATCGCTCAGATAATCGCTTAAGCTATCGCCGCCGCTCGCTTTTTAGCTTTTTCCGCTAATATCGCTTGCGACGCTTTTTTTTTATTCCGAGCTTCGCGCGCTTTTACGGCGGATTTTTAATTAATTTCCGAATATTATTTTTTTGTTTTCGATTTAATTATTTTTCGAATCGAATTATTTAAAATCAAATACTTTTGCTACGCTTTCAGCGATTATTAAAAAAAAATTAAATATAACGTAAGAAAAATTAATATAAACTGTTTATTAAGAAATATTTAAAAAATTTTATATAAAGCATAAACTAAGCTAAAATATATTTTAAATGTATGATTAAAAAAGCAAAAACCATTATTTTAAAGCATTTAAACTCCGAGTTTTATAATTAAGCCTAATCGGCCCGAAACGTTTTTCGCATTTTTAATCAGCGCTTTTTTAATTATAACCGCGTTTAGTCTGCTAAATTGCAATATAATAAGCTTTATATAAACAACGGTCAGATTTATAATAACTTTCGTTTTTTTTTATTCGTTATGCAATTATTAGCAAAATTGCTAAAAACCGTTGATTTGAAAATATATACGAAAAAATTATTTTTATTTTTAAAATCGATTTCCGAATAAAAAAAGACAAAATAAATAATAATTATATTATTTTAAACGAGTTTTTGGCCGTTGCGAATAAAAAATCATATAATATCCGAGCTGAAAAAATGGCTTTTGTTCGTCGCATAAGTTATTTTTCCTTTGCTATAGCTTTTGCTAATTAGAATTCTAGGCGTATTTCCGGTATTTTTAAAATTTTATAACGTTTTACTTTTTCAGTTTCTTTTGCTCGCATAGCTTTTTTTTTTTAATAAAGATTTTTACGAACGTATAACTGCTATTTCTGCTACTCCCGGTTTTCCTCGCTTAGCTGCGCGTTTTTTTAGCGCTTATTATAATTGCGGCAAGCCCGGCTATTTCGCAAACGTTTGCTTCGACGCTAAGCTTAATCGCAAAATCGCCGAAATAATTATCGACGAAAAGCAAAACAATTTGTGAAAAAACTTTTAAGCCGTAGCAAAAACTTTTATTATAGCAAAAAATTCGATTTGTAAAAGAATTTAAAATTTAATCAGCGTTTTTTAATAAAAAAACGATAGTTTTTAATTTTTATAAAATTAACACGCAATAAATTATATATTAAAACACTTGCATATATCGATAGCGGAGCTAATATTTTCGATGCGATTAAAACTTTTTTAACGTATTAATTTTTTTAACGTTTCGGAATAAGTTTTATTCGGCTGTACAAACCTATTATATCCACCGTGTCACAGCTAGCTTGAGGGTGATCAGAAGGATGATATGGACCAAAAGGTACGCATGTAAATTGAAAAAAAGATACCGAGCTAGAATGCTCGGGGTCGCGAACTTTATATACAATAAGTTGCGCTTATGGGTCACGTGACTTAGCGCGAGGCCTAGTGGCCGAGGTGGTCCGTGCCTAAATCTTATTCCAACACCACCGGCAATTATACCATTGGCACTTATACCACTGGCAATTATACTATTAGCAACTACTATTAGCAACTATTATTAGCCAGGCCAGGAATATAATATTATCCCCCTTTTCCGAAGAATTGCGTCCGCGCAATTGCGATTATAAATCTATCGTTTTCCAACTCAGTGTAATTTTTTCTGCTTTCGTTATAAGCTTGCAGCTATACGAAAAGCGTTCGTAAAAGGCTTTTAGCGGTGGAATACGATCGGTGAAATACTTAAAAAATATAAAAGGCCGTTATAGCGTTAAAACAAAAATTTTATTCGAGATTTTTATTAGCGCTTTTTTAATTAATTTAGTATTGCAATATTTTTTTATGCAATTTCGAATTTATTATTTTTTTGATTTTTTATTTCGTTTGTTCGGAAAATAATTAAAAAAAAGCTGGTTCGAGGCGGCGTTGGCCAGGTAAAAAATTGCTAATATGCTTTCGAAGCCAATATATATAGAAAATTAAATAAATTAACTAATCTACGAGAAAATTAAGCTTTTAATTTTTTTTTATTTTATCGACGATTTTAATTAGGCCGTACCATTTGTCCGAAAGCTTTCGAAAAAAATCGGTCGAATTTTTAATTTTTAATATTTATTAATACCTCGTCGCTTATATTTTAATTCACCGGTCGTTTATATAAATTAGCGAAACGTTTTATTTTGGCTTATTATTGCGCAATAAACGATTATGCGTATTTTACAACCTTTTTAGCTTGAAAAGCCAAATGCAAAGTTTCGTCGCGGTTTAAGCTTTTCGATAGCCGAGAAAAAAAAAAAAAACGAAAATTATTTATATTTTAAAATATGCGAATCTTATATTTATTTAAGATTTAAAAAAAAAAAAAAAACGTTGCCGAAAAATTCGTACGGCAAAATTAATTATATAATATTTATTAAAAATAAAAAGCGTTTTTAATTGTTTTAATAATAAAAGCAAAAAAAGCGGAAACGTTGATTAATATATTAGTTTATTATTTCGGTCTGTTCATCGATATTAAAATTATACGTAATAATTAATTTAATTCTGGTTTTTAATATACGGCAAAGTTTTTGCTAAAAAACCGAAACAAACTGAGTTTTTCGGTCCGAAACAATTAAATCCGGCATGCCGAAATAGCGCATTTAATAAATCAAAAACAAAGCTGCCAGTTTTTTCGCTATAATAATTTTATAATTAAAAATTAACAAAAGCTTTTTAAATAAGCGATTTATTATTACGAAAGCGAAATCGTAATTATTTTCGTTTAATAAAAGCTTTGTAAAATTTATCGTTAAATATTAATAAAGCTTGCTAAATATAAGTAAAAGTTTTAAAAAGCCCGGGATTTTATCGCGCTTAGCTTTTATTCGTATATAACGATGATTCGAAACGTATTATTATATATCTGCTTTTATAGCTTTTTAATAATATTTGCGACCGACCAAAAGCTATATCTTTTTTATTTCAGCGTATGCTACGCAAAGCTGTTTGTAAATATATCGGATCAAAAAAATTCGCAATTCGAAAAGTTTTAAAAGCATTACTAATCTGCTTTAGAAAAACAATTTGTTTTATCGCAATTAATAATTAAAATTATAATTGCGAGCTTGCATTTATTGCGCTTCGAAAAAAAAAAGTTTTTTATCAATTTACAGCAAATCGTTTATAATTATATAATTATGCATATCGTATGCGATTACGAAAGTTGGGTTTGCGGGTTTTTTTATAAGTATTTTATTTTTTTCGGTTTCGCTGTTTTTTTCGAAAAAAACATTATCGTTATCGTGCTTATCGAAAGCTATTTTTATAAACGCTAGCGTGATTATGCTTTTAACAGCTATTTTCTTTAAAATCTAAAGATTTAATTTATCGTTTAAAAATATTTGTTGCTTTCGAACTGCTCGCTGTCGTGCTTTTAATAAAAAAATATTTTGGTTTTTACGAAAAAAAATATCAGCGAATATATTAATAATTTCCGACCGATATATAATTATAAAATAAAAATCGGCGAAAAACTCGGCTTATCGGGTGTCACAGCTAGCTTGAGGGTGATCGGGATGATATGGACCAAAAGGTACGCATGTAAATTGAAAGAAAGACACCGAGCTAAAATGCTCGGGGTCGCGAACTTTATGTACAATGGGTTGCGCTTATGGGTTACGTGATTTAGCGCGAGGCCTAGTGGCCGAGATGGTTCGTGCCCAAACCTTATTTCAACACTATCAGCATTCACCACTGGCAACCATACCACTGGCAGCCATACCATTGGCAATTACTATTAGCTAGGCCAGGATCGTAATATTATTCTCTTCTTTCGAAAAACTGCGTTTTCGCAATTGCAATTATAGGTCTATCGTCCTCCAATTTAATGTAATCTTTTCTGTTTTCGTTGTAAGCTTGCAATTATGCGGAAAGCGTTCGTAAAAAGCTTTTGGCGGTGGAATATAATCGGTGAAATGCTTAAAAAATATAAAAAGCCGTTATAGCGTTAAAACAAAAGTATTATTCGAAATCTTTATCAACGCTTTTTTAATTGATTTGATATTATAATACTTTTTTATGCAATCTCGAACCTATTATTTTTTCGATTTTTTATTCCGTCTGTTCGGAAAATAATTAAATAAACGCTAATTCGGGGCGGCGTTGGCCAAATAAAAAGTTGCTAATATGTTTTCGGAGCGAATATAAGTAAAAAATTAGATAAATTAACCAGTCTGCGAAAAAGTCAAGCTTTTAACTTTTTTCTATTTTGTCGACGATTTTAATTAAGCCGTACCATTTGTTTAAAAGCTTCCGGGAAAGTCGGTCGAGCTTTTAATTTTTAATACTTATTAATACTTCGTCGCTTATATTCCAATCCACTGGTCGTTTATGCAAATTAGCGAAACGCTTTATTTTGGCTTGTTATTACGCAATAAACGATTGCGCGTATTTTATAATTTTTTTAACTCGAAAAGCCAAATGCAAAGCTTCGTCGCGATTAAGCTTTTCGATGGCCGAGCGAAAGGAACGGGAATTATTTATATTCCAGGATATACGAGCTTCGTATTTATTTAAAATTTAAAAAAGAAAAACGTTGCCGAAAGATTCGTACGGCAAAATCAATTATGCAATAATTATTAAAAATAAAAAACGTTTTTAATTATTTTAGTAATAAAAGCAAAAAAAGCGAAAGCGTTGTTTAATATATTGATTTATTACTTCGGTCTGCCTATCGATATTAAAATTATACGCAATAATTAATTTGATTTTGGTTTTTAATATGCGGCAAAGTTTTTGCTAAAAAACCGAAACAAACTAAGCTTTTCGGTCCGAAATAATTAAATCCGGCATGCCGAAATAGCGCATCTAATAAATTAAAAACAAAGCTGCTAGCTTTTTCGCTATAATAATCTTATAGCAAAAGACTGACAAAAGCTTTTTAAACAAGCGATTTATTATTACGAAAGCGAAGTCGTGATTATTTTCGTTTAATAAAAACTTCGTAAAATCTATCGTTAAATATTAATAAAGCCTGTTAAATATAAGCAAAAGTTTTAAAAAGCCCGGGATTTTATCGCGCCTAGCTTTTATTCGTATGCAACGATAATTCGAAACGTATTGCTATATATTTGCTTTTATAGCTTTTTAATAATATTTGCGACCGACCAAAAGCTTTATTTTTCCTATTTTAGCGTATGCTACGCAAAGCTATTCGTGGATATATCGAATTAAAAAAGTTCGCAGTTTAAAAAGTTTTAAAAACATTATTAATTTGCTTTGAAAAAACAATTTGTTTTGTCGCAATTAATAATCAAAGTTATAATTGCGGATTTATATTCGTTGCGCTTCGAAAAAAAAAGAGTTTTTGTTAGTTTGCAGCAGATCGTTTATAATTGTGTAATTATATATATCGTATACGATTACGAAAATTAAATTTACGAATTTTCTTATAAGCATTTCATTTTCTTTTGTTTCGCTGTTTTTTTCGAAAAAAATACTGTCGTTATCGTGCTTATCGGAAGCTATTTTTATAAGCGCCAGCGTAGCTGTACTTTTAGCAGCCATTTCTTTTAAGATTTGAAAATTTAATTTATCGTTTAAAAGCATCTGCTGCTTCCGAACTGCTCGCTGTCGTGTTTTTAATAAGAAAATATTCTGGTTTTTACGAAAAAAAGTATCAGCGAACGTATTAATAATTCCCGACCGATATATAATTGTAAAATAAAAATCGGCGAAAAACTCGGCCTATCGGACTTATCGGGCCGAAAAGTTTTTAATTATTATAAAATATTTTAAAGCGCGGTGATCGGTATATATATATACGTTTTTTTAAGCGCTTAACAATTCCGGCTTATAATTTTTAAAAAAGCGAAAAATAGCGAAAAGCTTTTTGTCGTAGATCGAATAATTAAATTCGGCGTCGATTATAATTTTAAAAAAAAAACCGACCGGATAATAAAAGTTATTTTTTTGCAATTGCGATAATACGCCAGCTATTATTTTATTAAAAAAATCGGTTTTTAGGCGCGTTTACTTATAAAAGTCGTAATAGCATAAAATAAAAGCATTTAGCAAAGCTTTACGCAATGCTTTTTATACGTTTTTTTGCTTTTTTTCGAATATAAAAAAAACGTTTTTGCTTATAAAAGCAGTAAAAAAGCGGCAAATACGGCTGTAGCCGGCTATAAAACGTTTATAAAAATTGCAAAAGCTTAAAAAGCTCTGCACGCTTGGCATATTCGCTGCATATTGCCAATTTTTAATAATAGCGATTTTTTCCGGGTTTATTTTAATACTTTGGATGCTAATAACGAAATTTAAAAATTTGATTTTCGTAATATTAAATTCGCACTTTTTAATATCAGCTTTCAAGCCGTATTTTTTTAAAATCGACAAAATCTTTTTAACGTAAACTTTATATTTCAAATCATTCGCGGAATAAATAAAAATATCGTCAAAATACGCCGAACAAAAATTATTTAAATATTTTATAAAAATATTATTAATAAAGCGTTGAAATATAACGGGCCTATTAATAAAACCGAACGGAAGAATTTTATATTTATATATACCGTATCGAATGCGAAAACTAATCAGTTTTTCAAACTTTTCGGATATCCGAATTCGATTAAATACTTATTAAATATTAATTTTCGTAGACATTTTAGCTTTAATAATTCGCGCCAGCATTTCGTTAATCAAAAGCAAAAAATAAAAATCTTTTTTTGTAAAATCGTTAAGTTTGCGATAATCGATATATAAGCGTATAAAACCGTTTAACTTTTTAATAAATAAAATCGAAGCGGCGAAAAAAGCATTAAAAGATTTAATAAAGCTTTTATGCAAATTGTCGAAAATATAATTCTTGACTTTTGTAAGCTGTTTATTCGTAAAGCGTTTAAATAATTTTATAAAAAGCGTATTTTTCGTGGCAAAATATATTTTGTGATTTATACCGAAGCGACGAAAAGCGAACTTATCGCTTTTTTGCTTATAAAACAATTTTTCGAATTTCGAATATTAAACTGAAAAAAGCTTTTTTACAAAAACTACGTTATCGTTATATTTGGCTTGCAAAACGTCGAAAACGGAAATGCTTTTTATTGCCGCGAATTATATAACTTTTTTAAACTCGGCGATTTTCGCACGGCGGAAACGTTTTCTGTTTATATTATATATAAAAGCAACAAACGTGCAATCGCTAAATAATAGTAATTTTTTTTTTTTTGCGGCCCGCATTCGCTTTTCGTAACGTATTTATAAAACGCTGAATGCAAAAGCGGAAATACAACTGATATTGCAATTAAAAGTAAAAAAGGTAATTAACACGATTGAAAAAACCGGCTTGGTCGGTTCAAAGCTGCCAATAAGAAATTTTTTTATTTTATACAAACTGCTTTTAAAATTTCGTATAAATATAAAAAGTTTATCAGCTTCAAAGCTTAAATAAGCTTTTTTAATCGTTGTAAAAGTGCTGGCAAAGGTATATAAAGCTTTTATTACGCTGTTTCGTTTGTTTGCATTCTTTTAATATATGCGACTAAGCATTTTGAACTTTTTTTACTAATTAAAATCGACGAACAATTGCTCGTTGAAATAAAAAATAACGAATATATCGAATAGCCATTTTATTTTGTTTTTTTTTTGGCCATACGCTTGCTTCAAATCGTAATGCTATAAAAATTTGCGATTAATAAAAACGTCGGTAAAGCCTAAGTTTATAATCAGAAAAAAAAAATTTATACGACGTCGGTTAATCGTAAAAAAAAAAGAAAAATAACAAAAAAAATAGTTTTTTTTCCGGCTTGCTATTATAGCCGGTGGATATAATAAGCTTATGCAGCCGAATTAAACTTACTTCGAAACGTTAAGAAAATTAATACGCTAAAAAAGTTTTAATCGTATCGAAAATATTAGCTTCGCTATCGATATATGCAAATGTTTTAATATATAATTTATTGCGTATTAGTTTTATAAAAACTAAAAAAAACTGTCGCTTTTTTATTAAAAAGCGCTGGTCAAATTTTAAATTCTTTTACAAATCGAATCTTTTGCTATAATAAAAGTTTTTTACCACGGTTTAAAAGTTTTTTAACAAATCGTTTTGCTTTTCGTCGATAGTTATTTCGGCGATTTTGCGACTGAGCTTGGCGTCGAAGCAAATATCTGCGAAATAGCCGGGTTTACCGCAGTTATAACAAGCGCTAAAAAAACGCGTAGCCAAGCGGAAAAAACCGGAAATAGCAAAAGTAGCAGTTACACGTTCGTAAAAATTTTTATTAAAAAAAAAAAAAAAGCCGTGCGAATAAAAAAGGCTAAGAAAGTAAAACGCTATAAAGTTTTAAAAATACCGGAAATACGCCTAAAGTTTTAATTAGCAAAAGCTATAGCAAAAAAAAAATAATTTATGCGACGAATAAAAACTATTTTTTCAGCTCGGATATTACGTAACTTTTTATTCGCAACGGCCAAAAACTCGTTCAAAGCAATATAATTACTATTTATCTTGTATTTTTCTATTCGGAAATCGTATTTAAAAATAAAAATAACTTTTTCGCATATGTTTTTAAATCAACGGTTTTTAGCAATTTTATTAATAATTGCGTAACGGATAAATAAAAAACGAAAATTATTATAAATCTAACCGTTGTTTATATAAAGCTTGTTATATTGCAACTTAGCAAATTAAACGCGATTATAATTAAAAAAGCGCTGATTAAAAATGCGAAAAACGTTTCGGGCCGACTAGGCTTAATTATAAAATTCGGGGTTTAAATGCTTTAAAATAATAGTTTTTGCTTTTTTAATAATATATTTGAAATATACTTTAGCTTAATTTATACTTTATATAAAATTCTTTAAGTACTTTTTAATAAACAGCTTTATATTTATTTTTAATACGTTATATTAAACTTTTTTTTAATAATCGCTAAAAGCGTAGCGAAGATATTTAATCTTAAATAATTCGATTCGAAAAATAGCTAAATCGAGAACGAAAAAGTAATACTCGGAAATTAATTAAAAGTTTGCGGTAAAAGCGCGCGAAGCTCGAAGTAAAAAAAAAACGTCGCGAGCGATATTAGCGGAAAAAGCTGAAAAGCGAGCGGCGGCAATAGCTTAAGCGATTATTTAAGCGATCTGAAGCTGCTGGGCCGCAGTAAATTTTTCAGCGTTAACAGATATGCTAAGCAGTCGTAAAAGCATTCGTCGGTTTAAAAATACTAAGATATCAGCGTCGTACAATTCGATCTTAAATTCGATAATAAAGCGAAGAGATCTAGCAAATAATTATAATTTAATAGAAAAGTCGTGGAATAAAAACTCGTTGTTAAAATCGTCGAAAAAGCCTGAAACGAATGGAAATTCGAAAGCGGCAGAAGCAGAAGCAAAAAGTGGAAGTGCTGATTCGAAGCCGAATCGTACGGATTGCGTTCGTTCTCGGATGCCACGTCGACTTATAAAAAAAGCATAGGATGTGTTGAAAAAAGGCGATTCGAATTGCAAAAGCAGATCGAATTAATAAAAAAAAAAAACTCCAGCTTTTTTTAAAAACAAAATCAGTAAAAAAGAGTTTTAATTAAAGCACCGATAAATAAACGTCGGTACGAGCGGCCTGAAAAAAGTTCGAATTGCAAAAGCAAATCGAATTCTTAACCGTGGATATAAAGCTTTCTAGCGAAAATTATTTGATCTTTTTTTATATTACAGCTAGCTTAAAAATAATCGGAATAATATAAACCAAAAAGTACGCATATAAATTGAAAAAAAAACACCGAGCTAAAATGCTCGGAGTCGCGAACTTTATATACAGTAGGTTGCGCTTATGGGTCACGTGACTTAGCGCGAGGCCTAGTGGCCGAGGTGGTCCGTGCCCAAACCTTATTCCAACACCACCAGCATTCACCACTGGCAACCATACCACTGGCAGCCATACCACTGGCAATTACCACTAGCCAGGCCAGGATCGTAACATCGGGTTTATCGAGCCGAAAATTTTTTAATTATTATAAAATATTTTAAAGCGCGGTAATCGATATATATATACGTTTTTTAAACGCTTAACAATTCCGGCTTATAATTTTTAAAAAAGCGAAAAATAACGAAAAGCTTTTTGTCGTAGATCGGATAATTAAATTCGGCGTCGATTATAATTTAAAAAAAAAACCGACCGGATAATAAAAGTTATTTTTTTGTAATTGCGATAATACGCCAATTATTATTTTATTAGAAAAATCGGTTTTTAAGCGCGTTTGCTTATAAAAATCGTAATAATACAAAATAAAAATATTTAGCAAAGCTTTGAGCAATATTTTTTATACGTTTTTTTGCTTTTTTTCGAATACGAAAAAAACGTTTTTGCTTATAAAAGCAGTAAAAAAGCGGCAAATACGGCTGTAGCCGGCTATAAAGCGTTTGTAAAAATTGCAAAAGCCTAAAAAATTTTGCACGCTTCGCATATTCGCTGTATATTGCCAATTTTTAATAATAGCGATTTTTTCCGGATTTATTTTAATATTTTAAATACTAATAACGAAATTTAAAAATTTGGTTTTCGTAATATTAAATTCGCATTTTTTGATATTAATTTTTAAGCCGTGTTTTTTTAAAATCGACAAAATCTTTTTAACGTAAATTTTATATTTTAAATTATTCGCAAAATAAATAAAAATATCGTTAAAATACGCCGAGCAAAAATTATTCAAATGTTTTATAAAAATATTATTAATAAAGCGTTGAAATATAACGGATTTATTAATAAAACCGAACGGAAAGATTTTATATTTATATATGCCGTATCGAATGCGAAAACTGATTAGTTTTTCAGATTTTTCGAATATTCGGATTCGATTAAATGCTTATTAAATATTAATTTTCGTAAATATTTTAATTTTAATAATTCGCGCCAGCATTTCGTCGATCAAAAGCAAAAAATAAATTTTTTTTTTCGTAAAATCGTTAAGCTTGCGATAATCGATATATAAGCGTATAAAGCCGTTTGACTTTTTAATAAATAAAATCGAAGCGGCAAAAAAAATATTAAAAGATTTAATAAATTTTTTATATAAATTATCGAAAATATAACTTTGGACTTTTGTAAGCTGTTTATTCGTAAAACGTTTAAATAGTTTTATAAAAAGCGTATTTTGCGTGGCCAAATATATTTTATAATTTACACCGAAACGGCGGAAAGCGAATTTATCGCTTTTTTGCTTATAAAAAAGTTTTTCGAATTTCGAATATTAAGCTGGAAAAAGCTTTTTTATAAAAACTACGTTGTCGTTATATTTGGCTTGCAAAGCGTCGAAAACGGAAATGCTTTTTATTGCCGCGAATTATATAATTTCTTTCGATTCGGCGATTTTCGCGCGGCGAAAACGTTTTTTGTTTATATTATATATAAAAGCAATAAACGTGCAATCGCTGAATAATAATAACCTTTTTTTTTTCGCGGCTCGCATTCGCTTTTCGTAACGTATTTATAAAACGCTGAATGCAAAAGCGGAAATACAACTAATATTATAATTAAAAATAAAAAATATAACAATTGGCCCGGTTGGAAAAACCGGCTTAATCGGTTTAAAACTGCTAATAAAAAACTTTTTTATTTTATGCAAACTGCTTTTAAGATTTCGTATAAACGTAAAGCGTTTATCAGCTTCAAAGCTTAAATAAGCTTTTTTAATCGTCGTAAAAATGTTAGCAAAAGTATATAAAGCTTTTATTACGCTGTTTCGTTTGTTTGCATTTTTTTAATATATACGATTAAATATCTTAAGCTTTTTTCGCTAATTAAAATCGACGAACAATTGCTTATTAAAATAAGAAATAATAAGTATATCGGATAGCCATTTTATTTTGTTTTTTCCTTAATTATACGCTTGTTTTAAATCGTAATATTATAAAAATTTGCGATTAATAAAAACTTCGGTAAAACTTAAATTTATAATCAGAAAAAAAAAAATTTATACGACGTCGGTTAATCGTAAAAACAAAAAATATAGCAGAAAAAATAAGCTTTTCCGGCTCGCTATTATAGCCGATAAATATAATAAGCTTATGCAACCGAATAAAACTTATTTCGAAACGTCAAAAAGATTAATACGCTAAAAAAATTTTAATCGCACCGAAAATATTAGCTTCGTTATCGATATATGCAAATGTTTTAATATATAATTTATTACGTGCTAATTTTATAAAAACTAAAAACTGTCGCTTTTTTATTAAAAAGCGCTGGTTAAATTTCAGATCTTTTTATAAATCGAATTTTTTGCTATAATAAAAGTTTTTGCTACGATCTAAAAGTTTTTTAACAAATCGTTTTGCTTTTCGTCGATAATTATTTCGGCGATTATACGATTAAGCTTAGCGTCGAAACAAACGTTTGCGAAATGGCCGGGCTTGCCGCAATTATAATAAGCGCCAGGAAAACGCGCAGCTAAGCGGAGAAAACCGAAGATGGCAGGAATAGCAGTTATACGCTCGTAAAAATTTTTGTTAAAAAAAGAAAAAACTATGCGAGCAAAAAAGGTTGGGAAAGTAAAACGTTATAAAGCTTTAAAAATACCGAAAATACGTTTAAAATCTTAATTAGAAAAACTATAGCAAAGGAAAAATAGCTTATGCGACGAGCAAAAGCTATCTTTTCAGCTCGGATATTGCGTGACTTTTTATTCGCAACAGCCAAAAACTCGTTTAAAACAGTATAATTATTATTTATCTTATACTTTTTTATTCGAAAATCGTATTTAAAAATAAAAATAACTTTTTCGCATATATTTTTAAATTAACGGTTTTTAGCAATTTTGCTAATAATTGCGTAACGAATAAATAAAAAACGAAAATTATTATAAATTTAACCGTTGTTTATATAAAGCTTGTTGTATTGCAATTTAGCAAACTAAACGCGGTTATAATTAAAAGCGCTAATCAAAAATGCAAAAGACGTTTCGGGCCGATTAGGCTTAATTATAAAACTCGGAGTTTAAATGCTTTAAAATAATAATCTTTGCTTTTTTAATAATACATTTAAAATATATTTTGGCTTGGTTTATATTTTATATTAAAATTTTTAAATATTTTTTAATAAACAGTTTCATATTTATTTTTCATACGTTATATTTAATTTTTTTTTAATAATCGCTGAAAACGTAGCGAAAGTATTTGATTTTAAATAATTCGATTCGAAAAATAATTAAATCGAAAACAAAAAAATTATATTCGGAAATTAATTAAAAATCCGCCGTAAAAGCGCGCGAAGCTCGAAATAAAAAAAAAACGTCGCGGGTGATATTACGACCCTGGCCTGGCTAGTGGTAGTTGCCAGTGGTATGGCTGCCAGTGGTATGGTTGCCAATGGTATGAATGCTGGTGGTGTTGGATTAAGGTTTGGGCACGGACCACCTCGGCCACTAGGCCTCGCGCTAAGTCACGTGACTTATAAGCGCAATCCACTGTATATAAAGTTCGCGACCCCGAGCATTCTAGCTCGGTGTTTTTCTTTCAATTTACATGCGTACCTTTTGGTCCATATTATCTCGATCACTTTTAAGCTAGCTGTGACATAAAGAAAAACCAAACAATCTTCGCTGGGAAGCTTTGTATCCACGGTTAAGAATTCGATTTGCTTTTGCAATTCGAATTTCTTTCAGGCCGCCCGTACCGACGTTTATTTATCGGTGTTTTGATCAGAATTTCTTTTTACTGATTTTGTTTCCAGAAAAAGCTGGAGTTTTTCTTTCTTATCAATTCGATCTGCTTTTGCAATTCGAATCGCCCCCCCTTAATATTACAACACCCCATGCTTTTTTTATAAGTCGACGCGGCACCCGAGAACGAACGCAATCCGTACGATTCGGCTTCGAGTCAGCACCTCCACTTTCTGCTTCCGCTTCTAGCGCTTCCGAATTTCCATTCGTTCCAGGCTTTTTCGACGACTCTGGCAGCGAGTTTTTATTCTACGACTTTTTTACTAAACCACAATCATTTGCTGGATTTCTTCGCTTTATTATCGAATTTAAGATCGAGTTGTACGACGCTGACATTTTAGTACTTTCAAACCGACGAATGCTTTTACGATTGCTTAGCATATCTGCTAACGCTGAAGGATTTATTGCGGCTCAGCAGCTTCAGATCGCCTAGATAATCGCTCAAGCTATTGCCGCCGCTCGCTTTCCAGCCTTTTTCGCTAATATCGCCCGCGACGCCTTTTTTTCATTCCGAGCTTCGCGCGCTTTCACCGTAGATTTTTAATTAATTCCCGAATATTATCTTTCCGTTTTCGACCCAGCCATTTTTCGAGTCGAACCATTCAAAGTCAAATACTTTCGCTACGTTTTCAGCGACTATTAAAAAAAGATTAAATATAACGTATAAAAAATAAATATAAAGCTGTTTATTAAAAAATACTTAAAAAATTTTATACAAAGCATAAACTAAGCCAAAGCATACTTTAAATGCACTATTGAAAAGGCAAAGACTATTATCTTAAAGCATTTGAACCCCGAGTTTCATAACCAAGCTTAATCGGCCCGAAACGTCTTTCGTATTTTTGATCAGCGCTTTTTTAATCACAACCGCGTTCAGTTTGCCAAGTTGCAATATAATAAGTTTTATATAAACAACGGTCAGATTTATAATAACTTTCGTTTTTTGTTTATCCGTTACGCAGTTATTAACAAAATTGCTAAAAACCGTTGGTTTGAGAATATATGCGAAAAATTACTTTTATTTTTAAACACGATTTTCGAATGGAAAAGTATAAGATAAATAGTAATTATATTGTTTTGAACGAATTTTTGGCCGTTGCGAATAAAAAGTCACGCAATATCCGAGCTAAAAAAATGGCTTTTGCTCGTCGCATAAGCTATTTTTCTTTTGTTATAGCTTTTGCTAATCAGGATTCTAAGCGTACTCCCGGTATTCTTAAAGCCTTATAGCGTTTTATCTTCTCAGCCTTTTTTGCTCGCACGGCTTTTCCTTCCTTTGGTAGAAATTCTTACGAACGTATAGCTGCCATTTCTGCCACCCTCGGTTTTTTCCGCTTGGCTGCGCGTTCTTTTAGCGCTTGTTATAACTGCGGCAAGCCCGGCCATTTCGCAGACGTTTGCTCCGACGCCAAGCTCAATCGCAAAATCGCCGAAATAGCTATCGACGAAAAGCAAAACGATTTATTAAAAACTTTTAAGCCGTAGCAAAAACTTTTATTATAGCAAAAGATTCGATTTGTAAAAAGATTTAAAATTTGACCAACGCTTTTTAATAAAAAAGCGACAGTTTTTAGTTTTTATAAAACTAGCACGCAATGGATCATATATTAAAACACTTATACACATCGATAGCGAAGCTAATATTTTCGATGCGATTAAAACTTTTTTGACGTATCAATTTTTTCAACGTTTCGGAATAAATTTCATTCGGCTGCATAAGCTTATTATACTTATCGGCTATAATAGCGAGCCGAGAGAATTTATTTTTTCTGCTATTCTTTTTTTTCTTACGATTAACCGACGTCGTATAAATTTTCTTTTTCTGGTTATAAACCTGGGCTTTACCGACGTTTTTATTAATCGCAAATTTCTACAGTATTACGATTTAAAGCAAGCGTATAGCCAAAAAAAAAACAAAATAAAATAGCCATTCGATATATTTATTATTTTTTATTTCAACGAGCAGTTGTTCGTCGATTTTAATCAGCGAACAAAGCTTAAAATGTTTAGTCGCATATATCAAAAGGATGCAAACAAACGAAACAGCGCAATAAAAGCCTTATATACTTTTGCTAGCATTTCTACGACGATCAAAAAGGCTTACTTAAGCTTTGGAACTGATAAACCTTTTATATTTATACGAAATTTTAAAAGCAGTTTGCATAAAATAAAAAAGTTTTTTATTAGCAGCCCTGAACCGACCAAGCCGGTTTTTTCAATCGTGCTAATTACCTTTTTTACTTTTAATTGCAATATCAGCTGTATTTCCGCTTTTGCATTCAGCGTTTTACAAATACGCTACGAAAAGCGAATGCGGACCGCAAAGAAAAAAAGGTTATTATTATTCAGCGATTGCACGTTTGTTGCTTTTGTGCACGATATAAACAGAAAACGTTTCCGCCGTGCGAAGGTCGCCGAATTTAAAGAAATTATACAGCTCGCGGCAGTAAAAAGCATTCCCGTCTCCGACGCTTTGCAAGCCAAATATAACGACAACGTAGTTTTTGTAAAAAAGCTTTTTCTAGTTTAGTATTCGGAGTTCGAAGAACTGTTTTATAAGCAAAAAAGCGATAAGCTCGCTTTCCGCCGCTTCGATGTAAATTACAAAATATATTTTACCACGAAAAATACGCTTTTTATAAAACCATTTAAACGCTTTACGGATAAACAGTTTACAAAAGTCAAAAGTTATATTTTCGATAATTTGCACAAAGGTTTTATTAAATTTTCTAATGCTTTTTTCGCCGCTCCGATTTTATTTATTAAAAAGTCAAACGGCTTTATGCGTTTGTATATCGATTATCGCAAGCTTAACGATCTTACGAAAAAGGATTTTTATCTTTTGCTTTTAATCGACGAAATGCTGGCGCGAATTATTAAAGCTAAAGTGTTTACGAAGATTAATATTTAATAAGCATTTAATCGAATCCGGATATTCGAAAAGTTTAAAAAACTGATTAGTTTTCGCATCCGATACGGCATATATAAGTATAAAGTTTTTCCGTTCGGCTTTACTAATAGGCTCGCTATATTTCAACGCTTTATTAATAATATTTTTATAAAGCATTTAAATAATTTCTGTTCGGCGTACTTTAACGATATTTTTATTTATTTCGCAAATAATTTAAAATATAAAATCTACGTTAAAAAGATCTTGTCGATCTTAAGAAAATACGGCTTAAAAGCTAATATCAAAAAATGCGAGTTTAATATTACGAAAATCAAATTCTTAAGTTTCGTTATTAGCATTTAAAGCATTAAAATAAACCCGGAAAAAATCGCTATTATTAAAAACTGATAATATGCAGCGAATATGCGAGGCGTGCAAAGCTTTTTGAGCTTTTGCAATTTTTACAAACGCTTTATAGCCGGCTACAGCCGCATTTGTCGTTTTTTTATTGCTTTCACAGGCAAAAACGTTTTTTTCGTATTCGAGAAAAAGCAGAAAGACGCATAGAAAATACTGCGCAAAGCCTTGCTAAGTGCTTTTATTCTGTGCTATTACGACCTTTATAAGCAAACGCGCCTAGAAACCGACTTTTTTAATAGAATAATAGCTGGCGTATTATCGCAATTGCAAAAAAATAACTTTTATTATCCGGTCGGTTTTTTTTTTAAAATTATAATCGACGCCGAGCTTAATTATCCGATCTACGATAAAAAGCTTTTCGCTATTTTTCGCTTTTTCAAAAATTATAAGCCGAAGCTGTTAAGCGCTTAAAAAAACGTATATATATATACCGATTACCGCGCTTTGAAATACTTTATAATAACCAAGGATTTTTCGGCCCGATAAGCCCGATAGGCCGAGTTTTTCGCCGATTTTTATTTTATAATTATATATCGGTCGGGAATTATTAATACGCTCGCTGATATCTTTTTTCGCAGAAACCAGGACATTTTTCTATTGGAAGCGCGACAGCGAGCAGCTCGAAAGCAGCAAATGCTTTCAAACGATAAATTGGATTTTCAGATCTTAAAGGAAATGGTTGCTAAAAGCATAGCTACGTTGGCGCTTGTGAAAATAGCGTCCGATAAGCGCGATAACGATAGCACTTTTTCCGAAGACGAAGAAAACAATAAAAACGAAAAGGATAAAGTGCTTATAAAAAAACCCGCAGACCCAACTTCCGTGATCGCGTACGATATGCATAATTATATAATTATAAACGATTTGCTGCAAATTAACAAAAACTCTTTTTTTTTCGAAGCGCAACGAGCGCAAGCTCGCAATTATAGCTTTGATTATCAATTGCGATAAAACAAAGTGTTTTTTCAAAGCAAATTAATAGTGCTTTTAAAATCTTCCGAATTGCGAATCTTTCTGATTCGATATATCCACGAACAGCTTTGCGTAGCATACGCTGGGATAGAAAAGATAAAGCTTTTGGTCGGTCGCAAATACTATTGGAAGGCTATAAAAACAGACATATAATAATACGTTTCGAATTGTCGTTGCATACGAATAAAAGCTAGGCGCGACAAAACCCCGGGCTTTTTAAAGCTTTTGCCTATATCCAGCAGATCTTATTAACATTTGACGATAAATTTTACGAAGCTTTTATTAAACGAAAATAGTTACGATTTCGCTTTCGTAATAATAAATCGCTTGTTCAAAAAGCTTTTGTTAGTCTTTTGCCATAAAACTATTACAGCGAAAGAATTAATAGCTTTGTTTTTGATCTATTAAATGCGCTATTTCGGCATGCCGGATTTAATTGTTTCGGACCGAAAAGCTTAGTTTGTTTCGGTTTTTTAGCAAAAATTCTGCCGCATATTAAAAACCAAAATCAAATTAATTATTGCGTACAATTTTAATATTGATAGGCAGACCGAAGTAATAAATTAGTATATTAAGCAACGCTTCCGCTTTTTTTGCTTTTATTACTAAGATAATTAAAAACGCTTTTTATTTTTGATAGATATTGCATAGTTAATTTTGCCGTACGAATCTTTCGGCAACGTTTTTTCTTTTCAAGTCTTAAATGGATACGAGGCTCGCATATCTTGGGATATGGACAACCTTCGTCCCTTTCGCTCGGCCACCGAAAAGCTTAACCGCGACGAAGCTTTGCACCTGGCCTTCCGAGCTAAAAAGGTTGTAAAATACGCGCAATCGTTTATTGCGCAATAACAAGCCAAAATAAAGCGTTTTGCCAATTTACACAAACGACCAATAGATTAGGATATAAGCGACGAGGTATTAGTAAGTATTAAGAATTGAAAGCTCGACCGACTTTTTCGGAAGCTTTCAGACAAATGGTACGGCCCAGTCAAAATCGTCGATAAAGTAGAAGAAAATTGAAAGCTTGATTTTTCCGCAGATTGGTTAATTTATTTAATTTTCTATTTATATTCGCTCCGAAAGCATATTAGCAATCTTTTATCTGGCTAACGCCGCCTCGAACCAGCTTTTATTTAATTATTTTCTGAATAAACGGAATGGAAGATCGAAGGAATAATAGGTTCGAGGTTGTATAAAAAAGTGTTGCAATACCAGGTTAATTAAAAAAGCGCTGATAAAAATCTCGAATAGTACTTTTGTTCTGACGCTATAACGGCCTTTTATATCTTTTAGGCATTTCACCGATCGCATCCCACCGTTAAAGGCTTTCTACGAACATTTTTCGCATAGTTGCAAGCTTACAACGAAAGCAGAAAGGATTACATTGAGTTGAAGAACGATAGACCTATGATTGCAACTGCGAGAACGCAGTTCTTCGGAGGGGGGGGGTAGTGTTACGACTTTGGCTTGGCTAATGGTAGTTGCCAATGGTATGGCTGCCAGTAGTATGGTTGCCAGTGGTATGAATGCTGATGGTATTGGATTAAGGTTTGAGCACGGACCACCTCGGCCACTAGGCCTCGCGCTAAGTCACGTGACCCATAAGCGCAACCCATTGTATATAAAGTTCGCGACCCCGAGCATTCTAGCTCGGTGTTTTTTTTTCAATTTATATGCGTACCTTTTGGTCCACATCATCCCGATCACCCTTAAGCTAGCTGTGACAGGTGATATTAGCGGAAAAAGCTGAAAAACGAGCGGCGGCAATAATTTAAGCGATTATTTAAACGATTTAGGACTGCTAAGCCGTAATAAATCCTTTAGCGTTGGCAAATATGCTAAATAATCGGTTTAAAAGCATTCGTCGGTTGAAAAATATTAAAATATCAGCGTCGTACAACTCGATCTTAAATTCGATAATAAAACGAAAAGATCTAGCAGATAATTATAATTCGGTAAAAAAATCGTAAAATAAAAACTCGTTTTCAAAATCGTCGAAAAAGCCTGAAACGAATAGAAATTCGAAAGCGTTAAAAACAAAAGCAAAAAGTGGAAATGCTAATTCGAAGCCGAATCGTACGAATTACGTTCGTTTTCGGATGCCGCGTCGATTTATAAAAAAAGCATAAAATATATTAAAAAAAAGCGATTCGAATTACAAAAGCAAATCGAATTGTTAAAAAAAAAAAACTTAAGTTTTTTTTAAAAACAAAATCAATAAAAAAAAGTTCTGATTAAAACACCGATAAATAAACGTCGGTACGGGCGGCTTAAAAAAAATTCGAATTGCAAAAGCATATCGAGTTTTTAATCGTAAATACAAAGCTTTTCAACGAAAATTATTTGATCTGTTTTTATATTATAACTAGCTTAAAAGTAATCAGAAAAGTAATATAAATCAAAAAGTACGTATATAAATTAAAAAAAAAACACCGAGCTAGAATGCTCGGAATCGCGAATTTTATATACAATAGGTTGCGCTTATAAGTCACGTAACTTAGCGCGAAGCCTAGTGGCCGAGGTGGTCCGTGCCCAAACCTTATTCCAACACCACCGGCAATCATACCACTGGTGTGACAGCTGGCTTAAGGGTGATCATGGTGAATGATATGGGCCGAAAGATACGCGTGTACGTTGAATACTAAGATGAAGAGCTCTAAGGTACGGGAGCTCTGAACTATTAAATACAGGTTGATAGGGGTCCGTGCGCAAACCTTAATCCTACCACTGGCAATTACCACCGGTCAGAATCGTAACACTACCCCCCCCTTTCGAAGAACTGGTCCCCAGATCTGAAGCCGTAGAACCATTACAATTTGTATTTCCTTTTACACTTTTAACCCATCAGGCAGACGTAGGTTGCCAGCCATTTTGTCGCATAAGCAGAAGTAGGTTGCCAGCCGTTTTGTCGTATAAGCAGAAGTAGGTTGCTAGCCATTATTTGCAGTCAGGTGCAAGCTCTGGTAGATCGACAGGCTCAGCGAAAAGGTCGAATCGTATTAAAAGAAAGAAGGTTCCGAATTGCAGAGGCAGGTCGAAATGAGGGACGGGCTCCAGCTTTTTCTGGAAACAAGATCAATGGAAGGGAATATTGATCGAGGCACCGATGAATAAACGTCGGTACGGGTGGCGTAAGAGAAATACGAGTTGCAGAGGCAGATCGAATTCTTGAACCGTAGATATAAAGCTTCTCAGCTAGATACAAAGCTTCCCAGCGGAATGTGTTTGTTTGTTTGACCTTAGTATTATGTGACAGCTGACTTAGGGGTGATCATAATGATATGGGCCGAAAGGTACGCGTGTACGTTGAATACTAAGGTGAAGAGCTCTAAAGGTAAACGGGAGCTCTGAACTATTAAATACAGGTTGGTGGGGGTCCGTGCGCAAACCTTAATTCTACCACTAGCAATTATACCAATTATACCACTGGCAATTACTACTAGCAATTACCACTGGCAATTACCACCGGCCAGAATCGTAACACTACCCCCCCTTTTTAAAGAACTGGTCCCCAGATCTGAAGCCGTAGAACCCAACCCGTATTTTCTTTTATTTCAACCCACCAGGCAGACGTAGGTTGCCAGCCATCTTATCGCATAGGCAAGGGTAGGTTGCCAGCCGTTTTGTCGCAAAAGCAGGCGTAGGTTGCCAGCCGTTTTAATCGTATAAGCAGAGGTAGGTTGCCAGCCGTTATTTGCAGTCAGATGCAAGCTCTGGTAGATCGACAGGCTCAGCGAAAAGGTCGAATCGTATTAAAAGAAAAAAGGTTCCGAATTGCAGAAGCAGGTCGAAATAAGGAACGGGCTCCAGCTTTTTCTGGAAACAAGATCAATAGAAGGGAATATTAATCGAGGCACCGACGTCGTCGGTACGGATGGCGTAAAAAATACGAGTTGCAAAAGCAGATCGATTTCTTAAACCGTAGATACAAAGCTTCTCAGCTAGATACAAAGCTTCCCAGCGGAGTGTGTGTGGTTGACCTTAGTATTATATGACAGCTGGCTTAAGGGTGATCATGGTGAATGATATGGGCCGAAAGATACGCGTGTACGTTGAATACTAAGGTGAAGAGCTCTAAGGTACGGGAGCTCTGAACTATTAAATACAGGTTGATAGGGGTCCGTGCGCAAACCTTAATCCTACCACTGGCAATTACCACCGGTCAGAATCGTAACAACTGGCACCTATACCACTGGCAACTATATCACTGGCAACTACCACTAGCAACTACCACTAGCCAGGCCAGGATCGTAACATACCGGCTATAATAGCGAGTCGAAAAAGCTTATTTTTTTTGCTATTTTTTTTTTTTTACGATAAACCGACGTTGTGTAAATTTTCCTTTTTTGATTATAAACCTGGGTTTTACCGACGTTTTTATTAATCGTAAATTTTTATAATACTACGATTTAAAGCAAACGTATAATTAAAAAAAAAACAAAATAAAATAGCCATCCGATATATTTGTTATTTTTTATTTTAACGAATAATTATTCGTCGATTTTAATCAGCGAAAAAAGTCTAACATGCTTAATCGCATGCATTAAAAAAATGCAAACAAACGAAACAGCGTAATAAAAGTCATATATACTTTTGCCAATATTTATACGACGATTAAAAAAGCTTATTTAAGCTTTAAAGCTAATAAACTTTCTACGTTTATACGAAACTTTAAAAGTAATTTGTATAAAATAAAAAAGTTTTTTATTAGCAGCTTTAAACCGATTAAACCGGTCTTTTTAACCGGGCCAATTGCTACCTTTTTTATTTTTAATTGCAATATCAATTGTATTTTCGCTTTTGCATTCAGCGTTTTATAAATACGTTACGAAAAACGGATGCGTGCTGCGAAAAAAGAAAATTATTATTTTTTAGCGATTGCACGTTTGTCATTTTTATATATAATATAAATAAAAAACGTTTTCGCCGCGCGAAAATCGCCGAATTAAAAAAAGTCATATAGCTCGCGGCAGTAAAAAGTATTTCTGTTTCCGACGCTTTGCAAGCCAAATATAACGACAACGTGGTTTTTATAAAAAAACTTTTTTTAGCTTAATATTCGGAGTTCGAAAAACTTTTTTATAAGCAGGAAAACGATAAGCTCGCTTTCCGCCGCTTCGATGTAAATTATAAAATATATTTGACCACGAAAAATACGCTTTTTATAAAACTATTTAAACGCTTTACGAACGAATAGCTTATAAAAATTAAAAATCATATCTTCGACAATTTGTATAAAAGCTTTATTAAATTTTTTAATATTTTTTTCGCCGTTTCGATTTTATTTACTAAAAAATCAAACGGTTTTATACGCTTATATATCGATTATCGCAAATTTAAAGATTTTACGAAAAAAGATTTTTACTTTTTGTTTTTAATTAACGAAATGCTAGCGCGAATTATTAAAACCAAAGTGTTTACGAAAATTAATATTTAATAAGCATTTAATCGAGTCCGGATATCCGAAAAATCTAAAAAACTAATTAATTTCCGTGTTACGATCCTGGCCGGTGGTAAATTGCCGGTGGTAATTGCCAGTGGTAATTGCTAGTGGTAATTGCCAGTAGTAATTGCCAGTGGTGGAATTAAGGTTTGCGCACGGACCCCACCAACCTGTATTTAATAGTTCGGAGCTCCCGTACCTTAGAGCTCTTCACCTTAGTATTCAACGTACACGCGTACCTTTCGGCCCATATCATTATAATCACCCCTAAGTCAGCTGTTACATATTATGTGACAGCTGGCTTAAGGATAATCATAGTGAATGATATGGGCCGAAAAATACGCGTGTACGTTGAATACTAAGGTGAAGAGCTCTAAGGTAAACGGGAGCTCTGAACTATTAAATACAGGTTGGTGGGGTCCGTGCGCAAACCCTAATCCCACCACTGGCAATTACCACTGGCAACCATACCACTGGCAATTTACCACCGGCCAGAATCGTAACACTACCCCCCCCTTTCGAAAAACTGGTCCCCAGATCTGAAGCTGTAGAATCCAACCCGTAATTCCTTTATTTCAACCCATTAGGCAGACGTAGGTTGCCAGCCGTTTTATGCAGTCAGGTGCAAGCTCTGATAGATCGACAGGCTCAGCGAAAAGGTCGAATCGTATTAAATGGTATGCAGTTAGATGCAAGCTCTGGTAATAGTAGTAATAGTAGTATTGATTAACGTCTAGCGGAGTGCAGCCGAGAGGCTGCCCTTTTAAGACCTCCCAGGGGGTACGGAAACGTGCTAAGCTAAAGAATTAAATACAAAGTACGACCCCGAAAGCAATTCGTATTAATACAGCTAAAACTGCTGTCGACTACGCTTTTCGCCGCTTTTTGCGATGGTCCGTTAATAAAATTTATAAGCGTAAAGCCCAGAGAAAAGCTTAAGAAATGTGTATACGGCACCGATCAAAGTATAATTTGTCGGTTGCGTAGAAACGCATAATAATATGGCCAGTAGGCCGAGAAAAAAAAAAAAAAGCAGTATTTAAATGTCCGAATCCAAAAACCAAAAGCTAAAAACAAATTTGCGCTTACTAAAATAAAAAAGCATCCGTTATACAAATGTACATAATAATATTCGCTCCGCTGTAACGTCGCTTCGCGCGGCCGTACGCAGTTTATTTTGTTCGAGCTGCATTCGATCAAAGCAAACAGTGTACGTACGTATAGCAGAATTGGTTATGTTTGAGAAACTGTAATAGTAACGCGTAAAAACGTCACAAAATCTTTTGGCTCGCGGAGCAAGTCTTTGAAAAATATTACGGCCTTTCGCTCGGTTCGAAGAAAAGCGTTTGGTCGAATTTTCTTAGGCTAACCAAGGAAACGTCTGATCGCGCGGCGGCATAGCATTAAATGCAATAGAGTTTTAAGCTTTTTTGCATTTGCAGCGCAGTTCGGCGTCGGTATAATTATACTTAACGTGATATTATTCGTAGTTTTCATAAATAGTTTTGATCGCCAAATAATAATAAAGCAGTCGTTTCGGCATATCGAGCTTCGGCAAAGATTTGACTGCGTAAATCGGATTCTACCGCTTATAGTTCCGTAAGAGCTTTCTGCTGGCTATTTTTTATCAGCGGCTTCGATGCGAATTTCGCATTTTCCTAAAATCGGAGCGTATTTTATTTATAATAGGTTCGGACGCAAGGCTTTTATTTCAAAAGGTTTTTTCCGCATCCGCATTTGCCAGTTTATCGGCGGCTTTGTTGCTTTTTATATTCGTATGGCCCGATGTTTATTTGATTTTTATATCGTATGTTTTTATCGCTTTTTGGCAGGCCAGAAAAGCTTATTAGAAAAAGAAAAAGAATATCCCGCGTATTTTTCAAATTATTAAAATGCTGTCGATATATATCTATAGCTTTTGCGTACGCACCTCGGCTAGCATGCTCGCAGCCTTTTGCAAGCTTTTTTTATGCTTTTATCGCTTTTGCGTCGAAAACGTGAAAATAATCGTTTATCGAGCCGTATTCAAACGCTATTTGCCTACGGTTCTGGTATATAGCGTATTCGTAGCTTACGAAATAAGCGCCGTTTTTGTACTTTTCGCAGCCGTCCGAAAAAATCGTAACGTTTTCAAAAAGTAGTTCTGCCTATTATTTTTTGAAATTTTCCGCGGCTTTTTTTTTTTTTGACGTTTATAATAAAATCGGTGCGGCTGCCGGGCGAAAAGTGCGAAGAAACCAATTTAAATCGTAGGATTTATGAAAAAATACCGCCGAAGCGCTGAATCTTCGTTTTAGCGGCTATATATATGCCCGCGTGTCTGCTCCGAGAAATTACTAGAATAAGAATGCGTTGAACTAAAAAATGCGCTTCGTTTACGATTTGCAATTTTATCGCAAAGCGTGCTTTGGTTTTTTTTAAAGCCGCGCTTGCGGAAAAAAGGCTTGCGTTTCGTATTATTATAATAAAAAAGATGGTGCGCCATACAAGAAGTACTTTCCGTGCGGCTAAAGTAATAGTTTTCTGTATTAAATCGATATAACCGCCGAAACGGATGCTGATTTAGCTGTTTCGTCCGGTTCGGCGACCAGGTTTCGTACGGCCTGCGTATCAGATTTCGGTCCCAAACAATATCGAAAGAAAAATACAAGTAATTACTGCTTTTCGCAGCGCGCTGGCCGGAAAGCTATTATTAATTCGGCCGAAGCTTTTGATATATTGCGCCGTCTGTCGTGCTTTGCTTGCGCGTTTTTTAACGTATCGTTTAAAAATGAGTTTTCGATCGAATCAGACTTTTAGCTAGCGCAGCGCGGATTGCTCGCTTTCTTTCGCCGTAGTAATGCAAAAGATCGTAATCCTATCGTCGATCATAATCGGAAAAGCGTAGTTATTATTTTGCGTAATAATATATATCATTTCGATCTTTTCCGGCGCGAAAGCGATCTTATATTCGTTTTTCCATTCGAAAATATCGCGAACGTTTTTCGCAAATAATTCGATATTATCGTTTAGGCTATATAAAATGCGATAAATCAGTATATCGTTTGCGTATTCAAAGCGAAAAATAAAATCTTAGTTAAGTAATTCTGCTAGGTATAGCATATACAAAACCGGGAAAAGTGGCGACTTTTAAAAAGTGCCGTAGTAAACGTAGCTAAAATCGGTGGTTTTTTTTTCGAATCGTATTTGCATTCGTCGTTTCGTAAAAAACGATTTGATTAGTAAAAAAAGTGAAAAGGGCCACTTTTGGTCGGTTATTCTTTTAAGCAGACGTCGGATCAAAACGGCGTCGAACGCGTTTTGCACGTTTAGAATAACAATCGTAATATGTTTTTTTGCGGCGAGCGTAATTTCGATATCGGCCGTAAAACACGCTGCCAAATCGAAAGCAGAGCGTTTCGGAAAAACGCTTTCGTATTATAAGCTAAGCAAGCCGATCGTAAACGCTGTTTACGCGATTTTGTTAGCGATGATTTTCTCGAAGCCTTTAAATATACAAAAAAAAAAAGCGATCGGGCGCTACGAGCGTGAAAAAGATTTGTTCCGTTTATCAATTTTGATTATTATGGCCATTTCGGCCAGCTTTTAAAAAGTCGGAAAATGATTCGTTGCGAAGCAGCGGTTAAACAAGCCGTGTATAGCGATTCGAACCTTTTTTCAGCAGGCTTTCAAAAGTCTTACCGTAATCCGGTTAATGCCCGGAGAAGTGCTGATAATTCTGATGCAATATTTTTTATTTCTTCGAACGATACGAAATCTGCTTAAAAAAGATGGCCCGACTTTGCTTATTCGGTGAGAAAATCTTAATCGAGATCGTCGGTAGCTAAAAAGCGGCCAAATACTTCGTTTTTCAAAGCGTTGGTTTTGTTTTTAATATTTTTAATCACAACGCCGTTTATTACTAATAAAAAAGCTTTAAAATTCGTAATCATTCGGTGTCAGTTTATTATTTTATACAGCTTTTCGTTATTATCGATTTCGTTGATAAGCTTTCGCTAATAATCTTTTTTCGCTTTGCGTATTATAGCGAAAAACTGCTTGGTTTTTTCGAGGATTTTACCGTCGTATATTATTTTACGCGCTCGCAAATATTTGTCTTTGGCTTTTTAGCATTCGTCGGTCTATTATAAAATGGCTTGTAAACCTTTTTAAAAAAGCTTTCCGGCAGCTGTAATACTTTTTTAAAAAACCCGGGCCAGCGCAGCCGCGTATTCGTCTAGCTTTTCTAGCGTTGATAATATAACGAGGTTCGCAAATCGGCTGATTTTTGCGCGCATTAGGCTTGCGAATTTGCCGAGTTTTAAATCGGATACTTTGTAATATATCTGAGTCACGGGTATTTTCTTTTTGCTAAAAAAGATCGTTATTTAGATTTCGTAGTTTAAGCCGCTGTGTATATCGTATCGTATCGTAGTAATCGAATTGAATACGTTCGAAAAAATAAGATTTAAAACGTATTTGTTATAAATAAATTCGCTAGCGGCGCCGATGAAATCCATATCCGAAATAACAGCTCAATCCGCGAGATATTTTTTATTTTTTGCCGTATCCGACCCCGGCTTAAAAGTATCGTGTCGGGCATTAAAATCGCCGCTTATTATGCAATTGAAAAGTGATTCGAAATATGTTACGTAATTTAATACTTATTAAGTATAGTTTTATTTATACACGTTAAAAATGAAATATATATTTACGTTTAGCTAAAGCAAATTTTTGCTGTTAACTAATCGTCGTTGTTATAAGTTAAGTCCTGCGCTTTTTCGGATATAAATCAGCATTCTAAAACGTATTCGCTCGAAGATTTCCTTTTCGGTTTCGTTTTATAAATCGATCGGTGCATACAAATCGTATAACGAATGGTTTTGTATTTTAGTTTCCGAAGCGCTTTAAGGTTTTTGCACGCAAATCACGTTTATGCGTTTTATATCGCACAAATGCAAAAGCGTGATATGCTTCGGTTGTCTTTTTTAAACGTTTGCCTAGCAAATATTAAAATTTGTTTTTGAACTTTCGGTTGCGAGATTTTCCGCGTTGTTTATAAAAGTGTTTTATTATTAAAAAGTAAAAGTATTAATATCGATGTTTATTTTTTTTGATTCGTTTGCGAAGGCTTAGAATTCATTTCGTAGCTAGTCTGATAAAAACGGGTAAATTGCTTTTGACGAAATAAAAAAAAGCGTGCTTTGCGAAAAGGCTATAAAAGCCGTATCGTCGAAAATCGAATATGCTTTTCGGCCAAAATGCTAAATATTCAACGATTGCTTTAAAGCTAAGTTCCGGATTAAGCGGCCCGAAAAAGTTACGTTTAGCGTTGTAGCCGCGGCGGGGATGGTAATTAAAAGCGCGGTGGTTTTTTGCTCGTATGCCGTTACGGCGTTTCCGCGTTTTTTTTTTTCGGCCTGCGTTATTAAAAACCGGATTATTATTATTTAAAAAGATAAAAGCTTTAGTAATAAAAATGACCGCGACCGAATAAGCCGCTTTTTTCAGTCGCCGGACAGCTTTCAATTCCTTTTTAGTTGGTCGTATTATTTTACCGTTTACGCGGCGAAGAGCCGCAAAGCAACGTAGATAATCCGCAGCGTATGGCTTATAATAGTTCGCGTATTGTAAAACTGTTTTGCAATTAAAGCCAGTCGGGCCATCGTGGTCTTATGTTCGGTTGCTATAATAATTGCAACGAGCGTGTCGGATGTAAGTTAATAAGTTGCAAAAGCTTTGGCATTTAGGGTCGTGGCGAAGTATAGCCGGTTTTTTATCGATAAGCTTGGCTTAAGCGTTGACGCCGAAAAAAGTGAAGCTTTTAACTGGCTGTAGGAAAAAAATAATTCAGGTTTGCTTGCTTATAATTAGATTCGCTTCGTATCGGAAAAGGCGAATACTAATCGGCTTAATTTTAATCTGGATAAAAACTTCGTTTTTTATATGTTTTGAGCAGTAGAAAACGTCGCCGAATAGCTCCGGAACCGTGGCTGAAACGTTTTATACCGCGTAATTGTATTATTTTTTCGAAATGCGTACGGCGATGGCTCCGAATACTTTGCGAAAAACCTCGACGCTTTTTTAAATAGTAAAAAAGTCTTTGATTTTTAGGTCGATTGAATAAAAAGCCCAGTTTATTTTTATAAGCGTTAGGTTTTTGATCGCGTTTTTCGTTAGGCCCGGTATAAACTTCGCGATTTTTTTGCCTAAAAACGAAAGTGTTAAGCTTGTTTAGCAAAATGCTTTCCGCCGACGTAATAAAAAAACGATAATTTTATCGAACTTTTGCTAGCTGATTTCCGATAAACGAATTCAAAGAAACGCGTAAGATTCCGCTGATAAACGGACGCGTTTGTTATTATGACTTTTTAGCGGTAATCGATTTTAATTTTTCGAAGTTTATTAAAATTTTTAAAATTCTCCGTGAAACTCGATCTGTCCAAATGACTGATTTAGCAAAGAAAGAAGGAAAGTCGATGCTGCTTAGCGAAACGGCGAAAAAAATAATAAAAACGCGGATTTGCAAAAAAAAGATAAAGCCTTTTGCAAACTTTTCGGCGTACTGTCGCGCTTCGGGCTTTTTCTGCTGGTCCACGACGCTATCGGCAGCGGTCGCGAATTGTGCTTACATTTTGCGGCGTATTTGAGATTGTCGGTCTGCTTCGTCGAATTGGCTGATAATAGCCGACGTTGCAATAATAAATATTCGCGCTCCGTGTTTTAAAGCGAAGAAAAAAGGGCGAGTGCTAAAAACATTCGCCTGCTTTCTTCTCTTAAAATGCAAATTCAATTGAAACGGTAAGATTGCGTTTATAAAACGAGTGTACAATTCGTCGTGGTCGTGGTCGTAGTCGTCGGACGACCGAAAAGAAATAGAAGAAATTATTTCGCGAGCTGCACGGCGAACGCGACGAGCTTTCGAGCTGATTCCTCGAGATTCGGAAAAAAACGAGTTTCCCGAATCGAATGCAATGAATTTAGTGATTGTTGCGAACAAAAAGTAGAATCCGTGTATATGAAGGATAGAGGGTTGTTTGTGCAAGCTCTGGTAGCAGTCAAGGTGCAAGCTAATTGAAATGAGGTCTTGGGCTAGGTCGATTTCGAGGGTTGCGAGAAGGCAGGCCGATGTGTTGAAACTCCGCAAGTTTGAAAGCAAAGGCGGGGTCGTCGGAAGGCTGAAATGGAAGAGGCCAAAAGCTGGTTGTTTGACCTTAGTATTATATGACCAGTTGTTGAGGAGTATTTTCCAGAAGCCACACCACCAGCTGCGACTATTGCACCAACTGCAATTGTACAGCCTGTTGCAGAACCAATTCAACCTCCAGAGACCACATATGTTCGCCAAGGCACCAGAATACGCGTTCCTTCCCGAAAGATTAGGGAGCAACAGCAACAGCAGCAGTTACTCACAACTGACGAGTTTTACGAATTTGAGAAAAGAAATATGGGAGAGGATAATATTAATATTTTGTTCTTTGCAAAAACTACCAAAACCAACTCTCTCGACGACTATATTGCAAGCTACCTTATACACAAGAAGAAGGCAGACGCTGAATGCTCAGTCAAGCTACGCCAAAAAGGTGTTATCACAAACCCCGGCGAGCCTTTTGAAGCTTTTAGAAAAATGGAAGTAGAAGGCTTGATCGAGAAAAGCGTTTTTAAGGTTGTATAATACAACCCCACTTTCCACCACGGCCGAATCTTTAATTCACGAATTGTGAATAAAGTCAAGGGCAAGAATACAGCTACACCATTCGAGAAATTTAGACTGGTAATCCAAGCTTACAACGACGATGAAAAGTACGATATTTTCATTTAATTATCCATTATTCAGCGAAATAGCCAAAGATTGATTATAGCTCTCGCTCTAATCCTCGAACACACCTGCAACGCTACACTGCATTTGAGGGATATCATTCAAGCTTATATGAGCGCTAATAAGTTTCTAGAAAAACAGATTCTAGCGCACCTTTTTAAAAAGCTACGATCTAGCTACCCAGAAAACTCGATTCTGTTGATTTATAAGCTTTTGTATAATATAGCAGAGGCAGGCACGCATTAGTGGGATACGTACTACAAGCACTATAAGAACAAGCTTTATATGACTACGTTAATATACGACCCCTGCTTACTTATTTCTACTACTCCTGCTTTCGCAATTGTGGGAATGCAAACAGACGACACGTTGCAGCTAGCAAATGAGGCTTTCTCAGCTTTGAAAAAGACCGAATTGCAAGCAGCAGATTCTAATGCAAAGCCTAAGGATACACTAAATGAAAGCAACGTTTTGACCTTCAACGAAGAAGCCTTATATAAGTCAAATAGCTTTATTTTTTTCAGACAGAAGGACCAAGCAAAGAAACTCGAGCTAATTAAAAACGATAAAAGCAATTGTAAAACGGTGATACCTTGTATTAATGAAAGTTGGTAGTTTTAGCTATGGTCGAGGCATGGACCCCTCCGAAACCCCCTGCCACTGACTACCTTCAACAGGTATAAGAGCAAAGCACCCCCTTAAATAATACTATAAGCACGCAGTCCAATTCATATCTTCACTCATTCCTCTTTTCCTTTCTTCAGTCTCTTTTAAGAATTTTCTAAATTATTTTATTTATAAATATATAGCCGTATCAATCTGGTTTTCCTACCTATTTTTACATTTAATAACCTACGCAAAAATTCAAACTTCGGTGTTTCGTTTTTATATATTCGCCGATGTATTTCTCAAATTCATAATCAAAATCGACTTCGATATTTCGCTACTACGGCTTAAAAAATCTCTTATATAATATTATTCGCAGCTATATTATATAAAAACCTTTAATAGCTTCTTTTATTTTACGCACAATTATTAAATTACAAAAGTGTAATATATTTTAGAAACGTTTGAAATTACGGTCAGGCAATCCTGAACCGTACGAAATTTAAAATACGAAAATCGCTTTTTTGTTTAAAAAAAACAAATCGAATATTAATTCGTACGCTTCGACCGCTGCGCCCGGCCTTTTTAAACTAAATTTCTTTTGGTCAAACGCCTGGCGAAAACTCAACCTTCTGATTTTACGCTTTATGATTATAGCAATTACAATTTGCGGCTTTTTATTAAAAATAGTAAAAAAATGGCTATACGTGTATTAATTTAAGCCACGGAATATCGAAACCGTGGATTATACAGCAATATTATATTAATCCAATTAATCTATTAAAAAACAAATTTTTTAATACGTTATTTAAATATTTAAACGCAACTTTATCTTATTTAATTCTTTTAAAAAACACAAAAACCTTTTTAATAGCTTTTTTATTAAAAACGATTTTTTTCACACTGAAAACCCTTAATTTGCAACTCCAGAAAATATTCATTTATTTAATTCAAACCCCACCAACATTTTTATTAATACTATAAACAACGACGCTTTTCGTTTTTTTATGCGAGGCCGCATGCTTTTTTCTGGCTTCTCTAATGCATTTTCATTTAATAGCGCCAACGTTACCGATTTTATCGAAAAATATAAAAAAACCTGTGAAAATTTCGAAGTTTTTAAAACTAAAATGTTCGATAAACTTTTTCGTTATTATAATCTAATTACTAAAGATATTATCAAATCGATAAATAAATAAAAGGCTATTAAAACTCGAAACTAGCGTAAATTAATTAAAGTTTTAAAATCGGAATTTCGAAACTACGATCGCTAGCAAATTCGCGATACTATCGCTTTTCTTAAATAGTTTATTATAATAACTCGCCAAGCCAAAAAAGTCAAAGCTTATTATCGTATTTATACGAGGATTTCTAACGTTTTCGTTAACAAAAAGGTTTTAAGCGAAGTTAAACAAGAAAAATTGTTTTTATTTGGCTTTTCAACCAGCATTCGCAACAAAACTATTAAGTATTTTAAAATTAATAAACAAAACTCTAAAACCTTCGATCAGTATTTCAAATTTGTAAAGTTCGTTTTCAAACAAAATTAAAACGAACGTATTATTAAAGCTATAAACCAAAAGAAATCTTCTTCCCTCATTTATAAGAAAAACGTAAAAGCTTTAATATAAAAATATGCCTAGCTATTAAAAGTTACCGAAATCGTCAAAAAACAATTAATTATTATATTATTTAATCGTTTTGCAAAACCTATCGGCTTGGAAAAGCTTAATAAAAATATCGAAACTTTCGTATTAAAATTTACCGATATTAAAATTCAAAAACTTTAAAGCAAAATCGAAAATCTTATGCAATAGCAAAAAAACTTTTTTACGTTAACTTAAATAATAAAAACGATTAAAATAATTCTTACAATAATTATTCTTTTTAAAATGCGCGAAGCGATCAGCTTCGCTAAGCCATCGTAAAAATAATAGCTGCCCAATAACAATCTTTTCGTACTAACGATCAGAATCAGCGAAATATTAATTATAATAACGATTATTAAAAGAAAAAAAAAAACCAACGCGGAAATCAAAATCGCGGCTATTAAAATAATAAAAATACTTATTAAAACAGACTTCGTAATTTTAAATATGAATTTTATAACAACAGAAAAATTTATTGCGAAAAACCTTATATTCGTTTTAAATGCAAAGCATTTAATTTTTATATAAACAATAATATTTGCTATATTAATAAATACGAAACGATCTGTTTCGGACCGACGGAAGCAGATATAAGCCTTTTTAACAAAGCTGAGAATCAAAGCTAATTAAATATTATTCGCTTAAAAATAAAAGATACGAAATAAAACGATTGCTTAAAAAACAAAAAAAATGCAAAAACGATTTTTATTAGTAAAAAAAAAAACATTCCAAAAAGCGTACTAATTAAAAAAAAATCTTTTATCCCAAGTATAAATAAAATTCAAATGTATAAATAAAAAACAAATATATATATTGCTAATGCAATTATCGCATTTGCAAATATTATAATTGCATAATCAAACCAGCGAATTATAAAAAAGCAAAATGCTTCTGTTTTATTCGCCAAATTAATTAATATAAAAAAAAACGTTAAAATCGAAAAAAAAAAAGATTTTGAAATTCGAAAAAAAACCGATAAAACTATTAAAAAAACGCTTATAATAAAAAAAATTAACAATAATATAAAAAATATCGACACCGACATTTTAGTTCAAATCATTCAAAAAGTACCAGCCTTTAAACGCCTATCATTAATGCGAAGCGAAAAATAAATCGACAAATATATCAGCTCCGAAACCGTCGACGAAGCTATTAAAAAAATTATAAAACAAAAAATTAAATTGAAATTCAACGATTTATTTAGTATAAAAGAAAAATTCGACAAAGTTATTAACAAACAAATCCTTGTATTAAAAAAAAACGAAAAAGTTAAAATCATTCGAAAAAAAAACGATTTTAAATTAAAAAAAAACCAAAAAGAAATTTACAATATCGCAATTAATTTAACCGATAAGAAAAAATCCTCGGAAAAAGTCAGCTTTTTGGCTTTCGCTATAAAAACCTAGAAATCAAAACGACGAAACTATTTTTACACGGCTATAAAAGCGCTAAAAAAAAAAATTATATTTAAAAAAAGTACGACCGCCCTCGTCTTACTCGACAATAAAGCCGAAGTCAATTGCATAAACCAAAAAACGGCCGAAATTAATAATATTCCGATTATCACCGACAAACGAATAATTTATATTATCGTTAATAAAAATATTATTAAATTTAATAAAATTGTACGAAATATAAAAATCGACGTCGAAAGTATTATTATTTATAAAAACTTTTTAATAATAAAAAAATACTTTTATTCTATTATTTTTAAAATGCTTTGGATTTTAAAAAGTCTCGTTAATTTTAAATACACCGAAAACGGCCAAATAAAAGCTTTTTTCTGAAACTAAAACCGATTTTTTCAAAATCAAATCACCGTCGCTAGCGACAAAATCTTTTTAATCGACGTTTTATCAGGAAACGAATAGCCGGTTTTAATTTCAGAACAAACGCTAAATTATAACAAAACCTGGAAAATATTCGGCTAAAAGCATTTACGTCGCTAATCGAAATAATATCGCGAATAAAATTAGCTAATATTAATATTTTTGGCTATTAATTCGGAAATAAAAGTTCCGAAGATTTTGTTTTCGTATTAAACAAACCCGACTTATATATTTTATCTTTTTATATTAATATTAGCATTTTTTACAAACGCAAAGCTAATAAAATACGATTCGTAAATCTTAGCGAATCCGAAAAAAATATTTTCGAAAAAATAAACGATTGATTTGAAAAAAATAAAGCAACAAAACCATTTTAATTAATTATTAGCGAATTTAAAAAGCTTATCACCGGCCGATTTTCCAATTTATTATTTGACAGCCGATTTACAAAAAAACGATTTAATAATTTAGTAATCGGAATCTAATTTCTGCCAAAAAAAAAAAAAATTTTATACGAAGTTTTACGCAACCGAAAAAAAGCTATAGCTTTCGATTTTATCGAAATAAGCCAATTCAGCTTTGACGTTACGCTTTATATCGATATCAAAACCGTATTTTACGAAGCTTAGCAAAAAAAAACCTTTTCAGTTTTTAAAGTTTTTCAAAATAAAATAATCGAAATGCTAAAAAAACGAATTAAGCAAAAAATCTTCGAATTTTGCTACGGCTTATACAAAAACAAATGGTTTATCGTTGCGAAAAAAAAGAAAAGCATTTATAAACTTATTACCGCAGTCGTCGAAATAAACAAAATAACGATACGAAACGCTAACGTGCCATTTAATATCGATTAATTTTCAAACGAATTCGCAAAACTAACGATCGCTTTTTTTTTCGATTTATTTTCCGGCTACGACTATTTAATATTTAATCTACGATTTCGAAATATAACGGCAATTTAAATTTCAATCGGTTTATTACGTATAACGAAAATACTTATAAAAGCTATTAATTTAATCGTTCAATTCGTAAAAATCGTATATAAAATCTTTATAATTTGCATTTTTGATATTGCTTTTTTTTACGTTAACGACGTTAAAATAAAAAGTTTCAGATTATATTATAATAATAATAAAATCTTTTTTAAAATTCGACGTTATATAATAAAATATATTTAAAACATCGACAAAATTATAATTTGCTTCGAAAAAGCCAAAGCTATTATTGGCCCTCGATTAAAATTTTGCATGCTCGAAATAAATATCGTCGGTTATATAATTAACAGCGCTAGCCGCTATTTTTAACGAAAAAAATTAAAAAAATCTGCGAATAAAAAAAATGTAAAAATATTACCGAAGCTAAAGTTTTTATTAGCGTTATGATTTATTATCGCAATTGAATTAAAAACTTTTTTTAAAAAGCTGCATTTATTTACGCTACGATAAAAAAAAAAATCGATTTCGTTTAAAAAAAAAAGCAAAGCAAAGCTATAAAAATCCTTAAAAACGACTTTTTATCGGTTTTATCGCTTATGCGAATCGATTACAATTTAAACGCAAAAAAAATCATTTTGATTATCGACGCTAATATTTTCGGTTAAAAAGCTGTATTGTAATAAATCGACGAAAACAAAAAACGGCATTTTTTACGATTCGAAAGCGGCTTATAATTTTTCGCGAAAGCACGCTACGATGCTATTAAACAAAAATGCTAAAGCGCTTTTAAAATAATAAAAAAAATAAAAAGCGAATTGTACGGCGTGCATTTTATTTTGAAAACAAACGCAAAAGTTTTTGTCGATTAATTAAATAAAAAAGCCAGCGATTTATTAAAAGCGCTCGTTATTAATTAAATAGCTTAAATGCGATTTATAAATTTCGAAATCAGGCATATTAAAAAAACGATTAATATAGCGGCAAACGGCTTTTTTAAACGAAAACGCTTTTATTCGTTTGATTTCGCTAAACAAAGCAAATAAAATATCGACGAGTAAATCGCTAACGAAATCGGTTGCTTCGCTATTTGCGCTTTAAGTTTTATAAAACCAAAACCATTCGCGTTGTTATTTCGGCTGGCATCGCGAATAAAAAACATTAATTTTCGGGCCGAAAAAGCATTCGCGTTATTATTTCGGCTAGCATCGCGAATAGATTTGATCGAAAACGATCGGAATAAGCCGATTAACGACGAAAATAAATTTTTAATCGATAATTACGAAACCGAAAACTTTTATTTAATCGTATATTATCTAACCATTTTGTTTAAATTATTTAGCGTGTTAAATTATCAGTTTAAATTATTTAAAAACCAAGCTTTCGATTATATTTTAGCCGATAAAAAGCTATACAAAATAAAAAACAATATATATTAAAAACGCTTAATAATAAATAACAAAACAAATAAGTTTCAAATTATAAAAAAAACCTAAGAAAAAGTATTTTATAAAAAAGCTAAAGCTATTTATTACCGAATCAAAAACGATTTTTAATAAAAAAATGCTTCGAAAACTGCAAAGCTTTCGTCAAAAGCTGTATTTCTTGCTAAAAACGAAAACCTGGCCGAAAAAAAAACCCGTTATATCCGATATAATTTTTTGAAATTTAAAAAAAAGTTAATTTCGACGTTACGCGCGTACCGATTATTAATCGCGGGCATACGTGCTTCGTACTCGTTATCGACGACCTGTTTAAATAGCTTAAAAAGCGACCTTTCCGAAACGTTATCTTCGAAGCTATAGCGACTTTTTTTTAGAAAAACGTTATATATCGATACGATTTATTTAGCAAATTAAACGTCGATAATAAACTCGAAAACAAAAGCGTTATCGAAACTTTTATAAAAAAATATAATATTCAGCGTATTTAAATCTTAGCTTATAATTTAAAAAGCAACGAATCCGTCGAACGAAGCTATAAGGATATTTTTAACGGCTTTTTAAAAGCTATTCGAAAAAGCTATAAGCGTTGATCGCGGAAATTTTCGAAAATGCTTTTTGCTATGCGCATATGCATATACGTTTTTATTGAAATAATCTTATTTTTTATTTAATACGGCAGAAACGCTCGACTGTTTTTAAAAACAAAATAATTTGTATAAAAGCTTTATAACGTAATTAAAATAAAAACGAAAGCAGATTTGTTAGCAATAAAATCTAAATAATTAAATTACCGCGATATAAATATAAAAAAAATAATTTTAAAAAAAAAAAAGATATAAAAAAGCAGTTAAAAAAGTTTAAAATAAAACCAAAGTTTTAAAAAAAACGCTAATTAAAAAAGGAAATCTGGTTTTAATTTACGACGTTCAGCGCGCTATTAACAAATCGGCCGATATTAAACTTAATTATAAATGACTCGGACCTTACGAAATATACGAGGCCGAATTAAATAAAAGCTATTATAAGCTTACGAAATTCGATAAAACAAAACTGACGTTCGCCGCTAACCGATTGTAACGATTTTACAAAAAAAATCAGCAAATCTATCTTTTAGATTTTGATTCAGACAGCGACTCCGATTTTAGCGAATCCGACGACGATTCCGACCAAAGCGATTATACTTTTAAAAAAAAAAACCTTTTGAAAAGATTTGAAAACAGCCGAACGATAACTCCGCTGCCGAAATCACAATTCAAATCGTGATTTTATTTATAATCGAAAAAAAGAAAAATGCATATAAAATTGTTTATTAATTGTTCTATTGTTTTTATTATTTATTGTTTTTTTTTTTATTATATACTATTTTATTGTTTTTGTTTTGCTTGCTTATATACAACTTAATTATTTTGTTTTATATATATTATTTATTTTAAAAACCTTTTTTTATATTATTTAAAATACTTATTATACTTTTTTTTGTTTAATTATATTTTTGTTTATTAAAACAAAAGCTTTATATATGTTTAAGCCGCATATTTAATACATTTATATTACTTATATATTTTACGAAAACTATTTTTTATGCATTTTATTATTTGCTACTTTCTGCACTGTTTACTTTTTTCGTTATTCTGAACGAATAGCTGTCTAAACAATTATAATTTATTAAAAAAACAGCATGCGGATTTCCGTAATTTTTAAATACAAATACTTTACAATTCCCGTATTTTTTTTTATTTTTTTTTTAATAAATATAATATACTTTTTTAATTAACAAACCTATCGATATTATATCGTTTTTTAAATAAAGCGTTGCCAAATCTAGCAAACTTATTTTTAATTTATTTTAAAACGGAATTATTATACGCAATTTTTCCGAATTTAAGCAAATATATAATACCGCTATTTTAAATTAATAAGCAGCTTTCGTAAAATCATTTATAAAGCAATTCGATATAATAACTAAAAACGTTAACGAATTTCTATTCGATTACAAAAGCTTCGTTAAAGTTGAATTCGTTCGCAAAAGTTTTAATTACGATAAGTTTCTGCTAAATTACGATAACGTTTCAAAAGCTTTCGCCGAAGCAAAAAAAGCTCGAAATAACAAAAAAAAAATAATAAACCGGATTTTGCGCTTTTTGCCAAATTAACAAAAGAAAAATATTTAAAAATACATACTTAGCAAAATCACCGGTGTTATTCCATTTCGGCATTTCGCTCGCTTTTTCGAAATTATTACTTTTATTAAAAAAAAAATCTGGATATTAAACGCTTATATTCTTAAAGCGTAAGCTTTAAAAGCTAATAACCCAAAAGCCCGCAGGTTTATAAGCTTTTTTACAGCTGTTTGCAAACTGATCGACGATGCTATGCAATCGTTAAAAAAAGTTTTAATCGGCTGCGAAACTTTAAATCTGACTCTTTTTTAAAACAAAAAATTAAACGTCGTTAAATACGGCATTTTTATACCGAAAGAAAAAAACGACGCTATTTAAATATTTCAAATCTACGACAACGAAAAAAACGAAAAAGCTAATATTATTTTCGTTTAATTCGAAAAAACATACGCAATAACAATTAACATTTTTAAAACGGCTAAAACAGCTCGGCGATTTCTATTTCCGATTATCGAAAACGAATCCGAAAACGAAATCAAAAACGTAATAATAAACAATCGCTTATTAAAATACAAAAAACTTATTATATTTATAAAAACGATTCCGAAAAAAGTAAAAACAAAAAACGTAAAAAAGCGCGCCGATATTTCCGAAACCTTTTTTATTCGGAAAAAAAAACTATTTACGTCGCCAGCAAAAAAGGCACCGCGAATAAAAACAGCCGGAAATCGACGCCGAATTATAAGCTTTAAACCAATCAATAGAAAACGCGACGATTTTACGAAATTAAATTCGGAAAGCGCCGGCATTTCGAAAAGAAAAAACCCAAACGATTTTAAATCTAATCTTTCGAAATTAAATACGCAAATATTAAAAACGTTTGCTACGTTTAAAAACGTCGTATTTTCATCGCTAATATTTCAGATTTTAATAAAAGCATTTAAAATCTTTATTATTATACGATTCGACCGAAAAAGCCTGGAAAAAAATATCGAAATTATCGCGGAAAAAATCACATAAAAAACATAAAATTAAATTATTTTGCTTAAAACTTTCGCTTTCGACGACGAAACGATCCAAAAGTTTTACTTCGATACTTTTATACAAAAATCAAATAAATCCGTTAGCTTTTTCTTTTTTGCTTCGAACGAAAACTAAACCAAGCTTTTTTCGGAAAACTGCAAATATAATACGCCGGAACAAATAAAAAAAACCTTTGAAAACGGTGACCCGTTTTTACTCGAGCTTTTTTTCGTTAAAAAACTTCGATTTTTTAATTTCGTTTTTACGAATAACGTTAACGCTAAAAAAAACGGCAAATTCTATTATTTTTACGTACGCTATTACGCGGCGTACTACGATTTGATTACAAAAAAAATCGACGTTGTCGGCCTCGTTGATCGATTCGCTGCTATTAAAAATTCGGATTACGACGTATTCGAAATTAATTTTAATAATCAATTTATATTCCGACGAAAAACTGCGAAAATTATTTAAACACGTGCTAAAACTTACCTGGGCTACGCAAATTTCAAAGCAAATTCTAAAGCTTTCAGCGCGATCACAAAGCTCGATTAAAACGTAAAAAAATAAAAGCAATAAATATTTCCAAAAGCCGACTTTTTGGCCTTTCGACCGAAAATATGTTTCAAAGCCTATCCGAACTAAGCTGCGAATTCGTTAATCACGTAAAGTCTTACAACGGAAAAAACAAGCTACTGCTGCATTTTATAAAAAAAAAAGTAGTTATATATAAGCACCATTTCCGATTGGTTAAAACTTAAAAAGCGCCTACAGCTTTTTTCGCTAATATATTTTACAGTTTCATTTAACAAGCTTTCAGAATATATCCCGGCTTTTACCTCGCTGCTTTGATTATTCGGAACTTTGAAAACTGCCGCTTCGTAGCATATTTTAACATTCCGATCGCTTTAGGTTTCGCTGGTTCCGACCGTATTACGATTACAAAATTCGATATCGCCGATTTTTAAAAAAAAAAAAAAATCGAAAACTTTACCGACGCCATTTTCGATTATTACGTTTTGCTTGCATTCGCATACAACTCGGAAATAATCGAAGCTTATTTGCAATTATATTACGACGCTAAGCTGACTAAAACCATTTAGAAAAGCCCAGCTTTTTCGTATTTCAGCGCGTTTAAAGCAATAGCTTTGGCTATTTTATCGAACTACGAAACCGAAAGCTACGGAATAAAAAATAAAATAACCTTTGTCAGCTTTTCGACTAAGCAAAAGATTTTCGTCAGATTCAAAACTTAAAAAACGGACGGCGTAATGCTGATTTACTCGAACAATTATACGGCGCAAAAATACAAAAACCATTTCGAAAACGACGCTTCGATAAGCAATTTAATACTGATTGTATTACGGCGAAAGCAATTACTACACTTTCGGTAGTTTCGACTGCAAACGACTACTTCCGAACCTTTCCGTAAAATAATTTTTTTTACAAGCCTCGGAGCTTTTTTAAAAGCATTCGTCGGCAAACAACCGTAATCCGACCCATCAGTTTTACGCGAAGCAAAAGCGTTAATCGGTTTTAATTACGACGAATTAATCGACTATTTGTACGATTTTAACATAAAACTTTTCAGCGCTTTTTGCAAAGCGTAAAACCACGTTTAAAAATTAAAATCTATTATCTACGCAAAAAAGTCGTGAAAAGCATTCGTCGCGGCGATATTTAATAATATTATCGACAAAAAAGCTATCAGAACGTTCGTAAGTTTAAACGATACCTCGATTAATATTTCATCGAATTACTTTTCAAAAAAGCAAAATAAACAAAATGATTTAAACGATAAGCGAAACGCTACCTTTTCGCAAAAGCCAATAGCAAAAAGGCCAAAAACGGATTAAAAAACCGAAAAAGTGTAAAGCTAAGAAATTCGGTTTTTAATTAATTAGTTTTTAAACCAAATAAAATAAACTAAATTGCATTTATTAAAATTATGTTTTTTTTTGATCGTAGTCAGAAACGATTACGTATATTATTTAAAACAAAATATAAAACGGTAATATTTTATATTAATAAAAATTGATAATTTTAGCTATAATCGAAGCATAAACTCCTCCGAGACCTTTTGCCATTGATTACCTTCAATAGGTATAAAAGCAAAGCATCCTTTTAAATAGTACCATAAGCACGCAGTCCAATTCATACCTTCACTTATTCCTTTTTTTCTTTCTTCAGTTTCTTCTAGGGATTCCCTAGACTATCTTACCCACAGACATATGGCCGTATCAGTCTGGTTTTCCTACCTACTTTTACACAATTATTTCGCCCAGCGCGCTCGAAGAGCTTATATTGCTAGTTTGTGTCAACCCGAGGCTATTTTCGACTTTTCAGTAGCTCCACAGATACAAGTGGAGAATTTTGTTCAGTCAGATATCGATACAATTAACAAACGAATTCGATGGATAATGGATAATCAAAATCGAGGACTTTTATTTATACAAGTCGACCTTGCTATTGCAAAGCTATTTGTATTTGTTAATGGCTTATTTGCCAATAACAAAGACTGCAGTTCGCAAATTGGCTACGAGGTTTTTCTAGCCAATGAAGTTCAGCTTGATAATTTATTCAAGATAAAAGGGAACCTTATTGCAGCAAGCTCAACCAAGTGTCAGAGAGTTACACGAAGCGTACTAGCTTTAAAAATATACGGAATGGTTTCTGGAATAGATATCGCTATTTGTATCGCCACAACCCTACGTATAATCACTCAGAAGCTTAATCTCCCCGATATTCCAGTAGTAGTCTGCACTGATTTATACTTTTTATATGAGTGTTTGGTCAAATTAGGAACAACAAAGGAGCTATGCGACAAAATGGCTGGCAACCTACGTCTGCCTAATGGGTTGAAATAAGGGAAAATACGGGTTGGATTCTACGGCTTCAGATCTGGGGACCAGTTCTTCGAAAGGGGGGGGTAGTGTTACGATCCTGCCAGTGGTAATTGCCAATGGTAATTGCCAGTAGTAATTGCCAGTGGTAGGATTAAGGTTTACGCACGGACCCCTATCAACCTGTATTAAATAGTTCAGAGCTTCCGTTTACCTTGGAGCTTTTCACCTTAGTATTCAACGTATACGCGTATCTTTCGGCCCATATTATTCACTATGATCACCCTTAAGCCAGCTGTTATATAATACTAAGGTCAAACAACCAAACCAGCTTTTGGCCTCTTCCATTTCAGCCTTCCGACGACCCCGCCTTTGCTTTCAAACTTGCGGAGTTTCAACACATCGGCCTGCCTCCTCGCAACCCTCGAAATCGATCTAGCCCAAAACCTCACTTCAATTAGCTTGCATTTTAACTGCTACCAGAGCTTGCACCTAACTGCATACCTTTCAATACGATTCGACCTTTTTACTAAGCCTGTCGATCTACGAGCTCGCACCTTACTGCTACCAGAGCTTGCACCTAACTGCATACCTTTTAATACGATTCGACCTTTTTACTAAGCCTGTCGATCTACGAGCTCGCATCTTACTGCTACTAGAGCTTGCACCTTACTGCTACGCAAAGCTTGCATCTGATTGCATACAAAATGGCTGGCAACCTACTCCTGCCTATACGATTAAAACGGCTGGCAACCTACCCCTGCTTACGCGATAAAATGGCTGGCAACCTACGTCTGCCTAATAGGTTGAAATAAAAGAAAATACGGGTTGGGTTTTACGGTTTCAGATCTGGGGACCAGTTTTTTAAAAGGGGGGGGTAGTGTTACGATTCTGGCCGGTGGTAAATTGCCAGTGGTAATTGCTAGTAGTAATTTGCCAACAGTAATTGCCAGTGGTAGGATTAAGGTTTGCGCACGGACCCCCACCAACCTGTATTTAATAGTTCAGAGCTTCCGTTTACCTTAGAGCTTTTCACCTTAGTATTTAACGTACACGCGTATCTTTCGGCCTATATTATTCATAATGATCACCCTTAAGCCAGCTGTCACAAAAGAAGACCCTGTTGAGCTTGACTCTAGTTTGACATTGTGAAAAAAAACATAAAGGGTGTAGAATAGGTGGGAGCGCAAGCGCCGGTGAAAAATACCACTATTTTTATCGTTTTTTTACTTATTTAATAAAGCGGAACTGGATGTTAAAGCCCAACTTCTAGCATTAAAGTGTTACGATCCTGGCCGGTGGTAAATTGCCGGTGGTAATTGCCAGTAGTAATTGCTAGTGGTAATTGCCAGTAGTAATTGCCAGTGGTAGGATTAAGGTTTGCGCACGGACCCCCACCAACCTGTATTTAATAGTTCAGAGCTCCCGTTTACCTTGGAGCTCTTCACCTTAGTATTCAACGTACACGCGTATCTTTCGGCCCATATCATTCACTATGATCACCCTTAAGCCAGCTGTTACATAATACTAAGGTCAAACACATACACTCCGCTGGGAAGCTTTGTATCTAGGCTTACGCCACCCGTACCGACGATGTATTCGTCGGTGCCTCGATCAATATTCCCTTCTATTGATCTTGTTTCCAGAAAAAGCTGGAGCCCGTCCCTCATTTCGACCTGCCTCTGCAATTCGAAACCCTTTTTCTTTCAACGATTCGACCTTTTCGCTGAGCCTGTCGATCTATCAAAGCTTGCATCTAACTGCATATCATTTAATACGATTCGACCTTTTCGCTAAGCCTGTCGATCTATCAGAGCTTGCACCTAACTGCATATTATTTAATACGATTCGACCGTTTCAATAAGCCTGTCGATTTAAGAGCTTGCATCTGACTGCAGGCTGGCAACCTACGCCTGCCTATACGATAAAATGGCTGGCAACCTACGTCTGCCTATGCGATAAAATGGCTGGCAACCTACGTCTGCCTGATGGGTTGAAAATATGGAAGGAAATACGGGTTGGGTTTTACGGCTTCAGATCTGGGGACCAGTTCTTCGAAAGGGGGGGGTAGTGTTACGATCCTGGCCGGTGGTAAATTGCCGGTGGTAATTGCCAGTAGTAATTGCTAGTGGTAATTGCCAGTAGTAATTGCCAGTGGTAGGATTAAGGTTTGCGCACGGACCCCCACCAACCTGTATTTAATAGTTCAGAGCTCCCGTTTACCTTGGAGCTCTTCACCTTAGTATTCAACGTACACGCGTATCTTTCGGCCCATATCATTCACTATGATCACCCTTAAGCCAGCTGTTACATAGTCCTTCGCGGGCTGATCCGGGTTGAAGACATTGTCAGGTGGGAAGTTTGGCTGGGGCGGCATATTTGTTAAACTATAACGCAGATGTTTTAAGAGAGATTCATAGAAAACAGAAATCTTTAGTAAAACAAAAGGGTAAAAGTCTTTTTGATTTTGATTTTCAGTATAAATACAAACCATGAAAATGTGGCTTATCGATCTTTTAGTCCTTTCAAATTTAAAGCTAAAAATGCCAGAAAAGTTATTACAAAAATAACTGGCTTGTGGCAGCTAAGCGTTTATAGCGACGTTGCTTTTTGATCCTTCGATGTCGGCTTTTCTTATTATACCGAAGCAAAATTCGGTAAGCGTTAGATTGTTTATGTTACGATCCTGGCCGGTAGTAATTGCCAGTGGTAATTGCTAGTAGTAATTGCTAGTAGTAATTGCTAGTAGTAATTGCTAGTAGTAATTGCCAGTGGTAGGATTAAGGTTTGCGCACGGACCCCTACCAACCTGTATTTAATAGTTCAGAGCTCCCGTACCTTAGAGCTCTTCACCTTAGTATTCAACGTACACGCGTATCTTTCGGCCCATATCATTCATTATGATCACCCCTAAGCCAGCTGTCACATAATACTAAGGTCAAATATACACATTCCGCTGAGAAGCTTTGTATCTAGCTGGAAAGCTTTATATTTACGGTTTAAGAATTCGATCTGCCTCTGCAACTCGTATTCCTTACGCCACCTGTACCGACGTGTTCGTCGGTGCCTCGATCAATATTTCCTTCCATTAATCTTGTTTCCAGAAAAAGCTGGAGCCCGTTCCTTATTTCGACCTGCCTCTGCAATTCGAAACCCTTTTCCTTTCAACGATTCGACCTTTTCGCTGAGCCTGTCGATCTATCAGAGCTTGCACCTGACTGCATACAATAGCTGGCAACCTACCTCTGCCTATACGATAAAATGGCTAGCAACCTACGTCTGCTTATACGATTAAAACGGCTGGCAACCTACCTCTGCTTATGCGATTAAAACGGCTGGCAACCTACCCCTGCCTTTGCGACAAAATGGCTGGCAACCTACGTCTGCCTATACGATTAAAATGGCTGGCAACCTACGTCTGCCTAATGGGTTGAAATAAGGGAAAATACGGGTTGGGTTCTACGGCTTCAGATCTGGGGACCAGTTCTTCGAAAGGGGAGGGTAGTGTTACGATCCTGGCCGGTAGTAATTGCCAGTGGTAATTGCTAGTAGTAATTGCTAGTAGTAATTGCTAGTAGTAATTGCTAGTAGTAATTGCCAGTGGTAGGATTAAGGTTTGCGCACGGACCCCTACCAACCTGTATTTAATAGTTCAGAGCTCCCGTACCTTAGAGCTCTTCACCTTAGTATTCAACGTACACGCGTATCTTTCGGCCCATATCATTCATTATGATCACCCCTAAGCCAGCTGTCACAGTTTATTTATTAATAAAAAACGTAAGCTGAGTTTAAACCGTCGTAAAACAGGTTAGTTTTATTTTAATAATAAATATTGCTCTAATAGTAATTCAGTTTAACACGAAAGAAACCGCTGATTCAGATAATTGGTTTTTGCGGCTGTCTGACAAAGCAATGCCGCGAAGCTATTATCTGCTGAATAATAGCTGAACGCTTCTAAATCAGAATCCATGCCAGAACGGGATGATTTGCTTTTACATATCGTAGTCGGATACGAATAAGCTTTTGGCCCTGAATTTTAGCTGGTCGGCGATCGCAAAGCAGTGGAAGTCTGCTCTGTCAGCTGGCGTTTTGCAATTTTATTATACGTAGGATTAAAAACTTTGCATACGATTTAAATATATCACCCGGTGTTGTAAATAATAAAATAGTTTTGTTATTACGATCTATTAAGGCTAAGCCGCGGCGGTTTATTTTTAAGCAGCAGCTTCTTATGGCCGGCACCGCCTCGCGCGGGCCGGCCGAAAAGAGAGGACCGCGGGCGGTCGCAAGGTAGCCTTTCCTCTGGCCCACCGATCGAGCTTCAAACGCGAACACGTTCCGTGGCGCTAAGAACGACGATAAGGGATTCCTGTTAGCGGAGAGCCAGGCTGGCGCTCCGGCCGACGAATCCAAGAATCAGCCGGCCGTTGACGGTCGTTGTCACAGCTAGCTTGAGGATGATCAGAAAGGTGATATGGACCAAAAGGTACGTATGTAAATTGAAAGAAAGACACCGAGCCAGAATGCTCGGGGTCGCGAACTTTATGTACAATGGGTTGCGCTTATGGGTCACGTGACTTAGCGCGAGGCCTAGTGGCCGAGGTGATCCGTGCCCAAACCTTAATCCAACACCACCGGCAATCATACCATTAGCAACCATATCACTGGCAGCCATATCACTAGCAGCTATACCACTAGCCAGGCCAGGATCGTAACACTACCCCTCTCCTCCGAAAAACTGCGTCTTCGCAGTTGCAGTTATAAGTCTATCGTCCTCCAACTTAATGTAATTCTTCCTGCCTTCGTTATAAGCTTGCAACCATACGGAAAATGCTCGTAAAAGGCTTTTGACGGTAAAATGCGATCGGTGAAATGCTTAAAAAATATAAAAGGCCGTTATAGCGTTAAAACAAAAGTATTATTCGAAATTTTCATCAGCGCTTTTTTAATTAACCTAGTATTATAATACTTTTTTATGCAATCTCGAATTTATTATTTTTTCGATTTTTTATTTCGTTTGTTTAAAAAGTAATTAAATAAAAGCTGGTTCGGGGCGGCGTTAGCCAAATAAAAAGTTGCTAATATGCTTTCGGAGCGAATATAAATGAAAAATTAAATAAATTAATCAATCTGCGGAAAAGTTAAACTTTCAATTTTTTTCTATTTTATCGACGATTTTGATTAAGCCGTACCATTTGTTCGAAAGCTTTCGGAAAAATCGGTCGAGTTTTTAATTTTTAATATTTATTAATACTTCGTCGCTTATTTTTCAATTTACCGGTCGTTTATGCAAATTAACGAAGCGTTTTATTTTGGCTTATTATTGCGCAATAAACGATTATGCGTATTTTATAACCTTTTTAGCTCGGAAGGCCAAATGCAAAGCTTCGTCGCGGTTAAGCTTTTCGATGGCCGAGCGAAAAAAACGGGAATTGTTTATATTTTAAAATATGCGAACTTCGTATTTATTTAAGACTTGGAAAGGAAAAACGTTGCCGAAAAACTCGTACGGCAAAATCAATTATATAATATTTATCAAAAGTAAAAAGCGTTTTTAATTGTTTTAGTAATAAAAGCAAAAAAAGCGAAAGCATTGCTTAATATATTAGTTTATTATTTCGGTTTGTTTATCGATATTAAAATTGTACGTAATAATTAATTTAACTTTGGTTTTTAATATGCGGCAGAATTTTTGCTAAAAAACCGAAACAAACTAAGCTTTTCGGTCCGAAACAATTAAATCCGGCATGCCGAAATAGCGCATTTAATAAACCAAAAACAAAACTGCCAGTTTTTTTTCTGTGATAATCTTATAGCAAAAGACTGATAAAAGCTTTTTAAATAAGCGATTTATTATTACGAAAGCGAAGTCGTGATTATTTTCGTTTAATAAAAGCTTCGTAAAGTTTATTGTTAAATATTAATAAAACCTGCTAAGTATAAGCAAAAGCTTTAAAAAGCCCGGGGTTTTATCGCGCCTAGCTTTTATTCGTATGCAATAACAATTCGAAACGTATTGCTATATGTTTGTTTTTATAGCTTTTTAATAATATTTGCGACCGACCAAAAGCTTTATTTTTTTTATCTCAGCGTATACTACGCAAAGCTGTTCGTAAATATATCGGATTAAAAAAATTCGCAATTCGGAAGGTTTCAAAAGCATTATCAATCTGCTTTGGAAAAATAATTTGTTTTGTCGCAGTTAGTAATTAAGGCTATAATTACGAACTTGCGCTCGTTGCGCTTCGAGAAAAAAAAAGTTTTTGTTAGCTTGCAATAAATGATTTATAATTGTATAATTATATATATCGTATGCGATTACGAAAGTTGGATCTGCGGATTTTTTTATAAGCATTTTATCCTTTTTGTTTTCGTTGTTTTTTTCGAAAAAAATACTATCGTTATCGCGCTTATCGAACGCTATTTTTATAAGCGCCAGCGTAATTATGCTTTTAGCAGCTATTTCTTTTAAAATCTAAGAATTTAATTTATCGTTTAAAAGCATTTGCTATTTTCGAGCTGCTCGCTATCGTGCTTTTAATAAAAAAATGTTTTGGTTTTTGCGAAAAAAAATATTAGCGAGCGTATTAATAATTTCCGACCGGTATATAATTGTAAAATAAAAATCGGCGAAAAACTCGGCCTATCGGGCTTATCGGGCCGAAAAATTTTTGATTATTATAAAATATTTCAAAGCGCGGTAATCGATGCTAAGCTAATATATATATATACGTTTTTTTAAGCGCTTAATAGTTTCGGCTTATAATTTTTAAAAAAGCGAAAAATAGCGAAAAGCTTTTTGTCGTAGATCGGATAATTAAGCTCGGCGTCGATTATTGTAAAACGGTGATACCTTGTATTGATGGGAGTTGGTAGTTTTAGCTATGGTCGAGGCATGGACCCCTCCGAGACCCCCTGCTATTAACTACCTTCAACAGGTATAAGAGCAAAGCACCCCCTTAGATAGTACCATAAGCACGCAGTTTAATTCATACTTTTATTCATTTTTTTTTTCCTTTCTTCAGTCTTTTCTAGGGATTCCTTAGATTATTTTACCCACCGATATATGGCCGTATCAGTCTGGTTTTCCTACCTACTTTTATATTTGGTGACTTACGCAGGGATTTAAACTTCGGTGTTTCGTTTTCATATATTCGCCGATGCATCTTTTAAATTTACAATTAAAATCGATTTCGATATTTCGCCACTACGGCTTGAAAGACCTTTTATATGGTGTTGTTCGCAGCTGCATTATATAAAGGACTTCTAATAGCTTCTTTTATTTTGCGCACAGTTATTGGACTATAAAAATGCAACATATTTCAGAAACGTTTAAAATTACGGTCAGGCAATCTTGTACCGTGCGAAATTTAAAGCTCGAAAATCGCTCTTTTGTTTAAGAATAACAAATCGAACATTAGTTCGTGCGTTTCGACCGCTACGCTCGGCCCTTTTGAATTAGATCTCTTTTGGTTAAACGCTTGGCGAGAATTCAATTTTCTGATCTTACGCTTTGTAATTATAGTAATTACAATTTGCGGCTTTTTATTAAAAGTAGTAAAAAAATGGCTGTACGTGCATTGGCCTGAGCCACGGAATATCGAGACCGTGGATTATATAGCAATATTATATTAATCCAATTAATTTACTAAAAAACAAGTTTTTCAATACGCTATTCAAATGTCTGGACGCAATCTCATTTTATTCAATTTCTTCAGAAAACACAGAAACCTTTTTGATAGCTCCTTTATTGAAAACGATTTTTTTTATACTAAAAACCTCTAATCTGCAACTTCAGAAAACACTTATTCGTTTAATTCAAACCTTACTAACATTTTCGCTAATACTATGGACAACGACGCTTTTCGTTTTCTTATGCGAGGCCGCATGCCCTTTCTTGGCTCCTCTGGTGCACTCTTATTTAATAGCGCCAACGTTACCGATTTTATCGAAAAATATAAAAAAATCTGTAAGGATTTCGGAGTCTCAAAGACTAAGATATTCGATAAACTCTTTCGCTATTATAACCCAACCACCAAAGATATTATCAAATCGATGAATAAATGGAAGGCTATTAGGGCTCGAGATTGGCGTAAGCTAGTTAAAGCTTTGAAATCGGAATTCCGAGACCACGATCGCTAGCAAATCCGCGATACTATCGCTTTCTCAAACAGTTTGTTATAACAACTCGCTAAGCCAAAGAACTTAAAACCTATTGTCGTATTTATACGAGGGTATTTGACGTTCTCGTTAACAAAAAGGTCTTAAGCGAGGTTAAGCAAAAAAGATTGTTTTTACTTAGCCTTCCAACCAATATTCGTAATAAAACCATTAAGCATTTTAAGGTTGATAAATAAAACCTTGAAATCTTCGATTAGTATTTTAAATTTATAGAATTCGTTTTCAAACAAAACCAAAGCGAACGTACCATTAAAGCTATAAATCAAAAGAAATCTTCCTTTCTTATTTACAAAAAAGACGTGGAAGCTTTAGTGCAGAAACATGCCCAGCTACTAAAAGTTACCGAAATCGCCAAGAGATAATCAGTTATTATACTATTCAATCGCTTTGCAAAACTTATTGGCTTGGAAAAGCTTAATAAGGATATCGAAACTCTCGTATTAAAATTTACCGATATTAAGATTCAAGGACTTTAGAGCAAAATCGAAGGTTTTATGCAACAGCAGAAAAAACTCCCCTACGTTAACTCGAACGATAAAAACGATTAAGATAGCTTTTACAATAATTACTCCTCGCAAAATGCGCGAAGCGATTAATTTCGCCAAGCCACCGTAGAAGTAATGGCTGCCCAATAGCAACTTTTTCGTACTAGCGATCAGGATCAGCGAAACACTAACTACAATAACGATTATTAGGAGAAAGGAAACCAACGCGAAAACCAGAATCGCGGCTATCAAAATAATAAAAGTAATTATCAAAACAGACCCCGTGGCCCCAAGTGTGGATTTTGTGATAACAAAGAAATTCACTGCGAAAAACCTTATATTCGCTTAGAATGCAAAGCATTTAATTTCTGTATGGACAATAGTATTTGTTATATTAACAAATACGAAGCGATTTGCTTCGGACCGACGGAAGCAGGAATGGGCCTTTTTAACAAAGCTAAGAATTAAAGCTGGTTAAACATTATTCGCTTGAAAGTGAAAGGTACGGAATAAAACGACTGCTTGGAAAACAGAAAAGATGCAAAACGATCTTTATTAGTAAAAGAGAAAACATCCCAAAAGGCGTACTAATCAAAAAGAAAACCTTTACCTTAAGCGTGAATAGAGTTCAAGTGTATGAATAAAAAACAAATACATATATTGCTAATACAAGTATCGCACCTGCAGATATTATAGCTGTACAATTAAGCCAGCGAATCACAAAGAAGCAAAATGCTTTTGTCTCATTCGCCAAACCGACTGGTGTAAAAAAAAACGTCAGAATCGAAAGGGAAAAAGATTTCGAAATTCGAAAAAAAACCGATGAAACCATCAGAAGAACGCTTATAATAAAAGAAATTGACGACGATATAAAAGATATCGACACCGATACTCCGGTCCAAATCATTCAGAAAGTACCAGCTTCTAAACGCCCACCACTAATGCGAAGCGAGAAATGGATCGATAAATATATTAGCTCCGAAGCCGTCGACGAAGCCATTAAAAGAATCATAAAACAGAAAATTAAATTGAAATTCAGCGACTTATTTAGCACAAAAAAAAGATTCGACAAAGTTATTAACAAACAAATCCCTGCACTAAAAAAAAACGAAAAAGTTGAAATCATTCGAAAAAAAAACGATTTTGAATTAAAGAAAAACCAGAAAGAAATTTACAACACCGCAGTCAATTTAGCCGATAAGAAGGAATCCTCGGAAAAAGTCAGCCTTTTGGCCCTTGCTATAAAAACCCAAAAATCAAAACGACGAAACTGCCTCTACACGGCTATAAAAGCACCAAAGATAAAAATAATGCTTAAAAAAAGTACGACCGCTTTCGCCCTATTCGATAATAGAGCCGAAGTCAATTGCATGGACCAGGAAACAGCCGAAGCCAATGGTGTCCCGATTATCACCGACAAGCGAATAATTTACACTATCGTTAATAAAAATACGATTGAATTTGATAAGATTGTACGGAATGTTAAAATCGACGTTGAAAGTATTATTACTTATGGAAACTTCTTAGTAATAAAAAAATACTTCCACTTTATTATTTTTGAAATGCCCTGAATCCTAGAAAGTTTCGTCAGCTTCAAATACACCGAGAACGGCCAAATAAAAGCCTTTTTCTAAAACTGAAACCGATCCTTTTAAAATCAAATCACCGTCGCCGGCGACAAGGTTTTTCTAATCGACGTTTTATCGGAAAACGAATAGCCGGCTCTGGTCCCAGGACAAACGCTAGACTACAACAAAACCTGGAAAATAATCAGCCAAAAGCATTCGCGTCACTAATCGAAATAGCACCGCGAATGAAATTGGCCAATATCAACATTTTTGGCTACCAACTCGGAAATAAAAATTCCGAAGATTTCGTTTTCGTATTAAACAAACCCGACCTACACACCCTACTTTCTTGTGTCAATATCAGCACTTTTTACAAGCGCAAAGCTAATAAAATACGACCCGTAAATCTTAGCGAATCCGGTGAGGATATTTCCGAAAGGATAAACGATTAGTTCGAAAAGGACGAAGCAACAAACCACCGCAACTAATTACTAGCGAACTCGAAGAACTTATCACCGGCCGATTTTCCAGCTTATCACTTGGCAGCCGACTTACAAAAAAACGATTTGATAACTTAGCAATCGGAACCCAACTTTTGCCAAAAAAAAAAAAGGTTTTGTACGAAGTCCTACGCAACCGGGAAAAGGCTATAGCCTTCGATTTCACCGAAATAAGCCAATTCAGTCTTAACGTTACGCCCCATATCGATATCAAAACCGTATCCTACGAAACCTGACAAAAAAAAACCTTTTCAGTCCCCAAAGTCCTTCAGAATAAAATAGTCGAAATGCTGAAAAAACGAATCAAGCAAAAGATCTTCGAATTCTGCCACGGCTTATACAAGAACAAATGATTCATCGTTGCGAAAAAAAAAAAAGGCACTTACAAACTTATCATCGCAATCGTCGAAATAAACAAAGTAACGATACGAAACGCCAACGTGCCACTCAACGTCGATTAATTTTCGAACGAATTCGCAGAATTGATAATCGCCTCCCTTTTCGATTTGTTCTCCGGCTACGACCATTTAATGCTTGACCCACGATCTCGAAATATAATAGCAATTCAAACTCCAATCGGTTTATTGCGTATAACCAAAATACTTATAAAAGCCACCAATTCAGTCGCTCAATTCGTAAAAGTCGTATACAAGATTCTTATAACTTGCATTTCTAATATTGCTTTGCTTTACGTTAACGACGTCGGAATAAAAGGCTCCAGATCATATTATAACAATAAAAAGATCCTTTCTAAAGTTCGACGCTATATGATAAAACATATCTAAAATATCGACAAAATCATAATCTGCTTCGAAAAAGCCAAAGCTACTATTGGCCCTCGATCAAAATTCTGCATGCCCGAAATAGATATCGTCGGTTATATGATTAATAACGCTGGCCGCTATTTTCAACGAAAAAAAATTGAAAAGATCTGCGAATAGAAAAAATGCGAAACATTACCGAAGCCAAAGCTTTCATTAGCGTTATGATTTACTATCGCAATTAAATCAAAAACTTCTCTTAGAAAACTGCACCCATTTACGCTACGATAAAAAAAGAAATCGATTTCGTTTGGAAAGAAAAGCAGAGCAAAGCCATAGAAGTCCTCAAAAACGACCTTTTATCGGCCTCATCGCTTATGCGAATCGACTACAGCCCAAACGCAAAAGAAATCATTTTGACTATCGACGCTAGTATTTTCGGTTGGGAAGCTGTATTACAACAAATCGATAAAAACAAAAAACGGCATCTTTCACGATTCGAAAACGGCCTATAATCCCCCGCGGAAGCACGCTACGATGCTATCAAACGAAAATGTCGGAGCGCCCTTAAAGCAATAAAAAAAATAAAAAGCGAACTATACGGCGTACATTTCATTTTGGAAACGGACGCAAAAGTCTTTGTCGACCAACTGAATAAAAAAGCCAATAACTTACCAAAAGCATTCGTTACCAATTGGATAGCCTGGATGCGACTTATGAACTTCGAAGTCAGACATATCAAAAAAACAACCAATACAGCGGCAAACGGCCTTTCCAAACGAAAACGATCTTATCCGTTTGACCTCGCTAAACAAAGCGAATAAAATATCGACGAATAAATCGCTGACGAAATCGGCTGCTTCGCTATTTGCGCCCTGGGTTTCACAAAGCCAAAACCACTCGCGTTGCCATTTCGGCTGGCACCGCGAGTGAAAAACGCCAATTCTCGGGCCGAAAAAGCATTCGCGTCACCATTTCGGCTAGCACCGCGAGTAGATTTAACCGAAAACGATCGGGATAAGCCGACTGGCGACGAAGATAAACCTTTGATCGATAATTACGAGACCGAAGACTTTTATTTCATCGCATATTACTTAACCACCTTATCTAAACTATCTAACGTGCCAAATTATCAGTTCAAATCATTTAAGAACCAGGCTTTCGATTATACTTTAGCCGACAGAAAGCTGTACAAAATAGAAGACAATATACATCAAAAACGCTTAGTGGTAAACAATAAGGCTGATAAGTTTCAAGTCATAAAGGAAGCCTACGAAAAAGTGTTCCATAAAAGAGCTAAAGCTATTTACCACCGAACTCAAAAACGATTTCTGATGAAAAAAGTGCTTCGAAGATTGCAAAACCTTCGTCAAAAGCTGCATTCCTTGCCAAAAACGAAAGCCTGGCCGAAAAAAGAATCTATTATATCCGACGTGGTCTTCTGAAGTTTGGGAAAAAGTCAACTTCGACGTTACGCGCGTACCGACTATCGATCGCGGTTATACATGCTTCGTGCTCGCTATTAACGATTTATCTGAATGGCCTAAAAAGCGACCTTTCCGAAACGCCACCTCCGAAACCATAACGACCTTTCTTTGGGAAGACGTTGTATATCGATATGGTTTGTTTAGCAAATTAAACGTCGATGATAGATCCGAAAACAAAAGCGTTGTCGAGACCTTTACAAAAAATACGATATTCAACGCATTCAGATCTTAGCCTACAACTCGAAAGGTAATAGATCCGTTGAACGAAACCACAGAAATATTCTTAACGGCTTTTCAAAAGCCATTCGAAGAGGCTATAAGCGTTGGTCGCGGAAATTCTCGAAAATGCTTTTTGCTATGCGCATATGCATACACGCTTCCACTGGAATAACCCTATTTTTCATTTAGTACAGCAGAAACGCTCGACTACCTCTGAAAACAAAATAGCCTGTGTAAAAGCTTTATAACGTGGTTAAAGTGAAAACGAAAGCAAACCTATTAGCAATAAGATTTAAACAACTAAACTACCGCGATATAGATATAAAAAAGATAATCCTAAAGAAAAAGAAGTATAAGAAGGCAGCCAAAAAGTCTGGAATAAAACCAAGATTCTAAAAAAAACGCTAATCAAAAAGGGAGATCTGGTTCTAATTTACGACGTCCAGCGCGCTATCGACAAATCGGCCGACACTAAACTTGATTATAAATGGCTCGGACCTTACGAAATATGCGAGGCCGAGTTGAATAAAAGCTATTACAAGCTCACGAAACTCGATAGAACGAAGCTGAAAAAAACGTTCGCCGCCAACCGGTTGAAGCGATTTTACAAAAAAAACCAGCAAGTCTACCCCCTAGACTCTAAATCAAAAAGCGACTCCGACTCCAGCGACTCCGACGACGACTCCGACCAAAGCGATTATACTTCTAAAGAAAAAAAACCCTTTGAAAAACCCAAAAGCCGACTTTTTTGGCCTTTCGACCGAAAATATGTTTCAAAGCCTATCCGAACTAAGCTGCGAATTCGTTAATCACGTAAGGTTTCACAACGGAAAAAACAAGCTACTGCTGCACTTTATAAAGAAAAAAGTAGCTATGTACAAGCACTATTTCCGACTGGTCAAAACCCAAGGAGCGTCTACAGCTTTCTTCGCTAATATGCTTTACAGTCTCATTCAACAAGCTCTCAGAATGCACCCCGGCCTTTACTTCGCTGCTCTAATTACTCGGAACCCTGAAAACTACCGCCTCGTAGCATACTCTGACGTTCCGATCGCTCCAGGTTTCGCTGGCCCCGACCGCATTACAATCACAAAGTTCGATATCGCCGACCCTCAAAAGAAGAAAAGGATCGAAAATCTTACCGACGCCATCTTCGACTATCACGTTCTGCTTGCACTCGCACACAACTCGAGAATAATCGAAGCTTACCTGCAATCACACCACGACGCCAAGCTGACTAAAACCATCCAGAAAGGCCCAGCTTTCTCGTACTTCAGCGCGTCTAAAGCAATAGCCTCGGCTATTTCATCGGACTACGAGACCGAAAGCTACGGAATAGAAAATGAAATGACCCTTATCAGCTTTTCGACTAAGCAAAAGGTTTTTGTCAGATTCAGAACCCAAAGAACCGACGGCGCGATGCTAATCTGCTCGAACAATTACACGGCGCAGAAGTACAGAAACTACTTCGAAAACGACAATCCGATAGGCAATTTGATACTGTTTGTACTGCGGCGAAAGCAACCACAGCACTTTCGGTGGTTTCGATTGCAAACGACTACCTCCGAACCATTCCGTAGAATAGTTTTTCTTACAGGCTTCGGAGCCTTTTCAGAAGCACTCGTTAGTAACAACCGTAGTCCGATCCATTAGTCTTACGCGAAGCAAAAGCGTTAATCGGTTTTAATCACGACGAACTAATCGACTATTTTCACGATTTCAACACAAAACTCTTCAGCGCTTTTTGCAAAGCGTAGGACCACGTTCAGAAGCTGAAATCTACTATTTACGCAGAAAAGTCGTGGAAAGCACCCGTGGCGGCGACACTTGATAATATCATCGACGAAAAGGCTATCAGAACGTTTGTAAGTCTAGACGATACCTCGACTAACACTTTATCGAGTCATTTTTCAGAGAAGCAGGGTGAACAAGATGATTCAAACGATAAGCGAGACGCTACCCCTCCGCAGAAGCCAACAGCAAAAAGGCCAAGAACGGGTTAGGAGACCAAAGGAGCGTGGGGCTAAGAAGTTCGGTTTTTTGATTGATTGGTTTTTAAACCATATAAGATAAACTAGATTGCACTTATTAGAGTTATGTTTTTCTTTGGTCGTAGTCAGAAACGACTACGTATGTTATTTAGGATAGGATGTAAAACGGTGATACTTTGTATTGATAAGAGTTGGTAGTTTTAGCTATGGTCGAGGCATGGACCCCTCCGAGACCCTCTGCCACTGACTATTTTCAACAGGTATAAAAGCAAAGCACCCTTTTAGATAGTACCATAAGCACGCAGTCCAATTCATACCTTCACTTATTCTTCTTTTCCTTTCTTCAGTCTCTTCTAGGGATTCCCTAGACTATCTTACCCACCGACATATGGCCGTATCAGTCTGGTTTTCCTACCTACTTTTACATTATAATTTTAGAAAAAAAACCGACCGGATAATAAAAATCATTTTTTGCAATTACGATAATACGCCAGCTATTATCTTATTAAAAAAATCGGTTTCCAGGCGCGTTTGCTTATAAAAGTCGTAATAGCACAAAATAAAAACATTTAGCAAAGCTTTGCGCAATGCTTCCTATGCGTTTTTCTGCTTTTTTTCGAATACGAAAAAAACGTTTTTGCTTATAAAAACAATAAAAAAGCGGCAAATGCGGCTGTAGCCGGTTATAAAGCGTTTGTAAAAATTGCAAAAGCTTAGAAAACTTTGCACGCTTCGCATATTCGCTGCATATTATTAATTTTTAATAATAGCGATTTTTTTCGGGTTTCTTTTAATATTTTAAATGCTAATAACGAAATTTAAAAATTTAATTTTCGTAATATTAAACTCGCACTTTTTGATATCAGCTTTTAGGCCGTGTTTTTTTAAAATCGACAAAATTTTTTTAACGTAAATCTTATATTTTAAATTATTCGCGAAATAAATAAAAATATCGTTAAAATACGCCGAGCAGAAATTATTCAAATGCTTTATAAAAATATTATTAATAAAACGTTGAAATATAACGAACCCATTAGTAAAACCGAACGGAAGGATTTTATATTTGTATATGCCGTATCGGATACGAAAACTAATCAGTTTTTTAAACTTTTCGGATATTCGGACTCGATTAAATGCTTATTAAATATTAATCTTCGTAAACATTTTGGCTTTAGTAATTCGCGCTAGCATTTCGTTAATCAAAAGCAAAAAGTAAAATTTTTTTTTCGTAAAGTCGTTAAGCTTGCGGTAATCGATACACAAGCGCATAAAGCCGTCTGACTTTTTGATAAATAAAATCGGGGCGGCGAAAAAAGTATTAAAAAGTTTAATAAAACTTTTATGTAAATTATCGAAAATGTAGCTTTTGACTTTTGTAAGCTGTTTATTCGTAAAGCGTTTGAATAGTTTTATAAAAAGCGTATTTTCCGTGGCAAAATGTATTTTATAATTTACACCGGAGCGGCGGAAAGCGAGCTTATCGCTTTCTTGCTTATAAAACAGTTTTTCGAATTCCGAATACTAAACTAAAAAAAGCTTTTTTACAAAAACCACGTTATCGTTATACTTGGCTTGCAAAGCGTCGGAAACGGAAATGCCTTTTACTGCCGCGAGTTGTATAACTTTTTTAGACTCGGCGATTTTCGCACGGCGAAAACGTTTTCTGTTTATATTATACACAAAAATAATAAACTTATAATCGCTAAATAATAATAATCCTTTTTTTTTTGCGGCTCGCATTCGCTTTTCGTAACGTATTTGCAAAGCGCTGAATGCAAAAACGGAAATACAGCTGATATTGCAATTAAAAGTAAAAAGGATAGCAATTGGCCCGATTAAAAAGACCGGCTTGATCGGTTCAAAGCTGCCAATAAAAAACTTTTTTATTTTATGCAAATTGCTTTTAAAGTTTCGCATAAATATAAAAGGTCTACTAGCTCTAAAGCCTAAATAAGCCTTTTTAATCGTTGTAAAAATGCTGGCAGAAATATATAAAACTTCTATTGCGCTGTCTCGTTTATTTGCATTTTTTTAATATATGCGACTAAGCATTTTAAGCTTTGTTCGCTGATTAAGATCGACGAATAATTGCTTGTTAAAATAAAAAATAACGGATATATCGAATAGCTATTTTATTTTGTTTTTTTCTTGGCCATACGCTTGCTTTAAATTGTAATGCTATAGAAATTTGCGATTAATAAAAACGTCGGTAAAACTTAGGTTTATAATCAGAAAAAAAAAATTTATACGACGTCGGTTAATCGTAAAAAAAAAAAATAGCAAAAAAAAAAAGCTTTTCCGGTTCGCTATTGTAACCGGTAGATATAATAAGTTTATGCAGCCGAATAAAATTTATTCCGAAATATTAAAAAAATTAATACGCCAAAAGAATTTTAATCGTATCGAAAATATTAGCTCCGCTATCGATGTATGCAAATGTTTTAATATATGATTTATTGCGTGCTAGTTTTATAAAAATTAAAAACTGTCGCTTTTCCATTAAAAAGCGCTGGTCAAACTTTAAATCCTTTTACAAATCGAATCTTTTGCTATAATAAAAGTCTTTGCCACGGTTTAAAAGTTTTTTAATAAATCGTTTTGCTTTTCGTCGATAACCATTTCGGCGATTTTGCGACTAAGCTTAGCGTCGAAGCAAACGTTTGCGAAATAGCCGGGCTTGCCGCAATTATAATAAGCGCTAAAAAAACGCGCAGCTAAGCGGAAAAAACCGGAGGTGGCAGAAATAACAGTTACACGCTCGTAAGAATCTTTGCTAAAAAAAAGAAAAGCTGTGCGAGCAAAAAAGGCTAAAAAAGTAAAACGCTATAAAGCCTTAAAAATACCGAAAATACGCCTAGAATCTTGATTAGCAAAAGCTATAGCAAAAGAAAAATAACTTATGCGACGGGCAAAAGCTATCTTTTCAGCTCGGATATTGCGTGACTTTATTCGCAACGGCCAAAAACTCGTCCAAAGCAGTGTAATCATTATTTATTTTATATTTTTTTATTCGAAAATCGTATTTAAAAATAAAAATGACTTTTTCGCATATATTTTTAAACCAACGGTTTTTAACAATTTTGCTAATAACTGCGTAGCGGATAAACAAAAAACGAAAATCATTATAAATCTGACCGTTGTTTATATAAAGCTTATTGTATTGCAACTTAGCAGACTGAACGCGGTTGTAATTAAAAAAGCGCTGATTAAAAATGCGAAAAACGTTTCGGGCCGATTGGGCTTGATTATAAAACTCGGGGTTCAAATGTTTCAAAATAATAGTTTTTGCTTTTTTAATAATATATTTAAAATATACTTTGGCTTGGTTTATATTTTATATAAAATTTCCTAAGTATTTTTTAATAAACAGCTTTATATCCATCTTTTATACGTTATATTTAATTTTTTTTTAATGGTCGCTGAAAGCGTAGCGAAAGTATTTAACTTTAAATAATTCGATTCGAAAAATGGCTGGGTCGAGGACGGGAAGGTAATACTCGGGAATTGATTAAAAGTCTGCGGTAAAAGCGCGCGAGGCTCGGAGTGAAAAGAAAGCGTCGCGGGCGATATTAGCGAAAAAGGCTGGAAAACGAGCGGCGGCAATAGTTTAAGCGATCATCTGAGCGATTTAAAGCTGCTGAGCCGCAGTAAATTTTTTAGCGTTAGCAGATATGCTAAGCAGTCGGTTTAAAAGCATTCGTCGGTTTGAGAGTACTAAAGTGTCAGCGTCGTACAACTCGATTTTAAGTTCGATCGTAAAGCGAAGGGATCCAGCAGATAAGTCGGCTGCAAATAATTGTGATTCGGTGGAGAAGTCGTGGAATAAAAACTCGCTGCCAAAGTCGTCGAAAAAGCTTAAGACGAATGGAGATTCGGAAGCGTTAAAAGCAGAAGCAGAAAGTGGAAGTGCTAATTCGAAGCCGAATCGTACGGATTGCGTTCGTTTTCGGATGCCGCGTCGACTTATAAGAAAAGCATAAAGTGTTGTAATATTAAGGAAAAGCGATTCGAGTTGCAAAAGCAGATCGAATTGATAAAAAAAAAACTCCAGCTTTTTCTGAAAACAAAATTAATAAAAAGAAGTTCTGATCAAAGCACCGATAAATAAACGTCGGTACGGGCGGCCTGAAAAAAGTTCGAGTTGCAAAGGAAGATCGAGTTCTTAACCGTAGATACAAAGCTTCCCAGCGAAGGTTGTTTGGTTTTTTTTTATATCACAGCTAGCTTGAGAGTAATCAGAAGGGTGATATGGACCAAAAGATACGCATGTAAATTAAAAAAAAAACACCGAGCCAGAATGCTCGGGGTCGCGAACTTTATGTACAATGGGTTGCGCTTATGGGTCACGTGACTTAGCGCGAGCCTAGTGGCCGAGGTGGTCCGTGCCCAAACCTTAATCCAACACCACCGGCAATCATACCACTAGACTAGCAGCCAGGATCGTAACACGAGCCGCGACGCACGCGGGCCAAGGGCCAGCGCCGGCGCGACGGGCAAAGGCAGGCCGAAGGGCGCACACGAGCAGGCGGGACAGGGGACGCAGAGCCTGTTACGGTTGTGTCCGGGGCACTTCCGTAACCCCAACATAGTGCATCGGGACGCCGGGTAGGCCCGCCGTGGGGGCCTCGGGGTCGGATCCCGCGGACGACGAAGGCAACAAATGCGCGCTCAGACGCGAAAAAGCTGGGGTGCCGGGGGGGGGGGTCGAAAACGATTTGCACACAAATCATTGATCGGAGGCGTCCTTTTCGGCCATAGGCATTTGCCCGGGCGCTCGGAGGCCAAAGGAAGTCGGTGGGTATATAAGGAGAGGTGCCGTGGCCGGGCCAAGACGGCCACGACACGCGCGCGGAGGCAGCATCGGAGGGGCCCGCGGCTGAGGGGGGCTGCATATGCGCCGTCGGAGGGGGGGCGGGGGCATCGGGGCGGAGCTGCGCGGCGAGCCGCGACGCACGCGGGCCAAGGGCCAGCGCCGGCGCGACGGGCAAAGGCAGGCCGAGGGGCGCAGGCGAGCAGGCGGGACAGGGGACGCAGAGCCTGTTACGGTTGGGTCCGGGGCACTTCCGTAACCCCTACATAGTGCATCGCAGAATAGATCTTGCAATCTGTTCTTGTACCTTTTAGGTCAATTGGCCTGGTGGGGAAGGGATGCACCATTTGCTGGCCCGGGTGATTACCGGGCCGTCACAGGGCCGAGAGAGGGGGGGGAGGGGCTTGAGGGGTCGGGGTCGGCGGCGGCGTCGGGGGGGCGGGCAGCCCCGGGGGGCCGCGAGCGAGGGAGCCCCCGGGGCCCTCGGGGGCGGCGCGGGCGCTGGGGGGGGCGCCGCCTGCCCGCGGGGGGCGGGCCGGGGCGGGGGGCGGGACGGGCGACCTCGCGGAGGGGTGCGAGGGCGGCGGCGCCCCGAGGGCCTGCTTCTGGCGCGTTTGCCACTGCCGGGTAGCTCAGCAGTGACGGCCGCCGGCGAGCGCCCGGGACTCAGCCGTGACGACCCTGGGGCTGGGGGGCGGCGGGTCGGGTCGCCGGGTAGGGCCGC